>OZ024858.1:39266318-39363818 GCA_964017155.1 Oasisia sp. SBJ-2009
GAACTGGTGGGGCGGAGGACACTTGGGGGACTGAATGCGGCATCAGGATGTCCCCTAACTATTTATGTCACAGGAACAGTGGGTCATCATCATGTGAGCTTCAAGGCAGTGGACTCTCATCACAAGTTGTAAATTGGCCGCATGCATTTGTCACAAGAGGATTTGTTTCAAATGAAATAAATTACAAATGTAAATTACGATATAACGTACGTATTACGTGTACAAATCACGTTTTGTTGGTAATCGTTACACTAGAACAAATTCCATTTAGGACAAACAAATTAATATCCATCGAAGGACAAACACATTTGATGACAGGGCAGTTTAAAACTGGGCGATTTGTATTGTATAATTATTCAGCTGCTGGTACCTGGCAAATGAATATAGTTTAAGCTAATTAACTAATGACACCTATAATAGGGATTTGTGTGGATTTATAGAGAAGTCTAAACTTATACGAATGTTGAACGACTAAGAAAATATAGTAGTCGGCCCTAGACCTACTGGTAGTGACACGGAAGGTGACTACTAGTAGTGACACGGACGGTGACTACTAGTAATGACACGGACGGGGACTACTAGTAGTGACATAGACGATGACTACTGGTAGTGACACGGACGGTGACTTGATAAATATAGCGGTTCCTACGTCACATCTGACGTAATTTTCCCACGGGTGTCGGCATTCCGGGATATCTGCAGCAGTGTATAAAATATAATCTTCCTTAAACGCCTTCGTATATATCATAGACTTTGGTTGTAATTATTTTCTTTATCTTTAGAACGCAATGAAACAAAACATCATTAAGCACACTCGGTAGAAGTTATCCCAGACAGCGTCAGGTTGGTACAGCTTCCTGCTGTCAGTCGAACAAAACCTTTCACAAAACGTCAAAACTTATCTTTTCGTTTGAAATCTCTAAACCGCCCATCGTAATTATATAGCTCTGCTTTAAATGCCAGATTTTGTTGTGACCTGGAGTAAAGCCGCCTGAGTATATCTGGTTACGTGCGCAACTTAGTTACTGCTCCCGCCAAATTCAATACTACTGAAGACACATGCGAGTAAAGGGTACGGATTTGTTTTCATAAATCGATATAAAAGAATGAAGTCCACGAATGCATGAACATCTTGGGTACTCAGTGGTAAACTATCGGCATAATCGCATATGCAAAGGAAATCGTTGTATTAAAGATATGTAACCAGATTGAAGGTTAGAAGGCGAGTTTATTAATAGACACACGACTTGAATCGCAGCCGTTGACCGGACGCTTCGTGTCCTGGTCTGATATGTGTCATTCCTATTGACATTTTGCTTACATAATGTGCTTCCGATCGTCTATTTCGTTATCTGTTCCCGGCCGTAGAGAGAACTTGTGGACTCGAGGCGTAGCTAACATTCTTTCACCTGCTGTGTGTGAACCATGACTGAATGACCTCCACAAAGACCCCCAGCAGCGCGTGCAGCCAAATATAACGGATAATTCACAAGAATTAATGCTATTTTACTTTAATCATCTCGCCTTCGAACATTGTTGAAAATGTGCCAAAAATGTCAAACGCAGGCTCTGCTAAATATATATAACCTGTCACGTAAATAAACGCATACCAGACCGCTTATGTTGAGTGGAGTATGTATGCGTAGACACAGCAGCTCACGTCGGTGGCCTAATTCCCAGCGCTGTCTCTACACCCCGCCAAGTTGTTCCACTAGTGTTCAATATTACATAATGTAGAACAGTAATCTAAACAAATCCGACTAATTGGGCCAACACTGACTTAATTAGATTGCTACGAAAGGTGATAAAAAACTACTACTTTTTTCGTACGGTTTTTGAAGCTGAAATAACGGAACGGAACGGAACGAATCGACTGAGTGAGGAATTCACGCCGTCAATCGTCAAAATTCTGACAATGTGTCAGTAAACATGGCCCGGACGTGGAATAGGCCTATGTAAGGAGAATAGGACGGACGGACGGACGGACGGACGGACGGACGGACGGACGGACGGACGGACGGACGGACGGACGGACGGACGGTCGGGCGGGCGGGCGGGCGGGCGGGCGGGCGGGCGGGCGGGCGGGCGGGCGGGCGGGCGGGCGGGCGGGCGGGCGGGCGGGCGGGCGGGCGGGCGGGCGGGCGGGCGGGACGGACGGACGGACGGACGGACGGACGGACGGACGGACGGACGGACGGACGGACGGACGGACGGACGGACGGACGGACGGACGGACGGACGGACGGACGGACGGACGGACGGACGGACGGACGGACGGACGGACGGACGGACGGACGGACGGACGGACGGACGGACGGACGGACGGACGGACGGACGGACGGACGGACGGACGGACGGACGGACGGACGGACGGACGGACGGACGGACGGACGGACGGACGGACGGACGGACGGACGGACGGACGGACGGACGGACGGACGGACGGACGGACGGACGGACGGACGGACGGACGGACGGACGGACGGACGGACGGACGGACGGACGGACGGACGGACGGACGGACGGACGGACGGACGGACGGACGGACGGACGGACGGACGGACGGACGGACGGACGGACGGACGGACGGACGGACGGACGGACGGACGGACGGACGGACGGACGGACGGACGGACGGACGGACGGACGGACGGACGGACGGGGAACACACGAGTGAATATTTCCTACTGACACAGATTTTGATTCCCAACAGCCTACACTTCCGGCAAATCAATACTCTGTGACAGCCTGTTTGGATTCCACTCGCACTTTCTAGTTACGGTGACACAATGATGTGTTGGTTATGATGAGTTTCACAACAGCTACAGTTAGTTACATTGTTTTTCGTTGTTGATAAATCTGTCAACCCGTCTCACCGACTCACAGCGCGAGTCCGACCTTCGTGAGTCGGTGTGTTGTCATATAGACTACGCACGCACGCACGCACGCACGCACGCACGCACGCACGCACGTATACACATATACACCACCACCACCACCACCACAACCACTACCGCCATCATCACGCGCTGCCTTTTGATTCATCAATCTACTTCCCGTTGCGTTGTGATCTAAAAATATTGTGTTGCGATGTATAAATATTGTGGATACGTAATTGTGCCTTAATTAGAAATAATCTCGCAGTAGATCTGCCGTCTGCGCCGGTCTGTGTTCAGTGCACCGTCGATGTAGTTCCGCTAACGTACACACACACCAACAAGTGATACGGACACGGGAGGGGGGGGGGGCAGTGACATGGACACACCGTGGGGGGGGGGGCAGTGACGGACTCGGCGCAATCACTTCAAATAATTGCAGTTCGATATTTGTCTTCAAAGTACGTCTTTCACTGTTTTGATAAGAACGCAATATGTTACCTGCACTCTGTATGAAACGGTTCTTTTAAGTGATACAGACGCTGTACAGACTTTATAAACACCACCTCTAACAGTGCAAGTTCTGTTTCGGTTTACATTTCGGATACCAGTGTAGCGTGTACATTCCGACCGCCGTTTACATCAGTCGAGTGGGTTACTCACGCCTCGGTCTCTGGCGTCCGCCAAAGTCAACAGAGAGAGACAGAGAGACAGAGAGACAGAGAGACAGAGAGACAGAGAGACAGAGAGACAGAGAGACAGAGAGACAGAGAGACAGAGAGGCAGAGAGACAGAGAGACAGAGAGACAGAGAGACAGAGAGACAGAGAGACAGAGAGACAGAGAGACAGACTGACATACTGACATACTGACTGGCTGGCTGACTGGCTGACTGGCTGACTGACTGACTGACTGACTGACTGACTGACTGACTGACTGACTGACTGACTGACTGACTGACTGACTGACTGACTGACTGACTGACTGACTGACTGACTGACTGACTGACTGACTGACTGACTGACTGACTGACTGACTGACTGACTGACTGACTGACTGACTGACTGACTGACTGACTGACTGACTGACTGACTGACTGACTGACTGACTGACTGACTGACTGACTGACTGACTGACTGACTGACTGACTGACTGACTGACTGACTGACTGACTGACTGACTGACTGACTGACTGACTGACTGACTGACTGACTGACTGACTGACTGACTGACTGACTGACTGACTGACAGCCCACGTCCCGTGTCCCGAAATTGTCACCGACGAACGTTTATATGGGAGCGGATCAGTGCGACGTGGGGGGCTTAAGGACATTGACTGAGAGGGCACAGGGAGACGGACGGAGGAGGACTTGCTACGGGAAATAGAGAGAAGGACGGAGCGGGAAAGTGAGAAGGAAGGATGACAGGTGGCGATAGGGAACCGGGGTGAGAGAAGGTATGAACAGAAACTAAAAGACGGGTTTACAACGCCAGGTTAAAAGATAGAGGAAGAGGGAGCGAAAATGCAGGAAATTGCAGAAAATGTAAATTCTGACTTCCAAGTATATTTCCGATAAACGGATGGCCACTTGCAAATACAAAAAATTGTCAAATGTTCACGAACACTCTCCCCGCCCACCAAGGCTGCGACTGTCAGACGTCGAGACCCTCAAACCCAGCCGTTGGCCCGACGGCTCGCCCACACACGCGCGCCACTGTCCCCGGCCTCGAGTGGACGTCCAGCTTAGAGTTGTTAAACTGTTGACAGGAACACGTCTCGGCGATAATGAGCCACTCGAGAGAGCGGCGTTGAAAGGTGGCGACAGCAACGGAACACCGCGTCACTTGTCGCAAGAGGCGCACTAATTGATGCGAGCGCCGTGTGACCGACGACGCACGTCATCGCCCGGCCCGGCTGTCCCCGTCCCCCGGCCCCAGTCCCTGCGCGCGCACGGCTGGGCTGTCAGTCGGTGATGCGTAGTTGCCCGCAGCGCGCCTCCCGCAGTGCGGACCTCTCAGTGCCACTGCCAATGTATGTTCACAGCGCTCACAAGAGCAGCGCACACTATACTACACTACGCGCGCGGTATTCGGACTCTATGTGTTATAGCCGGACACGTGTCGTTACAGTGTGACATCGGCTACGACAGTGGTGACAACGTGGTGACCATGGCAGCGGCCGCGCTGACGCTACTAGCGGTCCTGGGCGCGTTGTCCGGGGCCCGGCCACAGGCGACCTTCCCCATCCGTTCCATCGCCATCCAGCTCGGCCAGCCGGCGACGATAGCGACGGGCGACGACGGCAGCAGTCGGGGCGACGTGTCCAACCACGTCGCCGCCGTCGGCTACTCCCGGGCCGAGGGCAGCGACCGGCTGCAGGCGCCCTTCATGCCGACGAAGAAGGACCTGCGCAAGAAGCACCTGCTGAAGCGACTTGGCGCCGACTTCAGTCGCCACTGGATGTCGCTGGAGCAGCCGTACGATAGCGCGGGCAAGGCGGCGACCGTCGTCGAACGCTACTCCGACATCCACCTGGCGTCCGACGTGTCCAAGCTCAACTTCACGTACATCGACGACGACGGCGCGGTGGTTGCCATGACACCGCACGTACAGCGGGTCGTCGAGCAGTGGCTCGTACAGAGAGCGATATGTCGCGTACGGTTCGTGTGGCGCGACATGGGCGGCCTCTTCTGGCCCCGCTGGGTGCGACACGGCGAGTGTTCGGGTGAGACGTCGTGTTCGTGGCCTCCCGGCATGCACTGCGTAACTGTCGAGCGGCACGCCATCCGGTTGCTGCGATGGCAATGTCGGCGACGTCCGCGGCGCGGTCGGAAGCGGAAACGACGTAATCGACGCCGGCGCAATCGCAAACGCAACCATAAGCGGGGCCGGAAACACAACAAGTTGGCGGGCGGCAAACGGCTGACGACCAACAAGAACAGATTCTGGGCGAAAAAGAAAAATGTGATGTGTAGATGGTTGAAGGTACCGTATCACCTGACGTCGAAATGTTCTTGCTCTTGTTGAACGCCTGTCACCACCCACGTGGTTCTGACGTCACTTTCCAGAGAGTTGTGTTACTAGTTCACTCCACAGACAGGGTAAACACTGGCATGTTACGTAACCATCACGTGACGCACGTGTGCGCGTGTGAACGCACGTGTGTGCGTGTGAACGCACGTGTGTGCGTGTGAACGCGCGTGTGAACGCACGTGTGCGCGTGTGAACGCGGGATGCACGGGAGCGGTGGAGACACGGTGACAGTGACAGTGACGATTGTCCCGGCTGGCAAGTATTGCGACAACTGGTTTTCTATGATAATAATTTATAGAACACAGATGATAATTACTAATTTAAATATAGACACCGTCGTGTTGGTGACATTCCGTCCGTGTCACTTCGAACTAGCAGTGCTTGTTCCTTGTCATCTGTCACTTGTCGAGTGCGTATAGATGTCGTCTCTGTCGTCACCCACCTATCAAAAAGAAGGGATGACAACATCTTAATAATATATGGGTTGTTTTATTGTAGATATATTCAACTTGTCGACTGTAGTTTGTTTGTGGAGATCTGGCATTCGTCTCATTCAGTATGTCGACTGATTACGTAGTCGTAGACATAATAGATCCCTGTTGTCCAACAAGACAGTCCAATCGTTTATGGTGTCACCCTGTATTATGACAATAACCTAGCGACAGGAAACATTTATGTCTGTCAGATAGATTTATTGTACCACGTAGCTTCTGGATTTGTAACAACCGAGTTCGTGTTGAGGTAGTTTACGATTCCTGTCAAACCTGAGGCCACGTCTTCGAAAGACGCGCTCAGGCCCATATAACCAAAACTGAATCACACCAGTTTCAAAATTGTTATTTAACACATACTGGAATCGTACGTGTGTTATACCTACCAACTTTTGAAATACGGGAGATTCAAGGAATCGAGATTTTACGTTAGCCTCAGCAGTACGATACTATTATTTATTTATTGCGAGTCGCAACTTGTCCGTCCTGATGGGTTGGACCACGACAGAGAGGGCAGCTTCTGGCGGAGATCTGAAGCGAACATCGTGAAGACATTTCTTTTCCGGGAGACCAGGAGATCAATACAAATTCAGAAAAATCTAGATGTGTTGGTACAATACATATAGTGTGTTGTAATAAAGACGTGATAATGTACAACAGGATTATACGAAGCAAATATCCGATTATCTGCATTTAATGACGGGCTGCACCGGACCTATCTTCTGTAGCCTCGTTGTTTTGATGGTGATTTAGCGCTTATTCTCTAGAGTAAATTATTTCCTATACGGAATGCACAACGGCTGTCACTGATTCATTGAGACCTAAAGTTTCGTAGAAGCAAAATGCTCAATTTTTTTAGATTACCGCGGTAACAATTATTATAAAATTAATCCGTGAATTCCCAAACGATAACCTTTAAAGATGAACATTTTGTATCGGTCTTTTAATATAGTTAACTATTCCCTGTAAATGTTATTTTTTCATAAAATTGCCGGTTTGAAGTAATCGCCAAATAATAGGAAATGTGTAGACAATTTTGATAGGTTGATATCAGTGATTGACTACATAAATATTACCTTTAGCTAACTGTGGCATTGTATTTGCTGCTACAAAACAATCGTTCAAAGAAACATTGACAATTGTTGTTCATTCCTCTTAACGTTGTTATTCGGATGGTATATTTCAATTAAACACTGTTAATTTATATGTTTTAGCGATATTTAATTGTGTTACGTTATTTGAAGTTTATAATAAAATATATGTATCTGACGGTTTGTTAATTTGTTATATGTTTGATTTTGTAATAAGGTAAGTTCTTATATAGCGCAGTATCCAATCCTCAGGATTTCCCAAAGCGCTTTACACTTTACTTTCCCCACAGATCTGTTCAATTCGACACTGTCTCAACTTCTCTGGGAAGCATCCAGCTACAAATAATGCGCGAAGGCTGCTCGCACACATATCCAACACTGTCTAAAGCCAGATCGTCATTTATACAGATGAGTGAACTGGAGCAATGTAGAGTGAAAACACTTGCCCAAGGTTTTAACACCGCAGCACAGAATTCGAACCCGGGTCCTCTTAGTCGAGAGTCCGAAGTTCTACTCCTGAGGCTGAGCCACTACGCTCTACATTAATGCAAACTAAGTTATAAAATGTCATTTTGTTATGCAATAAAAAAACGATTATTATTATGATATTACTACGTTGAATAGCTAGATATTAATTACGAATAAAGACGGACATATATATTTGTATGTAATATGCGATGAAAACTAAACCTGCGCGCGCGTATGTGTGTGTGTGTGTGTGCGTGTGTGCGTGTGTGCGCGTGTGCGCGTGTGCGCGTGTGCGCGTGTGCGCGTGTGCGCGTGTGCGCGTGTGCGCGTGTGCGCGTGTGCGCGTGTGCGCGTGTGCGTGTGTGCGTGTGTGCGTGTGTGCGTGTGTGCGTGTGTGCGTGTGTGCGTGTGTGCGTGTGTGCGTGTGTGCGTGTGTGCGTGTGTGCGTGTGTGCGTGTGTGCGTGTGTGCGTGTGTGCGTGTGTGCGTGTGTGCGTGTGTGCGTGTGTGCGTGTGTGCGTGTGTGCGTGTGTGCGTGTGTGCGTGTGTGCGTGTGTGCGTGTGTGCGTGTGTGCGTGTGTGCGTGTGTGCGTGTGTGCGTGTGTGCGTGTGTGCGTGAGTGCGTGCGTGCGTGCGTGCGTGCGCGCGCGCGTGTGTGTGCGTGTGTGTGTGCGTGTGTGCGTGTGTGCGTGTGTGCGTGTGTGCGTGTGTGCGTGTGTGCGTGTGTGCGTGTGTGCGTGTGTGCGTGTGTGCGTGAGTGCGTGCGTGCGTGCGTGCGTGCGCGCACGCGTGTGTGTGCGTGTGTGTGTGCGTGTGTGCGTGTGTGCGTGTGTGCGTGTGTGTGTGTGCGTGTGTCCGTGTGTGCGTGCGTGCGTGCGTGCGTGCGTGCGTGCGTGTGTGCGTGCGTGCGTGCGTGCGTGCGTGTGTGCGTGCGTGTGTGCGTGCGTGTGTGTGTGTGTGTGTGTGTGTGGGTGTGTGTGTGTGTGGTCGGGCATATATTTGGTCAGTCGTGTGTTTTTGGACAGTCTGTGAGTTTGGACAGCCCATGTATATTCGGGCAGTCCGTCGTCCCAGGGGACTGGTGGCGCAGTGCGGCCCCTGGCGGTCGAGTTACGAGCTTCTGTCAGTTCAGCGAATGTCATAAATTCTGCGTGCGTAATACTGCGCAGAACCCGGGAATAATTCACCTACTTCCAAGAAAGACATATTTTATGGCTCTTGAATCCCGCTCTATAGATCGCGTACGTGTACAACACCACGGTATGTAAGTTAGTAAGTGAACTAAGTACTGTGACGTCAAACGCATTTTCTGTCAAGTGTGTGTGTTAGACACGATCACAATATGTGAAATACGTATGTGAATAGTAACAAATCACGTTTGCCGTATACTAAACCAACATAAACATGACATGGCGGGTGTTTGGCTAAAGGCTGTACCCAACCCAGCCTTCCTAAAACTCTTACCATCCATCACGGTTGGTTAATTTGCGTCTCTATCAGCGGGGATAGATTGTTCAACAGGGTCGGTCCTGCCACCGAGAGACACAGAGACACCCCCGACCATAACGCTCAGAAGTTACCGCAGGATTGAGAACATAATAAACCTAGACCGACGAATCACAACTACGAACAGGCATCTTTGTTGGTTTTCGTTTATGAAATTCTATTCGGCTATTCAAAAACTATACTCGGGATATCTCGTTTACCATGATGCCAACATTGCGATGACACATTATTATAATAATATATCTTGTATTCGACATATGCAGTAAGGATTGAGCCTTTATGACAGCTACAGTAGGCGGAGTTAGTGCAGACGTTTCTGTCTCGATTTTAGTGTAATGTCATACTATTCTGTTATACACAACATACTATTGTGTATTCTAAAAGATGATGACATAGTGGAACAGTCCTTGTGGCTGCCATCACCGGGTGTCTGCCGTCGGTGTGTGTGGGGTCTCCCCCCTGTCATCGCCGTCCGTAGAATGTCTTTATCTGCCTTATCGGGTTGCCTTCGTTTACTCGCTGGCTGGCCGTTGTATAAACACGCCATCCGACGGGTCAAACGTTTCGAGATTGCCCGCGTAAAGATCACGACGCTCTAGACCTGCGAGGCACGGCGTGACTTTCACCAGGCGTAACCCGAGACCCTAATGCCTCGGCCGTCAGGGACTCAAACGGGTCGTCACGATTTAAGCATTTGAGTGGTTTTTCATTTATAATGGATGAACATGACATTGGTTGCAGGCACACGCGTGTTGCCAGCCGACGGCGTCCGATCATGATTTCGCAAATACGACAAGATAACAGCGAAACTCTTCGTTTGAGGCCGACGCCGTGACCTTCTCTGAGAAACAACGCACAGCCGAGGGTAGTGTGTCAATGTCAACAACTAAACATAACACATTCGGCAGGCTACGCGTGTCATTACGACACCGTGCAGTGTGTTGGCACAGCCGATGAGTTGTAGGCCTATGATGGTTGAAATGTCTATATATATATATATATATATATATATATATATATATATATATATATATATATATATATGTATACGGTTATATATATATATATATATATATATATATATATACATATATATACATACATATTTCATACATACATACATACATACATACATACATACATACTACATACATACATACATACATACATACATACATACATACATACATACATACATACATACATACATACATACATACATAGAGATAAATAGATAGATAGATAGATAGATAGATAGATAGATAGATAGATAGATAGATAGATAGATAGATAGATAGATAGATAGATAGATAGATAGATAGATAGATAGATAGATAGATAGATAGATAGATAGATAGATATATATATAGATAGATAGATAGATAGATAGATAGATAGATAGATAGATAGATAGATAGATAGATATATAGATAGATAGTTAGATAGATATATAGATAGATAGATAGATAGATAGATAGATAGATAGATAGAGAGAGAGAGAGAGAGAGAGAGAGAGAGAGAGAGAGAGAGAGAGAGAGAGAGAGAGAGAGAGAAAGAGTCGTATAATGTATCGTGGCTATCCATACAAAAGAAATTGAAATATGTATCTGCTATCTCTACAATGTAAACTAACATTAACATGCGCGAGGACACAAATAATAGTGTTACTGTCATAACACGTATCATTTTTAAATGCGATGATCGAATCACGCACCGCACTGACCGGCACAGCTTACGCGCTGATCGTCAGCATGCACGCGCTGATCGTCAGCTTACGCGCGGTGATCGTCAGCATACGAGCTCTGATCGTCAGCATACAAGCTCTGATCGTCAGCTTACGGGCGCTGATCGTCAGCATACCTGCGCTGACAGTCAGCATACGTGCGCTGATCGTCAGCATGCATGCGCTTACGCGCGCTGATCGTCAGCGCTAATCGTCAGCTTACGTCCGCTGATCGTCAGCTTACGCGCGCTGATCGTCAGCTTACGCGCGCTGATCGTCAGCTTACGCGCGCTGATCGTCAACTTATGCGCGCTGATCGTCAACTTACGCGCGCTGATCGTCAGCATATGCGCGTTGATCGTCAGCTTACGCGCGCTGATCGTCAGCTCACGCGCGCTGATCGTCAGCACACGCGCGCTGATCGTCAGCACACGCGCGCTGATCGTCAGCTTACGTGCGCTGATCGTCAGCTTACGCGCGCTGTTCGTCAGCTTACGCGCGCTGATCGTCAGCTTACGCGCGCTGATCGTCAGCTTACGCGCGCTGATCGTCAGTATACGCGCGCTGATCGTCAGCTTACGCGCGCTGATCGTCAGCTTACGCGCGCTGATCGTCAGCATATGCGCGCTGATCGTCAGCTTACGCGCGCTGATCGTCAGCTTACGCGCGCTGATCGTCAGCTTACGCGCGCTGATTGTCAGCACACGCGCGCTGATCGTCAGCTTACGCGCGCTGATCGTCAGCTTACGCGCGCTGATCGTCAGCACACGCGCGCTGATCTTCAGCATACGCGTGCTGATCGTCAGCATACGCGCGCTGATCGTCAGGATATGCGCGCTGATCGCGCGCGTTGAGTGTCAGCATGTCTGGTGGTAGCCCATAAGGCTTGCGTTGATGGCGCCTGTGTTTCGGCAGTGTGTCAGAGTTTATAAATACAACAAACGCCCAATTAGCCCCGACTTGTGTTTCCGCGAGTCTGTGAGGGAGACAGTGCGTGCGTCACGGCGGCCGGCCTAGGTGGGGTCTGTCCGGTCTACGTCATCCACGGTCCACATAAACACTTCCTTACGACTGCAGTGACCGTGACGTCAACAGAAACGCCTTCTTCGAGGTAGCGCCGGTTGTGTTTATATTAAAATACAAAGTTACGACGGGCGGCCTGTGGGCTTAGGCTGCAATATTAACCGTTGGTTATTAGTACAGGTTCATTGTACTTGAAGTATGTCGGCCTAGGCATTATAAACACACATGTAGATGTCTGTTGTTGTATTTAATGTGGCAACTTCACATTGTGTGCGGTCAGGTAACCCTCTAGAATGTCCCATGGAAACAAATGGATTGACAGACATTCGCGGCTATCCATCTGTGGTTGTACACATTATAATTATAACGTGTCTACACTGATCTGTGTTAGGACACACACGCCTATGAATATCACTCTAAACGCGTTACGCTGTGGCCCACATTCGTCGGGAAAGATACTCTGGATAACAGACCCATTGACGATGTGACCCACACACTTCTACCAACGATCTCGCGAGATAGTGCCAGTGACATAAATTACTGTTTGTGTGTAAACATAACTAATACGACCCCACGGACAACTTTTACTGATAGCTACACACCAGTTGCACTATCGGCAGGGTTAGAAAAAAAAAAAAATTAGAACCAGCCAGGCCCCAACTTTCCAACATCTAGGTACCCGCCACAAAAATGGGCCAAGACACATTTTGTGAAAAGCGTTAAACAGTACCACGCCCACGATTTAAGGAACGTGCCCCTTATCTGGGAAGTCGTTTTCGCTGTTATAATTATGTCTTGCGTAAATCTGACGATCACTATACCTTTGTAATATTTTCAAGACATATTTTTGTCATGAACATGTTGCGCCTAGTAGCACCTTTGAGGCGTGAAGAACCACCCGGATTGCACCAGTCTGCGCCAATGCCGTATTACCTCTGTCAATGACATCGTGCCTATGTTGATGCACACCGGGTCGTTAAGACGCAATATTTTCGTAATAAAAGTATAGGAAGATGTTGACTGACGGAACTGACACACAAATGTACCACGTTCATGCAAACAATGTATAGTTGTAACGCCATCAAATGCAGCACCGGGCCGAGACCTAAGGGCCAGAGCGATGCCAAGACGATGTAAATGTTACCGTCACTACGCAATTTACGATTCATTGGCAATAAACGATCTTTAAGTTTACAAGCTAAATATTGCGGCGATACCATATATATGTTAAGCATGTTGCAAAACTGTAACCGACAAGCGAAACTATTTCGGTGAACTGAATGTCGAAGCAGGCCCGAGTGTTGTCGCTTCTCGGGTTTTTCGCCGCTGAAAAATATTGCCACAATGCAGCGACCCTTTTTAATGCGCATGTCCGAATGTCCAGAATCCAGGTCTTCACGGGAGCACGCGCTCGTGGTGGCTAGGGCAGAAGAATCTTGTCAATCGCGAAATCCATCAAATGTAAATGTTGACATATTGTGAACGTAACACACTGTAAACATGATGCGATGTACAACAACGGGTGCCTTTGCGTTGATGTGGATTTTGCGATGGTATAGGTGTGCAATTGTTATACTGTTTTGAATGATGTTCACTCGGAAGAAGGCTACATGTGGGAATAGTTAGCAATGCTAAACAACGAATGTGTTGTCAGTTGTATTAAGCATGCACAATTTAGAAACTGACTAAACAAATATTTGCTTGGTGCAAAAACAACTGATATTTGTATAAAGTAGTTTAAGATATGTTTGCAAAAATAAATGTATTATTGTAGATATAAGACATATTGTATGCTGCAGGAATCATATATATAATCCTCCGCTACCATATAACAAGCCAGAATGTGCGCATTAAGGGTCAGTGCGTCAGTATATTTCAGCGGCAGGTTTGTTTGCTAGTGTTGACGAATCTGTCTCTTTGGCCGGTGACCTTGTTACGTATTCGTGGTGTGCAGACCCAGTTTACGTACTGCTTTCGTCGGGTATTTTATATATATATATATATATATATATATATATATATATATATATATATATATATATATATATATATATATATATATATATATATATTATACTGCATATAGTTCCCACCGTCTATAAATGACTTTGTGTAGGGTGGAAATCTATAAAACTTAGAACGTATGTTCCACTGTGGCAGCTGCGCCCGAATGCAAAAGAATACATAGCTCGTTCGCAATGACACCCCTTTATTTTATCATTCACCCCTGCCCATCACATGTGTGAGGATAATTAAGGAACTCTGCCTACGGATAAAGAATTTCTCTAAGTCAATGAGTGACTATCTATACCTGCCCTCACTGCTGACAATAACTTCTTGTTAGCTTGAAGTATCATCTGTATGGTCTGTACCCTAAGAAATGTAATATAGGTTGAGGAGGGGAAACTATCTTCTTTAGTAACAAGACACGAGTAAAACATCTGGCCCGGACTCTATATCAAGCTGGGTCCTTAAAGATCTCTGTTCTTTCCAATTGAGACAACCAATTAACAGTTACTTCGCACGCAATAACCCAGTCTCTTTCAGATAACGCAACCACCAGAGCACATCGACATGGATCTCTGTAGCTGCTATAGTATCTGCACAGAAATGAAAGCATTCGTACTCAAATGCGTCTGGGACGTTTTACAAAAACAAAGATAACTATAACTAGCATGGCTTGGTCTTCCACTAAACATGTCTCATGACCAACTGCATCATATATACATATGCACATGCATACTTATGCACCAAGCAGTTTGCAAGGATACTGTATTTGACTTATGTATAAGACATTTGACGTATTCATAACATTTGTCTTCAAGAAATATTTTGTTCTCCAGAATGTACTAAGTAAACGAATGGCTAACTTCCGTCCCGGGCTGTGCGGCACACAGCTTCCAACTGGACTCACGTCCATCGAGGTACAACACGTAGTTCCGTACACGTCATCCTAGTCACAGACGATCTATACAAACACCGCGTGATTAGTGCTAATACATCGATGGCACAATCATCGTCTGCACTGGGTGTGACATCCACGCGCTAAGTCTTGGCGTAAGTTGAACAACACAAAAACAACGTGAAAAAGACATAATAGCTTAGTATTTGAAGACCATCTAAGAGGAAACAAATAGCGGTGGTCTGACCTACGCTGGAATAGGTTTTAGTATTTGAAGACCATCTAAGATGAAACAAATAGCTGTGATTCGACCTACGCTGGAATAGGGTTTAGTATTTGAAGACCATCTAAGAGGAAACAAATAGCGGTGGTCTGATCTACGCTGGAATAGGTTTTAGTATTTGAAGACCATCTAAGAGGAAACAAATAGCGGTGGTCTGACCAACGCTGGAATAGGTTTTAGTATTTGAAGACCATCTAAGAGGAAACAAATAGCGGTGGTACGACCTACGCTGGAATAGGTTTACCCTGTGTGGCTGATCTCACTCACTCTGCCTCTGGAGAGTGAAATTGAACAAGTGCAAGGATGTGCTATGAACACAGTGTCCAGCCACGCTCTGTGTTGACGCAGTAGCAAACCAGCAATTGAAAGAGGCGTACACAACTGTGTGGACATTTCTTAAACGAACGGATAACACACACATCGAACAACTGCAGCACAAACTACATGAACTCTTTCCGTCAACAAGGAATACGACAGAAATTATTGTACATGCTAAAATAAATACAAACAAGAACAGCATTTATATTAACTTTTGTGTTTTGGTCAATATAATATAATCTCGCTCTCTGTGGCTCAATGTAAATGTTTGAAACTGATGGAGACATCCTCCACGGAACTACGGGTTTATGCTGTCGTTTTCGATTGTGTCTGCATTTAAAGTGCCCATCAGTATGTCATGTTTGACATAGAGCCAGCGTGCCGTATTGGCGTGACACTCTCCCCTGTCGAGGCTGCAGCTGCGACATGCGTGCACCCACGACCACATCCAGGGTCGTCGCCCGCCCACGCACACGTCAGAGTCACCGCTGTTATCATCGTGTTATCTTCAAGTACTCTCCAACTGCCAGTTCATTTCATGTTAAACAGCTCTGCGTGCATTTGTAACAAATCACTGATCACAAAACCAAAATGTTCTGCATGTGTTGATCGTTTGTGCACGTTTTTCAAATGTAAATCCATTTGCAGATAATGCACATTAAAAAGTGGGCATACGTTGATGACGCAGGGTGGTGTCAGAAATAGACCGAGGTCTGCTAACGCCGGGGTAGGACGGTGGTTCAGGCTATGTCTCGAGCTGCTCGATAAATAACAAGCAATCGGTTCGTTATTTCTCGAACAGCTCGATAAATAACGGGATCTCGAGACGCTATTTTTCGAGCTGTCCGAGAAATGACGCCGACTTGGTTCGTTATTTGTCGAGCAGATCTGGACGTGCATGCATGTGCACTTAGCAACTATTTTCGTGGCATGTTTGTAGACATACTATTTGTGTTTAGTAAATGCGACGTTACTGATTCATGCTGTGCCTGTTACTTGTGGGAAATGAAGTGGTTTAATATATGTGAACAACACATAAGAAACACGTTATTTCTCATGAGAAAGGATAAATACAGACACGAAGCGATCCAACAGCGACGCATTTATGTACTACAAACAATGAGTAAGCCCCACGTCCACGTATATGCCACGACAATAGTTATGTAAGTACACATGCATCGACGTCCAGATCTGCTCGACAAATAACGAATCGGGTTGGCGTTATTTCTCGAGCAGTTCGACGAATAAGAAAAGTCGTTATTTCTCATCAAAACCGATAAATGCGAGCAGGAAACAGTTGACAACGACCCAGTTACTACAAACCGTTAGTGTGTACATATACATGTCACGGGGATACTTCTAAGTGCACACCCTGCATAAGTATACATGTCCAAATTTACATGACAAATAAGGAACCAAGTCGCCGTTATTTCTCAAGCAGCTCGAGAAATAACTTGAACTCGATCCGTTGTTTATCTAGCAGCACGAGAACTAGTCAGTGCGATAATAAATACCACAATGTGTTCTAGTACTGACTCAAGACAGTAAGAAAGTCGCACTGGCTTAATAAGTTTGATTAAAAAGTCGATTTTACCTTAGAAAGTCACGCAAAAATTGCGTCCTGCGATGACATAAGAAAATCGTGCTAACTTCAGGAAGCTGTTTTTTTAATGTCAGTCACTTAAGAGGAAAGTCGCACTGGCGTACTTCGTGTCATAATTCAGTGATGATTAGCCACAGAAAAAGCAAAGAATGCCGCCCAACTATCAAGTAAGCCAAACAAAGCACTTGATAAGTCCGATGTTGAGATGAGGTTTTATTAAAAACTATGTTTCTCACGCACGACGTCCAGGGCCCGGCCCTGAGTGTGCTGCTATCGTTCGTATCTGTCGTAACTTGTCCTTCCCTCGACTTACACCGAGCCGGTTGTTTCAGGGTCCGACTGGCAAGCGAACGCGGCACGAAGCGTGTGTGCGATTTATGCGCTGTCGCACTGCGGCGCTGGCGCAGTGTGTTTACACGTGCGTGCGGAGGCTGTGATGTTGACGAGACGGGCTGGCTGATTTAGTGGGGCGGAGGCGACAAGAGGCCTCCCGTCCTACGACCCTGCACCACATGGCCCGCACTCTGCAGTACTCCTCAGGGGCAACATTCGTCGCATTGCTGACGTTACGGGAAGTACAAAAAGTGATACGGCTGTTAAATGGGACCTCTATGAGGGGAAGATGTAGCGTCAACGTCTGCCGGAGACCGCCATAAGTGGAACACGGGGAAGTCGGCTTTTGAGCGTCAATACAAACCTTTGTTCGGACCAGATACCCACGACGTTGTGCCGTCACATAGCTAGGTCAGATATCGCCGCTTTCATAATACTATAATTTTATATCAAATTCTCATACCCTACCAGTGTCACGTGTTTGGATATGATATCCTGGCATTTAACATAATTTAAAACGTATGCCTTAATAATGTGAATAAACACTATTATATTTTATATGTAGACAGATGTGCTGGCCTTTCAAAACTTCGCTTTGTACGCGGTATGTGAATAGTTTTAATTGTGTATGTAGTTATGCCGAGAGTGTCTAGACGGTAGTTCCTCTTCACCCCTTCTGTACTCCACGCGAGCGTGCGCTATGCGCCTTAACAAAATCACGTCGCTTCTACTGCGAGTGTTTTGTTTGACTGAAACAAATGTATCGAATGGAATGCAATGACCCATAAGTATAACTGGATCTTCGCTCTTCATGCAGTAGACACGTCGCTAGTGGCAGCTGTCGTTTACAGCAAGTTTCTGAGTTCTTACGTAACGCCTGCAAGGTTCATAGTGGAACACCACAGCGATAAAGATTACTTATTATATTGTATTGTGGAGTGCACACTTTAGGTATCTGTCTGCGTGCTATTTCGATGGTGAATAGTTTACACCAGTCACTGGATCACAGAGAAGGGGACCAGGAAATGTGCAGCTGAAATTGTAGTTGCTTGGTTAATTATTTTGAATAAATTAATAAAAGTTAATCATAAATAAAATGTAAAATATAAGTTTTCTTATTGGTTACTAAAACAACCAATAGAGAAGCGCTATTAATAAAAAAACACGGTACTACTTGTGCACACCTAGATACACAAACTTTGTTTTTATAATAACGCAAAACACAGACGAACTGTAGAGACACATAGGCCCTACGTGAGACAGCAATGTGCGGTTGGTTAGTTAGATGTGTATGTGTGAGTTCTACAACACGACACCTTCACCCCTCCAACGGACAGTTAATGCTGCAGATCTCTGGCGCCCAAAGTAGACACACAACGAAACACAGTCCTAGTCATCGTCATAAGGCAGCTGCCATTGTACAGCTCCCTGCATCATTCAACGGGCGAAATACTCCGCCGTACTTTAAGCACCTTGCCAAAGAGCTAGTCCTGGGTCCCGAGACCCCGGAGTGAGAGCAACAGGGCTAGGCACTGGCACACGATGGTACATAGTAAAGCCACAGTCACACCTTCCCGGATCGGGGGCCGGACGGCCCCGGACCAAATATCCCGGATGGTCCGTGGTGGTCCGGCTGATTTGGGTCATTTTGTGCATAGCAGTCACACTTCCCCGGATGAGACACGGTCCAGCCACGGATTTTAAACCCGGATGATGCCGGTAGACACCGAAACAAGCCGGAGGAGAACTCAGGGAATGTGCCGGAGAACTCACGGAATAACCCGGTCCACCCACGGAATAGCCCGGATGAGCCACAGAAGTACCCGGAATAGCCCGGATGAGCCACGGAAGTACCCGGAATAGCCCGGATGAGCCACGGAAGTACCCGGAATAGCCCGGATGAGCCACGGAAGTACCTGGAAAAGCCCGGAAGACCCCCGGAACGCCCCGGTTGAGCCAGGATCGGAAAAATCCTGGGATCTACCGGAGATCTACCCGGATGTTTCAAGCAGTTTCAAACATCCGGGGACGAACAAGGATTGAGCCGGAACTCCTCGGAACTCCAAGGATCTACTACGGATTTGCCACGGAAATCCACGGACTACCCAGGATCAAACCGGAGTACCCCGGATCGGCGGTCCGTGGCGTTCCGGCGCCCGATCCGGGAAAGTGTGACTGGGGCGTAAAGCTATTGTTATTAGTAGTAATATCCGTGTCAACGGACGCCACTGTTGACACCGCTGTCGCCCAGTGCAGTAGCACTGCGGCCTCGCGCTGGGACCGGTGGCCGTGTTATGTCGCGCCCAGCAGTGACCGTTGTCCCTTGTGTTATCGCCGGACACCAGTGTCCGTGCGCCGACTGCCACGCCCAGTGGTGTCGAGGACCTTTGCCCAGTTGGTGGACGTCTCGTAAACTATTGGTTGTTATCGACTGGACTACTTTACAGGCGACACACGAACACTGTGTTTACGTTTTAATGTTATCGTCTGGTGACTTCAATCAATCGAGTGAGTCCGACCTCACGTCATTAGGTTTGTGCCTTGGTCGCCGTCATGCAAGGTTAGACGTGAACGTAATTGTTATTATGTACTGAATTACGTTGAAATAAACGTACCTTTGCACATAGTTTAACTTGACATTACCATGCGCTGAGATTAATGTCTTTTGTAAATGTGTTTAGCTACCCCTAGTTATCATTTCTGTCACACGTATTTTCAAATATATATAACGAAACCTGAAATTGTTCAATGTTATTATTGTATTGCTATGGGATATGTCAGTGTTCTCACAAGTGTTTACATTTTTTGAGTTTATATTATATGACAAATCCTGTCGAGTCCATTTTCCACCTACGGGTGTTATTTCAGGCTGGTTACTGTATTTGTGTCTGGTGATACGGGTGTTACTTCAGTCTTATTACAGTATTTGTATCAGGTGATACGGGCGTTATTTCAGTCTGGTTACGGTATTTGTATCAGGTGATACAGGTGTTACTTCAGTCTTATTACAGTATTTGTATCAGGTGATACGGGCGTTATTTCAGTCTGGTTACGGTATTTGTATCAGGTGATACAGGTGTTACTTCAGTCTTATTACAGTATTTGTATCAGGTGATACGGGCGTTATTTCAGTCTGGTTACGGTATTTGTATCAGGTGATACAGGTGTTACTTCAGTCTTATTACAGTATTTGTATCAGGTGATACGGGCGTTATTTCAGTCTGGTTACGGTATTTGTATCAGGTGATACGGGTGTTACTTCAGTCTTATTACAGTATTTGTATCAGGTGATACGGGCGTTATTTCAGTCTGGTTACGGTATTTGTATCAGGTGATACAGGTGTTACTTCAGTCTTATTACAGTATTTGTATCAGGTGATACGGGCGTTATTTCAGTCTGGTTACTGTATTTATATCAGGTGATGCTGGTGTTACATCGCTACGACCCAACAGTCGCCATGGGATGGCACCAAATACTAAATAAGTTATTAGGATTATTGGATGGGTGCATCATAGCAATGCACTGCAGCACTGCAGTGACACACAAACTTGGAATTTAAATACAACACGAGACAACACATGGCTACACGTGGTGATGACCCACACACACACGTTACACATCCTCTTGGCATTTCTTTAGAGGTAGATGTAAACAAAATCCAGTGGCGAGCCGCTACACCAAGAACGAACATCGTTCGACTGGCCTCTGATTAAGTCCACATTGCAATGCGCGCCCCGCTTGTTTTGTTTTCGACGTCACCAGGCTTGAGGGCAAAAACAGACGGATCGATAATTGACAAATTAATTGTGGTATTTGCTAAATAACAGCGTCTGTCGAGGAGGCCAGTGAACAACAGTGTGCTCGGCTTGTACACGCATCTTGCAAAGCAGTGTCATGTGAATTTGCGGTGAATCGTCCTCTAAAAAATCTTCAATCAATTTGTGGTACTATCATTCATTGAAGTTAAAGTTATTACTATACATGATTACATCGTTAATAATTTGGTCATTAAAAGTTGTGATTAGGGTGAAACTAATTATTGTTAGATACGGTTAAGCTTCCAGTGATTACCCAGTTGGTCACTCTCACCGCAGTCTAGAACACAGTTGGCATGTAAATGTACTACAGAGATTGTCGATCTGTCTTTGTCTGTCTCTGTCTGTCTGTGCCTGTCTGTCTGTGCCTGTCTGTGCCTGTCTGTGCCTGTCTGTTTCTGTCTGTTTCTGTCTGTTTCTGTCTGTCTCAATCTATATTGTGTATGTCTGACCCTCTTTCTGTCTGTGTCTACATGTCTGTATCTGCCCTGCCTTGCCCTGCCCTGCCCTGCCCTGCCCTGCCCTGCCCTGCCCTGCCCTGCCCTGCCCTGCCCTGCCCTGCCCTGCCCTGCCCTGCCCCGCCCCGCCCCGCCCCGCCCCGCCCCGCCCCGCCCCGCCCCGCCCCGCCCCGCCCCGCCCCGCCCCGCCCCGCCCCGCCCCGCCCCGCCCCGCCCCGCCCCGCCCCGCCCCGCCCCGCCCCGCCCCGCCCCGCCCCGCCCCGCCCCGCCCCGCCCCGCCCCGCCCCGCCCCGCCCCGCCCCGCCCCGCCCCGCCCCGCCCCGCCCCGCCCCGCCCCGCCCCGCCCCGCCCCGCCCCGCCCCGCCCCGCCCCGCCCCGCCCCGCCCCGCCCCGCCCCGCCCCGCCCCGCCCCGCCCCGCCCCGCCCCGCCCCGCCCCGCCCCGCCCCGCCCCGCCCCGCCCCGCCCCGCCCCGCCCCGCCCCGCCCCGCCCCGCCCCGCCCCGCCCCGCCCCGCCCCGCCCCGCCCCGCCCCGCCCCGCCCCGCCCCGCCCCGCCCCGCCCCGCCCCGCCCCGCCCCGCCCCGCCCCGCCCCGCCCCGCCCCGCCCCGCCCCGCCCCGCCCCGCCCCGCCCCGCCCCGCCCCGCCCCGCCCCGCCCCGCCCCGCCCCGCCCCGCCCCGCCCCGCCCCGCCCCGCCCCGCCCCGCCCCGCCCCGCCCCGCCCCGCCCCGCCCCGCCCCGCCCCGCCCCGCCCCGCCCCGCCCCGCCCCGCCCCGCCCCGCCCCGCCCCGCCCCGCCCCGCCCCGCCCCGCCCCGCCCCGCCCCGCCCCGCCCCGCCCCGCCCCGCCCCGCCCCGCCCCGCCCCGCCCCGCCCCGCCCCGCCCCGCCCCGCCCCGCCCCGCCCCGCCCCGCCCCGCCCCGCCCCGCCCCGCCCCGCCCCGCCCCGCCCCGCCCCGCCCCGCCCCGCCCCGCCCCGCCCAGCCCAGCCCCGCCCCGCCCCGCCCCGCCCCGCCCCGCCCCGCCCCGCCCCGCCCCGCCCCGCCCCGCCCCGCCCCGCCCCGCCCCGCCCCGCCCCGCCCCGCCCTGCCCTGCCCTGCCCTGCCCTGCCCTGCCCCTGTGCCCTGCCCCTGTGCCCTGCCCTGCCCCTGTGCCCTGCCCTGCCCCTGTGCCCTGCCCCTGTGCCCTGCCCCTGTGCCCTGCCCCTGTGCCCTGCCCTGCCCTGCCCTGCCCCTGTGCCCCTGTGCCCCTGTGCCCCTGTGCCCCTGTGCCCCTGTGCCCCTGTGCCCCTGTGCCCCTGTGCCCCTGTGCCCCTGTGCCCCTGTGCCCCTGTGCCCCTGTGCCCCTGTGCCCCTGTGCCCCTGTGCCCCTGTGCCCCTGTGCCCCTGTGCCCCTGTGCCCCTGTGCCCCTGTGCCCCTGTGCCCCTGTGCCCCTGTGCCCCTGTGCCCCTGTGCCCCTGTGCCCCTGTGCCCCTGTGCCCCTGTGCCCCTGTGCCCGTGCCCCTGTGCCCCTGTGCCCCTGTGCCCCTGTGCCCCTGTGCCCCTGTGCCCCTGTGCCCCTGTGCCCCTGTGCCCCTGTGCCCCTGTGCCCCTGTGCCCCTGTGCCCCTGTGCCCCTGTGCCCCTGTGCCCCTGTGCCCCTGTGCCCCTGTGCCCCTGTGCCCCTGTGCCCCTGTGCCCCTGTGCCCCTGTGCCCCTGTGCCCCTGTGCCCCTGTGCCCCTGTGCCCCTGTGCCCCTGTGCCCCTGTGCCCCTGTGCCCCTGTGCCCCTGTGCCCCTGTGCCCCTGTGCCCCTGTGCCCCTGTGCCCCTGTGCCCCTGTGCCCCTGTGCCCCTGTGCCCCTGTGCCCCTGTGCCCCTGTGCCCCTGTGCCCCTGTGCCCCTGTGCCCCTGTGCCCCTGTGCCCCTGTGCCCCTGTGCCCCTGTGCCCCTGTGCCCCTGTGCCCCTGTGCCCCTGTGCCCCTGTGCCCCTGTGCCCCTGTGCCCCTGTGCCCCTGTGCCCCTGTGCCCCTGTGCCCCTGTGCCCCTGTGCCCCTGTGCCCCTGTGCCCCTGTGCCCCTGTGCCCCTGTGCCCCTGTGCCCCTGTGCCCCTGTGCCCCTGTGCCCCTGTGCCCCTGTGCCCCTGTGCCCCTGTGCCCTGCCCTGCCCTGCCCTGCCCTGCCCTGCCCTGCCCTGCCCTGCCCTGCCCTGCCCTGCCCTGCCCTGCCCTGCCCTGCCCTGCCCTGCCCTGCCCTGCCCTGCCCTGCCCTGCCCTGCCCTGCCCTGCCCTGCCCTGCCCTGCCCTGCCCTGCCCTGCCCTGCCCGCACATCTCGGCCAGAGAACGCTCACAAATGACGCTGTTAGTGACGTTGTGGTTGACGACACAGCGTTCTACGGGCGGTTCGGTTCTTTCAGTGAAAACGTCACAGCGAGTGTTGTAGTGGTGTAGCGACTACACGATAGCAGTGGCGCCGTCTACCGATCAAACCTGCAAGTAACATTGCAAATTCAATACAATAGTAACATAACGGGAGCATTTAAAAAATAACATTATTGCCCTACATAGGGGTGACTGCAGGAATTACTATTATTTCAGGGAGACTAGGTGTGTGCTTGTGCTGCCACATTGTAACGTTGTTGCTGTCGTGTGCTATTATCAACTTTATTTCAAGTGTTCAGCAACAGTGTTCTTTAATTTTTACATCTGTAAGTACTGTGAATGTCCGTGGATTACTATGACGCCAACAGTTTCAACCTGAACATTTGTGCTTCTGCGGATTTTTAAGATTTTATGAGACATTCCTCTATAACTATTGTGCCATATCCAGTCAACTGTGACCGTCGCCATGGCAATCACTTATTCAAGTCGCCAGCTGATTCAGGTGGGTCACCAAACATCCAAATCGACCGACCCACAGAAGACAACAGGCGGTCGAAGTGGTTGTGGCTGACTAGTATACGGTGAGTAGATGATTTGTATACACTAGGACCTGACACATTCAATGCTGCATTGATTACAATCATTATCTAATGCATATTTGTGATGCACACTTAGTGACACGCATGCATGTCATCAAATTACATACCATAATTGTTTATCATTTCAAACAACATATTATAGTAATATCATGCATATGCAGTCATGCATGCGTTCAATAAATAGTAATTCAATCCAGTACATGCATAAACACTTCTTAAAAATCGCATCAACTTGGTAAAATCCAGAAATGGAGTAACAGTACTCTGTAATCATACTCGTTGTAGTCGTGGGCAACTTTTTTGAATCTCATCATCATCATAATCATTGTGCAGTTATAGTGTCCTATTGTTTGGCGAAGACCTCAGCATGCTGCTTCCACTTCTGCTTATCTTGCGCAATCCTCTGCCAGAGGATACCCTTCCAGTAGTCGTCTAGTCCGTCTCTCCAACGTCTCGCCGGTGTTCCTGTAGGATTTTTCCTTTCGTGGGGTTTCCACGTGGTGATACGCAGTGTCCATCGGTTATCTCGTATCCTGCTGACGTGCCCTGCCCAGGTCCACTTCCGTCTTCTGGGTGTTGTTGACATATCGTTTTCTATCATCACATTTATCTTCGACTTGATCATCTTCAGACCCAGATTTTCACTTTCATCAGCTAATTCCTGTATAGTAGCATTTGTTGTAGTTCATAAGGTTTATTAGCGCATATGAGTATGTCGTCGGCAAAGCGAAGATTACTATGATATTTACCGTCTATTCTCAAGCCTCTGGTTTCCCAAGTCAGTCGCCGGTATATATTTTCGTGCTTGATGTTGATCGTGTTGCTTTCTTTGTGTAGGTGGACTGTCATCGAGCGGTTAGTGTAGGTTTCCTCCAAGAGTTCGATGTATACATCTTCTACC
Organism: Oasisia sp. SBJ-2009; assembly: GCA_964017155.1. Classification (NCBI taxonomy): domain Eukaryota; kingdom Metazoa; phylum Annelida; class Polychaeta; order Sabellida; family Siboglinidae; genus Oasisia; species Oasisia sp. SBJ-2009. The sequence goes on from OZ024858.1 coordinate 39,292,092, forward strand.
CCCTGTTCTTGAATCAAAGTCAGTATTGGTTGCGTTTGCACTGAGTCGAAGGCTTTCTCGTAGTCGACGAATGCATATATATATATTCACTGCACTTCTCCTTCAACTGTTTTACGACGTCCTGTGGTCTGTCGTTGACCATCTGCTTCTGAATCCAGCTTGCTCTGGTGGCTGGTTTGCGACAAGTGTATTCTCTAGGCTTTTTGTTAATACGTCATAGATGTTTGACAGAAGATATGTCGATCTGTAATTGTTGAAGTCTTTCTTATTTCCCTTCTTGAAGATTATCACCATCTTACCGTTCTTCCAAATTGTGGATATTCGTCTTTCTGATAAGCATTTAGTGTACAGCTTAGAGAGTGTCTTCGAGGTGGTATGTTCTCCTGCTTTCAATGTATCGATGTTTATATGGTCGTTGTCTGTTGTTGTCCCATTCTTCATATCTCGTAAGTGCTGCTTCCACCTCCCATGATGTTATCGCTGGTAGATCTGGGTCAGTGTGCATTATGGTACGCGGTTCATTGCCGTATAGCTCGGTGTAAAATCCTTCTATTCTTTCTATGATCTTATCTTGATCACTGATTTCTCTACCCTGCTTAATTGTCTAGGAGTGTGATCAGTCTGCTTGGCCTAGCTTCTGCGTTTTACGGACTTTCTTCAGGCTCTTTGATGCCATGACCGTTTCTCGTGTGATCCCATGGTTGTATTTCCTGATGTCCTGTTTTGCTTCCTTTTTGACGGTCTTGCATTTTTCTGCATACTCTATTTGTTATTTATCGTCGCCAATTATTCTACCATTTCTCCTCGTTTCGTCATCAGACCCCGTGTTGGTGACGATATTCTCGATTTCAGTGGCTTGTTGGTTGTCTTAGCTACTCTTGACGCGCTTCGTTGGATCATGATCTACACATGGTTCGTGAATAATGTTATTGTTTATTTTTGAATTTTTCATTTGTTTATTCTAGCAAAATCATCTATATTTACCAACTGCATTACATCATTATATTATTATGCTATAAAACTACTTGGTAATATGATGTGTAATCGCACATGCACTATTGTGTACAGTATTCATTTGTATGTATATTAAACATTTAAGTACCATGAGCCAGTTACCTGAAACGGCCATGTCATATGCAGGCGATGTACGTGATTATGAAAATTGTGATGTTGCGATACGGAATATTGACCCCGACTGTAATTAGTCAACTTTGCAAATACTAAATATTATCTTGAGGATGACACAAATGAAATTATAAACAGAAATAATCTCAGTGAGGACGAATTCTCACTCATGCATTTAAACATTAGAAGCTTACAGAAGAACATTAGCCAACTACGTGATTTATTGTCGCTGATTGACAATACAATTATTGGTTTAGGTGAAACTTGGTTACGTAGTGATAATGTTCTCTTATATGAAGTATCGGAGTATACAAGTACACATGTTACTACACCGTCTAAGAAAGGAGGGTGTGTGTGCCATTATATGTCCATAGTTCACTTGAGTATACTGTATTATCAGAAATGAGTATCATAACTGAATATCTGGAATATGTGTTTGTTGAAGTGAATCCTCGGAATATGACACATAGCAAGAAACCAATTGTTGGTATTGTCTATCGGTCACCTAGCACTAACATTACCACTGTCACTGAGCATGTTATGAATATCATAGACAATCATAAGGTTGAAAATAAACAGTGTGATATAATGGGTGATTTCAACATCAATTTAAGGATGTATTCCCAGTTCGTCAGCTGGTCACAGTACGAACGCATGACGTCAGTCTTTCCATGAAAATGGCGCTATCTAAGCAACTTGAATTGTGTGTCTTCAAGAACTTTCATCTAGCTGGCATACTACATTTACTTGTAGCAGCAAATGATAACTTTTGTTAATACTTTTAGATTCGTAGACTCAAATAATTGTCTTTTGTCAACATATTCTAACAATTGCCTTTTGTTATCCTTTGAATTTTAGGCTGTGGAATAATAAGTCACGTTCTGCGTCATCCACATTTATTTCTATGCACGGCTGCTTTTTCACAGTACATTTTCGCACAGAACACATCATGAACAGTTCATTAATCAATATCATGAATCATATTAATTTGACAGTACATTTTCGCACAGAACACACCACGAACAGTTCCATCATTAATGTCATGAGTCATATTTATTACTGCAACTTCTTGTGTCTGTGTGATGAATGTCTTATGGGGTTTTTATGTACAGATCACAAGACATTGGTCTCTCCTTTGAGAAATTTAATAACGTATGTTGTATCTTGCAATGTCCACGGCGGTGTTTACGCCAAGCAGAATACGATCGATTATTAGTAGTTTCAGCATTGATTGCACATCAATCATTCATCAGTCACAGCAATCAAGCATTTAACACGTTATTTGTGATGCACAACATATAGAATGTCTAAGATAGTTGTAGTGCATTATGTTAGGTTACAGAGTATCGAAAAGTGATGACAACCAAACGAGTTGACAAGACATGACGACGTGTCCTCTCTCTCTACATCCTAGCGACAGGGATGTCGTCTCTCGCTCACCGACATGGCGCTCTGTAAGAGAAACAACCACAGGTTACTTATTACACGCCAACTTGTATAAAATGTATTATTATTATTATTGTTGACACTTCTGCCAAGATATGGAATTAATAATTCAATTATGAATATGACGATGACAACGACGACGCTGGTGATAACAAAGCTGATGACACAGCACGATTGGGTTGGTCAGAGAGAGAGAGAGAGAGATATATATATATATATATATATATATATATATATATATATATATATATATATATATATATATCATTCCTGTGCCGGAATGTGAGGTCCAGTGATTTACCGAGTCTCGTAGTGCTTCTTACTACTTTCTATAATAGGGGATTCACAGCAAAATATGACTGTTGTCCATTTAGAACAACTATTTGCGTCATACTGAAGCATGAAAGTTATGTTCAAAACATGTTCGCACAAAATATTACCCCCAAAAAAGGGTTTAGGGGCCAACGAGCAACTCCCTCTCAGTCCTTCCCTACACCCGGTACTGGATCATTCCTAACATAGGCGGTCGACTTATATTCCAGCTTCCAGACAGTTGTAGGCCTATGATACATTTTATTGCGTTTGACTAACTTAGAATGTTAACCCATACATTATGCTTGTTACACTGGGTAGTATTTTATATAGCTTTCATGGTCATGATAATTAAACAAACTACAACATATTAAACATTGCTTAAATTTACACAGTGAGAACATCAGGTCGTAAGTGAGCGATTTTCTATCGACATTACAATCGTGAAACTCATATAAATCCTATAATAAATGATCATGTTAAGCAAGCGATAAACCGATACTTACGCGTTGTTGTATTCTATGCAGGACATGCCCTTTGTGGAACAGTAAAAGCATTTGATACACTGTCTGTGGATGACTTTCCTTACGGGTCCCTGACGGTTAACCCGCAGTCTGAGCTGGCCGTACCCTCTGTCGTACACGCAAACGAGGGCGAAACGTTTCCCTGCAATAGAAAGCGATTGTAACTTGTACGTCTTCGTTTGATTTCTCGCCGTAGACGTAAATATGAGACTGGCGTAGCCTGGCGTGAATGTGGCTGCAGACATGGCTGATGAGACAAGAGAGAAACGAAGAATACGCAGCGGTATATATCACCTTTAACCTGGTTGTGTATACATAGGATACAGTCAAATGACCTATAATTTACTAGTTTACTAAACTAAACAATATATGTATGGCTTAGTCAATTACGCATAAAATCAATTTTATTGCGAAATGAGTCTGACACGAGAAGTATCTCACCCGGGGACAATGACTACAAAATAGATTGATAAATATGTAAGTACCCAAAGTTTTCTGAGGTATCTCCCAGTAAACCAGACAGTGATTGAAGGGGATCGAACATAACGACGACTCAAGGATACGGGAGACAACAAGTGAGACCGTCTACTTACTGTCAAACTCGACGCGGTCGACCGTAACGCGATAAGATCCGAAAGCCCTGCCCCTGCCCCTGCCCCTGCCGATACGCCAAGAGCGCGGCGTGGTCGAATACATTCCTTCCTCAAAGTTGGGGCGGAAGCGCCGTCTGGGTCTAGTAGGATGCGCTCGTTCTTCAAAGTTGGGCCATGAGCGTGGTGTAGTGGAATACGTTCCTTCTTCAAAGTTGGGCCAGAAGCGCCATCTAGGTCTGGTGGGATGCGTTCTTTCTTCAAAGTTGGGCCATGAGCGTGGTGTAGTGGAATACAGTCCTTCTTCAAATTTGTCCGAGAAGGGCGACTTAGTCGTGGGTTCTCCACGACCGTCTGCGTTGACCGAGACGAAGACAAGACAGAATGAACACATGGACAACACCGTAAACAATGTCATGATCATCTTCATCGTGTCTGTCTTCTGCTCACTTCTGACACTGCTGCCAGCCGCATCCTTATATAGCGTATCTGAAGGGGCGGGGGAGGCTTTTGCAGCGCCGTCAACCTTTCGCGAGATTTATGGGCAGTGCCCATAAACCTCGCGAAAGGTTTTCCGTGGTTAACGACCACCAACTTGCGTAGTGTTGTAGCTTCTACGCAGTAAGTAAGTATCATTTTTATAGTCTACACAAAAATGCTAAGCGATTCTGAGTCAAGTGGTCTATTAAATGATCTTATGTATACAAACTATTTAGTAGACTAAAATGCTCTTGCCAAAATTTATTTAATTATGTAATATGCTAGCAAATCACAGAGGCGCGAATAAGGAACATCTATCAACCACTTAGCGACCAATAGTGGTTTGTAAACGGTAAAAATCACGAACGGATTGTAGGTGATTGGTTTTATTTCAATTCAATCAATTGTTTTCAAAACAAACAACATGAAAAACAAAAACAAAAAACAAGGTAAGTACATAATAAGTCACGTGGTAGGGTATGGAAAAGGAGAAGACGTGAAGTTATACACTTATAAGTGTTTACTCCCGTAGAGTAGGGTAGGGTAGGGTTTGGTAAAAACCAATCCTCAATTTGAATACAATTAACAGACTGCACCAGAAACAGCTCATATCCTGTTTACCCCGTTGTCTGTACAAGGCCTTGTGCCCGGTTTGACAATGTCGTGGGCGGGGATCTTATGACTGCGAGATGACGCTGTCGCGCTTACATTTTTCCGATCGTTAAAACCTTTCCGATTGACGTTTCTGCGCATGCGCGTATCTAGGGGATAAACGTAAGCGCTACCTACGATGGTCGCGCTTACATTTTTCCGGTCGTTAAAAACGTTCCGATTGACGTTTCTGCGCATGCGCGCATGTAGAGGCGCGCGCGACAGCGCTAGCTAGCTACGCTGGTTGTTGCTCACGTGTATTTGGGAGTTTGAGCGTTATAGCACGGACTAATTGGATCAGTGACAGCGGATAACAAAGCGCTGTCACTGGTTACGATTGATTGTGCTAGGATTTACTGCTACATCTTTAGTAAATAAAAATATAGTAGTTATTGCTTCGTATACAAAGCTGTATTGTTTATTTATCCTTAATATTAATAGTAATTGGATGGATAAATAAATAGTTGCACCAAGTTTGGCATAACAAAGTTTTGTAATTTGTTGTGTGATAAGTGGCTTAAATATGCATTTAACGCGTACACAGGAGGAAAATAATGACTTATACATTAACAATCTTTATATTATACTGACCAGTTTCCTCTAGTCTACGTTTAAATAATTACAGACTTTACTGAAGTAACATGATATATATTTGTTACATTTATTAAAATAACATCATGATCATCGTCTTACCTTCAGGAGTAAATGTGAAAAGATAATGTTAGTTATGTTCAGTGATGTTTTGTTGAAATGAATCCATACTGATAGTTTATTGTAAATTTACTTCTTGAATAAACCTGTTGCAGTTGTGTGTAAGTGAAACATATTGATGTCCTCTATAAATAGCACATAATTTTATTGTTTTAATACTGGCCTTTAAGTATAATATGAACATAACTGGACCCAGTACAATTCTTTGTGGTATAACTCATGTGGCCGCCATTACCTCTGAACTGGATTGATTAAGCAAACACTGTTGCCTAGTTCATTGTTGAAGTACAGTAGACACACAATTAATCCTCATTCAATAACAATTTATTGTAAAAATAAAAATAATCCAAAATCCAATCTATCTTGCATGGCTGTGGCTAAATTGAAATACATGCTGTATATAAAAAATCAATGAATTCTTGGGATAAAAAAATTAAAACATTCCTCTTAAAGCAAAATAATTGTACATAGATCGTCTGTATAAAATGTTCAAGATCACATCACATAATGACTAAAAATAAACATATATGCAACCAATCATTCATGCATATTTTTAAAACTGCAATATGCATTAAAGTGGTTAGATTTCACGATTCCACAAAAATGTATTGCCAATTTGTTTTAAAGTGTCTTATGTTATGTATTTACTGCTAAAATTGAAACTGTTTATTTACTTTTTGAAAAATACGCATGCATGATTGGTTGCATATAGGTTTATTTTTAGTCATTATGTGATGTGATCTTGAACATTTTATAATCTGAGACATTATATGAGCAGTGGCGTGCACCATCCAGCTGTAGCCAAGCATGACAATGTCCAGAGAAGGGTACACTCAGCAGCGCTGAAGCATACTTTAAAAAGTGTGTTCAAACAGGCTAAATTCGAGTCGACTCAGTCAGTGGCAGTGCTGACTCGACATCGTCAAACGTTTATCACAAATAATACTAATTATTATATTAAGTAACGTCATTTGCATCGGAATATAACTATTGGGTTGCATTAACTAAGTCGTTTATGTAGAGTAGAAATGATACAGCAATGATAGGAGTGAGCCCTGCACCAGTGCATGGTCGTCTGTGTTTTCAATATCTTTATTTCAGATTGTCATAGTACATACAGATGTCCACATAAACACTAAAAAAACAAGTGACTATAGAAAAATATAAAAGTATTGCACATGGTAAATAGAGAAAAACACATTGCACAATAGTACATTCCAGACTGGTACATTAAATCAAAAACTATTATGTATATACAACATTTTGATCCAATGTCGCCTTATCCTGGATTGCCATTTTATATCACTGTTGATAATTGCAATTACCAACTTATTATAAGAGCATCAAGTCTCCACATGAATTTATATACAAGGTTTCTAATTACAGCTTTACTATCTGGTACATGGTATTCTACAAACATGGTGGAGGCACTGCAATATTTAGGCTGATTCAGCAATAAGCGAAACACATTATTGTAAGCCACATGAAGATTATGTATACTTGCTACTGTGTAATTCCACCACAGCTGAGCAGTATACATGGGAGAGCAGAAAGTTCTAAGCAAAGTCAGCTTCACTTCAGTGGAACACATGTAAAATTTCCGCAATAGTATATTACCCCTAGCATATAGTTGTCGGCATTGGCGTAAGATATCTTTGTCATCATGTAATGTCTTAGAAATAAAGTGACCCAAATATTTCACATTATCCACTTCCTGGATTGTTTCACCATTAATCTTAAATGATGGAACATCAACATTGTTCATATAATTTTATTAGTTACTTTTAAATATTAACACAGCACTTTTCTTGGAGTTGTACTTGATATCATGATTTAACCCATAGAGTCCACATACCTGCATCAGTTCAGACAGTCTTGATACAGATGGGGACAGAATTACCAAGTCATCAGCATACATAAGATGGTTGATAGTTGTACTACATATTACACACCTTGTGTTATATTTGTTTAAAGCTATGGTTAAATCATCCATATATATATATATATATATATATATATATATATATATATATATATATATATTAAAAAGGTGTGGTGAGAGTATACCACCTTGCCTGACACCATTTGTAACACCAAAATGTTCCGACAATTTGCCTGACCATCTTATACACATAGTCTGATTCGAATACCAATATATAAGCAGTCTAACAATATATCCAGGCACTCCCCTGTCAATCAACTTTTGAAATAAGATAGAATGTTTCACTCTGTCAAAGGCTTTAGACACATCTAAAAACATGGAAACATAGAGACTCCTATGCCTGTCAATAACTTCCTTTAAGACATAAATACACAAGTCTGTCCTGTGTTTTTTCTCAAATCCAAACTGATTGGACATTGTTGGCCGCGTAACTGACATTCTGTCTAACAATATGTTTTCAAATTTTGTTGACACAATACTAGCTAATGCAATAGGTCTATAATTGTCTTTGCTGTTAATCTTGCTACATTTATCTTTGATAATAGGAACCAGCACAACATATACAACAGATAACAAAGAACTAGGTAAAAATCCATGTACAAAAAACCCAGTTATACACATAGCAAGTAAAGGCACAATGCGCTTATCACAATGTTTAAGGTGTTCAGCATATACACCATCCATACCATCAGTCTTATTTATATCTAGGCATTTAATGGCATTTTCAACTTTGCTAATTTCCACAACTACCGGGGTATGTCATTTGTATATTTGGAATCACATTTGATCTGTTCAATGTCTATATCCCTAATACAATTAAAAAGCTGTTTAAAATGAGGCCGCCATAATTCAGTTATTTCAAAAATACCACTAACATCCTCAACACTATTAGGTAAAGGTTTACAGGTATATGGCGGTCTCATTTTAAACAGCTTATTAATTGTATTAGGGATATAGACATTCAACAGATCAAATGTGATTCCAAATATACAAATGACATAGTTGTGGAAATTAGCGAAGTTGAAAATGCTATTAAATGCCTAGATATAAATAAGACTTATGGTATGGTTTGTGTATATGCTGAACACCTTAAATATTGTGATAAGCGCATTGTGCCTTTACTTGCTATGTGTATAACTGTTTTTTTTGTACATGGATTTTTACCTAGTTCTTTGTTATCTGTTGTGCTGGTTCCTATTATCAAAGATAAATGTAGCAAGATTAACAGCAAAGACAATTATAGACCTATTGCATTAGCTAGTATTGTGTCAAAAAAAATTGAAAACATATTGTTAGACAGAATGTCAGTTACGCGGTCAACAATGTCCAATCAGTTTGGATTTAAGAAAAAACACGGGACAGACTTGTGTATTTATGTCTTAAAGGAAGTTATTGACAGGCATAGGAGTCTAGATGGGTCTATGTTTACATGTTTTTAGATGCTTCTAAATCCTTTGACAGAGTGAAACATTCTATCTTATTTCAAAAGTTGATTGACAGGGGAGTGTCTGGATAAAGTGGATATATTGTTAGACTGCTTATATATTGGTATTCGAATCAGACTATGTGTATAAGATGGTCAGGCAAATTGTTGGAACATTTTTATGTCGCAAATGGTGTCAGGCAAGGTGGTATACTCTCACCACACCTTTTTAATATATATATATATATGGATGATTTAACCATAGCTTTAAACAAATGTAACACAATGTGTGTAATATGTAGTGCAACTATCAACCATCTTATGTATGCTGATGACTTGGTAATTCTGTCCCCATCTGTATCAAGACTGTCTGAACTGATGCAGGTATGTGGACTCTATGGGTTAAATCATGATATCAAGTACAACTCCAAGAACAATGCTGTGTTAATATTTTAAAAGTAAATATAAGAAAAATATTGAAGTTCCATCATTTAAGATTAATGGTAAAACAATCCAGGAAGTGGATAATGTGAAATATTTGGGTCACTTTATTTCTAATACATTACGTGATGACAAAGATATCTTACACCAATGCGGCAATGCCGACAACTATATGCTAGGGGTAATATGTTATTGCGGAAATTTTACATATGTTCCACTGAAGTGAAGCTGACTTTGCTTAGAACTTTCTGCTCTCCCATATATACTGCTCAGCTGTGGTGGAATTACACAGTAGCAAGTATACATAATCTTCATGTGGCTTACAATAATGTGTTTCGCTTATTGCTGATTGTATTGTTGATCGTGATTATCAGTCCAGTCCAGTCCATCGTCCAGCCGTCTTGTATTTACATTTAGAAGTCTACGCACTTACACTTGACAACTGAATGTAGTAGTAACATAATATACCTATTACATAAAATTACATTCAGAATACTAAATAAAATGTTATGTATGAGATCACCTATCTGTAAATGTCCATGCACATTGTTTCTGATATTTAGCGCTCTTAAGATATGCGACAAAACACTAATTTACTGCAAACGCCTCGACGAAACGTGTCATGGAAATACTACTAGACTCCTATCTTCGAAATCGATAACAATGTTCTGATATAATGTATTGTTTTGCGCCATTTAATCTGTTTTAACTTCAGTGCTGTTGTACTGCCGCGAAATAAATGACAAGTGATACTAATAGGTCTGTGAGTGAGTGAGTGAGTGAGTGAGTGAGTGAGTGAGTGAGTGAGTGAGTGAGTGAGTGAGTGAGTGAGTGAGTGAGTGAGTGAGTGAGTGAGTGAGTGAGTGAGTGAGTGAGTGAGTGAGTGAGTGAGTGAGTGAGTGAGTGAGTGAGTGAGTGAGTGAGTGAGTGAGTGAGTGAGTGAGTGAGTGAGTGAGTGAGTGAGTGAGTGAGTGAGTGAGTGAGTGAGTGAGTGAGTGAGTGAGTGAGTGAGTGAGTGAGTGAGTGAGTGAGTGAGTGAGTTTATTTGGTAAAACATTATAATACATATAAATATAACATTTACCGAGGACAGACATATTAAAGCACACAATAGCACACTTGTTTCCAATGTGGCCCTCCAATGTCGGTTTGTTTCATTTCTTTAAAACAGTGTATATTATAACCCTTCAAATTTCAAAATTATGTTTTCCAAAAATCTAAGCATCTTGTTGAACAAAATGTTCCGAGGACAACTTAGTGTGCTAAGGTGCTTTGACAGACACCGTCTGACCAGTGGACTACTACGGTAGCTAACACTAACGATGCTTTGTGGACGGCTTGTCGCAGAGGCAAATCGCCAGGCTTCGCTCGTTACTATTGTGGGGCTATAAACTGTGAGGCGAGTGCTCTATTGCGGTCTCTTTATTACCCGACTGTATGTTGGTAATGACAGACAGTGGAATAATAACAGTTATTTTAAATGTACCACATTTTGGTCGTTTCGTTAAAAGCAAACATTTCGGAATCTGTGATGGAATGCAACCATGGGCATTTAAAAAGTGGGGGTTATATATATATATATATATATATATATATATATATAACCCACACTTTTCAAATGCTTGGATAAGTGTGTGTATATATATATATATATATATATATATATATATATATATATATATATATATATATATATATATATATATATACACACACACACTTATCCAAGCAAATGATATTGTGGCCCCACTTAGCACTAAATTATCTCACGAATATTAGTCGTGTGACTTTTTCTCTACAGGGCATGAATGTTACCTGTCCGCTGTTACACAGTTGCCAGTGTTAGTCCCCTGGTGGTTAGTCTGTATGTAAAATGAATTTTGTCACCAACAGAAAATAAGGCAAAATAATTTTCATGTCATAGACGTGTTTGATATATGTTGAGCTATAAAGTTTTTCTCATTTCTGAGATAATTGGGCGGTGAACTATTCTACCCCACCGAGCGCTAGTGGGGGAATGGTTTTTGTTAAGTGAGAATACAATAACGTTGATATAAATAACTGTTGACCTATATTTTGTGTTTGTCTTGATACATTGTTTGGGGTAAGGTGGCGTATCATACCTGAGAGAATTGGGGTGAGAGGTGGGTGATCAATCATCTAGACGTCATTACTATAATTACCTAGACAACGTCATTATTTTGAGGAGGAGGTAAGCTGACGACATATTACCATTGCTCTATTTGTTCACAGAAGACTCGATATATCGAACGAAGGTTTATTAAACGTTAGATATATCCTAAATCTGTGTGACATTATGACCCAAAGAAACCAGTGCATTGGTCAGGTTTGGGCAAAATGACATATTCGCATTCTATTCAGTCTACTTTTATTACTGGCATGTTTTGCAAAACAATGAAGTTGAACCATGCCCGTGCTAGACATGTCATATCAACAACAGCCATCCGCATGTTTATTCTGCCCTGTAATGCCCTAGGTTCTATCTACTGCCAACATTCACCATAGACAGGTATTCATGCTGAGTCAAAAAGGTCTGTTTTTATATAGCGCAGTATCCAATCATCAGAATTGCTCTAAGTGTTTTAAACTTTACTCCCTGGCAGACCTGTTCAACCGAACACCATCTCAACTTCTCTGGGAATCATTCATCTATGTATCAATTAATGCGCGAAGACTAATATTATCTCAGACCAAACTCACCCCGCCCATCATCTCTTCAAATTATTACCGTCAGGCAAACGTTTTAGAAGCAGCCGTACGAAAACATATCGCTTTAGAAATAGTTTTTACCCCCGTGTCGTAGCACGGGGGTAAAAGGTTAACGTTAACTCTAGCGGAATTGTTCTTTTTCCGACGCTGGTTGGTGTGGCTGGACCGTACGCGTGTGGAGTGTAGGTGTACCTGTTCTCAATAGCGGATCGATGGTGCTGAACACCAATCTTCTCTTATTGTGAAATTTTAGCTAAACTCAATAATTCTATAAATATAATTTTAAACATAATGTTTAATATAATTGTTAATAAAAAAATTGTTTGGACGCATTCAATATAAATATAATTCAATATTATATATAATTCAATTGTAAATTAAAAAATTTATGACATTTATACCTCTTTTAATATTTATTTATTTATTTATTTACTAACTTAAAATAATATTTTTAGAAGATAATTTATGATTTTAAAGGACATTTTATATTATATATATATATTTATATTATTATTAGTCATACACATACACCGTCTATGCGTGAACTGGACCAATGTAGAGTGTACGACCTCGCCAAGTTCTACCTACAGAACCACTGCTCTACTGCGGCGAATTGTCTCGTACGCACACACATATTCGTCTCCATTATTTCACTTTAAATCTATATGGCAAACAAATGATCGCTAAATAGAGTTTTATACTTAAAACACTGAAAGACCAAACACCACCCTTTTAGCAGCAGTCGACTTTCTTCCGCATTGATCTTGCTGTTAATTTGAAACGTTGACCAGTGCACACGCCTTCTACACAGAACGGTCAAATGCCACAATGGGTACACTGTAACAAAGCAAACACTTTACGCAAACGTTATAAGAACTACTTCCCGCCGGCTGGAGCATCGTGGGAATCCACTCATGCGTGACGACAGAGGGCGCTTTGTCACACTGATAGCAAAGCCTGCTTACAACTGCGTATGAGAACATTTCAACTAAGCTATCGATCTACGTGACGTGTTGATTGCTCGCCGTGGGTAGCCGTGTGTAGGTGATACCGTGTGGTAAGAACACCGTCACTTACATTGTGTGCACCACAATGTGCCGATATATCCCCGCTCGGCGGTGTCCAGGTACGCCCGTGGGGCAGCGGGTCGTCGCCGCGGTGTCATTGTCTTCTTTTGTCTTGCTTTTCTTCGTTCTTTTTATTTGTTTCTCTTTTTACCTAAAATTTGGCGTCAAGGCGTTTGGGCGGCTTGATTGGCGTCTTCTCTCGTGCTGGGTTTTACCAGTTTCGTGTTAGGCATTTTATTCTGTGATTTATGTTCTTGCTCAAAATGTATGGACTCAGGGTGTTGATGCACGCCTTCTCTGTGTTGTTAGACTCGCTGGCTTGATTGCTCCATCTTGTGTTGTTACCGCTAGATGCAAGTAGAATGTACTAATACAATGCCAGCCAAAACGGGCTATTCCGAGCTAAGCTGTTTTGTCCAGATTTGGCAGCACACCAAGACCAGCGCAGGAGAAAGCAAAGTGCAGAAAGACCAAGCAAGCAACTACCGCCCAGTGTCACTCACGTCCATCACGTGCAAAATACTGGAGCATATAATCCACAATACCACCAACAGTCATCACGGGTTTCGACGCAGGCGCTCCTGCGAATCCATGCTTGTAGTCACTGTCCACGGGATTGCCAACCAACTTGCTGCAGGTTATAAAGTAGACGTCATTTTGCTTGATTTTAGCAAGGCGTTCGACAAGGTGGCTCATGGTCGTCTCCTTCACAAACTCGACTACTATGGCATTCGAGAAAACACGTTCCACTGGATTAAATCATTCTTGGCCGACAGAACGCAGGAGGTCCTGCTGGAGGGGATACATTCCTCCCAGGCGAATGTCACGTCGTGAGTGCCCCAGTGCACCGTCCTAGGCCCTCTTCTTTTTCTTTCGTACATTAATGATCTTCCAGATTTCGTACACTCCTCTTGTACCAAGCTGTTCGCAGATGACTGCCTCCTGTTTAAGAGCACCACTACTGAGAGAGACCAGCAGGCTCTCCAGTCAGGTCTGTCATCACTGGAACAGTGGGAGAAAGACTGGCAGATGGAATTTAATCCAGGAAAGTGCACGGCCAAATGCCAAAGAAAACCAAACTGGCCCGTCAAACATCGTGTGCTATCCATAAAAAAATGCTTGAAACATCCGACACAAGTACATACCTTGGCTTCTCAATCACTGACAACCTAACATGGTCAAGACATACTGCAATAATAGGCGAGCGGCAAATCCGCAAAAAGTGCGTCATTTTAGGAGTTTAAATGCCCCCCCCCCCCCCACTCACACCTGAATGTTATATCATTGAAAAGCCCTGTATCTCCCCGTCATAATTAGGCCTGTCGTAGAGTTGCCAAGTGGTGCAGTTAGCGGTAATTCGAGGTTATACAAGGTCACCGTCAAACGTTCAATTTTAGAAATTGCGCGCTTCAGAAAACGTCTTGATATTTAATTGGCTGTATAGCTACTTTATTTCATGAGAAAATGGTCAAGCGATACATTTTTAAAAAGCACATTATCTCTGCTTCAAAACACTACAAAGAATTTTGCTGTATCATGGAAACATAAAACTGACGACACGCTCGAATAAGGTCACCCACAAAATGTCAGATATTACAAAGTTGACAATGTAGCGAACATTATAAAGTTATACTGGTTGCGCATCTACTTCAAGATTATGGAGATGTCATATACTGTGTGAAAGACCAATTTCACCCCGTCATATTGCGGCATGACATGACGCTGCGAGATGAAGCAGTGTGTGTGGAGCGGTGTTCAAAAGGAGTCACCGAAAGGAAAGGAGTCACAGATTTTAAATAATTGTTTTTTTCCTACTTATATTGACCCAAAAGGACTAAAAAAAAACTGTTTCCATTTTTCCGTCCACTTTTTCGTGGGGAAATTCAAGATGGCCGCCACCGGTCACCAAAAGTCTTATAATCGCTATATCTTTTGCATTAAGCGGTATAGAAACTTAAACTTGGAGTCGTTTTATATGTTTTGAAGTATGAGGAATCCAATGCAACCATTATTTTGATGAAAATTAAATGAAGTTATACCAGCCTAATAGGTTTTAAAATAACCATTATAACCTCTTCACTCTAGCCCTCTTTGTCCAGAATGTTGGTGCATGTATATTCAGCTGTTTCACACTTGCACAGTTGTTTGCACATGTGCCATCTTACCTGCATCAGGTAGGAAGTAGGGTAGGAAACAGGACCTGTTCATAGCCACATAGCACCAGATCTGACGGATACATTCCAACCTCAAAGCCACCAAGGGCGCTGATCACATCGTCGGAAACTTTCAGGAACATCTTGAAGTATGTAGGTTTTCGCTTTCCCTGTGTTCTATGTTCATTGATGTCTGCTCCAAAAAGTGTACGAAACCCTGGTAGAGCTGCTTGTCTTGTTAGGACGCAGGGCATCGTAGATAGGCTTGAGTTTGACAGGGCGTCACTTAGTTCCTGTACCCATCATCACAACGCTCTCTGCACTGAGTTCTGGAACTCCGCGCAACGTCAACAAAAGTACATCTGTATCACTGAAATAAATGTGTACAATGATACCTAGATCACCCAGTGCTACAACTGCATACAGTGTTATCAATGTATCTGCACGCCTCTGTATCCTTTCTATTCAGGAATGACTTTAGATATGGGTGGGTGTGTTATCATCAACCTTATTGCCAGGGTCAGAAGATATGCCAGCTGTTCTTTGTTGCCTCGTATGATCTTTCAACGAATTGGTGCTGTAGTCATCAAAGAGTAAAAATATGCCGCGCAGTAGCCGAAAGGTTTGCTGTTAATTGCGCGAATAAAAAATGCTGAAAGGCCTTGACAGTTATCAATGTGACCTTTGTGAACACAAAATTCATGCACAAAAGCCACGCCATCGATAATGATGATAGGTGACTCTCCGGATGCTGTGCCTCGGTGAGGTATGTTCTATCATCTATCGTAGGTTGTCTCTGGTACACTGTCATTGCTGTCGCATGAAACAAATTCTTACCCTCAGGTGTGTCTACCTGACCATCAGTGTTATCACCAAAAAAGCGACGCTTTTTGGCCGATGAAGACTTGAGTGCACATAGTTCCCAACGTTTTCCTCCATGTTCTGCTGCACTCCCTCGGCAGTTTGAATTACGCATTGTATGACTCTTTGTATGGAATGCCAACTTCAGACATTGAGAGGACTTCTGGAGGTGTCTGGCTTCTCCACTGGTCGCAGCACTGTGACATGCCAAACATTAAGGGAGCCTGAATCTCACCCAGACGTACTCATCAACCTATCTACTGGGCTACACAGGATGTACAAAATTCGCTCCTGAACATTGTATGTGGAGAGAAAAGGTTGCAGAGATTTGTGCATGGCACACTTGAATCAGGTTAATCATGCAGCTTCTACAGCCCCAACAAAAAGTCAGGGATGAAAACATTTGCTGACATGGCAACACATAACAAGTTCTAGTGTGGCAAGGGAGGTGTTGTGACAGCAGCTATTAGTCCGGAGATTGTGTTCCGCAGAACCCTGTCGTTGGCGGGGTGCAGAGATGACGTTTCTATGGCCACCGTTCTCGGCCATTGTTCATGCTGATGGTACAATGCGGAAAACTAACAAAGCGGAACTGGGTTATCAACTGGAAGCTCAAGTCGAGAGAGTGTCTGAACTTCCGGAAAGCACCACTTCAAACATGGTGTATATTAGGGATGCCATGGCTGTTATTCAAATGATGGGGGGTACAAATTTAATTCATTTGATGCATTAGCCTTGTCACACTTCAAACAACTTCTGATAGGATTTCAAAACGCTGACACGGTTGTGGAAGTGTTTGATAGATATGATGACGACAACTCTGTGAAAAACTGCGGAACTACACACAGGGGTATACATGTACTGGTGGACAAACAATGTCATCATCGATTTGTCAATATTCAGAATTGCACCCGACAATAATCATTATACAATTGAAATGTACTCAACGCAACATCATAATGTGACTGTAAAGCGAGCTTTTGGGCTTTCTTTTTTGGCAAATTATTTATTCATCACGAAGGATTGTATATTTGTAAGTCGATTTGGTGCGGCAAATACAAACATTCTACCCACCTATAATGCACTGTCATCCTCGTCATCATCACGTAGAATGTCTAGGTCGCTAACTGTATGTGGATTTTAAAAACTTCCATTGCCATGATATGTGCACAGCTCTGTGCAACACAAACTGTTCTGACTGCATGCACAGTTGTTTGTGCAGCGAATTATACTTGTGCTTGAGCAGATGAGACCTTCCAGGAGCTCTGACGCCATTGGACAGGAAAAAGGTTTCCGCTTTTTCTTTCCCACCCATGCTCCAGCGGGGACCAAATGTTTGGCTTGGGCACATGTGACGACATCCACACCTTCGTTTGCCATTGAGCCCGCCTTGTAAGTTCCTCAAAACTTGCTTTACATGGGGGAGGTTTCGCCAACGACGTGTTTTTCTTGTTGACCAGCTTTAATCATAAACGGTTGAGGTTGGAGTGAGCATTCTTCTCTGAGCCATGGAATGGTCTACCTACCCCTTTTTGCATCACAACGTTGAAAACTGTTTTCTTCCCAATTCCAAACAAGGAGAAATCTGAGTCATATCCTGTTAGTGAATGCATGGCAGGACCTACGTTGTAGAAATGCGTACCGACAGCCCTGGGTCCTAACAAGACAAGCAGCTCTACCAGGGTTTCATACACTTATTGGAGCAGACATCAATGGACACGGAACACAGGGAAAGCTCAAACATACATACTTCAAGATGTTTCTGAAAGTTTCCGACGATGTGATCAACATTCTGGACAAAGAGGGCCAGAGTGAAGAGGAGAGTCATCTTGCAGACGAATTTTGGATCTAACGTTTATTGGCTATTTTAACACCTATATTGCTGGTACAACTTCACTTAATTTTCATCAAAATAATGGTTGCATTGGATTCATCATACTTCAAAACATATAATACGATTCCGAGTTCAAGTTTCTATACCGTTCATTGCCAAATATATAGCGCTTTAAGACTTTTGGTGACCGGTGGCGGCCATCTTGAATTTTCCCACGAAAAAGTGGACGGAAAAAATGGAAACATTTTTTTCAGTCCTTTTGCGTCAATATAAGTGAAAAAAAACATAATCATTTAAAATCTATATGAAAAGTTATTGGACATATATTTGCTACATAACTGCGTATAATATACATATATTACGGTCATTTAAACGCATTTACGGCTGGCATAGCTTTATTTTACTTTTTTAATAGTAATAATAGTTGCATTGGATTCCTCATACTTCAAAACATATCAAACGATTCCGAGTTCAAGTTTCTATACCGTTTAATGACTTTTGGTGACCGGTGGCGGCCATCTTGAATTTCCCCACGAAAAAGTGAACGGAAAAATGGAAACAGTTTTTTTTTCAGTCCCTTTGGGTCAAAATAAGTGGAAAAAACACAATTATTTAAAATCTATATAAAAAAAGTCACAGAATGACACAATGACATACACTAGCTTGCGTGATGGCGCAATTTCAAACAATCATAGATTTACGGTAACTCCTTTTGAACGCCGCTCCACACACACTGCTTCATCTCGTAGCGTCATGTCATATCGCAATATGACGGGGTGAAATTGGTCTTTCACACAGTATATGACATATCCACAATCTTGAAGTAGATGCGCAACCAGTATAACTTTATGATGTTCGCTGCATTGTCAAGTTTGTAATATCTGACATTTTGTGGGTGACCTTGTTCGAGCGTGTCGTCAGTTTTATGTTTCCATGATACAGCAAAATTCTTTGTAGTGTTTTGAAGCAGAGATAATGTGCTTTTTAAAAATGTATCGCTTGACCATTTTCTCATGAAATAAAGTAGCTATACAGCCAATTAAATATCATGACGTTTTCTGAAGCGCGCAGTTTCTAAAATTGAACGTTTGACGGTGACCTTGTTTAACCTCGAATTACCGCTAACTGCACCACTTGGCAACTCTACGACAGGCCTAATTATGACGGGGAGATACAGGGCTTTCTAATGGTATAACATTCAGGTGTGTGTAGGGGGGGGCATTTAAATCGGTCAGTTTGGTGGTTTTGCCGCTCGCCTATAACGGCGGGGAAAGCAAACAGAATCATTGGTTTCCTGCAATGAAACATCAATGACTGCTCAACCAAAGTCAAGGCCATTTCCTATACCACCATGGTACGGCCCATTATGGATCATGCTTCTGCTGCTTGGGACCCCCATCTTCAGAAAGACATCAGCCAACTAGAGAGAGTACAGCGACGAGCAGCCAGATTCTGCTGCGGCAACTTAACAAACAGAACACCAGGATGTGTTGATGACATGATAAAGGTGCTACAATCGGAAAGCCTGGAAACGAGGAGGAAGAACAACCGCCTAGGTCTCCTTCACAAAATAACGTTCAGTACTGCCCCCTTGTGAATGACTATGGAATGACAACAACATAACATTTTGTTATCCATAATACAGTAACGCGAAACGGGTGAACATTTTATACAAACGTTAAGGTGAAAATGGTGAAAATATAAGACACACACACGCACGCACGCACGCACGCACGCACGCACGCACGCACGCACGCACGCACGCACGCACGCACGCACTCTCTCTCTCTCACACACACACACACACACACACACACACACACACACACACACACACACACACACACACACACACACACACACACACACACACTACATAGGTTGTTCACTCAACCTGATTAATCCGATGGTTCTCTCATCCGTCACCAGAACATTGCCCTAAAACCTGAGCTGGTCCTTTCTAGGACATTATGGTGCTGAAAACAACGAATGAATGGGATGATTGACGATCACATTGCGTGTAACTTACGTATATCTCAGTGGGGCGAATATTAGCAAAACTCATCATAGGATCATAAGAAGATCTAGACCGGTAAAGTGTTTGCCAAGGAGTATTTTGGATACCATCGCTTCGATCGTGTCTATCAGTCTTGTCTTCGATGCTGACGGTGTGCACCTAGACCCAGAACGGATCGAAGCCATCCGACAGATGAAGATTCCTAAGAATGTGACAGAATTTAAGGAGTTTTTTTTATGGACATACAAGTCACCCTTCACCACAAATAGCAACATTGAGGGACCTCTTAAAAAGGACGCTAAATTTGAGGGAACACCTCGCACGACTCTGCGTTTGAAGCAACGAAAGGACTCATTTACAGAGAGGTAACGCGTGCATACTTTGTACCCGGCGCAGACGCTGTCATCCAAGTTGATGCTTCTGGAAATGGCACAGGAGCAGTCCTGCTGCAAGGAGGTACGCCAATAGCTTTTCCGTCCAAGTAGTGAAGTAGTGAGTGAATGCGAGAGACGTTACGCTAACATTGAACGAGAAATACTCAATAGTTGTGTTTGGTTGCGAACGTTTCCACGCGTATATGTATGGCTCAAGGTTCACTGTGGAAACTGACCACAAACCACTTGATATGACCCATCTAAAAAATCTTGCCGCAGCTCCACAGAGGCTACAGCGCATGCTACCGCGCATCCAGCAGTATGATATATATATACAGCTGAGATATCAACCAGGCAGGCAAGGAACCCGCCTTGTCAATCCAGCCTTGCGAAGACGATCAGCTGATGCAATCATGCAGAGCCTCATCACAGTGATCACCAATGACTGTCCTGAATGCCAACGACAATTGTCAACGCCATTGGGGGCATTCTGCTTATGCCGTGATGTATGGAACGATGAACTATCAGTCGATGATGGACTAGTTCTGAAAGGAGACCGCATTGTCATTCCACTGACTCTCCAAGCCGAGACACTGACAAAGTTACACCGACTTACACGAATCACATCAGGGGGTAGAGAAAACCTGTCTCGGGCACGTGCAAGTGGGTAATGGAATGGTGTTATAACCGCGACATCGAAAATGTGGTACGCGAGTGCGCAACTTGCCAAGAGATGCAACGAGCCCAACAACACGAACCCCTCCTGCCACAACGTGAGACTACAGTCCGTGTCGTGGAGCCGACCCGTAACCCGCTGTGGTCGGATTGTGCGACCTCCGTGAAGGCTTGATATGTGAGGACTGTGCCAGTGATTGTAACATTTCTATTCCGGTGTACTTACCTTGATGGAGAGAGGGATGCTATGTTATACCATTGCAGACTTGCCACATGATACGGATTACCCGTATCCGATGCGGATTTTGGCGGTTTTTTAAGTGATACGGCCGTACTCCATTTTGATACGGATTTTAACTAAATTGATGGAGACATTATTTTTAACCACATTATATCATTGTATGCGTCACTAAACTATAGCACAGTGGAATAATCGTTTACTAGTAGTGACTAAGTAAATCGATTCGAAATGAACGAACTAAACCACCGATTATTTTATTGTAGCGCGTAATAGATGCCGCGCTGGTAAATTTGTTGTTCTTGAAGACTGCGGCAGGCTCAACGGGTGTGAACCGGGCGCGTGGCAGGCGCGTGACTATTATGACAAGCAGTACAGGAAATGGAGCTCGACGCAGCGAAATCGTCTGTATTTCTGATTTCAAGACCGCAAAGGCGATGTCTTGCGATGTGCGAATATGTCCCCAAAACTAAGGCTACATCATTAACTTTTTATTCTATATAATGCAGATATATTTGTTGTAAGCGTAAATTTATAAAATATGGCTAAGTGTGTTTTTCGACGCCGCAATGCACACGCTAGACATCGCCTTTGATAAAACCGGGGTTTGAGGCCCCGATGTGTCTGTGCTGCGCTAACTGGTCGCGCCTTGTGACATCGGCTTATTTACGACTCGACGGCATTAAATTGATCTACAACACAATTAAAAAAATATACATCTGACTTCTTTTTAGGGGGAGTGGTGCAGTATGACATTCTAAACACATACACACACGTTTCAAAAAGGCTTAACTTAGGCCAGTTAACTGGAAGATCTGATTAGTGATTCGGATTGATACGGATTGATACCGAATTTTAGGTCAAAAATACGGATTGCCATCCCAAAAATGTGACATGTCTGCCATTGCATGTGGAGTGACACCCACATGTTTGGAGTGACACCCACACTTTGACCTTTACCGGCTGAGAGCCGTGCACCTGGTTCGAGTTAATTAGTTGGAGTTGGTAATAAACTTATAAAGGTTGTGTCCTTATAGGTTGTGTCTGGACTGGTCTTATGATATGCACACACAATAACATTACAATAACCATATCTAATTGCAGCAGAAAAAAAAACATACATATCTTTAGATATAGCGAAAGTCGAGAAGAGTATCTTTTTTCTTTAAAATTGTGTACCTCGATGGCGTGTCGATGGATAGTACACATGACATGCTCAAATATATTGGTGAATGTACTGTACATCAGTACTGATTAATTTGCATTAGCAGTTCTATTTGCAAGCCCTCTGTTACAACTTGCCTTACACCTAGCCCGGGTTTCCCCTATCACGTCTGATTTTGTCGTTGGAGGGACACAAGCGATACTTCAGCTACGATGTTCCACAAATCCAAGTCTACACTCGTGCAGCATATCATATTGCAAGTCAAGTCACCCTTTTTGAAAATTACCAGTTTTAACACAATTGCCCAGCTAAGTTGAGATAATGTGCAGGCCTGCCATGTCAACAGCTTGCATCCACGTACGTTCTGCTGATCAATTGTGATGATGTACATGCACACACACACACATATTATACACACAGACACAAACAAACTTAGACACACACACAAACAGACACACGCACAGAGACATAATGCTATCGTCATGTAATTTAGCTCATAAAAAGGCCACTGTCTGACCAAAGTAACTGATCAGTGTGGACAAGGACTGTGTTGCATGAACAATTGTATAAACCAAGTTTACAGTGCGACACTAATGACAAGGGACTACACATCGAAACATTTTAATGTCTCTTAATCCCAGCAAGCAACGTAAATATAGAACCAAAGTATACATATATTTTATATTAGATATATTAATACAATGACATATGGAAAACACATTTTCACTTGACATTGTTTTAGGATATCAAAAATCTCAATTAAAAAATTACCGGTTACTAAATACTGATCCAAGTACCATAAACAGAACAAGATAAAACGTATGTGCACCTAATGTAACTAAAGCAAAAACAAATAATTTTTCGTAATAAAAGGTATTTGTCCAATATAAAATAGCTTACATTTTTATCACACTGCATTTATCCCACCACGAGTTACACTATTTTTAATCCATTTTCTGATTTATAGAAGTACTACATTGTCAGATGACATCTGCACATGTACAAGATTTTTATCTTGAAATGTTTTTATATCATAAGCATAATATGGTAAAAACCTGATTACAAAATGTTTATTTTAGACCCACATATTTGTGAGCTTAAAAATACAAGTTCACCATTCAAAATGTATGGTACAGTGCCAACACCATGCTTGCCAACAATCTTCAATAAGTATTTCACCATACTGAGAGAGAAAGAAAATGAATGCTCTGGCACAGTTTATTAATGCACTCTGAATAAATATTCAAACACATGCTAAACATATACACTGTACAGTCAATGTCAAATATGCTCTTATGACAACTACAGCCACCCCTCTCTCGGGTGCTTTAGACACTGCTGTAATGTCAGTCGACGTTTTTCAACAGTTCGTGAAACCTGTTCATACCGATGATGCCGGAAACGTAGCGCTTGAGTTCGTCGACGGCGGAGGGCTGGAGCTGGTCGAAGAGATTGACGGTCGGCAGGAAGTATTGCGGAAGGTTGCCGGTCAACAGATAGCGCTCCAGACAGATGAAGAAGTCGATGAAGCGCTCGGGCAGCGACTGGTCACTCCAGTCGTCCTCCTCCTCTAGAACACGTAGCATCACCGTGCGCAACATGCTGTCGGTGATCATGTCCAAGTGGCTGCTTCTGTGACATACACTGCTGACGATGTGCAGGCATTTGTTGACACACGACGTGGCTCCGGAGCCCTGGAGGAGCTGCTGGAGCAGCTGCTGCTCCTGCAAGAAGAAGTCCTGTCGCCACCTCTTGCTGGCCTCGTCATCATCCCCACCTTCCGTCACGGGATCGGCAAGAAGACACTTGCTGTCAATCACAAGTTGCGGGAGCAGATTCATTTTCAACGTGTCCCAACCGGCAAACTCCACGACAAGTTTTGCCGCATCGTCCGTCGTTATAACGTACTCCTGCGTGTTTTCACATTTTGAGAGCGACTCGCAAACACCGTGGAATATGCCCAGCATCTCTGTTGTTGACAAGTATCCGTCAGGGGTGGCGCATAACTTCAAGTTATCGCTTCCGACCCGCGCACGCAGCATCAGCCAACCAGGAGAGCTCTCGACCACCTTCCACCGTTTCCGTCCGAGCACTATTGGTATGCGTACGTCAAATTCGTCCTCGCCGTCCACCGTCGCAGTTCGCCGGAGCATGGCTGCTGTGCTGCCTTCTTCGACCCGACCTACAACGTCTCGTCGCTTGTTGTACTCGCGGCGGAACATTTCTACAACATCGTCAATGACAGTGAGTGTCTCGTGTGAGATCTCATCTTCAACAGTGTCCACAACGTGCTGCTTGTAGAACGATTCAATGCCGTCGTGAAGATTTTCCGCCTTAGCATCCAACTCTGGTTGGTCACTGTGCTTACACTCTGGCACCTTCACCTCATAGGAATACCCGGACTTCTCTGTGGTGCATTCTTCTTCATCATCAGAGAGCTTCTTTGCTGCTTTCTCTTCCTCTGAGAGGAAATCATGCAGTTTGGTGGCTCCGTAAAGGATGCCAGCTCCCAGTGCTGCAGCCACCCCCATCCCTAGCAAGGTGCCAATCCCTGGACCACCTTTCTTCTCCTTCTCCGGTCTCCCTCCATATGCCATTGAGTGACCTGTCAGAAAGCACACACTGTAAGTACTCACTAAACACAGTCTCTCCTTCACAATTTGCTAACCACACAGGTTTATAGACGTTATGCACCAAGTCACACATGTCTGTCCTAAATAATTTTCGTTAAAAGTCGAAATACAAACAATTAGCCAGATCTGTTGATAAAGTTAAGGTTAAAACGAATAAATATGCATTATAGAGAATAAAAATTAATGATGTTGTAACTTTAGTTTTTAGGCTTTGCGACATAGATTAGATACAGATAGTGACACTCTCAGACTCAGTAGACTAAAAGTTCTGGTTCTGACCATTATTGCAGTAAATCAGTCTCTCCTACGCTGAACTAACTAGTTCACGCTATTTCGGATTATGTAAACTGCGATATCTATTAGATAACGGTACCGAGATATCAAATGCCTTTTCCGAAAATGAAGACGTTTACATCGCATGAGTCATCGGTTGGGATTTTTTTCAGTTCCGGCAGTTGAGATAGTTGTTGATAAAAATATAAACGATTGATTCGCATTGAAGGCAGTTGTCGAACAAAACTAGCAAGGTACTAAATATTTTACCATGATCGATTGAACTTATCCATACTCACCCAGAAATCTGTACAGTGTTTATATTCGGTAGACTTCACTTCACAAGATATTTCGCGGAAATAAATACGCAGGCTTTCACAAGTCACAAGAGTCGCAAACTACTTCCGCTCCCTGTTCGACCTTCACCTTCAACCCACCAGAACGAGGCTGGCGTTTCGCTGCTATGAGAACGAGGTAAATTCCATTTCCAGCTGGGCGATGTTGTGGTGTTTTTCTGTGCGACGCTAATATTTCTCGCACCGTATCTTCTCATACACTGAACAGCTTCACAACTGCCTATCAAAATGGTACGTATGGTTTAAGATGTGACATTTTGGCATGTACACGAATAGAGAAACGCAGTAAACATATAATTAAAATGATGCCAGTTAATTTAATATCCCGTCTGCATGAAGTCGGAACAAGACACAAGGAGTTATACACGTTATGTCCCAAGTCGCTTATGTCCCAAGTCACTTATGTCCCAAATATTGTGGACGATATGTCCCAAAAACAAGATGCTAAATGACAGTTAAACATGAAATGGACTTGAAATGTTCTAAAAAAATGCCGCCAACATTAGTGTTAATACATCAACATATTTATGTTAAGACTAAAGTGCAAAAATAACATAAAAACGTAATAATAAATTTAGTGATTCAAGTCCAAGATGAATAGATCGAATGGTAACGGTAATATAATTATCGTTGACAGACATGTCAACACTCCGTTGTTGTGACGTATATAAAAAGGTTGATCATGTTGACTTATAAAGCAGGCCGGCATCTCCAGTTCGGTAATTGTTGCAGTTCATGATTTATGTCAGGACGTAATACTTCTTCCAAATACCAAATGCCTTGAAATGGCAAATGGAGAACAGTATTAATACTAGTATATAATAAATTATACCTTATAATTAAGATATACATCAGAACTGACTTCAAATCCAATTACCCAACAAAACTGCCTCCAAATATACACCAATACACCCATATTTACAATATAACTGCTTCACAAGAATTGTACTTGTAGTATGTAGACGTCATGTCCCAATATGTGCAGTAGAGCCTAGGCTATAGTTTGGGACTATATCAATTAAGTGGACAGTGTTTCAATCCCCATCTACCACCATTTAGAAACTTGTCCATTCACCTCACATTCCCTGTGTCTTTCGGAAAAGACACTAAAAGCCGAAGGTCCCTTAATTCTGTCTGTCTGGTGTCTATGCTGAGTGAGTAAAAGATCCCACACAGGGGGTAAAATTGTAACCTGTAGTAGACTCGTTAATTCTAGAGAAAGGCAACTCTAAAAACCAAGCTAATAATACTCTAGCCATAAACATATGGCTAACTTAGAGTGATGAGCTATAAACCATAAACTGAAGTCGCTTATGTCCCCAGTCACTTATGTCCCAAATATTGTGGACAATATGTCCCGAAAACAAGATACTACCAGGTAAGTGATGTTTAACATATCCAAATGACTTCAGATGTTCTACAAAGAGTGCCAACATTAATGCTAGTGTATCCAAAGATTTATAATAAATCGTCTAGGATATATGTGACTTGGGACATCAAATTCGTAGGCCCCTCAAAATACACACCAGAACTACACGACTCCAAACATCAGAACTGACTCTCAGTATACACCATAACTTACAACACACACCAGACCTGATTCATAATATACACCAGAACTAGTGCGTGATGCCCCAGTAGGGGTTTTGCACTACAACCATTCAGAACCAGAAAAACTGACTCACAGTACACACCAGAACTGACCCGCACTACACCCCAGAACTACAATTGCACAACATAACTGACTTATAATACACACTAGAACTAACTCACTCTACAGACATGACACAAAAAATGACTCCATGTCCAATACTATGCTGACTCCCAGTACACAACATAACAGACTCACAATACACACCAAGCCTAGCCGATTCCCAATATACACACTGTACAATGTACTTGCCTCACAATACATAACAACTGATTCACAATACCTACAAGGACTCACAATACACAGCATAAGTAATTCACAATACACACTTCAGTTGAGTCCAATAAACAACATAACTGACTCACAAAGGAACTGACAATACATATTTAAACTGATTCACAACAGATAGTTGAACAGAACTGACACACAATAGATGTGAAATTGACTCACAACATAACTGGCTCAAACTATACATCAGTACTAACAATAGAACTGACTCAAGATACACAACAAAACTAACTCTTAACAAAACTGACTCAAAATACACATCAGAACTGACTCACAACAGAACTGACTCTACAGAACTGATTTAAAATAGAGAACTTGCTCAAAATACTGATCAGAACCGACTCACAACAAAGTTGACTTGAAATACACTTGCAACAGAACAGATTTACAATACACAATGAAACCGACTCGTGAATACGTAATATAAATTGATATAACTTACAGACAGTGGTATAAAGAAATGTATCAGATGTACACCCTGGAACGTCGCACACACACCTTGTGGAAAACTGATTAAAGTTAACCTTTAAATTGAGACAACAAAATAACTGTGCCTTGTATGTGACATATTGCTGATCCTGTTGAATGACCATTGCTTACAGATGCTCTCGCGCACCAAGCCGGCCACAGGGCCGGGGTCTCCTGTCGTCTCGAAGGACAAACAGAAACAGAAGAAGAAGATCCCCAAAATGGAAGATTTCTTGAACTCGCGGGACTACACAGGGGCAATCACCCTGTTGGAGGTGCGTTTGTTTACCTCCAGCAAATAGCATGAGTAATTTTGTATGAGACCAAGTGGTAACTCTTGTGTCTAATATACTCATATCTGATATCAGAATAATACTGGTGTTCAGAAACGATTTAAAATGTTCAAATCCAAGTGTCGCCAAAACAGTATTAATTTGCTGTTTGTATTCATATGTTGTCATCATCATCATTGTGCAGCCATAGCATCCCATGGTTTGGCAAAGGCCTCATGCTGTTTTCCATATGTATTTCTGCGAATTGGCCTGCCAACTGTTGAAATAAAATGAACACTTGATTTGTGTATATAATATATATATAGAAGTCGTTATAATTATTATTATTTACAACAGGTACTATGCATAATATACAATGAAAAATATATTATTATTATTATATTACTCTAGAATCTGTTGTTAATATTGTTGTTGAATAATCTTTCGTTCATTCAATTGGTCCTTTACAACATCTAGTCAGCCGTTACAATAACGCATTGGTAAAAGAAACATTTATTAGATGGTAATATTACAGCTACATATGTCTGCATTACAATGTGTTACAGTTTAACCATTACAATGTGTTACAGTTTGACCATTACAATGTGTTACAGTTTGACCATTACAATGTGTTACAGTTTGACCGTAACAGTGGCAAGGGTTCTGAGGAGACAGACATGTGGATCGCATACTGCTACTTCCACCTGGGCGAGTACCAGAAGGCAATGAAGGTAAAATTATTACACAATCATCATGAATCATGTTATAGTATAACCTGTTTTCAAACACACCCAAATATGTCGAAGCAGAAACAACTTTTGAATTCAACAGTCAAACATTGTACGTTTTAGACTGGTTCTTAGGTTGTTGGTGCCAGGTATGTCAACATTATAGTTTATATTGTGTGACATTATTTAACAATAAAGAAACCAAGATTAGGGTAAACTTTAATTAAGTTCAGTCATTGTATATAGCCTACAGAGAACAGACAAGTCCATCAATTTAATTTAATCCATTACAGAGTTGCAGATGGCTTTAAGATTGAACTACAGAGTATTTCCATGTTCAGACATATTATAAATACCCATGACTAGTGTGGAGTATTTATTTACATTATTTATACCATAACTTACCTGTTGGAGCAAATAGCTGTAGGCAGCATATTACATTACACTATTTTTGCTTTAAACCCTTTATACAGGCTGTGTTATCAATATCTGGGAAGTGACAAATCACTGCAATTTCCAGATTTCTCTGATGGATGGCGAAGTTAATGCGTATCTACATAAGTAAATAACACAACAAAATAGCCACATATTTGTTTGTTGAATACACCACCAATCGAAAGGTCAGAGGTCACTGGTGCAAGGACGTGAACTAGTGTAGGGACACAAACATGAGTCTGACAGACAATTTGCAGATTGTCTTTGAGTTTAATCATCTTGCTTATTATGTTTTAAAATATAAAACTATTGTAATTTCGGTGCCGCAAGTTTCCATAGATACTCCGCAGGTTTGTTTTGGAAATATAAAAATATTTTCCATCATTTACATAACAATTCTAACACATGTTAGATCTATTCAGAAAGTTGGTCACATGACGGGTCACATGACTGCCATGTTACAGGAATACCTGCGTCTGGTGACGAGTCCAACAGTGAACCCAGAAGTGTGGAACTTCCTCGGGTGTTGTCGCTTCCTCCTCGGCATGTACCAGGAGGCGGACGAGGCCGCTCAGAAAGGTACGGAAGCTGCTGATGTCCTCAAGTATACTTAGTCGTTACAACAGTGACAGTATGCTAGATTCCTTGACCAAAGTGACAATACAGTAAACCTGTCTTAGTCAACTGCCGCTACAGCCCAGCAAAAGTGGTCGCTCAAGACAGTTGGTCACTTATAACAGGTGGCACACAAAATCATGTCAGCATAGTTATGAGTGTGTACGCAAATGTGTGTATAATCTACACAGATAGACAGGCAAGCATTGTACTGGTATAACGTAAAAAAGATCATTGATACATTTGTATTTAGGACCATGTTTAAGACAAGGTACAAACATATTGAGCCACAATTTAATTGTGTATTATGTTCATTATTGTTAATATCAAATTAACATTTCTGTTCCCTGATAGTTCTTCGAACACTGTTCACCTAAAATAATAACTTTCTAAAAAACGCATCTAAATGTCTGCTAAAAAGCAATGTGCTTTTCTGCATTGTTCAGTTTCATACAATTTCTCTGCCTGGCAAATTGAAGCAGGGAACTGTGGCTGATTTGTGCATAAGCCAAACTCATGTGTCTGTATGTTTCAATCAAATAAATCGACCAATCAGATAAATCAACAATACACTGTACATATATTTAGTGAACTAAAAACCGATGATGAGACATGTTCCGGTGTGAACAATTTGTGTGGTCACTGGTCGTGTTGGGTGGGTAGTCACTCATAGCAGATACGTTTTAATCAGAATCGATCTGAAAACGGTTGTTCAAGAAAGTTTTCACTGTATGCTAGATTCCTGAAGATGACATGTCATCTGTATACTGTAATAATAAAAAAAATTTTCCCAACACAACAATACATGATACTGATGTTTTAGTAAATAATATTCTTATTATGTTAGAAAAAAGGAGTATATGAGTATACTTAAATGTAACTTGTTTATCTGAATTCTTTGTTGTAACCACGGACTTATATATATATATGCATATAAGTCCATGGTGTAACTGCTGTCACCTTTTTTTATATAGCTTTGTATTGCAAGTTTTTGACTAACGCTGCCTGAAATGTAACTGACACATTTGCTGATTTATATTGTATTCTACATATAGCATTCTACGCAAGCACACCTATGTATCGTGTTTCATACACTTAGTTTAAAAGTTGATTAGTATAATTACTATTGTCTTGTTTATAACTCGATTATAATTGCATGTTTATGCTGCGTGGAGGCAGAGATCTGTGTCATGAAATTGTGAGAATTCAAAATGGTTGGTGGGAATGACCAAATACAGTGTCGTTAACACTACAGCTACTCAGGCCATTTTGTTTCCCCTACATTGCTTGTGTCTTTCAGAAGAGCCCCTGTAGTCTGTAGGTCCCATAGACTACAGATGCCACAAAAGGAAATTGAGAAAAATCTGTCATGGAGACATGGACTCACTGAGCTGAGATCTTGTTCACTGCCAGAATAACCAACCTAGTGATTGAGGCCATGTAGTCGGAAAAAGTAATGCTGAAGGCAGGATATTGCTTCAGAATTGCAGAATATTGCATCTAATGCCTGAGTAATGGCATATTGTTGCTTCTAATGACAGAGTATTGCTTCTAATGGCAGCGTATTGCTCCAGGTCCAGTCTGCTCCCTCCAGAATCGCCTGCTCTTTCACCTGTCCCACAAGTTTGGAGATGAGAAGCGACTGATGACGTACCACCAGGCTCTGAGGGACATCTTTGAGGACCAGTTGTCTCTGGCCTCCATCCACTACCTGCGCAGTCACTACCAGGAGGCCATCGACATCTACAAACGCATCCTCCTCGACAACAGGCAAGTTGACCCGGCTGTCACATCATACTGTAGTCAGCCCAGCCATTATAGGTCCATCCCCACTGACGCCATTATGGGTCCAACCCCACCGAGGCCACTATGGGTCCAACCCCACCGAGGCCATTATGGGTTCATCCCCAACCCCACCGAGGCCATTATGGGTCCATCCCCACTGAGGCCATTATGGGTCCAACCCCACCGAGGCCATTATAGGTCCTACCCCACTGAAGCCATTATCGGTCCTATCCTACACCGAGGCCATTATGGGTCCAATCCCACCGAGGCCATTATGGGTCCAACCCCACCGAGGCCATTATGGGTCCATCCCCACTGAGGCCATTATAGGTCCAACCCCACTGAGGCCATTATGGGTCCTTCCCCACTGAGGGTCCTCGTGAAATCTCCCACGACAGGTTGACTTGATAGTTGATACATCGTTTCATGTTTACAATTGAAGAGATTGAGCGTGAATGTTAATAATCACCTGAATTCATGATTTTTTTATGGAAGTGTTTAATATTTCACTAAGACCAAGTAGTCTAGCAGTTTGTTTGTATAACATAAGATGAATGAATAGCATAGCGTTACAATATATTCCTTTCAAAAATGTTTTGTCAGGTTTTTGTGAAAAAACATGGTTATATTAAGGGAGACACTTGTCACATGGCCCAGTGTCACATTACCTCTGACAGACAATGTGTTCAACCACCAGACTGCCGCCAATAAATGTTGCTTTATCGCCAGCATCATCCAGCGGCACATTATAGTCCAAGTATTTGCCCTGAAGGTTGGCCTTTGAACAACAAACACATTTTTATTTGTATACATTTTGATGAAATCATACGGTTTCGTCATCCGAATGGCAAACTGGTTGTAAAGTACTAGAACGTGTTGTACTTGGTCTGCCGGGGAGTGTCTCCCACTCAATGTCTATGTGGCTCTACATTGCTAGTTGTAAGACAGTTTATTACCAAGTAACATTACAAATGCACAAGGAAATTTTTGCATTATGGCGTTAACTTACATGGGTACTCATGTTCATGCATCCAATATTATAAAACTAAGCTATGCAAGGTGGAAATTTAGCAGCCAACTGACAACACATTATAGGAAAATCATGAATGTTTACATAAAAAGCTCAACTTGGTAAGATAATATCAATATCGTCTGAACATGATCTTAATGTTACATCATCATAATGTTAATGTTACTATAACGTGTTGTATATGGCCTTCCAGAGAGTTCCTTGCACTCAATGTCTACGTGGCTCTATGTTACTACAAACTCGACTACTACGATGTGTCACAGGTAAGGACAAAATTCTACTCAGTATATGCTAAGAAATGCTTTTTTGATAAATGTTGCCAACATCTTATAAAAGTGATATGCATCAACACACATTTACCTCGATGATTATCTGCTAAACGGCAGCCTAAAACAAATTTAAACCATATTTTGGTGTATAAAGAGGCATTAGTGGTGTGGCTGCAGCAGTACACATGACTGTTTGTGGTGTTGTAGGAAGTGTTGGCGGTCTACCTGCAGCAGTACACATGACTGTTTGTGGTGTTGTAGGAAGTGTTGGCGGTCTACCTGCAGCAGTACACATGACTGTTTGTGGTGTTGTAGGAAGTGTTGGCGGTCTACCTGCAGCAGTACACATGACTGTTTGTGGTGTTGTAGGAAGTGTTGGCGGTCTACCTGCAGCAGTACACATGACTGTTTGTGGTGTTGTAGGAAGTGTTGGCGGTCTACCTGCAGCAGTACACATGACTGTTTGTGGTGTTGTAGGAAGTGTTGGGGGTCTACCTGCAGCAGTACACATGACTGTTTGTGGTGTTGTAGGAAGTGTTGGCGGTCTACCTGCAGCAGTACACATGACTGTTTGTGGTGTTGTAGGAAGTGTTGGCGGTCTACCTGCAGCAGTACACATGACTGTTTGTGGTGTTGTAGGAAGTGTTGGCGGTCTACCTGCAGCAGTACACATGACTGTTTGTGGTGTTGTAGGAAGTGTTGGCGGTCTACCTGCAGCAGTACACATGACTGTTTGTGGTGTTGTAGGAAGTGTTGGCGGTCTACCTGCAGCAGTACACATGACTGTTTGTGGTGTTGTAGGAAGTGTTGGTGGTCTACCTGCAGCAGTACACATGACTGTTTGTGGTGTTGTAGGAAGTGTTGGCGGTCTACCTGCAGCAGTACACATGACTGTTTGTGGTGTTGTAGGAAGTGTTGGCGGTCTACCTGCAGCAGTTCCCTGACAGTGCCATTGCTCTCAATCTGAAGGCTTGCAACCACTTTCGACTCTACAACGGAAAAGCTGCAGAGGTTGTTGTATTTACAGTTTAGAAGTTTACAAGTATTGCTTTTTCTAAAAGCACACACAGATACACTGTTATTTTGGTATGATATTAAATAGTGTTCAAAATATTACAAATATCAAGTTTCATAAAGTAACAGAAATGTGTTGGCCAAAATTTAGAATGATAATAATCAAATTCAGTTGCTTTTTAAATCCATTATTACCAATTAAAGTGCTTCACATAGTGAATTTATATGTAGGCTAAATGCTGAAATATAGAATAAATTAGATAAAATGTACAATATTTAAAGTGTTAAGATACAGTTTTAGACAATGTGATTACAAACAATGGGAGTGTTCTGCATTTTTCAGCAATGCCGTTAATCTCTGTGTTGATCTCGCACATTTGAGCAAGTTAGGACATATTCCTGTGCCTAGAATTAGGGTTACGGGTTGGTCAGCTAACATGTAGGTCTACCTCAACTGGTGGTCAAGTTAGTTCTTGTGGTTTTTCATTTCAGGCGGAGTTGAAGAGTCTACAAGACATGGCATCTCCCTCTTTCACCTTCGCCAGGGATCTCATTAAACACAACCTGGTATGTATCAGTGTCCAAACAACGGTCACTGAATGTCTGACGTCCACTTAGACGTCCAGATTCTCTTCACTATATTGAACAATCCACACCGCTATGTTACAACGGTTATGTGTTTATAAATATCACATTATGTTAACACTACGTCTGCATTGTTAGAGGTTTACATGATAAAGGCAACATGCATGACTTCAAGAATGAAGCAAATGTGATTAAAACATGAAGGCATTTTATGGCTAATATACAAAGAATTATTTATAGAAAGCATTTGAGATTATTAATGTGTGTGTGTGTGCACACCTGGAAATCAGTTTCATGCATCATTTCGCTACTGTAAAAACCTAAACAAAATACATTAATTAATCAATATTTATAACAATTCAACTTCAGAAAGTCGGGCATGATTTATTGTTACAAACTTGCTCCCCAGGTGGTGTTCCGCTCAGGCGAAGGAGCACTGCAGGTGCTGCCCCCTCTCATCGACGTCATACCCGAAGCTCGTCTTAATCTCGTCATCTATTACCTGCGTCAAGGTATGACTAGGCTAGCGTCCACTGTGCAGCTGGTTGACCACTGTGTTTGGTCAAGTGTTTAATTTGTGTGTTCATTTCAGCGACACTATGGAACGTTTTTGCTAAGGTCTCCGCAGGATTGGACCTAATTTCCATAACTTCATTGTTTTGTAAATAACTAGGCACTGTCCTAGTGTATCTCAGACAAAGTGTTGCATATGCAGGCACATGTCTACTACAAGCAGTGAC
The DNA here is from genome assembly GCA_964017155.1 of Oasisia sp. SBJ-2009. Taxonomy (NCBI): domain Eukaryota; kingdom Metazoa; phylum Annelida; class Polychaeta; order Sabellida; family Siboglinidae; genus Oasisia; species Oasisia sp. SBJ-2009. Next base: position 39,327,993 of record OZ024858.1, read on the forward strand.
AGACTTTCACGGACACAAGACTACAGACCTGATTAAAAATATATGTTCAGATGAAATTGTCTGTGGAGATTTGTTTAGGCAGCCAGAGCAATATTGATAGAGTGCATGATGTTAGATGACATGATGTGAGCCATTGTTAGGTGTGTTTGTGTTAGATGACATGATGTGAGGTGTGTTTGTGTTAGATGACATGATGTGAGGTGTGTTTGTGTTAGATGACATGATGTGAGGTGTGTGTTTGTGTTAGATGACATGATGTGAGGTGTGTTTGTGTTAGATGACATGATGAGAGGTGTGTTTGTGTTAGATGACATGATGAGAGGTGTGTTTGTTGTTAGATGACATGATGTGAGGTGTGTTTGTGTTAGATGACATGATGTGAGGTGTGTTTGTGTTAGATGACATGATGTGAGGTGTGTTTGTGTTAGATGACATGATGTGAGGTGTGTTTGTGTTAGATGATGTGAGGTGTGTGTTTGTTGTTAGATGACATGACGTGAGGTGTGTTTGTGTTAGATGACATGACATGAGGTGTGTTTGTGTTAGATGACATGACGGAGGCCTACAACCTCATCAAGGACCTGGAGCCCACCACGCCCCAGGAGTACATCCTCAAGGGAGTCGTCAACGCAGCCCTGGGACAGGAGCAGGGATCAGTGAGTGTTGCTCTTTCCCAGCTCCAGTACCTCAGCCTATGGCAGGGATGACCCCAGCCCCAGGTGCCAAGTTGTGGTCCAGTAAAACACACTTGCCAAGTAGTGAAGTATGGAGCACTTGACGGAGAGAACCTGGGTCTGAATCCTGTGCTAGATGTAAAACTTTGGGCAACTTTTTCACTCTACATTGCTCCAGTTCGCTCAGCTGTATGAATGTCTGAGTGAATATCTCGCTGTAGGCAGTGGTTGATGCTTGTGTATGAATACAGGTAGTCTTTGTGCATTAACTGCAGCATAGCTGAATTCTTCCCAAAAAAAGTTGATAAGATGTTCAGCTGAACAGGTCTGCCGGGGAGTAAAGTGTAAAGTAAGTTAGTAATATCTTTGTTTCCTGATGGTTACCATGTCACGTGGTAAGTCATGATTTTCAATGGACCACCAAAGTGTAAAACACTGAGCAATTCTGAGGATTGATATCGTGGTATATAAGAACTTACCTTTACCTTTTTGAACAGTCCTGTGGACTTGATACCATGCTGTGTAAAAAGCTACCTTTTTGCTTTCCACATATTGTGTGAGGCTCCATGTCAATCCACACAGCCTTGTACTACTGTGGTCGTGTAACATTAAGAATATGCATGAACATTACCATTAGATATATATATATATATATATATATATATATATATATATATATATATATATATATATATTAGATATATATATATATATGTTTCTATGCATGCACCCACATAGAAATTAACATAATTAACGTAATTAATAACACTATACACATATGAGTGTATTACAGCTGTGTATAATAAATAAGTTTTATGCTAAAATGAACACATTATGAATGACCATTAGTTTATGCTAAAATGAACACATTATGAGTGACCATTGAAAGCACAAAGGCGCTACAAGACCGTTTTCATAATTTGGATGCTGAATCACACCACATTGTTGCACAGTGCTGTAAGGTACAAATAACTGTGATAGAGTACAAATGGTTTTGCCAAGTGCAAGTAGTTATGGACACAAGTAGATGTGGCTGGGTACAAGTAGTACTTACCTAGTCCCAGTAGCAGAGACTGAGTAGAGATAGCTGTGACTGAGTGCCACTTGGTTGTGTTATTTCTCTGTTGCTTCTAATCAACAGGATCCAAAGGGTGTAAGTAACACATTGTACTGGTGATTCTTCTTACCCTCTTACCTCCTACCCTCGTAGCTTCCAATGCCAGTGTCACCAACCCTCAGTGCTTCTCTGCTGTCACACTGACAATTATCCATTTGGGGGGATGATTACAGCAAGTCCAAGACAAGACACTATTGTTATGTCGTCAACTTAAATTACACCACATTTACAAGTCTTACATATGCCACTAGTAAAGTTACATTATTTGTTTGCAAAATCACATTTTTGACCAGAGCTAGTGTCTCTGGAATTTATCAGTCTTAAGCAAGGCATTCATAGCCTGTCATTTATATTTATTAATATATATTCTGGCACAGCTTTTCAGCATTCAACCATCTTCATTAATTCCTGTTTACCTATGAATATGTATGTCTGTATGTATTCCCTGCATTTCCTAAATATTTCATTTCACAGACATTGCTGTGTTTCTTCATGTTTGCCTGGCTCATCTTTGTTCAACCAGTTCCTTATAGAAGTCCTACATAAACTGCACTAAACAGTTCCTTATAGAAGTCCTACAGAGACTGCACTAAACAGTTTCTTATAGAAATCCTACAGAGACTGCACTAAACAGTTCCTTGTAGAAGTCCTACCGAGACTGCACTAAACAGTTTCTTATAGAAGTCCTACAGAGACTGCACTAAACAGTTTCTTATAGAAGTCCTACCGAGACTGCACTAAACAGTTCCTTGTAGAAGTCCTACAGAGACTGCACTAAACAGTTTCTTATAGAAGTCCTACAGAGACTGCACTAAACAGTTTCTTATAGAAGTCCTACAGAGACTGCACTAAACAGTTCCTTATAGAAGTCCTAAAGAGACTGTACTAAACAGGATTTAAAACATAAATGTGAAAAGTTTGAACTGTTCTCGACTATGAACCTGACAAATCCAGTCTTTATCGTGCATCTATTTCTGGTTGTTGTCCTCTTGTGTCCAGTATGAACACTTCCTGGGTCTGTTTCTCTTGTTAAACCACCAATAAATATATACTTAGGTTTAATAGAACTTTCATGCATAATGGGTTTATTATTGGCAGTAGGCATAACCACAAACGTTTTACTTTTTACTTATAATTTGTACAGACCAGTTTATTTTATTATATACCGGTATACATAATTTAATGCTCTTCATTTAATATTAAATGTTTTATTACATTTTCCTATTGATTCTATGTAATGCTTGTTTTTAAAGACATTTATGTTATAGTTATTTAATATTTTAATATTATTTTGTATTGTATTCAAACATTTCTAATATATAAATTTATACTTACTATGTAGTATGTACCCCTGTACTATTCAGCATGCTAAATCCAGCACACTGAACTAAAACCTTTATATCTAGAACTGTTTTTGTCAAATACTGTTTGATCAATCTTCTGTATTGTTTTAATTCTTTTCTGTTTAATTATTTTGATATGTAGAAAAGTACAAAAACATGTCAACTCTAGTGTATAGACAGAGATGTTAGTGCTGACACATTCAGATAGAGCAAGTTGATCAGTATGCCAATGACGGAAATATTACCTAGCTGAGTCAACTGGCTAATATTATTAAGTACAAATTGTGTACTTGTGAGTTTGGTTGGTAGTTGACGAGATACATGTGAATCATTAGGCAGCCACCTGTGATCAGAAATGTCCAGTCATAACTGTGCCAAGTTCATAGTATACAGCAGAACGTAGCTACAGATGCATTAAAAAAAAATTATATACCAAAATAAAGTGCACATTATACGTGTGACACAACAGTCTGAGCTAGTGACACCAACTTAGAGAGGCAGTTTTATGAGGCATTATTCTGTGGGCTGTTGTATCAACGTTAACAGTTCTAGATTAAATTAGCAGGTTTATATGTTGACAACTGGCTGAGACTAACCATCTACACGCTGACTGTTGACAGCGAGAACATCTGAAGATTGCCCAGCAGTACTTCCAACTGGTCGGAGGCTCAGCCAGCGAATGTGGTAGGTGCTGGTCACTTCTAGCCAAGTCTGGCTGTGCTGTCGATCTGTGCTGTGTGTGCTGTCTATATGTGCTGTCTGTGTCTGTGCTGTCTGTCTGTTCTATGCTGTCTGTCTTGCTGTGGGACAGTGTTGGTGCTAGATTGTCACTGCCATAGATAATTGACAGATATTGAAGCTGTTATATTTGGTAGATTGTCTCAGCTCTAGAAAATCGAGTTTCTGTGTGTGCTAGATCATCACAACTACAGATAATAGAGCAACTGTGTGTACTTTACTTGTCACAACTGCATGAGTGTTACAACTGTTGAGAATAACATTGCTATATGATGTTGATTGTCAGAACTGTAGATAACTGAGCTGCAGTGTGTGCTAGATTGTCACAACTGTAGATAACTGTGATGTCTGCATGTTCTTGTGAATGAACAAGTCCAAGTGTTACTGATAACTAACTTTAATCACATATAAATAAGAGTTACATCTGCTGTGTCAGCGGACTGACACGCGTTCACTACTCAGGCTGCGGGCTGACCTCGTTCTCAGGTCACTCCCCAGTGTCCTGTCAGCTGTCACCCCAGGGAGCATCCATTAGCTGTCTATACGTATTGTTTATACGATAAGTGACACAGATATCACAATAACCTGGCTGCTGTGTGTGCTAGATTGTCACAACTGTAGATAACCTGGCTGCTGTGTGTGCTACATTGTTACAACTGTAGATAACCTGGCTGCTGTGTGTGCTAGATTGTTACAACTCTAGATAACCTGGCTGCTGTGTGTGCTAGATTGTTACAACTCTAGATAACCTGGCTGCTGTGTGTGCTAGATTGTCACAACTGTAGATAACCTGGCTGCTGTGTGTGCTAGATTGTTACAACTCTAGATAACCTGGCTGCTGTGTGTGCTAGATTGTCACAACTCTAGATAACCTGGCTGCTGTTTGTGCTAGATTGTCACAACTGTAGATAACCTGGCTGCTGTGTGTGCTAGATTGTTACAACTGTAGATAACCTGGCTGCTGTGTGTGCTAGATTGTTACAACTGTAGATAACCTGGCTGCTGTGTGTGCTAGATTGTCACAACTGTAGATAACCTGGCTGCTGTGTGTGCTAGATTGTCACAACTGTAGATAACCTGGCTGCTGTGTGTGCTAGATTGTTACAACTGTAGATAACCTGGCTGCTGTGTGTGCTAGATTGTTACAACTGTAGATAACCTGGCTGCTGTGTGTGCTAGATTGTCACAACTGTAGATAACCTGGCTGCTGTGTGTGCTAGATTGTCTCAACTGTAGATAACCTGCCTGTGTGCTTCAGACACTATCCCGGGCCGCCAGTGCATGTCGTCCTGTTTCTTCCTCCTCAAGCAGTTTGATGACGTCCTCATCTATCTCAACTCCATCAAGGTGGGTCGTTGTGTTTATGTGCACTCAATTTCTCTCTCAACTTCTCAGAAACTGAGTCAACTGGGTAAATAATTCCAGCGTCTAAGGTAACACAGAACCTGTGAATATTAAAATGATAAGTAAATGAAAGCAAATTAAATATTGATGTAATATTTGGGTTTTTAATGATACAGTATCTTCATGATATGATACATACTGTGATTCTTGCTCAAATTAAATGGTGTTTTTGTTATGGTATTTTATATTTAGTACACCCTACCAGTGCATCATGACGAGGTTTTTTTCTTCAGAATATCCCTCCCTAGAGTTAGTGCTAATAACTTGTTACATCTAATCAAAACTGTCTCTTCACAAACAACTCCTATTTCATGTCTTGTGTTTCTTAGCTGAGAAATAATATTCGTTGCCATGATCATTACTGTCTGTGGTTCACTTGACTTTTCTTACATACAGAGTTACTTCTACAACGACGACATGTTCAACTACAACTACGCCCAGGCCAAGGCCGTCACCTCCAACTACAAGGAGGCAGAGGAGGTGGGTGGAGGTGGGGGGTCAAATGTCACACAGAGACATGGGGTCAAAGGTCACACAGATAGAGTGTCATACAGACACACGGGATAGAATGTAATACAGACACACGGGATAGAATGTAACACAGACACATGGGATAGAATATAATACAGACACACGGGATAGAATGTAATACAGACACACGGGATAGAATGTAACACAGACACATGGGATAGAATATAATACAGACACACGGAATAGAATGTAATACAGACACACTGGATAGATTGTAATACAGACACACTGGATAGAATGTAACACAGACACACGGGATAGAATGTAATACAGACACACGGGATAGAATGTAACACAGACACATGGGATAGAATATATTACAGACACACGGGATAGAATGTAACACAGACACACGGGATAGAATGTAATACAGACACACGGGATAGAATGTAACACAGACACACGTGATAGAATGTAATACAGACACACAGGATAGAATGTAACACAGACACACGGGATAGAATGTAATACAGACACACGGGATAGAATGTAACACAGACACACAGGATAGAATGTAATACAGACACACGGGATAGAATGTAATACAGACACACTGGATAGAATGTAATACAGACACACGGGATAGAATGTAATACAGACACACTGGATAGAATGTAATACAGACACACTGGATAGAATGTAATACAGACACACTGGATAGAATGTAACACAGACACACGGGATAGAATGTAATACAGACACACGGGATAGAATGTAACACAGACACACGGGATAGAATGTAATACAGACACACGGGATAGAATGTAACACAGACACACGGGATAGAATGTAATACAGACACACGGGATAGAATGTAATACAGACACACGGGATAGAATGTAACACAGACACACGGGATAGAATGTAATACAGACACACGGGATAGAATGTAATACAGTCACACGGGATAGAGTGTAACACAGACACACGGGATAGAATGTAATACAGACACACGGGATAGAATGTAACACAGACACACGGGATAGAATGTAATACAGACACACGGGATAGAATGTAATACAGACACATGGGATAGAATGTAACACAGACACACTGGATAGAATGTAACACAGACACACGGGATAGAATGTGATACAGACACACGGGATAGAATGTAATACAGACACACGGGATAGAATGTAATACAGACACACGGGATAGAATGTAACACAGACACACGGGATAGAATGTAACACAGACACACGGGATAGAATGTGATACAGACACATGGGATAGAATGTAACACAGACACACGGGATAGAATGTAATACAGACACACGGGATAGAATGTAATACAGACACACGGGATAGAATGTAACACAGACACACGGGATAGAATGTAATACAGACACACGGGATAGAATGTAATACAGACACACGGGATAGAATGTAATACAGACACACGGGATAGAATGTAATAGACACACGGGATAGAATGTAATACAGACACACTGGATAGAATGTAACACAGACACACGGGATAGAATGTGATACAGACACATGGGATAGAATGTAACACAGACACACTGGATTGAATGTAATACAGACACACTGGATAGAATGTAACACAGACACACTGGATAGAATGTAATACAGACACATGGGATAGAATGTAACACAGACACACTGGATAGAATGTAACACAGACACACGGGATAGAATGTAACACAGACACACGGGATAGAATGTGATACAGACACACGGGATAGAAGGTAATACAGACACACAGGATAGAATGTAACACAGACACACTGGATAGTATGTGATACAGACACACGGGATAGAATGTAATACACACACTGGATAGAATGTAATACAGACACACAGGATAGAATGTAACACAGACACACTGGATAGAATGTAACACAGACACACAGGATAGAATGTAACACAGACACACGGGATATAATGTAATACAGACACACGGGATAGAATGTAATACAGACACACGGAATAGAATGTAATACAGACACACGGGATAGAATGTAATACAGACACATGGGATATAATGTAATAGACACACGGGATATAATGTAATACAGACACACTGGATAGAATGTAATACAGACACACGGGATAGAATGTAACACAGACACACTGGATAGAATGTAACACAGACACACGGGATAGAATGTAATACAGACACACGGGATAGAATGTAATACAGACACACAGGATAGAATGTAATACAGACACACGGGATAGAATGTAACACAGACACACGGGATAGAATGTAACACAGACACACGGGATAGAATGTAATACAGACACATGGGATAGAATGTAATACAGACACATGGGATAGAATGAAATACACACACTGGATAGAATGTAATACAGACACACAGGATAGAATGTAATACAGACACACAGGATAGAATGTAATACAGACACACAGGATAGAATGTAACACAGACACATTGGATAGAATGTAACACAGACACACTGGATAGAATGTAACACAGACACGGGATATAATGTAACACAGACACACAGGATAGAATGTAATACAGACACACGGGATAGAATGTAACACAGACACACTGGATAGAATGTAACACAGACACACTGGATAGAATGTAACACAGACACGGGATAGAATGTAATACAGACACACAGGATAGAATGTAATACAGACACACGGGATAGAATGTAACACAGACACACGGGATAGAATGTAATACAGACACACTGGATAGAATGTAACACAGACACGGGATAGAATGTAACACAGACACACGGGATAGAATGTAACACAGACACACTGGATAGAATGTAATACAGACACACAGGATAAAATGTAACACAGACACACTGGATAGAATGTAAAACAGACACACTGGATAGAATGTAATACAGACACACGGGATAGAATGTAATACAGACACACTGGATAGAATGTAATACAGACACACGGGATAGAATGTAATACAGACACACTGGATAGAATGTAATACAGACACACGGGATAGAATGTAATACAGACACACTGGATAGAATGTAATACAGACACACGGGATAGAATGTAATACAGACACACTGGATAGAATGTAATACAGACACACTGGATAGAATGTAATACAGACACACGGGATAGAATGTAATACAGACACACTGGATAGAATGTAATACAGACACACGGGATAGAATGTAACACAGACACACGGGATAGAATGTAACACAGACACACGGGATAGAATGTAATACAGACACACGGGATAGAATGTAATACAGACACACTGGATAGAATGTAACACAGACACACGGGATAGAATGTAACACAGACACATGGGATAGAATGTAACACAGACACACAGGAGAGAATGTAACACAGACACAAGGGATAGAATGAAATACAGCATAAAATATTCATAAAAGTTAAAACTATATTAGCCAGTAGCTTTCTTTGGATACAGAATAAAACACAGCAGAAATAATATGATTCCTCCTGCAATTTAAAACCCATCAGTAATTGTTGGTGCTTGTAGAAGTAATAGAAGTCATATCATATCATCGTTTACAGATCTTCCTGCTCATCCAGAGTGAGAAGATCAAGGCTGACTACATCTACCTGAGCTGGCTGGCGCGATGCTGTGAGTGTGTTGTATGACTAACAACATAAGGTTAAGTACTTGAGTAGGTGGACATGTCTCACAGGTCCAGTAAACACAGCAACGTTAACAGAACTACCAGTGCAGCAATGTCGTTTTTTGTATATTCCATACACAAACATGGAAACTTGAATTTATAGTTCAAGTTTTTGAAGATAATAAAATACATTTTACATAGGTAATGCATTAAAAGTACAAGTAAAATACAGGAAATAGTTACAAATAATTGTTTTTTTTGTGTAACATTAAAATTAGGGGCAAGAAGATATAAAATGTATTAGAAAGTTATACTGTTTTAGAAATTATGTTAGTGCACAAAACTAAAAAAGTTGTATTGTAGATAATGACAGACACATTTTATAGGTACACATTGTGTACATCATTGTACATTAAATGTTAACATACAAAATTGAAATAAAATAATAAAATTGACATGTTAGTGTAAGTAAGGCAGTAGACAGCAGTAGTAGTTTATTGAGTTTGTTGAACTTGTTGTAGACATCATGAACCGTAAGCCGCGGCTGGCCTGGGAACTCTACCTCAAGATGGAGACGTCCGGCGAGTCTTTTAGTCTCCTTCAGCTCATCGCCAACGACTGCTACAAGGTCAGTGTTCTCATCAGTCACTCAGTCACTCAGTCACTCAGTCACTCAGTCACTCAGTCACTCAGTCACTCGGTCACTCGGTCACTCGGTCAGTCACTCGGTCAGTCACTCGGTCAGTCACTCGGTCAGTCACTCGGTCAGTCACTCAGTCACTCACTCAGTTACACAGATCAGTCTACTGCCCTATGTTTAATGCATACACATTTTCAGAAATAATGTGTTTGTAAGCATCAAGTTAAAACGTAAACTAATAACTATTCACACCTGGATGTTGGTGCAGTATCATACAAGAAAGTGCCTGATCTAAAATTTGATTCCCTAAACTGCCTTTTACGAGGCGCGGAGTAAGTCGTCTAGCTACGGTGGCCTGTGAATACTGGTACTAAACGTGCATTGTGTCTCTTCAGATGGGGCAGTTCTACTACGCAGCGAAGGCGTTTGACGTGTTGGAGCGGCTGGACCCCAACCCCGAGTACTGGGAGGGCAAGAGGGGGGCTTGTGTCGGAGTCTTCCAGATGATTCTGGCTGGCCACGAACCAAAGTAAGGAGCCTGTTCTACTCACACACTGCAATAACTCTCATTCTAAATTAGACAAACAGAATTTGATTTTACAGCAAATAAAAAAGTTTCACTTTTCCATATTATATATTTTTAGCTACAGCATTTGATTTGATATTGAGACTTGTTATGGATTAATTAACTTTCTTTAGCTGGTGGCTCCTCGATAGCGACTAGCATGATCTTAGAGGAGTCTCCTGACCGTATGTTGTATTACTGTATTACAAATTATTATATACTATTACCATGTTTATTGTGATTGTTATATTTGTATTGATTCCGAGTTGTTTTAACATGGATATGTATGTATTTGGTTGAAATACTGGTCGAATAAAAAACATCATTCATTAATTCATAGCTAAGTTGTGCAGATATTTTATCACGAATAAGCAGTGTATTTATTTTAACGTAAAACACTTATGTGTATTAATGAACTCGTGTTCCAGAGAGACGCTGCGGGATGTGATCACGATGTTGCGGAACACGGGCAACCCTCAGGTGGAGTACATCGTCCGCACCATGAAGAAGTGGGCAAAGGAGAACCGTGTGCCCGTCACATAGAGCACACAGCATGCGTGGCACGTGAACATGCATGCACCATGACGTGTCATCAAGCACGGGGGACACATTCCAGATCAGTTCCTTGGGTCCCATCTATCAATGACTCGCCCACATACCCGAATATGCTGTTATATCAATAGTTCTCTTTTGCCATGTTATTATAATTTATGAAGAATCTTGTGATCTACATTGGTTTTAATCAATTCCTCCTTCCTTAAGTTCCATCTCACATTCTGTTTAATAAACATTACTATTATCACAGTCCACTCCAAAGTAATAGTAGGAACAAGTTTAACGTATTAAGAAGTATATAGTTATTGTATATGTGCTGTGATATTGAATGTTACAATTGTATATATATATCGTCAATAGTGGTGTATTGCATGATTTTGTTTTGCTTCCGACATTGTGTTGTCTCTGTTAGCTAATTTATAAACATTAAAGTTGTTTTTCTCATATTTGTAGTCATCACTTGAACAATAGTAATATTATAGATATAAAAATAGTATGTATGTATGTATTATATTACCAACACACCATAGCAAATGCTATGCATGTTTTGTTGTTGATTAATTACAGATATGTACTTAAAAACAATGTGCTTGCACTGAACTGAACAAATCATAGCAGTCATTTAGAATTTAGGCAAACATTCCTTTACATTTTTAAAAACAATATTCTGTAAACATATACTTGAAATTTGCAAACAATAAAAGTATACATTTTTGTATGCTTATTTTTTAAATATAATATAACGACATACGAATATAAAGATGTATGAAAAGATTACCGTCTTCACATATGGCCCTGCTGGTGTGATCTGCAGTGGTTTATTTTTAAACTAACTACATGTGTAGTATCTAATACTGTCCATGTCACGTGGTATACATGTACTCTGGCATGGCCTTATAGAGCTCATTCTACCTGCACTGAATTCTCCATAATATGAACAAAAAAGCACAGATGAATTTAGCAGCATTTATTACGTTCTTGTGCATCATGTCAGGTAACAGTAACGAATATTCAGATAATTTAACAAAAACAGTTGCCTACACTGTTACTGGTTGAAGAAACACAAAAATAGGCACACACAACTTGGTAAGAATATAAATATTCTAGCAAGAGAATAATCTTATATTTACTGCAGTGCCATTCAGTTAAACAACACCAAATGAAAATGTGACATGTCTAACTATAAGTACTCGGTGCCTAAACAGGCATCTAATTCAATTGATTTGTATTTTCAAAGTTTGTTATTGCTTCATTTAGTACAAAAACAGACATTTTATATTATTATGCAGACCGTATTTAAAATAATTGCATGCATAATTAAATGGGAAGCAAAATAAAAGGCACAAAGATATTCTGTTGAGTGATTCCGCCGTGAGCCTAGACCCCTGGGCAACAGCTCCATAACATATCCCACACTGCGAAGGGGAACTGTCCCTTGCTCCCAAAACATCCCACACCCCGAAGGCGAACAGTTCCTAGCTCCCAAAATATCCCACACGGCAAAGGGGAACAATTCCTTGCTCCAAAAACATCTCACACTACAAGTGGGACACTTTCTAGCGCCCAGGACATCCCACACTGCAAGTGGGAAACTTCCTAGCTCCCAACACTTCCCTCACTGCAAGTGGGAAATTTCTTAGCTTCCAACACTTTGCACACTGCAAGTAGGAAACTTCCTAGCTCCCAACACTTTTCACACTGCAAGTAGGAAATTTCTTAGCTCCCAACACTTTCCACACTGCAAGTAGGAAATATCTTAGCTTCCAACACTGCAAGTAGAAAACTTTCTAGCTCCCAACACTTTCCACACTGCAAGTAGGAAACCTAGCTCCCCACACATTCCACACTGCAAGTAGGAAACAAGTATCCCCATTGCAAGGTGATGCTTAAAAACTTGATGTTAAACATCTTAATTATCATTTAAACATTAGCCAAAACAGAGGATTATTGTGAAACCTTCAGGAGCCTCACAAGATGAAATAACTTAATGTAACTGAGACAACCTCTGCCTCCCTTGACACCTTGGCTGGCCAAAGTGTCACACAGGAGGGACACATCCAAGGCAAGACAAGTCTCATTATTGAACTATGCACAAGATCAGGGCATACTGAACAGCCTATGGAAACTACATAATTTGCGCCGGTGAGGGTGTGTGGATCTGTACAAGTGTTTACATATGCATGTGTTTGAGTGCGTGCATGGGTGATTATATGTGCAAATGAATGTGCCACGAGTGCACATATCCACAATGAACGTTGCACACACACACACACGCACGGATGCACACACAAACTTCTGCATTCAATACTGCAACATAAGGTTTGAGGTATGTGCATTGTCGAGACCAACGTCCACAGGCAACAGTTGGCTGTACAGCTCTAGTGACCACTTACCTAACTGCCTAACTAAAACACTATGTACATGAGTTGACTCCCAGCTGGAGGGTGCATGAGAACCACCAGGCCCCCCACACACCCACACTGACACCCTACACACATCTTAAATAACACAAAGTAATTTCCATAAATAAAATCCACCTAACTTACATGGTTCTGTGACAGCATCGCACCGGTACACGCTATCAATTAGCTACGCTTAACTATCACCCGAGGTGCCCCGTACCCCGACACCAGGGTGAATCTTCATAGGGTAACTAACTACCCCCATGGCTGAGTCATGTTCATCACTGTACAAAGTCACATCAGTGGTCATCTGGCACGAGTCTGCTGTCGTGTTTGGTACCGTGCCAACGCAACAGCCTCCTACACCGAGATCTTGATGTAGCCGTGCTGCCCGTTAGGATCGCGCTTGCCTGCTAGGGGCGCCACCGGTGAACTGCCGCCCGCTGACCCGGTGTGGTGTAACCTCTTCGCCCTGTCAAATATCAAGGGAAAGAGTCGGTGTCAGCATTCAAAAGCCAACACAATTACATTGCATTTTTATGGTTTACACGTCAGTGCAATATTGCAGATCATAGCCTCGCTGTAAGCTGTGTGTACAAATACAAGTACGAGTTGGTGGATGTTCTTTACGCTCACAGGTTTAGGCAAATTGATAGATGGTTTACTGTATTGTTGGTTGATTGGTGGAAAATGTAAGCAAAGTTTGAATGCTAGGAGCCAGTACTTGTATAACCAATCAGTGACGGTCAATGGAAACGTACATTTGGTGAATGTAATTGTCCTTTGGTGTCTGCATCCACACACCACACCCACACACCACACCCACACACCACATCCACACCACACCCACACACCACATCCACACCCACACACCACATCCACACCCACACACCACATCCACACCACATCCACACCACATCGACACACAATGTGCATGCGGATCACACTACACTTCCATTGTTTTGATTATAACAGTGAATTATGCTGCTGATGAGACAAAGGTCTTGGATAGCCTCTTTATTAATATGTTTCAACTGTCACCAATCATAGACAAATACAACAAGAAGTAACCACTTCCCAAGTGAAAATATATTGACATTCTAGAACATAAGACTTGTTGAAGACTTCACACTTAGCAACCAAAATACTGCATGTGAAAATGAACATAAAGCAACCAAAATATTACACATGCGAAATGAACATAAACGTTTGAGCGCAGAGTTTCAACAATAACTTCAGTTGAAATGGCACGACCAAACATGAAGCAATTCGGACAGGTCTGATGTACACATGAGCACACGAGACAGTCACCGCCAACTCAAAGCAATGCATGCAGCTTTCAAGAACCACACACCAACACTGGACAACACTCTGATAGTTGTCCTAGAATTGATCCTGTCCTAGACATGAAGTAGTCTAACTAGCCAAAGGGTTGACACAGAGACATGCAGTTGTCATCAAGATCTACCGACACAACCTGATCTCATCACCAAGCAGAAACAACATGTAACCTGAGGCAAACCACCAACAGAACATATCAAAGAACACCGTGTGGGGGGCAAACATTGGTGGTCTTGAGTAATGCCAAACGTTTCTGGTGTCTGCTGTCACTACGACTAATGTTAGTGAGTACTCAGAAAGTGAGCTTCACAAAACTACACCGTCCACTAACTGCAATCATCACGGACATAAGAACATTCCGTTGTCATGGAAACACAGAAATCTGCAATGAGCACTCAACAGGGAAACTAGAAACCACAAACTGGGTTAATAAGGAACAGTAAGCTGGGTTAGTCAAGTTGAAAACGTAGAACCAATTGAAGGGCAAAGGGTTAACCTTAGGTGCGGCAGACAGAGTGAGTCTGTGCGTCTCCGACAGGGAGGTCCCAGGCTGGTGACACTGGCTAAAGGTCATGATATCAGACCAGCTAGAAGACAAATGTTTGTGAAATGATACAAGACTTTGTGAAATAAAGACAGTTCCTTGAAGCTACAAGAAAACAATATAACATATCTATCAACGTAATTACTTAATAGTTCCAAAATGCAAACTTCCCCTCACTTGATGTCCCTTCACATCTACGTAGAGCGCAGCGTTACTTCAAAGCTTCAGAAATGGTACCCTAAGTCACCTTTCTATATAACAGGTATACGTGTTACAAGATGAGTTTCTGGGTAGACTATGGTTTGACAAAAGCAGAGAGTTTGGAACCAGGGGAGGTCAGATATTTACAATACTGAATATTTATTTTATATGTTAACAGAACTATCATGTTTGTCAGTTACGAAAGCTATCAGAACGTGTTGATTATGACTGAGGATTAGAAATGAACAAAACAGATTATCTGCTGATTGTGTGGGTATTATGTGTGGGTATTAACAGAGTATGATGAAACAAAATGGACATCGAGAAGGGTGGGATACACATAGATAAAACAGAAAACAGGTTGTGCTCCTGATACGTCAAAGGCTGTGCACCTTCCATCCTGAGTGAATGACCTGGTGTCTGTCTTGTTACATACCTACTAAGGTGACTTGATGGCTGAACCACAAGTAAACACAGACCCTCATTCCACGGCACAAGATAACATAGTTATCAGTGCAAATATTATCTTTTGTGACACACAAGTATGGTTTAGATGTGGCAATTGTCATAGTGCAGTGTGGATCAAAACAAACATCAAATCAACAGAAATTGTGCACTTAGCAGACTGGTAAATTACATTGGGAGTCATACTCAGTTAAAATTATATGCAATTATGTTCTTATAAATGAACGTTTTATTTCAGTAAAATATATAATACTGAACACTGACAAATAAGAAATAAGTGGGTAATATATATATTTTTTTCTTAAACCAAAATCTGTGATATAAATTGCGTAATTAAAACATGATCTCAAGACGTGACACGGTCTTAATAGATTCTGTGAAACTACTTTTGTTTCGCATTAGGAAAAATATATAATACTGAACACTGACAAATTAGAAATAAGTGGGTAATATTTATTTTTTCTTAAACCAAAATCCATGATATAAATTGCGTAATTAAAACATGATCTCAAGACGTGACACGGTGTCAATAGATTCTGTGAAGCTACTTTTGGTTAGCATTAGGAACAATGCCGACCTTGACTTCACATACAGCATGAACTCACCTAGGGGAGCCGTTGGGACTTGTTGGTGAAGTCGTCTTGTTACTGCGTGGCTGACTGTTCACAAAGTTTCTACACGATGCAAGTTTCGATTCTAGAGCCTGAAACATTTCAAACAATACACTAAACAAAAGCCATTAATTCCTCTTGCCAAGATAAATGTTCTTGGTGCAGTCCTGGGTGCAGTCTAGCTTAAAAATATAAAATCAATCTTGCTATTTTCAACCATTATCTGTAAATGCCTTTCATAACCACAGCAGGTAACAAACAAACATCTATGCAAACGTTAACACACATGCCGTTTCTATTTTTAAATGTATGTCAGTGTGTTAATTAATTGCAGTGTTATTTTGACAATCGTGCAACTATTTTATAATGGGACACAATACTACATAATTATTTATGCACTTAACAGGAAATGCCTGTGGAAAACAAATTCACGCAATACAAATCTTGTTAAAATTCCTGACTACAATCGAGAAACATTTATAATAATAATAATAGTAACTTCTTTTGCGCCAATATCCTCGAAAATCAAGCTCAGTGGCGCGACAAAACCAGGGGATTAATCAATCTCATAATCGAAAGCAATGCGTGAGTCGTCAACGGATGGATGGAAAAGCTAGGAGGCTAAGGAGGATAGGCAGCATTAAAGAGATAGGTTTTTAGATGTCGGCGGAATGAAACTATATTACCTTGTGATTTAACACTGGCAGGAAGCGAATTCCACACCGTTGGTGCGGCAACCGAGAAAGCTCGGGTCCCGGCTTTCGTTTTCACCCGAGGGATGTGAAGAGGGTTACTACTGGTTGAGCGTAGCTGTCTGGAATTTCTTGTTGGAGTTAGCATTGAATTTAGATATGCTGGTTGTGTAGATGAGAGTGCTTGATAGGCTATTGTACACATTTTGAAAATGATGCGATAGTGCACAGGTAGCCAATGCAGTGATTTTAGAAGCGGCACTGAGCGAGAAAAACGTGGAGAACGCGTGACTACCCTTGCTAAACAATTTTGGACACGCTGAAGTTTGGCTATGTCCTTGTTTGCGGTACTGTAAAGGAGGGAATTGCAGTAGTCGAGTCTGCTGCTTACTAGAGCTGTGGCGATGGTTTTAGCAACGGAAAGTGATAAAAACCGGCGGATACGGCGAAGATCACGGATATGGTAAAAACACCAACGGCATGTTTTCGAGATATGTTTTTTGAAATTGAAGTTTTCATCAAACGTTACTCCGAGATTTAAAACTGAGGTGGCTGGTGTGATACTCTGACTCAGAATATGTGTCGGGAAAAAGCCATTGAGTTTTGCCCGCTGCGTTGAGGTACCAATGATGAGAAATTCAGTCTTATCTGCATTTAGTTTTAATTTACTATTTTTCATCCAGAGGGAGACATCTTGGAGACAATCCCTGAGCTGGTTTAGGGAGCGACAAGTATCTGGTGTGGTCAGAGAAACATAGATTTGTGTGTCATCTGCATAAAGGTGATGATCCAGGTTATGACTCTGGATAACTGAGCTTAATGGTGTTGTGTACAGAGTGAAAAGCAACGGACCCAAAACAGAACCCTGGGGGACACCACAAGAGGTGGGCAGCATGTCTGAGAAGCAGTTACCTATTTTAATGGCTTGCCGTCTGTCAGTAAGGTATGAAGTAAACCAGCTCAAGGCTGTGCCAGATATCCCGTACCACGTTGATAAGCGTGTAATGAGAATGTCGTGGTCAATGGTGTCGAAAGCGGCGGATAGGTCAAGCAGGGTCAGTGCAGTAACGTTGCCATTATCAATGTTAAGGTTTATGTCATTGTGTACTTTTAAAAGAGCAGTTTCTGTTGAGTGAAATTGTTTGTACGCAGACTGTGATGCATTGGTTAAACCATTTATGTTGATGTGAGAAGTAAGTCGATTTGCAACAACCTTTTCGAGTATTTTGGAAATGAAGCTAAGGTTAGAAATAGGCCTGTAGCTGTTTAGATCTTCTTTTGACAGAGTTGTCTTCTTAAGAATTGGATTTACATGTGCACATTTAAAGTCTTCAGGGAATAAGCCGGAGCAGAGTGATGCATTTATTATATCTGTTGTTGGTTTAATTAAAACGTCAAGGCATGCTTTCAGTAGTATGGTCGGAAGTGGGTCAAGATCACAGGATTTATTTGGGGATGACATGATTATTTTTTTCACTTCAGTAGTTGTGGCTGGTTCAAACGATGTGAGTTTAGAATTTAGTTGTGGAGAGTCGGCATTTATAGTGTCTGAGGTGTGATCTGTGAAGGCTGAATGTATCAGGCTGATTTTGTCTTTAAAATGACTTGAGAAAGAGTTACACAGTGACTTGATTGATGCATGGGTTGGTAGAGAAGGAGCAGGCCGCCTGTGTAAAATCTGATTGATGCATTTCCATAGTTGTTTTGGTGTAGCGGAGTTATTTGCGACCATGTTTTCGTAATAATATGACTTTGCTTTTGACATTTGTTGGTTACATAGATGACATTGCCGTGTGTAGCGTGACCTGTCTAAGGATGAACGAGATTTACGCCAAACACGTTCCAGATAGCGACGGCGCCGTTTAGATTGGATTATTTCCGGGGTCATCCAAGGAGCTAGCGGCTTTTGTGACACAGATTTGGATTTAGCGGGTGCATGTTTGTCAAGCAATGTCTTCAGTATTTGACGGTACTGTTTGTATAGGTCTGATACATGTTCTTTAGGATGTGTGACAAGGTCGGATGTAATTATATCAGTCATAAATGATGCAATGTTGATACTGTGAATGGCTCTGTAGAACATGTTGTGTTTGGACACGGCTGGGGCTAAAGGAACTTTAAGATCTGCAATTACTGTGTTATGGTCCGATAAGCCATCTACAACTGTGGGTGTCTGAATGTTTTTACAAGAGGAACGAGTTATCAAGATGTCAAGCCAATGTCCATGTATGTGTGTTGGGAAATTGACATGTTGTTTTGTGTCAAATGATGCCAGGATATCATTAAACGTGATAGTTGTTGCAGATGGTGTATCCAGGTGAAGATTAAAATCGCCCAAAATGTAAAATTATGTGTGCATGGTTGCAACATTTTCCAAAAGATCCTGGAATTCTTCAAAGAAGTTAGCTGGATGACCCGGAGGGCGATAAATACAAATGAAAACCCCACAGAAGCACGAATTAGATATGTTAAGACAAATAGATTCAAATGTGGTATAGTCCGGGCTGGTGTACGGGGTTACGTTAAATAGTTTTGAAATAAGGAAACCGACACCTCCGCCTCGTCCAACTGGACGTGGTCGATGGTGGAAGGTATAGCCAGGAGGGGAGATGTCGGCAATACATGCATCTGTGTCATGCGGTCTGAGCCAGGTCTCAGTCACAGCGAGAATGTCTATTGTTTTGGAAATTATAAGATCAGTGATAGAGGCAGTTTTTTCACGAATTGAACGAATGTTAGTGGTGGCCAGGCGGATGTTATGCCTGACTACAGGTCCAGGATTAAGACTAACATCTCCCGCTAGCAGTAAGATCAAGGCCAATTTAAATGTTGGCCTGGAACGGGGTATAGGTAGTAGTTTTCGGTTGAAACACAGATTAAGGCATGGCAGACTGTGTAAGTATGTCAAGGATTCTTGTGTGGTCATGTATTTGGAAGGTGTTGAAATTACATCCGACCATTGTGCCAGTGTGTTACACAAGGTGAAATCATGGCTTTACTTGAAAAAACCTAACATTGTGCTGACCTACATTCTCTCAGTACAGTGTTTGGTCTAGGTGTTACACCTTGGCACATGGATGCATGTAATACCTACACATTGCGCTGCTTACCCCAACTTTGCGCAGTAAGTCTCCCACTATATTGAGGGCGGAGATTCTGGCGGAGGCTGTGAGAGGCGTCCCTCCGCTGTTGTTACGGTTCAGCACCGCCGCTGCACAGAACACACCTCAGTTCAGTCAATGACACGGTAAACATTACTAAATATATATATATACACCATCCAATAATGAAGATTGCTCAGAGGCACTTCACATCCACCATAAATCAACAGATTTAAACTTATGCTAAAAACAAACATTACAAAATGCAGTCCAAGTAAGACGATTAGGTTAATTTGTTTATACATGTCAGTACATAGCACCATGGCCACAAAACAATTTGTGTTGTTAACTGGTGGCAATTTGTCTAGATGACATACAACTACAGCATTTAAATTTGAAAGGGTTTATGTTTAAATGGACCTACTTCGAGCAGGGGTTGCAGCAGGGGTAATAAATCCCTCCGTGCGTCGAGGCGAGCTCGCCATTTCCTTGTCATGGTCCGAGCCGCCATTTGGCATCTCCGGCATTCGTGGGGATGACGGGCTGTCACCTACTGGCTTCTTCACTGCCAGCTCACTGCGGAGATCTAAAGTCATACAACAGATAGGTCATGTCACCTACTGGCTTCTTCATTGCCAGCTCACTGTGGAGATCTAAAGTCATACAACAGATAGGTCATGTCACCTACTGGCTTCTTCACTGCCAGCTCACTGCGAAGATCTAAAGTCATACAACAGATAGGTCATGTCACCTACTGGCTTCTTCACTGCCAGCTCATTGTGGAGATATAAAGTCACAACAGATGGGTCATGTCACCTACTGGCTTCTTCACTGCCAGAAGTTCCCCTTATCTGGGCTACATAAAACAACTTTAATAACACTTGGTACAATCATTACCAAATGGTCAAACTTAATTACAATATCAATTATCTGTAAATGAGTAATTAGAAAACACCTGCTCAGTAAATGTACCACTGTTACAAGTCCAGTGTTTAATTAAGTATGGCTCAAGCTGCTGCAAACAAAGCAGCCCTACTTCATTGTAAGCCGTCCATTGTGTGACCAACAGCACAGAACACTGGGTCTACACTGCCTGGTCACTGAACAACTGCTCACGCTGGATAGGCAAGGCTTAATGGCTGACCAGTGTTAATGACCCGGGAAGAGTAAATAGCTGGACTCAGTGGACGGTGGTGCAGATTCCTATGGCCTGGTTACAGCTTAAACATCTTACAATGTAGTAGGGCTGTGTCCAAATCCACATTTTTGGATACAATCTAACTTAGCCAAATCAAATTTTAATACAAATATGTTGCTTTTCCAAATACAAATACAAGCATTTTGTGATTTCCAATTCAAATAAAGAAAATTCTGTACTCCAATATAAATACGTATTTGCACCCAACCCTGCAAGGCAGCACTGTTTTCTCAGGACTTAGATGGCAAGCTGGACATATTGAATTAAGAAATATGTACTCATGAGAAACTGTTTTGCACTGCATTTTTATAAATCTGCCGGAAGTTAAATTTGAGGGAGAATCAACTCCAGGTGCCTACAGGGGCCAACACATGCATGTTCAGAATAACTCCTTTCTAATAAAAGTTTTGAAAATAAAGTAAAACATATCTGACTTTTTACCAGACATTAAACCAACACAAAATTATTTGTATGCAATTTGTGATATGTCAATGTTTTTAATGTCCAAACAGATATTTGATGTACTAACACAAGTGTTGTTATTTTACTACTCATGTTGAAATATAACACCCGTAGGGAGGCATACGAAAACAAATCACTCCTGTGATTTTTGGGACATATATAATAAAATCATTATAATTGTTCTGAATCATTCTAGCTGTATTCGTTTACTTACTAACTGCTTGTGCAGTTTCTTCATTGCAAGCAGAATCAGTCAGTCACAACAGATACACATACCTCGCGCCTCGTCCTTCAGCCTCTGTACCGTGATGGAGAGAGTCTCCCGCTCCTCTAGCTCACTCTCTAGGAAGGCGTTTCTCTCGATCGCCTTCACACAACACAACAGACCAATGTTACTTGGGAGCCTGCTACTAAACACACACTCAAGTATAGCATTAGTGCTTACTGGTGATGTGCCTAATGTGTTCATTTGACAGGGCAGTGTACATGGAAACATTGTAATGAAACGCAACATAAAATACAGACTGGAAAACAGATGAGTCATAGCGCTACATCCAGGCCGTTGCCCCACTGAAGGCATGGTGTGTGTGTGTGTGTGTGTGTGTGTGTGTGTGTGTGTGTGTGTGTGTGTGTGTGCACACATGCATGCGTAAGCCATGACAGACATGTTCATTCAAATCCAACACAAACTTTACTTCACATGGAAACTCTGTGTCAATGCACTGATCATATCTATCACTGTTGTTTAGATTTAGACAACACTCACCTGGTTTAGTCGCTGTTCAAAGTCTTCCAAAGATACAACCGTTGCTCTATAACACAGTCATAACACATTCAACTATAGATAAAATGTTGATTAAAACAGTGTGTGTGTGTGTGTGTGTGTGTGTGTGTGCGTGCGTATGTGTGCGTGCGTGCGCGTGATACAAATTGTATTGAGTGTAAATTTACACTCAGCCTTCTCTCATCTCCTTCCTGTCAAGGTAAAGTAACAAACAGGCAAACAGCCTCTCAAAGTTAAAACAAATGACACAATAAATAATTACAATGACTCAACGAGGGTATATAAAAAGTTCCAATGATTCTAGACATAATGGCAGTACTGAAATGATTGATGCAGTGTTTTGCTTTCAAAATTCTACATAGAAAAAGGGCCAACTAAAAGTTGTATTTTATTTAAAAAATTACTGCAAAATATTTAAATTTAGTTTATATTAATGTTTTGTATATATATAAATATGTTGATTTATCTATTATCCAGTATGTGGGCACAACTTCATCACCATTCCAGCTGAGTTTTGTTACAAAAATCGGAACTAGAATTTGCTTCTGCTTCTACAGTGTGTTTGCACGTTCTCCACTGCCACCATCTTGTGACTGGTGACACTGGGCCCTGGAACTGACCGCTTGGCCCGCTCCAAGTCGTCGTTGGTCTGCTCCAGCTCGCGGATGTACTTCTGCAACTCGTCCTTGAAGGCGCTGACCTGAGCGAGTTCGTCCTGCAGCACTGTGTTGTGCTGGTGTGACGACTGCTGTTGCTGCTCCATCTTCTCCTGCAACAGACACCCAGTCAGTCATCACACTCGGTCATCACCCACTCGGTTAGCACCACAAATTTTTATTTATGGTCATCACCCTCTCGGCCATCACAGTCACCAACTCAAACACCAATCTTCCAGAAGCAATATGTATGGAGAAATGGTGTATGTTTCCACGTAGAGTTTCGATACAATGAGAAAATATCTACTTTTTATTTTAAGTATTGACATAATATTGAAATAACAAATTACGATCAGCATAAATTTACTTATTGATTATAAATCTAAAAAGGGCTTTAGGGTCCTGGAGTCCTTTGGACTATACTGTGATTTTGTGAATTACAGTGAAATTACAACATAATGTACCAAAGACAAACACAGCATTTGACCAGGTTAATAATTGTTAACTCTGAATTTTTAACCATGGAGTTCATAAGGCAAGGTGACATGCAATGACGCAAACTATGTCTTTCTCTACAGAAACTCGCTGACTGGTGTGTAGCACAAGATTGGAGTAATAAAAACATGTAAAGGGTAATTTTGTTTAATGTCAATAACCCGAATAAACATAAAATACCCGCATTTTGGAAACTAGATAAAACAAGTGTGCGTGTCATGCATAGCTTTATGTAGAGACCCGTCCACCCGTCATTAGGACGGGTAAAAACGAATATGGACGGGCACTGCGTCGGGCAGAAATATGGGTGGACGGGTAAAAAATGAAGTAGCAAAAAAAGGTCTTCAAAACCATAGATATTGTTAGTTATCCCTTGAAAGTGAGTGTAAATGGTGTCATATGTGTGTTTGTAGCCCATATCATGTGATCAAGCACATTTGAAAGTTTGTAAACAAGCTTAACAGTTAACATCCATGTGTCCACCAAAACATGTGTGACTGGCAATAATTTGATCCTGCATAACGCCCTGGTGACATGAGAAGTCGCCCATCAACGGAACTACTACACCTACCCTGAGTGACTGCAGGTCCATCTGTAATCTGTAGTTAGCCGACCGGAGCTCCTTGTTCTTCGCCTCTGTCTGCTCCAGTTGGGCCTCCAGCTCCACCTCCAGCTCATGACTGCTCACTTGGAACTCATCCAGCTCCTCTTTGACCTCATCCAGACTACAACATTGAACAATATAATTTATACATCACATGCTTTATTTACTACACCTGTACAACAAGTATTAAGGATGGGACGAATCTGGAATTTCATTCTTATTGAATATCCCTGAAATTTCGAATACGAATCAAATTAAAAACGAATACTCAGTGTCTTCAAATTGGATTAGAATACCACATCATCGAGATGACTTGCCGTGGTGCGGTATCATCCCATGGCCATAATCTGTGCCGGAGTCTTCGGCAACATGGTCATATGCATCGATCTTTTTGTTTACTTTCTGACCTAACCATGAAAACGACTTCTTGTAGCCACCAAAACTGTTCATCACATATCTTATGTATATATATACACACACACCAGGTTACAAAATAAAATCAGTTACATTCCTGTAAAGAATAATAATAAAAACTCATGCAAAACGGGACCTTGGCGCTTACCATAACATCGGTAATTTATTGCAGGTGTCACTAAATAAATTCATGACCTTCAGAAAATCCGTTTTTATGCTAACCTTAAATTAACTGTGTAATCCTAACTAGGCCTAAGCTAACTTTAACTAATCCTAAAGTTACTCGAAACCCTAACCTGACACTGCTAACAGACCCCTCAACACATTTTGCGGTAAGCTGTGCATAGCCGCCACCGACGACACTGCGTTTCTGGCAAATTTTACACAAGTTTGTTTTGTAAAGCTTACGTGTTTATGTCATGTTAGTGATTTTATTTTGTAACCTAGTGTGTTAGTATGTATACATATAAGAACGTGTGAGGTGTAGTTTGGCAGTTGTAGTCTTTTTCATACTTTAGTCAGAAAGTAAAAGGTTGCCCCGAACCGATTTTGCAGTGGAGAACATGAAGCAATATTCGTTTATATAGCTACAATCCTTTTTAATCTCGAATCGAACAACAGGAAAATTTTCGAATACAAATCGAATATTCATCCTATCTTTGACATGTACGCACCTGATCAGGGCTGGGCTCAATAAAAAATAGATTCGATCAATTCAATTTCAATTGCGGAATTGGAGCAGGAATTGGAATTGAAAGATTTGGAACAGAATGAACTGAATTGGAATTAAATTCATCAGAAAGATTTTTAATTGAATCAGAATTGGAATTGAAAGATTTTTAATTGAATTGGAATAAAAAGGAATTGAGCATCTGATATTGTTGTGATGCTGCAAAGGATATTGTACACAGTTGGGAGTATTGCTGTGCAGGCAATGGTATTTAACGACCAAGAAAGCTGCTGGTCAAATATTACCACTGTTAATCAGTGGATGAATGGGGAGACAATTAGGGCTTTAGGCTTATCATACTGCCTTGTGTGAATGAGTACTGGCTGGGGATTGCTTCAAAGAACAGTTGGAATTACCCAGGTAACAATCACACATTCCAAGTGTCACATGCTAAGCAAATAATTATTAGATTAGAACTACCCTGTGAAGTGAAGCCAGGATATATCCAAACAGTCCCAAATGTAACCAAAGATTACCCGTGCAAACATAAGCTCAGTGAAGATGACAACACTTGTAGATATAACCAGCATGTCATATAAATGTTACAAAAATATGTATGTATGTATAATTATATTTTACCTGGGCAGCCAATGCTACCCGGTAGCCACTCAGTAGTGTTATGTTCTTCCTAGCTACTCAATCAATTTGTAACAACTTGCTTGTATTGACGTATAAAACTGGTTGATGCACTCATTGCACTGAAATATTTTGAGTTAATTGTTTGTCTTATTTCTGCATGCTTCATTATGCTATATATCAGTGAGTCAAAACCATTTTAATGTGCTGATCTAGTGTTTTAACAAAATTATTGTTAGTAGGTGATACAGAAACAAGAGCAGACTCAGACATATAAATTACGCAGTGAATCCAGTGATGCCTGGAATAAAATGCAATGCAGTGTAACTGAATTAATTGTTTTGGTATTGGTATTGGTGAGTGTGTGTGTGTGTGTGTGTGTGTGTGTGTGTGTGTGTGTGTGTGTGTGTGTGTGTGTGTGTGTGTGTGTGTGTGTGTGTTTTTATATATAATGATTATATAAAAGCATCAATACATAACATGCTGTATCACCCCCCCCCCCCTCCCTGTATGCACATTAATCGGTACTTTTGCAGTTTAGGCCAGCACCTAAAAAAAACCATCAAAATTTTCACCTACGATGACCAAACTTCGCATTGGTGTATCTACTATACCTGTACTACGCGTATGCACTTGTCACGTGATCAAAAAATAATAATTAATGCCTGAAATCGATCAAAATGTGTACGTAAATAATGCGCTTTCCTCGTCGAGTCACTACCGCCACAGTGAACTCCGTCAGGTGGCGCCGAGGAAAGCGCGTTATTTACGTTCACATTTTTTATAGATTTCAGGCATTTATAATTATTTGTGGATCATGTGACAAGTGTATACGCGTAGTACAGGTATAGTAGATACACCATGCGAAGTTTGGTCATCGTAGGTGAACATTTTGATGGTTTTTTCGAGGTGCGGGCCTAAACTGCAAAAGTACCCATTAATCATATAATTTTATGGTTAACTTTTGTTATGTGAATTGGATCAGGAATTACTACAGGAGCCCAGCATGCTGAGTAAATTAATCAACCATCTAGGTCATTAACACAGTAGGAACCCTGACTACTAGACCCCTATTTTATAACAGTAAACTGGTCTAGATAAGCTGTGTGCCCCAAAGCTGACATGATCGATTATAAAGTAATATTTCTGGTATATTTTATAATTTTCCCATCGAATAGGTCAAACTGTATTTGTGTAACTAACTAACTTGACTTCAGAACTTGTTGACTCAATACTATGATGTTTAGCATTTGGGCAATGCTGACATCGTTTGCCAGGACCTGGGTACTGTCAGTCAGTGGTACTAACCTGTCCTGCATGCCAAACCAGATAATATCAGGTTATTAATAGAACGGAAGGGAAGCGGGATTCCAATTGGAATGACTCATGAGACATGACCTACTTTTGCTTCCCGTCCCGTAACAGAGTGACGTAAAGCGCCCACGGAAATACAACTTCCCAACTGATAAGCACAGCTGCATAAGGCGACTTGGTGGACATTGTATGTTACAGTGGTAGTAAATTAAGCAATACAGCTTTATAGCGTGCCTACGAAACCATAATATCAACCAAGGTTAACCGTTAAATGTCAGTAAAATGAGATTCTCAGATTTACATATACAAAACATACCTTATTTTGTACTGCTTCGCCAGATTCTTCCAATATTCCATCCCCTCTTTAGGGGATGAAAACGAAGGTTCTTCTGAATCCATGGATGTAATCCAGTATTTCTATACGAAACAATGGCGTTATGTTTTGATCATGAAGTTCGAAGTAGACCGGGGGTGACAACGCCCGCCCATTGACGCAACGGACGGAGCACCGAGTCCGAGCAGTTCACGGCTGTCCGACTTGGCAGACGAGACGTGTGCGAGCCGATCAAAACACGTTACGTGTGGCAGTTTACACGACCACACGATATTGAAATGTCCAAACGAAACACACAGAACGTAATAAAACCGTCTGTTATTACGTAGGAACGCCTACATCTAACGAAATGTGTTTCGAAAAGCGGATAATATCAACTCACGTTATCCTACATCCATTCGTTCTAGATAGGGTGCGGAAGGAACTTTCAAACGTCGACCTTTGACTTTTTGTATTGCAGTTTAGGAATCCCTACGCAGTTGTTACTATAATATTTTAAAATGTCAATAGGTATAACTACTCCCAGTCATATCTTCTACTATATACATTCGTGTAGACATGGCGTTGCCTTGCACTGATTAACTGTATCACAAAGTAAATACAATACATTGCTGGAACTATTTGTACGGTGGCAAAATACACCGTAGAAGTCGAGCTGGGTGTAAACAAAAAGAGTTGCCGTGTTGCGTAGACATAGTTATAGAATGTTGCAATGTACGTAGATGAATGGTTTTACAGATAAGACAATGAAAGGGTCTCCTGTTGTTTCATAAAGGCCTGGGGGAGGCGAGGCATACTGTTTGTGATACATAAATGATCGAGTACCAGGCCCAAGGCAATAGCAAATGCATTTACCACTGCAACTGGCATGCAGTACGTGCCAGTGTCAGATAAAATAACGACCCGGGGCGGGGGTGAAAATTCGATCACAGAAAATTAACCAACCCCGTGGGGAAATTACCTACCCCTTCTTTCTTTATGGATCTTATTTTTTATGCATTTGAGTATTAACAACATTGAGAGTAATGCTTTTTTATATGTATGCAACATTACCCTTCGATACATTTGTACGTTATGGCATATTCCATTCATTTTTGTATGGTGGCGGTGGTATAGATAGTAGTGATACTAATAGTGGGGATCACATTTTAAACAATCAGGTCTTTAATGTTGTTACTATTATTATTGTGTTGAAATGTGTGAGTTTGAGCAGTGGGTTTTAATTATTTATAGTTTATATTGTATTTTCAATAGATTACGAAAATGTCACACCGAATGTTTGTTAACAAATGAAATGGTAATTTTTTTTTTTTTATTATATATATATATATATATATATATTAATAATTTATTTTTAATAATTACGGTTTAATTACACATTTCTTATTTATTTATTACTATCATTATTTTATTAGTAATGTTGTGAATTACATATTTTATCTAAATCTTTATTGTATGTTTGTATGTATATGTATATATATATATATATATGTATGTAAGTATGTATGTATGTAAGTGTTGGGTTATGATAGCCCATTGAAAATCATGACTTACCACGTGACATGGTTACCATCAAGAAATAACACTTAACTGTTATGTACTTGACTTAGTTACTTAGTTACTTAGTTACTTAGTTACTTAGTTACTTAGTTACTTAGTTACTTAGTTACTTACTCACTCACTCACTCACTTACATAATACTCTTTTCCAGTGGAAATCTCCTTTTCAAACTGATGTTGTTCAATGTTCGTGACAGTCGTGTCAACTGCTATTTATGTGACAGTGGACAAGGCATTTTAAAATGTTGGCTTATTGCATTTACCTACAGAGTTAAAACAAATTATACATAATATTATGTATGATCTACACTGAACAAAATACAATTGTTATGAAGTTTTTATTTTATTATTAAAATAAAGACCTTTGGTAATAGAAATGTGTTGTTGGAAATTAAGTTGTTTGCATAACACATTTTTCAAATATAGATTCCCATAGTTAGATCAGATGTAAAACTACATTTGCAACAGTTCTTATGCTTACATGGAAAAAGTAAAAAAAAACACCAACTAAAAATCGTGCATAATAAATTAAAAAACGAAGGCATAAATGTAAAGGTCTTCCCAAATACATTTTCAGCTGAACATGATAAACGGCAATGTTTTTTCTAAGTTAGGATCTGCAAAGCAATTGATACAGCTTTTATAACGAATGGTAAAATGATGTGTGTGTTATTCAGTTATATACATTACCCAAGAATGCTTGTGAATAGTATTTATGTTGAGTTACCATAATGAATGCATGTTTTCGGAAACATTATAACACTGTAAATCATTGTAAGATGTACACAGTAAGATATTTTAATGTACTCATATTTTTTGCATGTCAGAGATATAAATTTGTCATGTTGGATACAGCTAAGTTCCATTCAGAGTGTTTTGTGTGTATACTCATTACACCGTGCAGTTTCGTTTGTTACAAGAAAGAAAATACTGTAGTGTGGTTTTTATTGAAAACAGTTACAGTGTTTTGACAAATGTGTTATTTTAAGTAAGTTTTATAAAACAAATTCACACATACAGGATAAATTGTGTGTTATATCAGTCAGGGCTATGTTCAGATGCGTCACTCTATGTGTACTTGGTGACATATACTTGCTATAAATGTAACTGATTAATATTTTGAAATTATTCTATATTGTTATTGATTATTTCATTAATTTAAAGAATAATAATCAGTTAGTTTTCTAGCATAACATACTTTATGTAAGCTGTGTTTTATATAAATGAAAATTGTAAACTATATGCATTATTACAAACGTTGGCTAATGTTTAAAACCAACTTGATATGAGATCCAATGTGCTGTCTATATTCTAGTGAGCTATCTTTATTCTTTCTCTTGCTCTCTCTCTCTCTCTCTCTCTCTCTCTCTCTCTCTCTCTCTCTCTCTCTCTCTCTCCCTCCCTCTCTCTCTCTCTCTCTCTCTCTCTCTCTCTCACTCTCGCTCTCTTGCTCTTTCTCTCGCTCTTTCTCTCGCTCTGTCACTCTCTTCGTGGGAATCGCCACCTTTTCTCCACCAATCACGTCTCTCGCTCCCCTTTCATCCACTTCCTGTCTTGTAGCCAACCAAACATGACATGTCAGATGGAAGACTCCAACTTTCCTATAACAGCAGTCTTTGAAGTATGACAACTCCCATGCCTTGATATCGCCACTGCAGTCCTCGGCATATTCTATGCTGACCTCAAGAAGAGTTATTACTGTTGCACTTAACTTGGTGACCTGGCAGAACTCTGATGCTGGTCAGATGATGCTGCCAGCGAGAAACATTTTATCTGCATTCTTCTATAGCCCACATGTAGGTCTTGTGTGATAGTTGTTTGGGTTGCATATTAATTCCTGTTTGTTTGGCAACCAAGGTGCAGGCCATTTATGAAGAAAGCATTAATATTCCTGCATGTATACATTGGTACATACACAAACTTGACTATAGTTCGATGCATTTCAGAGATGTCACAAAAGCAGCTGAAGTTATTAAATAGAATCAATGCGTGTGCACACAACATGTAATGTTTGCATAAGGAACACCAGCAGGGTGTGAACCTGCCACACACAACACTGAATCGATATTACCCTAAACTGTCCAAGTGAACAAAATGGTTAGAAAAACAACTGACATTGCTTTTGGATTACAACACAGTATTTTAAATGCAATCAATCACAACTGTATTTTATATTATTAGAACATTTTAATTTATATCATCTGACCGAAATACATAATTATTAGTATACAATTTAAAAACGTATGCACAAATTCACTTTTCTGGATAACTTTGTTTTGAACTCTTCTTTTGTGGAAATACACCCTCCGTCACCATGGCTGTGAAACACCTTATTTGAACGATTATTTCTACCTGAAAAAGTGACATAGTCACATATGTAACAATTCTTATCTACTCTGCTCATTTTTCCTGTTTAAAGTGTCTGTTTGTGGCCAGATTCTCTTGGTCTATCCCATTTCCTTTGTTTCTTTTTCAGTGTCTTTGTGCCAGGTGGCCTTCTCTTCACCTCTTAATTACCCAGTGTTTCCATGTGTTTGCTTAACAGATGAGCGCTACTTGAGAAAAATATAAGTCATTAAAATATAATGAACAAAAGCAATATCATTAAAATACATCAATACATATTACACAACAGATGTATTTTAAAGACTACATGAAAGTCCTCCAAGATATAGTTACCTACAATTAAGGCAACGTATTTTTTATTTTTATATCTTTTTTCACAAACAAAACGTAGAACGAATTAATTAAAGTTTATCGTGAAACTGAGATAATGTGCTAAAAACACACAATTTGAAAGATGAAATGATGTAATGTCTATTAAATGACTGATAAAAAGAGGGAATCCGGAAGTGGGAGACACTAGGAACATTCTGCCTATAGTACAATCTAATGCACTACTTGGGCTCGGGACTGCTTTGGTTGCTTCCACTGGCGAGAAACATCAACCCTCTCAACTGACCACTGTGCTACGAGAAAGGGAGGGAGTATCTGCCCCTAAGACCGGTGTGCCATTGCCGGATGTGACCCTACATATTGTGAGCATCACGTGATACACCCTTTGCCACAGAGGCATCGAATATACATCAGTTACAATTAGAATAGCAATTTCCTTGTTTTATATACCATATAGTGTTTGACTGGCGAGACTGTGGTGTTAAATTATCAGAGCTTAAACTGATATATATATATATATTTCCAGTGAAGTTATTTGTAATGTAGAATGACGTTAAAACATCGTTTATATGTGATATTATATCATATGATACATTAAACATGTTAACATGTGAAACTATAATTATTCATCTATGCAGATTTATGGATAGGTATGTTTTACAACAGGCGACATGAAACCAAGATGGCGCACACATCGTCGCCATTTGGAATTACTTTAAAATGTTAATACATAATTCGCATAATTCCATGTAACTCAAATTGGTAAACAAGAATACACAAAATAAAATAATAAACATAACAGATGTAGACACTAAGACAAATTTAGTTATTTTATTTAAGATATTATCGACACCAATCAGCAGTGATCATAATTTTGTTTTCCACATGTGTGTCGGCTTAAACGGGCAAAATCACTTGTCCCAACAATGGTATTGACTATACAATACAGGGACAAAAACTAGATCATAAAGAAATGATCGAAGCTAGGCATCCTTTCTCATCGGAGTAAGTAATGGATTCAAAGATCTTAAAGATAATACGATATCGGACAGGAAGACAATGCGATGACTTTAGAAGCCGCATAGAACGAATAAAACGTGGAGACCTAGTCACAATGACAATATTTTCTAAGCAATTCTGAACACATTATAATTTTGTGATGCTGTTAAAGGTAAAATTATGACAGAGGGAATTATAACAGAAACATGCATTGAATCACGACTATGATAATATGACAATAATGGACGTACGACCATTAGTTGCCTTTCTAAATACCACCACAAACTTTCATACCTTCGAGTAACTGCATCGTCCAATCTGTGCCCGTCCTCGTTGTGTTTCGGCATCTAGCTGTTGATATGCTAGTGTCTGCTGACTTGTGTGCAGCTTAGTTGAGACCAACTGCCACACTACAGTGAGCGTCATACGTGCATCGGCTACTGCACTCGATCCCAATCGAACAAATCAGAAACATATGAAGTTGGCCTTGCACTGTTAACCGGGAGAACTACATTTGGACCCCAACGATTCCATGCACCCTTCAGTCGTTTATTACTAGAAATATTTGTCACGTGCCAGTCACCGATATGGCGAAGTTAAAATTTTAATGTTGTCAACCCATGCGTTCTGGCGTAGCAACAAAACCATTATAGGAGGCTGCAAGCTATGCCATGACGGGTAAAAAACGAGTGGCGGGCGAAAACGTTGAGGGAGGGAGGGAGGGAGGGAGGGAGGGAGGGAGGGAGGGAGGGAGGGAGGGAGGGAGGGAGGGAGGGAGGGAGGGAGGGAGGGAGGGAGGGAGGGAGGGAGGGAGGGAGGGAGGGAGGGAGGGAGGGAGGGAGGGAGGGAGGGAGGGAGGGAGGGAGGGAGGGAGGGAGGGAGGGAGGGAGGGAGGGAGGGAGGGAGGGAGGGAGGGAGGGAGGGAGGGAGGGAGGGAGGGAGGGAGGGAGGGAGGGAGGGAGGGAGGGAGGGAGGGAGGGAGGGAGGGAGGGAGGGAGGGAGGGAGGGAGGGAGGGAGGGAGGGAGGGAGGGAGGGAGGGAGGGAGGGAGGAGGGAGGGAGGGAGGGAGGGAGGGAGGGAGGGAGGGAGGGAGGGAGGGAGGGAGGGAGGGAGGGAGGGAGGGAGGGAGGGAGGGAGGGAGGGAGGGAGGGAGGGAGGGAGGGAGGGAGGGAGGGAGTAATAATTTAATGTTCAAGTTTCATTTAGTTTATATCTTAATGGACGTAGAATTATTGGAAAAGTAAACTATATTTTATCCCGTAACATGCAGCACTGACATAATTGTTTTGGCGTATCATGTTTATTGAAATATTATAGATATTGATAGTTGGCCGGGTTTTTATCACATATTTGGAATAACCTGAATACAACTGAGTCTTTGGCAAAGTAAACCGGTAGACCTAATTACTGCTGTTACACACACATACGCGCACGCACACACATTAAAATAAAGTATTGATATTTAAATAAAAGGTGAACCGGGAACATGAGTTAATTAACTTCAGGAATACACACAGTGATACATTCGAGAATAAAAAATCGAAATAATAATTAAGAACTTATTATATGTCCTATCCAAAATAACGCAGAATGTCTGGTGTTGATAACATATGAAGTACTTGAAGATAACTGTCGTTGCGCCATAATCCGTGACAGTGATTTATAAAAAACGTAATATTTTATTATTGCATTGAACGACATTTTAAGAAACTCTTCGCAGTTATCATCACAGGAGAGTTAACGAACAGCCCGTGGCATTTATACCGAAAATGCTTTGTTGTTTCGCTGCACATTGATGATTTTACATTTATTGCGCATGCGCAGAAACGTCAATCGGAACGTTTCGCGACAACGCAAATTGCCAAAAACGCCGTTGTCAACCAGACGCAAACAAGTCAGCGCTGAAAGGATGTTCTGTATGAAAACGTCTACCACAAGCAACCAAACGTTGACAAACAAACAATTGTGGATTAAAACGGGCTGCTTCATGAAATACACTTCCTCTATTGACATAGCCAGAGGAATTAAAACAAACTGAAGTTTCATAGTCATAATATGCATGGCTATGCGATGCCAGGTGGTGTGACTGTGTCCAGCCCATAACTCCGTGGTTCAGCCCCGCCCCAGCGTCACGTATCTGTGGCCTCGTCTCACTGACCTATAAAGTTATATAAAGGTTAAGCCAGTTAAGTTAAGGTGACATTTTCTTTTTGGGTCGCAAGATGTCTCGCGTCACGAACGTTTGCTTCAAAGTAGCGCATCTGTACCGAAACGGGGCGCGATGCACCGTCAGCAGTCGGGCGTTCTCAGGTATGTTTATCGAAATATGTAATTAGTAGCTGTTGACTTGTCAAACAAACTTCTTTTAAATCACCAGCCGCTGTCTTTCCAGCGGCGATAACCCGCAGGTCGGACTGCCCTCGACCTATCGAGTAAGCTACCTTTTTAATTGTATTTATTTTTTATCGAGTAAGTATACTGACTGTCTAACTGTATTTTTGCAGTTTAGGCCC
>OZ024858.1:39368818-39408818 GCA_964017155.1 Oasisia sp. SBJ-2009
TATTTTTATGTGTTATTTTTCATAATAATGTAACTGTGAAACAGTGATACACCTGTACACCAAAAAGTAAAAGTCACAGTACATACTAATATCGTGTAGTTTGTGTGAGTGTCGTTTGCGATGAGAAAATGTTATATAAAGCAAGGAGAAATATGATTTTATTCTTTTTTATTCATAGCAGTTTTCATACTTTCTACATTATGTTGAATGCAAATTTTTAAATATACAGGCCCTATTTGAGAGTACTTTTGTAATGTAAAAAATTTAAATCACTAGAATTTGTGTAAACGTGGTGACATTAATGCATTCTGTCTGCAGTGACACCTGTTGCCATGTTCCAGAACTGTGCAGGCGGGTAGTCTGTTGATTGACAGCAGTACGATAGAACCAGCTCTCTCCAAGGACATGGCTGCACTGACGGAGACTCACGGTGCCAACTTCATTGATGCCCCAGTGGCTGGTGGTATGTAGTGTTCGCGAGACAATACCCAGCCAGAATTGGTATTTACTGGCTGGTGGTATAACGTATCTGGTGGTATTTAGTGTCTGGTGGTATGAAGTGTCTCGTTGTATTTAGTGTCTGGTGGTATGAAGTGTCTCGTTGTATTTAGTGTCTGGTGGTATGAAGTGTCTCGTTGTATTTAGTGTCTGGTAATATATGAAGTGTCTCGTTGTATTTAGTGTCTGGTGATATGAAGTGTCTCGTTGTATTTAGTGTCTGGTGGTATGAAGTGTCTGGTTGTATTTAGTGTCAGGTGATATGAAGTGTCTCGTTGTATTTAGTGTCTGGTGATATGAAGTGTCTCGTTGTATTTAGTGTCTGGTGATATGAAGTGTCTCATTGTATTTAGTGTCTGGTGATATGAAGTGTCTCGTTGTATTTTGTGTCTGGTGGTATCGAAGTATCTGGTTGTATTTAGTGTATGAAGTGTCTGGTGGTATGAAGTGTCTCGTGGTATTTAGTGTCTCATGTATTTAGTGTCTCGTTGTATGTGGTATTGATGATAGCTTGTGGTGACATGCTGTGTTCCATCTGCTAATGTTATTACAATATCTACAATGTCTACTACATTAGCTTAAAAAAATATATAAATGTGGTCAAATGTTATGGTCAGAAACCCCTCCTCTGACCCGGTCTCACGACTCATACCTGCCAGTGCACTAAGTGTGTAGAAACAATCTGGGAGGACTTGTACTGAGCAGCTTGTGTCCACTCACAGGCGTGCAGGCGGCTAAGGACGGCAGCCTCACCTTCATGGTGGGCGGGAAGGAGGCAGCCTACAAACAGGCAGTGACACTGCTTAGCAACATGGGCAAGAACGTGCTCCACTGTGGGGAGGTGGGAACAGGAGAAGTAAGTGGGCTGAGGGGAGAGGGAACAGGAGAAGTAAGTGGGCTGAGGAGAGAGGGAACAGGAGAAGTAAGTGGGCTGAGGGGAGAGGGAACAGGAGAAGTAAGTGGGCTGAGGAGAGAGGGAACAGGAGAAGTAAGTGGACTGAGGAGAGAGGGAACAGGAGAAGTAAGTGGGCTGAGGAGAGAGGGAACAGGAGAAGTAAGTGGGCTGAGGAGAGAGGGAACAGGAGAAGTAAGTGGGCTGAGGAGAGAGGGAACAGGAGAAGTAAGTGGGCTGAGGAGAGAGGGAACAGGAGAAGTAAGTGGGCTGAGGAGAGAGGGAACAGGAGAAGTAAGTGGGCTGAGGAGAGAGGGAACAGGAGAAGTAAGTGGGCTGAGGGGAGAGGGAACAGGAGAAGTAAGTGGACTGAGGAGAGAGGGAACACGAGAAGTAAGTGGGCTGAGGGGAGAGGGAACAGGAGAAGTAAGTGGGCTGAGGGGAGAGGGAACAGGAGAAGTAAGTGGGCTGAGGAGAGAGGGAACAGGAGAAGTAAGTGGGCTGAGGAGAGAGGGAACAGGAGAAGTAAGTGGGCTGAGGGGACAGGGAACAGGAGAAGTAAGTGGGCTGAGGAGAGAGGGAACAGGAGAAGTAAGTGGGCTGAGGGGAGAGGGAACAGGAGAAGTAAGTGGGCTGAGGGGAGAGGGAACAGGAGAAGTAAGTGGGCTGAGGAGAGAGGGAACAGGAGAAGTTAGTGGGCTGAGGAGAGAGGGAACAGGAGAAGTAAGTGGGCTGAGGAGAGAGGGAACAGGAGAAGTAAGTGGGCTGAGGGGAGAGGGAACAGGAGAAGTAAGTGGGCTGAGGAGAGGGGGAACAGGAGAAGTAAGTGGACCAAGGAGAGAGGGAACAGGAGAAGTAAGTGGACTGGGGAGAGGGGGAACAGGAGAAGTAAGTGGGCTGAGGGGACAGGGAACAGGAGAAGTAAGTGGACCAAGGAGAGGGGGAACAGGAGAAGTAAGTGGGCTGAGGGGAGAGGGAACAGGAGAAGTAAGTGGACCAAGGAGAGGGAACAGGAGAAGAGAGTGGGCTGAGGAGAGAGGGAACAGGAGAAGTAAGTAGACTGAGGAGAGAGGGAACAGGAGAAGTAAGTGGGCTGAGGGGAGAGGGAACAGGAGAAGTAAGTGGACTGAAGAGAGAGGGAACAGGAGAAGTAAGTGGACTGAAGAGAGAGGGAACAGGAGAAGTAAGTGGACTGAAGAGAGAGGGAACAGGAGAAGTAAGTGGGCTGAGGAGAGAGGGAACAGGAGAAGTAAGTGGGCTGAGGAGAGAGGGAACATGAGAAGTAAGTGGACTGAGGAGAGAGGGAACAGGAGAAGTAAGTGGACCAAGGAGAGGGGGAACAGGAGAAGTAAGTGGACTGAGGAGAGAGGGAACAGGAGAAGTAAGTGGACTAAGGAGAGAGGGAACAGGAGAAGTGAGTGGGCTGAGGGGAGAGGGAACAGGAGAAGTAAGTGGACTGAGGGGAGAGGGAACAGGAGAAGTAAGTGGACTGAGGAGAGAGGGAACAGGAGAAGTAAGTGGGCTGAGGAGAGAGGGAACAGGAGAAGTAAGTGGACTGAGGAGAGAGGGAACAGGAGAAGTAAGTGGGCTGAGGAGAGAGGGAACAGGAGAAGTAAGTGGGCTGAGGAGAGAGGGAACAGGAGAAGTAAGTGGACTGAGGAGAGAGGGAACAGGAGAAGTCAGTGGGCCAAGGAGAGAGGCAACAGGTGAAGTAAGTGGACTGAGGAGAGAGGGAACAGGAGTAGTAAGTGGGCTGAGGAGAGAGGGATTAGGAGAAGTAAGTGGGCCGAGGAGAGAGGGAACAGGAGAAGTAAGTGGACTGAGGAGAGAGGGAACAGGAGAAGTAAGTGGGCTGAGGAGAGAGGGAACAGGAGAAGTAAGTGGGCTGAGGAGAGAGGGAACAGGGGAAGTAAGTGGGCTGAGGAGAGAGGGAACAGGAGAAGTAAGTGGGCTGAGGGGAGAGGGAACAGGAGAAGTAAGTGGGCTGAGGAGAGGGGGAACAGGAGAAGTAAGTGGACCAAGGAGAGGGGGAACAGGAGAAGTAAGTGGGCTGAGGGGAGAGGGAACAGGAGAAGTAAGTGGACTGAGGAGAGAGGGAACAGGAGAAGTAAGTGGGCTGAGGGGAGAGGGAACAGGAGAAGTAAGTGGACTGAGGAGAGAGGGAACAGGAGAAGTAAGTGGACCAAGGAGAGGGGGAACAGGAGAAGTAAGTGGACTGAGGAGAGAGGGAACAGGAGAAGTAAGTGGACCAAGGAGAGGGGGAACAGGAGAAGTAAGTGGGCTGAGGGGAGAGGGAACAGGAGAAGTAAGTGGACTGAGGAGAGAGGGAACAGGAGAAGTAAGTGGACCAAGGAGAGGGGGAACAGGAGAAGTAAGTGGGCTGAGGGGAGAGGGAACAGGAGAAGTAAGTGGGCTGAGGAGAGAGGGAACAGGAGAAGTAAGTGGACTGAGGAGAGAGTGAACAGGAGAAGTCAGTGGGCTAAGGAGAGAGGGAACAGGGGAAGTAAGTGGGCTGAGGAGAGAGGGAACAGGAGAAGTAAGTGGACTGAGGAGAGAGGGAACAGGAGAAGTAAGTGGGCTGAGGGGAGAGGGAACAGGAGAAGTAAGTGGACTGAGGAGAGAGGGAACAGGAGAAGTAAGTGGGCTAAGGAGAGGGGGAACAGGAGAAGTAAGTGGACTGAGGAGAGAGGGAACAGGAGAAGTAAGTGGGCTGAGGGGAGAGGGAACAGGAGAAGTAAGTGGACTGAGGAGAGAGGGAACAGGAGAAGTAAGTGGACCAAGGAGAGGGGGAACAGGAGAAGTAAGTGGGCTGAGGGGAGAGGGAACAGGAGAAGTAAGTGGGCTGAGGAGAAAGGGAACAGGAGAAGTAAGTGGGCTGAGGGGAGAGGGAACAGGAGAAGTAAGTGGGCTGAGGAGAGAGGGAACAGGAGAAGTAAGTGGGCTGAGGGGAGAGGGAACAGGAGAAGTATGTGGACTGAGGAGAGAGGGAACAGGGGAAGTAAGTGGGCTGAGGGGAGAGGGAACAGGAGAAGTAAGTGGACTGAGGAGAGAGGGAAAAGGAGAAGTATGTGGACTGAGGAGAGAGGGAACAGGAGAAGTAAGTGGGCTGAGGGGAGAGGGAACAGGAGAAGTATGTGGACTGAGGAGAGAGGGAACAGGAGAAGTAAGTGGGCTGAGGGGAGAGGGAACAGGAGAAGTAAGTGGGCTGAGGAGAGAGGGAACAGGAGAAGTATGTGTACTGAGGAGAGAGGGAACAGGAGAAGTAAGTGGGCTGAGGGGAGAGGGAACAGGAGAAGTAAGTGGGCTGAGGAGAGAGGGAACAGGAGAAGTAAGTGGACTGAGGGGAGAGGGAACAGGAGAAGTAAGTGGGCTGAGGAGAGAGGGAACAGGAGAAGTAAGTGGGCTGAGGGGAGAGGGAACAGGAGAAGTAAGTGGGCTGAGGAGAGAGGGAACAGGAGAAGTATGTGGACTGAGGGGAGAGGGAACAGGAGAAGTAAGTGGGCTGAGGGGAGAGGGAACAGGGGAAGTATGTGGACTGAGGAGAGGAGGAACAGGAGAAGTAAGTGGGCTGAGGGGAGAGGGAACAGGAGAAGTAAGTGGGCTGAGGAGAGAGGGAACAGGAGAAGTATGTGGACTGAGGAGAGAGGGAACAGGAGAAGTAAGTGGGCTGAGGAGAGAGGGAACAGGAGAAGTATGTGGACTGAGGAGAGAGGGAACAGGAGAAGTAAGTGGGCTGAGGAGAGAGGGAACAGGAGAAGTAAGTGGGCTGAGGAGAGGGGGAACAGGAGAAGTATGTGGACTGAGGAGAGAGGGAACAGGAGAAGTATGTGGACTGAGGAGAGAGGGAACAGGAGAAGTAAGTGGTCTGAGGAGAGAGGGAACAGGAGAAGTAAGTGGGCTGAGGAGAGAGGGAACAGGAGAAGTATGTGGGCTGAGGAGAGGGGGAACAGGAGAAGTATGTGGACTGAGGAGAGAGGGAACAGGAGAAGTATGTGGACTGAGGAGAGAGGGAACAGGAGAAGTAAGTGGTCTGAGGAGAGAGGGAACAGGAGAAGTAAGTGGGCTGAGGAGAGAGGGAACAGGAGAAGTAAGTGGGCTGAGGAGAGGGGGGACAGGAGAAGTATGTGGACTGAGGAGAGAGGGAACAGGAGAAGTATGTGGACTGAGGAGAGAGGGAACAGGAGAAGTAAGTGGGCTGAGGAGAGAGGGAACAGGAGAAGTAAGTGGGCTGAGGAGAGGGGGAACAGGAGAAGTATGTGGACTGAGGAGAGAGGGAACAGGAGAAGTATGTGGACTGAGGAGAGAGGGAACAGGAGAAGTAAGTGGGCTGAGGAGAGAGGGAACAGGAGAAGTAAGTGGGCTGAGGAGAGAGGGAACAGGAGAAGTAAGTGGGCTGAGGGGAGAGGGAACAGGAGAAGTAAGTGGGCTGAGGAGAGAGGGAACAGGAGAAGTATGTGGACTGAGGAGAGAGGGAACAGGAGAAGTAAGTGGGCTGAGGAGAGGGGGAACAGGAGAAGTATGTGGACTGAGGAGAGAGGGAACAGGAGAAGTATGTGGACTGAGGAGAGAGGGAACAGGAGAAGTAAGTGGGCTGAGGCGAGAGGGAATAGGAGAAGTAAGTGGGCTGAGGAGAGGGGGAACAGGAGAAGTATGTGGACTGAGGAGAGAGGGAACAGGAGAAGTATGTGGACTGAGGAGAGAGGGAACAGGAGAAGTATGTGGACTGAGGAGAGAGGGAACAGGAGAAGTAAGTGGGCTGAGGAGAGGGGGAACAGGAGAAGTATGTGGACTGAGGAGAGAGGGAACAGGAGAAGTATGTGGACTGAGGAGAGAGGGAACAGGAGAAGTAAGTGGGCTGAGGAGAGAGGGAACAGGAGAAGTAAGTGGGCTGAGGAGAGAGGGAACAGGAGAAGTAAGTGGGCTGAGGGGAGAGGGAACAGGAGAAGTAAGTGGGCTGAGGGGAGAGGGAACAGGAGAAGTAAGTGGACTGAGGAGAGAGGGAACAGGAGAAGTAAGTGGGCTGAGGAGAGAGGGAACAGGAGTAGTAAGTGGGCTGAGGAGAGAGGGATTAGGAGAAGTAAGTGGGCCGAGGAGAGAGGGAACAGGAGAAGTAAGTGGACTGAGGAGAGAGGGAACAGGAGAAGTAAGTGGGCTGAGGAGAGAGGGAACAGGAGAAGTAAGTGGGCTGAGGAGAGAGGGAACAGGGGAAGTAAGTGGGCTGAGGAGAGAGGGAACAGGAGAAGTAAGTGGGCTGAGGGGAGAGGGAACAGGAGAAGTAAGTGGGCTGAGGAGAGGGGGAACAGGAGAAGTAAGTGGACCAAGGAGAGGGGGAACAGGAGAAGTAAGTGGGCTGAGGGGAGAGGGAACAGGAGAAGTAAGTGGACTGAGGAGAGAGGGAACAGGAGAAGTAAGTGGGCTGAGGGGAGAGGGAACAGGAGAAGTAAGTGGACTGAGGAGAGAGGGAACAGGAGAAGTAAGTGGACCAAGGAGAGGGGGAACAGGAGAAGTAAGTGGGCTGAGGGGAGAGGGAACAGGAGAAGTAAGTGGGCTGAGGAGAGAGGGAACAGGAGAAGTAAGTGGACTGAGGAGAGAGTGAACAGGAGAAGTAAGTGGGCTGAGGAGAGAGGGAACAGGGGAAGTAAGTGGACTGAGGAGAGAGGGAACAGGAGAAGTAAGTGGGCTGAGGGGAGAGGGAACAGGAGAAGTAAGTGGACTGAGGAGAGAGGGAACAGGAGAAGTAAGTGGACTGAGGAGAGAGGGAACAGGAGAAGTAAGTGGGCTAAGGAGAGGGGGAACAGGAGAAGTAAGTGGACTGAGGAGAGAGGGAACAGGAGAAGTAAGTGGGCTGAGGGGAGAGGGAACAGGAGAAGTAAGTGGACTGAGGAGAGAGGGAACAGGAGAAGTAAGTGGACCAAGGAGAGGGGGAACAGGAGAAGTAAGTGGGCTGAGGGGAGAGGGAACAGGAGAAGTAAGTGGGCTGAGGAGAAAGGGAACAGGAGAAGTAAGTGGGCTGAGGGGAGAGGGAACAGGAGAAGTAAGTGGGCTGAGGAGAGAGGGAACAGGAGAAGTAAGTGGGCTGAGGGGAGAGGGAACAGGAGAAGTATGTGGACTGAGGAGAGAGGGAACAGGGGAAGTAAGTGGGCTGAGGGGAGAGGGAACAGGAGAAGTAAGTGGACTGAGGAGAGAGGGAACAGGAGAAGTATGTGGACTGAGGAGAGAGGGAACAGGAGAAGTAAGTGGGCTGAGGGGAGAGGGAACAGGAGAAGTATGTGGACTGAGGAGAGAGGGAACAGGAGAAGTAAGTGGGCTGAGGGGAGAGGGAACAGGAGAAGTAAGTGGGCTGAGGAGAGAGGGAACAGGAGAAGTATGTGGACTGAGGAGAGAGGGAACAGGAGAAGTAAGTGGGCTGAGGGGAGAGGGAACAGGAGAAGTAAGTGGGCTGAGGAGAGAGGGAACAGGAGAAGTAAGTGGACTGAGGGGAGAGGGAACAGGAGAAGTAAGTGGGCTGAGGAGAGAGGGAACAGGAGAAGTAAGTGGGCTGAGGGGAGAGGGAACAGGAGAAGTAAGTGGGCTGAGGAGAGAGGGAACAGGAGAAGTATGTGGACTGAGGGGAGAGGGAACAGGAGAAGTAAGTGGGCTGAGGGGAGAGGGAACAGGGGAAGTATGTGGACTGAGGAGAGGAGGAACAGGAGAAGTAAGTGGGCTGAGGGGAGAGGGAACAGGAGAAGTAAGTGGGCTGAGGAGAGAGGGAACAGGAGAAGTATGTGGACTGAGGAGAGAGGGAACAGGAGAAGTAAGTGGGCTGAGGAGAGAGGGAACAGGAGAAGTATGTGGACTGAGGAGAGAGGGAACAGGAGAAGTAAGTGGGCTGAGGAGAGAGGGAACAGGAGAAGTAAGTGGGCTGAGGAGAGGGGGAACAGGAGAAGTATGTGGACTGAGGAGAGAGGGAACAGGAGAAGTATGTGGACTGAGGAGAGAGGGAACAGGAGAAGTAAGTGGGCTGAGGAGAGAGGGAACAGGAGAAGTATGTGGGCTGAGGAGAGGGGGAACAGGAGAAGTATGTGGACTGAGGAGAGAGGGAACAGGAGAAGTATGTGGACTGAGGAGAGAGGGAACAGGAGAAGTAAGTGGTCTGAGGAGAGAGGGAACAGGAGAAGTAAGTGGGCTGAGGAGAGAGGGAACAGGAGAAGTAAGTGGGCTGAGGAGAGGGGGGACAGGAGAAGTATGTGGACTGAGGAGAG
This sequence comes from Oasisia sp. SBJ-2009, assembly GCA_964017155.1. Taxonomy (NCBI): domain Eukaryota; kingdom Metazoa; phylum Annelida; class Polychaeta; order Sabellida; family Siboglinidae; genus Oasisia; species Oasisia sp. SBJ-2009. The sequence continues at coordinate 39,377,450 of OZ024858.1, forward strand.
AGGGAACAGGAGAAGTATGTGGACTGAGGAGAGAGGGAACAGGAGAAGTAAGTGGGCTGAGGAGAGAGGGAACAGGAGAAGTAAGTGGGCTGAGGAGAGGGGGAACAGGAGAGGTATGTGGACTGAGGAGAGAGGGAACAGGAGAAGTATGTGGACTGAGGAGAGAGGGAACAGGAGAAGTAAGTGGGCTGAGGAGAGAGGGAACAGGAGAAGTAAGTGGGCTGAGGAGAGAGGGAACAGGAGAAGTAAGTGGGCTGAGGGGAGAGGGAACAGGAGAAGTAAGTGGGCTGAGGAGAGAGGGAACAGGAGAAGTATGTGGACTGAGGAGAGAGGGAACAGGAGAAGTAAGTGGGCTGAGGAGAGGGGGAACAGGAGAAGTATGTGGACTGAGGAGAGAGGGAACAGGAGAAGTATGTGGACTGAGGAGAGAGGGAACAGGAGAAGTAAGTGGGCTGAGGAGAGACGGAACAGGAGAAGTAAGTGGGCTGAGGAGAGGGGGAACAGGAGAAGTATGTGGACTGAGGAGAGAGGGAACAGGAGAAGTATGTGGACTGAGGAGAGAGGGAACAGGAGAAGTAAGTGGGCTGAGGAGAGGGGGAACAGGAGAAGTATGTGGACTGAGGAGAGAGGGAACAGGAGAAGTATGTGGACTGAGGAGAGAGGGAACAGGAGAAGTAAGTGGGCTGAGGAGAGAGGGAACAGGAGAAGTAAGTGGGCTGAGGAGAGAGGGAACAGGAGAAGTAAGTGGGCTGAGGGGAGAGGGAACAGGAGAAGTAAGTGGGCTGAGGGGAGAGGGAACAGGAGAAGTAAGTGGACCAAGGAGAGGAGGAACAGGGGAAGTATGTGGGCTGAGGAGAGAGGGAACAGGAGAAGTAAGTGGGCTGAGGAGAGAGGGAACAGGAGAAGTAAGTGGACCAAGGAGAGGAGGAACAGGGGAAGTATGTGGGCTGAGGGGAGAGGGAACAGGAGAAGTAAGTGGGCTGAGGAGAGAGGGAACAGGAGAAGTAAGTGGACTGAGGAGAGAGGGAACAGGAGAAGTAAGTGGGCTGAGGAGAGAGGGAACAGGAGAAGTAAGTGGACTGAGGAGAGAGGGAACAGGAGAAGTAAGTGGGCTGAGGAGAGGGGGAACAGGAGAAGTAAGTGGGCTGAGGAGAGAGGGAACAGGAGAAGTAAGTGGACTGAGGAGAGAGGGAACAGGAGAAGTAAGTGGACTGAGGAGAGAGGGAACAGGGGAAGTAAGTGGACTGAGGAGAGAGGGAACAGGAGAAGTAAGTGGACTGAGGAGAGAGGGAACAGGAGAAGTAAGTGGGCTGAGGAGAGGGGGAACAGGAGAAGTATGTGGACTGAGGAGAGAGGGAACAGGAGAAGTAAGTGGACCAAGGAGAGGAGGAACAGGGGAAGTATGTGGGCTGAGGGGAGAGGGAACAGGAGAAGTAAGTGGGCTGAGGAGAGGGGGAACAGGAGAAGTATGTGGACTGAGGAGAGAGGGAACAGGAGAAGTAAGTGGGCTGAGGAGAGAGGGAACAGGAGAAGTAAGTGGACTGAGGAGAGAGGGAACAGGAGAAGTATGTGGACTGAGGAGAGAGGGAACAGGAGAAGTAAGTGGGCTGAGGAGAGAGGGAACAGGAGAAGTAAGTGGGCTGAGGAGAGGGGGAACAGGAGAAGTATGTGGACTGAGGAGAGAGGGAACAGGAGAAGTAAGTGGGCTGAGGAGAGAGGGAACAGGAGAAGTAAGTGGGCTGAGGGGAGAGGGAACAGGAGAAGTAAGTGGGCTGAGGAGAGAGGGAACAGGAGAAGTATGTGGACTGAGGAGAGAGGGAACAGGAGAAGTAAGTGGACTGAGGAGAGAGGGAACAGGAGAAGTATGTGGACTGAGGAGAGAGGGAACAGGAGAAGTAAGTGGACTGAGGAGAGAGGGAACAGGAGAAGTAAGTGGACCAAGGAGAGGAGGAACAGGGGAAGTATGTGGGCTGAGGGGAGAGGGAACAGGAGAAGTAAGTGGGCTGAGGGGAGAGGGAACAGGGGAAGTATGTGGACTGAGGAGAGGAGGAACAGGAGAAGTAAGTGGGCTGAGGGGAGAGGGAACAGGAGAAGTATGTGGACTGAGGAGAGAGGGAACAGGAGAAGTAAGTGGGCTGAGGGGAGAGGGAACAGGAGAAGTAAGTGGGCTGAGGAGAGAGGGAACAGGAGAAGTATGTGTACTGAGGAGAGAGGGAACAGGAGAAGTAAGTGGGCTGAGGGGAGAGGGAACAGGAGAAGTAAGTGGGCTGAGGAGAGAGGGAACAGGAGAAGTAAGTGGACTGAGGGGAGAGGGAACAGGAGAAGTAAGTGGGCTGAGGAGAGAGGGAACAGGAGAAGTAAGTGGGCTGAGGGGAGAGGGAACAGGAGAAGTAAGTGGGCTGAGGAGAGAGGGAACAGGAGAAGTATGTGGACTGAGGGGAGAGGGAACAGGAGAAGTAAGTGGGCTGAGGGGAGAGGGAACAGGGGAAGTATGTGGACTGAGGAGAGGAGGAACAGGAGAAGTAAGTGGGCTGAGGGGAGAGGGAACAGGAGAAGTAAGTGGGCTGAGGAGAGAGGGAACAGGAGAAGTATGTGGACTGAGGAGAGAGGGAACAGGAGAAGTAAGTGGGCTGAGGAGAGAGGGAACAGGAGAAGTATGTGGACTGAGGAGAGAGGGAACAGGAGAAGTAAGTGGGCTGAGGAGAGAGGGAACAGGAGAAGTAAGTGGGCTGAGGAGAGGGGGAACAGGAGAAGTATGTGGACTGAGGAGAGAGGGAACAGGAGAAGTATGTGGACTGAGGAGAGAGGGAACAGGAGAAGTAAGTGGTCTGAGGAGAGAGGGAACAGGAGAAGTAAGTGGGCTGAGGAGAGAGGGAACAGGAGAAGTATGTGGGCTGAGGAGAGGGGGAACAGGAGAAGTATGTGGACTGAGGAGAGAGGGAACAGGAGAAGTATGTGGACTGAGGAGAGAGGGAACAGGAGAAGTAAGTGGTCTGAGGAGAGAGGGAACAGGAGAAGTAAGTGGGCTGAGGAGAGAGGGAACAGGAGAAGTAAGTGGGCTGAGGAGAGGGGGGACAGGAGAAGTATGTGGACTGAGGAGAGAGGGAACAGGAGAAGTATGTGGACTGAGGAGAGAGGGAACAGGAGAAGTAAGTGGGCTGAGGAGAGAGGGAACAGGAGAAGTAAGTGGGCTGAGGAGAGGGGGAACAGGAGAAGTATGTGGACTGAGGAGAGAGGGAACAGGAGAAGTATGTGGACTGAGGAGAGAGGGAACAGGAGAAGTAAGTGGGCTGAGGAGAGAGGGAACAGGAGAAGTAAGTGGGCTGAGGAGAGAGGGAACAGGAGAAGTAAGTGGGCTGAGGGGAGAGGGAACAGGAGAAGTAAGTGGGCTGAGGAGAGAGGGAACAGGAGAAGTATGTGGACTGAGGAGAGAGGGAACAGGAGAAGTAAGTGGGCTGAGGAGAGGGGGAACAGGAGAAGTATGTGGACTGAGGAGAGAGGGAACAGGAGAAGTATGTGGACTGAGGAGAGAGGGAACAGGAGAAGTAAGTGGGCTGAGGCGAGAGGGAACAGGAGAAGTAAGTGGGCTGAGGAGAGGGGGAACAGGAGAAGTATGTGGACTGAGGAGAGAGGGAACAGGAGAAGTATGTGGACTGAGGAGAGAGGGAACAGGAGAAGTATGTGGACTGAGGAGAGAGGGAACAGGAGAAGTAAGTGGGCTGAGGAGAGGGGGAACAGGAGAAGTATGTGGACTGAGGAGAGAGGGAACAGGAGAAGTATGTGGACTGAGGAGAGAGGGAACAGGAGAAGTAAGTGGGCTGAGGAGAGAGGGAACAGGAGAAGTAAGTGGGCTGAGGAGAGAGGGAACAGGAGAAGTAAGTGGGCTGAGGGGAGAGGGAACAGGAGAAGTAAGTGGGCTGAGGGGAGAGGGAACAGGAGAAGTAAGTGGACTGAGGAGAGAGGGAACAGGAGAAGTAAGTGGGCTGAGGAGAGAGGGAACAGGAGTAGTAAGTGGGCTGAGGAGAGAGGGATTAGGAGAAGTAAGTGGGCCGAGGAGAGAGGGAACAGGAGAAGTAAGTGGACTGAGGAGAGAGGGAACAGGAGAAGTAAGTGGGCTGAGGAGAGAGGGAACAGGAGAAGTAAGTGGGCTGAGGAGAGAGGGAACAGGGGAAGTAAGTGGGCTGAGGAGAGAGGGAACAGGAGAAGTAAGTGGGCTGAGGGGAGAGGGAACAGGAGAAGTAAGTGGGCTGAGGAGAGGGGGAACAGGAGAAGTAAGTGGACCAAGGAGAGGGGGAACAGGAGAAGTAAGTGGGCTGAGGGGAGAGGGAACAGGAGAAGTAAGTGGGCTGAGGAGAGAGGGAACAGGAGAAGTAAGTGGACTGAGGAGAGAGTGAACAGGAGAAGTAAGTGGACTGAGGAGAGAGGGAACAGGAGAAGTAAGTGGGCTGAGGAGAGGGGGAACAGGAGAAGTATGTGGACTGAGGAGAGAGGGAACAGGAGAAGTAAGTGGACCAAGGAGAGGAGGAACAGGGGAAGTATGTGGGCTGAGGGGAGAGGGAACAGGAGAAGTAAGTGGGCTGAGGAGAGGGGGAACAGGAGAAGTATGTGGACTGAGGAGAGAGGGAACAGGAGAAGTAAGTGGGCTGAGGAGAGAGGGAACAGGAGAAGTAAGTGGACTGAGGAGAGAGGGAACAGGAGAAGTATGTGGACTGAGGAGAGAGGGAACAGGAGAAGTAAGTGGGCTGAGGAGAGAGGGAACAGGAGAAGTAAGTGGGCTGAGGAGAGGGGGAACAGGAGAAGTATGTGGACTGAGGAGAGAGGGAACAGGAGAAGTAAGTGGGCTGAGGAGAGAGGGAACAGGAGAAGTAAGTGGGCTGAGGGGAGAGGGAACAGGAGAAGTAAGTGGGCTGAGGAGAGAGGGAACAGGAGAAGTATGTGGACTGAGGAGAGAGGGAACAGGAGAAGTAAGTGGACTGAGGAGAGAGGGAACAGGAGAAGTATGTGGACTGAGGAGAGAGGGAACAGGAGAAGTAAGTGGACTGAGGAGAGAGGGAACAGGAGAAGTAAGTGGACCAAGGAGAGGAGGAACAGGGGAAGTATGTGGGCTGAGGGGAGAGGGAACAGGAGAAGTAAGTGGGCTGAGGGGAGAGGGAACAGGGGAAGTATGTGGACTGAGGAGAGGAGGAACAGGAGAAGTAAGTGGGCTGAGGGGAGAGGGAACAGGAGAAGTAAGTGGGCTGAGGAGAGAGGGAACAGGAGAAGTATGTGGACTGAGGAGAGAGGGAACAGGAGAAGTAAGTGGGCTGAGGAGAGAGGGAACAGGAGAAGTATGTGGACTGAGGAGAGAGGGAACAGGAGAAGTAAGTGGGCTGAGGAGAGAGGGAACAGGAGAAGTAAGTGGGCTGAGGAGAGGGGGAACAGGAGAAGTATGTGGACTGAGGAGAGAGGGAACAGGAGAAGTATGTGGACTGAGGAGAGAGGGAACAGGAGAAGTAAGTGGTCTGAGGAGAGAGGGAACAGGAGAAGTAAGTGGGCTGAGGAGAGAGGGAACAGGAGAAGTATGTGGGCTGAGGAGAGGGGGAACAGGAGAAGTATGTGGACTGAGGAGAGAGGGAACAGGAGAAGTATGTGGACTGAGGAGAGAGGGAACAGGAGAAGTAAGTGGTCTGAGGAGAGAGGGAACAGGAGAAGTAAGTGGGCTGAGGAGAGAGGGAACAGGAGAAGTAAGTGGGCTGAGGAGAGGGGGAACAGGAGAAGTATGTGGACTGAGGAGAGAGGGAACAGGAGAAGTATGTGGACTGAGGAGAGAGGGAACAGGAGAAGTAAGTGGGCTGAGGAGAGAGGGAACAGGAGAAGTAAGTGGGCTGAGGAGAGGGGGAACAGGAGAAGTATGTGGACTGAGGAGAGAGGGAACAGGAGAAGTATGTGGACTGAGGAGAGAGGGAACAGGAGAAGTAAGTGGGCTGAGGAGAGAGGGAACAGGAGAAGTAAGTGGGCTGAGGAGAGAGGGAACAGGAGAAGTAAGTGGGCTGAGGGGAGAGGGAACAGGAGAAGTAAGTGGGCTGAGGAGAGAGGGAACAGGAGAAGTATGTGGACTGAGGAGAGAGGGAACAGGAGAAGTAAGTGGGCTGAGGAGAGGGGGAACAGGAGAAGTATGTGGACTGAGGAGAGAGGGAACAGGAGAAGTATGTGGACTGAGGAGAGAGGGAACAGGAGAAGTAAGTGGGCTGAGGAGAGAGGGAACAGGAGAAGTAAGTGGGCTGAGGAGAGGGGGAACAGGAGAAGTATGTGGACTGAGGAGAGAGGGAACAGGAGAAGTATGTGGACTGAGGAGAGAGGGAACAGGAGAAGTAAGTGTGCTGAGGAGAGGGGGAACAGGAGAAGTATGTGGACTGAGGAGAGAGGGAACAGGAGAAGTATGTGGACTGAGGAGAGAGGGAACAGGAGAAGTAAGTGGGCTGAGGAGAGAGGGAACAGGAGAAGTAAGTGGGCTGAGGAGAGAGGGAACAGGAGAAGTAAGTGGGCTGAGGGGAGAGGGAACAGGAGAAGTAAGTGGGCTGAGGGGAGAGGGAACAGGAGAAGTAAGTGGACCAAGGAGAGGAGGAACAGAGGAAGTATGTGGGCTGAGGAGAGAGGGAACAGGAGAAGTAAGTGGGCTGAGGAGAGAGGGAACAGGAGAAGTAAGTGGACCAAGGAGAGGAGGAACAGGGGAAGTATGTGGGCTGAGGGGAGAGGGAACAGGAGAAGTAAGTGGGCTGAGGAGAGAGGGAACAGGAGAAGTAAGTGGACTGAGGAGAGAGGGAACAGGAGAAGTAAGTGGGCTGAGGAGAGAGGGAACAGGAGAAGTAAGTGGACTTAGGAGAGAGGGAACAGGAGAAGTAAGTGGGCTGAGGAGAGGGGGAACAGGAGAAGTAAGTGGGCTGAGGAGAGAGGGAACAGGAGAAGTAAGTGGACTGAGGAGAGAGGGAACAGGAGAAGTAAGTGGACTGAGGAGAGAGGGAACAGGAGAAGTAAGTGGACTGAGGAGAGAGGGAACAGGAGAAGTAAGTGGACTGAGGAGAGAGGGAACAGGAGAAGTAAGTGGGCTGAGGAGAGGGGGAACAGGAGAAGTATGTGGACTGAGGAGAGAGGGAACAGGAGAAGTAAGTGGACCAAGGAGAGGAGGAACAGGGGAAGTATGTGGGCTGAGGGGAGAGGGAACAGGAGAAGTAAGTGGGCTGAGGAGAGGGGGAACAGGAGAAGTATGTAGACTGAGGAGAGAGGGAACAGGAGAAGTAAGTGGGCTGAGGAGAGAGGGAACAGGAGAAGTAAGTGGACTGAGGAGAGAGGGAACAGGAGAAGTATGTGGACTGAGGAGAGAGGGAACAGGAGAAGTAAGTGGGCTGAGGAGAGAGGGAACAGGAGAAGTAAGTGGGCTGAGGAGAGGGGGAACAGGAGAAGTATGTGGACTGAGGAGAGAGGGAACAGGAGAAGTAAGTGGGCTGAGGAGAGAGGGAACAGGAGAAGTAAGTGGGCTGAGGGGAGAGGGAACAGGAGAAGTAAGTGGGCTGAGGAGAGAGGGAACAGGAGAAGTATGTGGACTGAGGAGAGAGGGAACAGGAGAAGTAAGTGGACTGAGGAGAGAGGGAACAGGAGAAGTATGTGGACTGAGGAGAGAGGGAACAGGAGAAGTAAGTGGACTGAGGAGAGAGGGAACAGGAGAAGTAAGTGGACCAAGGAGAGGAGGAACAGGGGAAGTATGTGGGCTGAGGGGAGAGGGAACAGGAGAAGTAAGTGGACCAAGGAGAGGAGGAACAGGGGAAGTATGTGGGCTGAGGGGAGAGGGAACAGGAGAAGTAAGTGGGCTGTGGGGAGAGGGAACAGGAGAAGTAAGTGGGCTGAGGAGAGGGGGAACAGGAGAAGTAAGTGGGCTGTGGGGAGAGGGAACAGGAGAAGTAAGTGGGCTGAGGAGAGGGGGAACAGGAGAAGTATGTGGACTGAGGAGAGAGGGAACAGGAGAAGTAAGTGGGCTGAGGGGAGAGGGAACAGGAGAAGTAAGTGGGCTGAGGAGAGAGGGAACAGGAGAAGTAAGTGGGCTGAGGAGAGAGGGAACAGGAGAAGTATGTGGGCTGAGGAGAGGGGGAACAGGAGAAGTATGTGGACTGAGGAGAGAGGGAACAGGAGAAGTATGTGGACTGAGGAGAGAGGGAACAGGAGAAGTAAGTGGTCTGAGGAGAGAGGGAACAGGAGAAGTAAGTGGGCTGAGGAGAGAGGGAACAGGAGAAGTAAGTGGGCTGAGGAGAGGGGGAACAGGAGAAGTATGTGGACTGAGGAGAGAGGGAACAGGAGAAGTATGTGGACTGAGGAGAGAGGGAACAGGAGAAGTAAGTGGGCTGAGGAGAGAGGGAACAGGAGAAGTAAGTGGGCTGAGGAGAGGGGGAACAGGAGAAGTATGTGGACTGAGGAGAGAGGGAACAGGAGAAGTATGTGGACTGAGGAGAGAGGGAACAGGAGAAGTAAGTGGGCTGAGGAGAGAGGGAACAGGAGAAGTAAGTGGGCTGAGGAGAGAGGGAACAGGAGAAGTAAGTGGGCTGAGGGGAGAGGGAACAGGAGAAGTAAGTGGGCTGAGGAGAGAGGGAACAGGAGAAGTATGTGGACTGAGGAGAGAGGGAACAGGAGAAGTAAGTGGGCTGAGGAGAGGGGGAACAGGAGAAGTATGTGGACTGAGGAGAGAGGGAACAGGAGAAGTATGTGGACTGAGGAGAGAGGGAACAGGAGAAGTAAGTGGGCTGAGGAGAGAGGGAACAGGAGAAGTAAGTGGGCTGAGGAGAGGGGGAACAGGAGAAGTATGTGGACTGAGGAGAGAGGGAACAGGAGAAGTATGTGGACTGAGGAGAGAGGGAACAGGAGAAGTAAGTGTGCTGAGGAGAGGGGGAACAGGAGAAGTATGTGGACTGAGGAGAGAGGGAACAGGAGAAGTATGTGGACTGAGGAGAGAGGGAACAGGAGAAGTAAGTGGGCTGAGGAGAGAGGGAACAGGAGAAGTAAGTGGGCTGAGGAGAGAGGGAACAGGAGAAGTAAGTGGGCTGAGGGGAGAGGGAACAGGAGAAGTAAGTGGGCTGAGGGGAGAGGGAACAGGAGAAGTAAGTGGACCAAGGAGAGGAGGAACAGAGGAAGTATGTGGGCTGAGGAGAGAGGGAACAGGAGAAGTAAGTGGGCTGAGGAGAGAGGGAACAGGAGAAGTAAGTGGACCAAGGAGAGGAGGAACAGGGGAAGTATGTGGGCTGAGGGGAGAGGGAACAGGAGAAGTAAGTGGGCTGAGGAGAGAGGGAACAGGAGAAGTAAGTGGACTGAGGAGAGAGGGAACAGGAGAAGTAAGTGGGCTGAGGAGAGAGGGAACAGGAGAAGTAAGTGGACTTAGGAGAGAGGGAACAGGAGAAGTAAGTGGGCTGAGGAGAGGGGGAACAGGAGAAGTAAGTGGGCTGAGGAGAGAGGGAACAGGAGAAGTAAGTGGACTGAGGAGAGAGGGAACAGGAGAAGTAAGTGGACTGAGGAGAGAGGGAACAGGAGAAGTAAGTGGACTGAGGAGAGAGGGAACAGGAGAAGTAAGTGGACTGAGGAGAGAGGGAACAGGAGAAGTAAGTGGGCTGAGGAGAGGGGGAACAGGAGAAGTATGTGGACTGAGGAGAGAGGGAACAGGAGAAGTAAGTGGACCAAGGAGAGGAGGAACAGGGGAAGTATGTGGGCTGAGGGGAGAGGGAACAGGAGAAGTAAGTGGGCTGAGGAGAGGGGGAACAGGAGAAGTATGTAGACTGAGGAGAGAGGGAACAGGAGAAGTAAGTGGGCTGAGGAGAGAGGGAACAGGAGAAGTAAGTGGACTGAGGAGAGAGGGAACAGGAGAAGTATGTGGACTGAGGAGAGAGGGAACAGGAGAAGTAAGTGGGCTGAGGAGAGAGGGAACAGGAGAAGTAAGTGGGCTGAGGAGAGGGGGAACAGGAGAAGTATGTGGACTGAGGAGAGAGGGAACAGGAGAAGTAAGTGGGCTGAGGAGAGAGGGAACAGGAGAAGTAAGTGGGCTGAGGGGAGAGGGAACAGGAGAAGTAAGTGGGCTGAGGAGAGAGGGAACAGGAGAAGTATGTGGACTGAGGAGAGAGGGAACAGGAGAAGTAAGTGGACTGAGGAGAGAGGGAACAGGAGAAGTATGTGGACTGAGGAGAGAGGGAACAGGAGAAGTAAGTGGACTGAGGAGAGAGGGAACAGGAGAAGTAAGTGGACCAAGGAGAGGAGGAACAGGGGAAGTATGTGGGCTGAGGGGAGAGGGAACAGGAGAAGTAAGTGGACCAAGGAGAGGAGGAACAGGGGAAGTATGTGGGCTGAGGGGAGAGGGAACAGGAGAAGTAAGTGGGCTGTGGGGAGAGGGAACAGGAGAAGTAAGTGGGCTGAGGAGAGGGGGAACAGGAGAAGTAAGTGGGCTGTGGGGAGAGGGAACAGGAGAAGTAAGTGGGCTGAGGAGAGGGGGAACAGGAGAAGTATGTGGACTGAGGAGAGAGGGAACAGGAGAAGTAAGTGGGCTGAGGGGAGAGGGAACAGGAGAAGTAAGTGGGCTGAGGAGAGAGGGAACAGGAGAAGTATGTGGACCAAGGAGAGAGGGAACAGGAGAAGTAAGTGGGCTGAGGGGAGAGGGAACAGGAGAAGTAAGTGGGCTGAGGAGAGAGGTAACAGGAGAAGTAAGTGGACCAAGGAGAGGAGGAACAGGGGAAGTATGTGGGCTGTGGGGAGAGGGAACAGGAGAAGTAAGTGGGCTGTGGGGAGAGGGAACAGGAGAAGTAAGTGGGCTGTGGGGAGAGGGAACAGGAGAAGTAAGTGGGCTGTGGGGAGAGGGAACAGGAGAAGTAAGTGGACCAAGGAGAGGAGGAACAGGAGAAGTAAGTGGGCTGTGGGGAGAGGGAACAGGAGAAGTAAGTGGGCTGTGGGGAGAGGGAACAGGAGAAGTAAGTGGACCAAGGAGAGGAGGAACAGGAGAAGTAAGTGGGCTGTGGGGAGAGGGAACAGGAGAAGTAAGTGGGCTGTGGGGAGAGGGAACAGGAGAAGTAAGTGGACCAAGGAGAGGAGGAAAAGGAGAAGTAAGTGGGCTGAGGAGAGAGGGAACAGGAGAAGTAAGTGGGCTGTGGGGAGAGGGAACAGGAGAAGTAAGTGGACCAAGGAGAGGAGGAACAGGAGAAGTAAGTGGGCTGTGGGGAGAGGGAACAGGAGAAGTAAGTGGGCTGTGGGGAGAGGGAACAGGAGAAGTAATTGGACCAAGGAGAGGAGGAACAGGAGAAGTAAGTGGGCTGTGGGGAGAGGGAACAGGAGAAGTAAGTGGACCAAGGAGAGGAGGAACAGGGGAAGTAAGTGGGCTGTGGGGAGAGGGAACAGGAGAAGTAAGTGGGCTGTGGGGAGAGGGAACAGGAGAAGTAAGTGGGCTGTGGGGAGAGGGAACAGGAGAAGTAAGTGGGCTGAGGAGAGGGGGAACAGGAGAAGTATGTGGACTGAGGAGAGAGGGAACAGGAGAAGTAAGTGGGCTGAGGAGAGAGGGAACAGGAGAAGTAAGTGGACTGAGGAGAGAGGGAACAGGAGAAGTAAGTGGGCTGTGGGGAGAGGGAACAGGAGAAGTAAGTGGGCTGTGGGGAGAGGGAACAGGAGAAGTAAGTGGGCTGTGGGGAGAGGGAACAGGAGAAGTAAGTGGGCTGAGGGGAGAGGGAACAGGAGAAGTAAGTGGGCTGAGGGGAGAGGGAACAGGAGAAGTAAGTGGGCTGTGGGGAGGGGGAACAAATACCAGCATCCTCTGATCGTGTGTGGATTCTCATGAATAGAATGGCGTGCCCAGATATGTGATTGTTCCATTTGTTGTTTGATTGTTGTTTAGCTTTTAAATTATTTAAATGAATATTGTAATGTTTTAATTTCGCTGTAGATTTATTATTATGCTTATATTACTGTAAAGCACCATAGAGCACTGTGTGATTATGGGGCTATATAAATATTGTATTGTATTATTATTGTTTATTTGTCAAAAATCTATGGCACAAGGATATGCTTGTGGAATTTTTATTTTATTTTATCATTGTGGTGACATTGTGTATAGGAATAAGTTAGCAATAGTTGACTGTAAATTGAAAAGGCCATTTTTCAAGTCATCTTTTTGCAGTTTTAAGACTAAAGCAAGTCTTGTAAGAGTTGCCATAAACATTGTCTAATATATTAGATATAGCAAGAGAACAATGATGATGCTGGGTGAAAATATGGCATTTGTAACACCCACACAATATTTCATTCAGTGAATCCCACACAATATTATTGTTATTTTTGTTGCGATTATATAATTAAATTTCCACTTTACATGCAGTCAGCATGGAACGAACATAAATGCACAAACTTTGAAATGGAGGCAAGTGGAATCGAGCCTCCATTCGCCCTAAGTAACATGGTTCTCGTCAAAATGATCGGATTACAAAACATGGTTCAAACAGTCCTGGCATAGAATCTATGCACTGCTAGAATGTTGTGTTTGAGTAGAGAGCAGTGGCTCAGGGGTAGAGCTTCAGACTCTTGACTAAGAGGACCGAGTATCGAATCCTGTGCTGCGGTGTTAAAACCTTGAGCAAGTTTTTCCACTGTACATTGCTCCAGTTTACTCAGCTGTATAAATGAGTACCTGGCTATAGACATTGATGGATATGTGTACGAGCAGCCTTCGCGCATAAATTGTAGCATATGACTGGATGATTCCCAGAGAAGTTGAGATGGTGTTTGTGTGAACAGGTATGTTAGGGAAATAAAGTGTAAACCTTTGAGGATTGGCTACTGCGCTATATAAGAACTAACGTTTTATTTGTTTAATTTAACAGACAGCAAAGATCTGCAACAATATGATGTTGGCCATCTACATGATAGGCCTGTCTGAGGCAACTAACCTTGGCATCAAGTAAGTGACCTCATTACACTTGAGGTATACTGTCAAGTCACCTCTGTAGTTCCCATCTCTCATCAAATATTATACATTTGATGAATCTGTGTAATTGTTTGTTCCCTAGCAACCAGGCTTACTAAAATGGTCGCCATTGATATGTGAAACTGAAATTACTTTATGTTTCTTTTGAAGAACTTCTCGCTCAAATATGCTCTATTTGTAAAAACGCAAAGTGGTTTAAGCAAGCGTGGTATGCAGGAACGATTGACATGCCAGTTGTTTGCCCATTAATAATATAATGCATATATGTAAATACGGTTGCTATGGCGTAAGTTCAAAGAGGTCATGTTTATAATTAGGTTTGCCATGTCACACTGGATCTGTAGTTTATGTGTCGTGGAATTTTCCCAGGTTGGGGATGGATCCGAAACTGTTGGCGAAGATAATGAACATGAGCACTGGGAGATCTTGGATCAGTGAGATGTATCACCCTTACCCCGGCATTGTGGAAACTGCACCCTCAAGCCGCAACTATGAGGGAGGGTTTGATACAGCACTCATGGCAAAGGTACTGCTGTAGTGAAAGCACTGTCAATGTTTGAGTACTCGAACTCAACTATATTTGTCAAATATATGGAATACATAGTTACATTGCTAAAGTAATTATAATCATTATTATTATTTGATGTCCATATTTTAATTGTCCCATAAGCATGGTACAGACAGATGGGTGTCAGCTTTTTGTACGTTAGCTTATATGTGTTATAATCAGTTAAAATGTCCACTTCTAAAACAGTTATTAAAAAGTCAAGTTAAAGTAAGCCTTGAAGGCATCAAGTAATTAAATTTCACTGTCAGTCTGTCATTGGAATATGTTGACCGTTTCATTGGGATAAAGAGCTCTTAAGGAAAATTCATTACTAAACAAACTGTGTTGTTAAATTTAATTTCTTTTTTCAAAACGCAAATATTTCTTGTCATATTATCAAGGACACTTTTTCCATGACACACCAGTGACAATGTCCCACAGGCATTGGCAGTTTTTAGATTGAGTCGTTGACGAACGTAGCGCATGATCGACCGTAGTTGTCCTTTACAGATGACGTGATTACATGAGTTGTGATATCACCCGTCTGTGATGATGGTTGTTTTGTCTTCAGGACCTTGGACTGGCCCAGAACGCTGCCATGGCAACAAAGTGCCCCACCCCCCTTGGGTCTGCAACCCACCAGATCTACCGACTCATGTGTAACTCCGGCTACGACAAGAAAGACTTCTCTTCCGCAATCCTCTTCTTGAAGGAGAAAGACACAAAGTAATAAATGAATTGCAGACATTCTAATATGTTTTGTGGACCACAATATTTGTTATGACTGTGATTACATGTTTTTGTGTCACATGATGTATGTTATATAATCAATCTATGTCACTATGAAGTGTTGTATGGACCACAAATTGCGTTATATGGATAATGAAGCGTGTTACACAGACCACAAAATGTGTTATCACAAAGTATTATGTGTGTTTACCTTTCACACGTTGATTACTAGCATAAGAAAATATTAAAGAAGGAATCTAGACTTTAAAGATGTTATCATTAATTACTCTGACTTTCTGAAATGATAATCATGCAATTATTTTTGTACTGACATAACATTTGTAGGAAACTCAGAAATCTGAAATATTTTTTATACATGCAGTACTTCATGTATTGTAGCTGTCATAGAAGAGACATACAAGTTTAGAGATGATTTGTGTATGACATATGAAGTAGTATTTTCATATCGGTTCCATACAAAGTAATGTAGATGATGCAAATTAATATACACTGTACTGGTATGAAAAAAATTCAGTTAGATACATTTCTCTGGGATACGTTTACAATATAAAAATATTTACTGGAAATAGGAATTTTTCTTTGCAATTATTGCATGTTATTTAACGTACATGTGTATTTTCATTCACCTCTTACCCACAGTTTTGTTTGAAAAAAACATGGACTGTCACGTGATAGGGTTAATACTGATTTTGTATCGTTTATGCATGTTACTACTGCCTGCCTCCATCTTAAGGTGAACATGTTTGAACAAATATTTTCTATATTTGAAATAAATATGAAGAATAAAAATGTTGTTGTGTATGAAACATCTTAATTATGATCAGCTATTTTCCACAACTCTTAAAAGCAAATGCCTTCCTTGTTAAAATATTTCACCGATTTTATTTCACAGTTGTTTAACAAATGAGTTTTCAGGACATAACTGTAAAGGACACTTCTGAAATATATCTTCATCTATCCAAAATTTATGTGGTATTTGCTAACAGTTCTGCCATCTCTGTCAAATCACTACCGCTGTGTGGGATACGCATTTGTAATATAACTAGTACTTTACCACGATACGAGTAGGAATACAATGTACACAGTGTGAAGAGATTAGTTTCCTGATCTATGCAAATAAATACAAACTCTACAATGTCAACCACACCAATTAAATGTATGGGTCATTCCAAGTGAACACAACCAAAATTCCAGAAATCTCTTAGATTTTTGAATAAATCAGATTGGTGAGAGTCTGGTAAGATTAGCAAAAATCCAAAATTTCGAATCGGCTTTCTAGCTTAAATAGTTTGAAGTTATGGCTGTTTGAAATTTGGGACTTAGATGTTTTTCAACAGCTTGTTAAAAATAAATAATTGTATTCACATTTCACTAGTCAGTATCTTCTGCACTCTTTAGCCTGTGTCAGTGAAATTGTGTGGAGTTGTTCTCTATAATATAACGATTACATAACTACAATTAGAACATACATACAGTGTATGGTTAATGTGCAGCAAGTTGATAAACATCATGATTTATTCAAAATATCACTCGCGAGAGGGTTTTCAGACCCTGATTGTGAGCAAAATACACATACCTTAAACACAAATTGTACACATTTTGTATCTAAACATATAAATGTGCAAATGTGTGAAATATGGCAGGCCTTAATTATGAATCTACAAATGCAAAGATGGTGTGTTATTATATTTCTTAAAATATGACTAACTTCCGCCCCAAAAATGGCATAGCTTGTATTGTCACAAAACTTTTTCTATGTATAAGTTCATTCCTATAACTCAAATAACTAGTAATTATCAATATCCTTCCGAGCTTCCTTCACACAAAAAATGGCATACGTCTCGGTGCCCCAATTTTTTAGATAAATTGCTCGTAATATACGAGAGAGGGTTTTCAGACATTGATTGCAAGCTAAATATGGATGGTTCATTGAGCTATTGTATCTAGTTGATATCTATGAATAACATTGTGTATTATAAGAGTAATATGACTTGCTTGACTGTCTTAATTATGAATCTATACTCATACCCAAATGTGTTTCATTTTATATTTCTTTAAAATTAGCAAACTTCCGACCCTAAAAGGTCAATGTGGATTACAAGATATTGTTACAAACTTTTTCCCAGACATAGACCATTCCAAAGACATAAATAACTAGTAACTCTGAATATCCTTCCATGCCTTCTTCTCAAGAAGAATGGGGACCCATTGATACGGAAATATTATCAATAAATCACTTGCGAGCAGGTTTTCATCATACATGTAGTTGGTAATATTTGTAAATATTACACATATATATTATATATATAATATATGTGTGTGTGTGCATGTCAGTTTACATTTTCAGGGAATGTTTACTTGTTTGACTGTTTTAATTATGAATCTGTACATATTAAAAATGGAGATCCATAAAATATTGAGCTACAAAATGTTTATTAGACAATAGTGATCTTCAAATTGCTGTCAGATGTACTGAACACATTGATGTTTAAACAAAAATGTATAATAATGTCATCCAGCAATAAAGTCATGGGGTATGTCTCATTGACGTATTTGCTGGAATATTACAAATGTAACACCAATCTCCTCCCTGATTGCATCGTACTTTGTACTGTCTCTCACTTCTTCAAGTTCGTGGGATTGGAATAGAGCATAACACATACATATACATCTGGAAGTGGAGTCAGTGGAACCCAACATATATGTCATCATTCTCTAGCCAGCTGAATGACAGTGCTGGCCCACCAGGTTGCATGAATTCAACTTTGTAATCCAGTTATGCACCAGTGTCCATCATAGGTGGAAGCAATATTATGTGTCTGGCTGGGAAGGCAGGCTTGTGGAACCTTGGGCAACGGGGACATCCATGTTTCCCTGCTTGTCAATGAAGTGAACGTCTTCACCTGATACTCTGCTCACCTTCATGTCAGTGTGAGACAGTGGAACACACGAGTGGTTGTCTCCTGTTCCTCGGATGGTTCGAGCAGAAATAAAGCGGTTATCTAACAATGCTCTCTGGCTGTCAATGTCAGCAGCAGTGGCAGAAAAGATTTTGGATATTACACACCCACACGAGTCAAATAACTGTTTTTATCATGGCTATCATTACAGTTATTCAGTGTGCAAGTTGACCTGGTATTATACCAAGGAGAAGATGACCAGGATTGATATCTGCAGTACTATTCTGTCAGTCAACTATTTTTGATTGCAATTGATTAAGCCATTCTCCATGTTGTGGGCCTTTAGTTTAATTATATTTTTATGTGGAATATTATTGAAAGCTTTCTGCAAAATGGTACATGCACAATATGCATATATATATATATATATATATATGTATATACATATAATATATATATATATATATACATATATAGTAGTAGTAGGCTTCTTCGGTCATGGCTAACCATGGATGAAGCATCCTAACTGTTCTGACTGTCTCCTCGGCTGGAGCAGCGTCACCTGTGGCTGAACAGACCGATGCAGGAGAGGCAGACTCTACCACAAAGCTCGCATCTGAGTGTGGTCTCTGGTCTGCTGGAGTTGCTGCGCTCCTTTCTGCGTATCCACTTGCCTTCTGCTGCATTCATCAGTTTCTCTTCCCCTGTCTTCAGGTGTTGGTTCAGGGTATTTCTTCACCTCGTGCGGTCAGCTGCAAGGCTCTCCCCGGATGCTGCATCAATGTCGAGCGCCTTCATGTCTCATACAGACATCCTTGTATCGCAGCCGTGGACGGCCAGTGGTTCTCTTCCCTGATGCCAGCTCTCCATGTGTTTTGGGATGCGCGGATTTGTTCATGCGGTGTACTGCCCGAGCACAGTGTACTTACTGGGAAGGCCAGCAGGAGACAGGACCTCGGCGCTGGACACTCTGTCTTCCCAGGATATATCCAGGATATGGCGAATACTTCTCAGGTGGAAGGTGTTTAGCTTCTCTCCTGTCTGGCATACATAGTCCATGACTCGCTGCCGTACAGCAGTGTGCTGTTGACACAGGCGTTGTAGACTGCCATCATTGTTTTCACTGTCAGCTTGGGGTTTATCCACATACAAGTTGTGAGGCAGGCGAGAGTTATAGCTGCCTTCCCAATCCTCTTGTTGATATCTGTGTCCAAGGAGAGGTTGTCGGTGATGGTGGAGCTGAGGTACGTAAACTATCTATCTGTCTGTCTGTCTGTCTGTCTGTCTGTCTGTCTGTCTGTCTGTCTGTCTGTCTGTCTGTCTGTCTGTCTGTCTATCTATACATACACATACACATATATATATGCATATATGTATACATGTATATATATATTATATATATATATATATATATATATATACAAATATATATTATATATGTATAAAGAAGATTCACAGAAAGCTTTCAACATACGCCATGATTTCTAAAATATATAAACATTTATTAAGTATGTCTTCCCTTTTAGGAATACTGTGTACATATTAATTTGATAATTTTCTCATTAATAAGACAGTTGATCATCTATATAGTCTCATAGATAATACATTTTTTGCCTAAATTTCAGGCTAAACACCAAGTGTATATGTACTAAAATATTTAGGTTTTGTTGTAATTCTGGTAAGCACTTTTAGCTGTCACCTGAACAATAAAATGTGAGTCAAAGGTTGTTGCTCATAGCAACTTGCATTGTGTTCAGTTACCTGGTGTATTATGGGATAAGTGTTAATGTTTTTTGTTATGTTCGTTTTTTTCTAAATTACAGTATTACTTATTTGAATAATTAATCAACATGAAATGTATTCCATTCATAATTAATTACTTATGTTGTAAATGTTGGTATACTTTCTGATATCTGAGCAAACGGCTGACCAACAAGTAGGTAGTAATTGTTGTACTTGTTATGGAGTATCAACAGGTATGCCTGTATTAATGGTTTTTAGTACTGGGAAAAGTGAATATTATTTTCTTGTCTTAATCTGTAATTACAGTATTTTGAAGTTGATTCTTCAGTTTACTGTTTCCACGCATCTCATTTAAAATTTATTTATGAACAGTAAACTTGCCAATCATATTAATATATATTCATGTGATTGCAGAATATGGTTATGCAAGAGTTTGTGTATGTATTGTCAATGTTCCATGCTCTGTCAAAAACACCATACAAGTGACCAAAAAGTTTCGTATTTTGACGTTTAGTCATTGACCATGCATGCGATAGACATTAGTTGATTTCAAGATATAGCAACCAATGTACATTTGTCTACCCACTTGTACCAGTATGGAATGACCCACCAACCACTGTGACATCAATAACCATCTTGAAATCATTCAAGGCTGCATTAAAAACTCATTTATTGCAACCTATGACGACTATAAATGGCCACTGAGACATTTTTATTACTTTATTCATAATTATATTTTTATCTGGTTAAAACAAAGAAAATGTTATGTACTTTTTTTATATATATAATACACTGATGCTTACACAATATATTAATCTTATTTTTAATTAATTCATTAATGTTATTATTATTTAAATTTATAAAATGTTTATTAATTTTATTGCAGTTTTAGTGAAGTCATATGTAAAGAGTAATGCAAACACTATATATATATATATATATATATATATATATATATATATATTATATATATATATATATTTATATACAATGTATATATTATATATGTATATTATATATATGCACTATATAAAATACAAATTATTATTATAATGTTAATTATTTAAATCAATTAAACAAAAGTAAGGTAGATTTCTTATTTTACATACCTATACCACTGTAGTTGACTCAATGACTAAAGCATCAGCCCTCAATCTTGAGAACACAGGTTCTAATCCTCGTCAGTGATGTCAAAAGTTGAGCAAGACCAGTCACTCTACGTGGCTCCTTTTCCCTCGGCTCTATTAATGAGTACCTTGTTTGTGTGGCTGAATACTTGCCAGGCTAGTTGAGATATGTTCAGTTCCACAAGTCTCCCAGGGACTACAGTGTAGGGCAAATGGAACAGTCTGAGAAATGGATGCTGTGTTATGAAAACTTGTCTTTGTGACATGTTGTCACGATATATCCTTGGACACCAACGGAGAGTTTCACCTGTTGAGGCTGCTGTGACGTTGTCTACCAAATATATTTAACACAAACAAATTAGTCATAATAGTCACCTTGCTAAGAGAAACGATTATGCTATTTTCAGTATTATGCTTCAGATAATACAGCACAGTTTTACATAAATATTTATCAGAAGTTTCTTTGCTGTTATGCAGCTAACTCAGACACCCATTGTCTCTTGTTAATATTGGGGCTAGAAAGTGTCTGTTTTCAAACTTTAGAGCAACTTCTACTTTTTTAGATATAATATTTTTAAAGATGTTGACATTGCCAAAGTGGCAGTGTTTTGTTTCCTGTGCTTGTAATAAATAACCAAGATTGTAACTGGTAACTACCATATTCATGCAATTTTTTCTGATTGTCCATGATTGTGTGCAGCCTTCATTGTGTTGTGAACCACTTGTTGTACTTGGTGTGGCCTGGACATGGTCAGTGACTGTGTGGAGACACTGGTCAGTGGTCAGTTGCCAGACAATGCATGTTATTGGCGGACCCCTTACATCACACAGGTCATGTGCCCAGCTTTGGAGGGAATCTTGAGAGGCATGTTTAGTTGCTTGTGTGCTGGTCAGTGTGGGGTGGTTACCCTGTCATGTGGACACCCTCTTGGACATAACTCCTGTCACTGACTCATGTCACCCTCTTGTAGGGGGTCTAGTCTATGTCATCACCAAATGTGCATGTTAGAGACAGAATGAGAGGTAGGGTAGGCTCCTTCATGGCTGTTTTCTTGCATCATACAATGTTCACACGCTGCCACTGGTCGGGTCTGAAGTTGTTGTGGTCACAATGTCAATTTGGGTTGAGTGGAAGACCAGGGCTTGGTGTAGTGGCTGTGGTGGCTTACAATAAGACACAACAAATATAGCTATTTTTGACAATTGGTTTTAAATGTGTTCCATCATTGGTCATTAGTGTTGTGAGGAAACATTGCGACCAATAAGACATTTGATACATTCGCGGTGTGATTTTCTTCAACTTTTAATAGATGAAATAAGCTTTTTAGTCTTTGCTTTACCATTCTTTAATAGATGAAATAAGCTTTTTAGTCTTTGCTTTACCCCTGATGCTAACCATTTAACAATGTTTGGATTAGCTCATGTGCTCAATAACTATCTGTTTAAAATTCTCTGGAAGAAATTTATTTAAATCCTATAGCATTTGTTAAATAAACACCACAGTAATAACTTAGGTTAACTTTAAGTTCATCGTAGAGGTTCAGTGTATGTTGTTCCCTCCATCTTCCTAGGTTCAGTTTCCCAGGCCCCGGCACGAGGGATGAGGTCATCGAGGAACTACAACCGAGGTCATGGCTGGACCTCGTCGGGGAAGTTCTCACCTCCGACCTCAGCGAAGTTCTTGCCTCAGAGTCCATCGAAGAACAGGAACCAGTGCGGGAAGTTCCACGCCGCGATGGTGTACGACTCCCACTCCTCCGAGGGATCGTGCCGGGATGCCGTGATGAACAGGGAAACCAGGGAGGAGACGCAACCCGTGGGAGTGGGGGAACAGGGAAGTGACAAAGATGTACAGGAGGCCAAAGGCACCAGGGAGAAGTCTGAAAAACCAACAGCGAAGGTTTCTGTTGATGGAGCAGCATCATCCATGGGCAGTGGACAAAAGAGGTTCCTGGAAGTACCGTCTGGGGTGAGGGGCAGTTCCAAATGGGGGAATAAGGAGGTGGAAGGGGTTGGGAGAGGGGGGCCACCCACTGGAAAAAGTCACCATGAAGGTTTGGGAAGAGGTAGCGGTGGGGGAATAGGTCGCTGGACACTGATACACCACTCGCCGTCCCCCACGACCACTGGACGGACTGGTCAGTCAGCGGGGTCAAAGGTGGGGCAGAGTACGGAGACCTCCAACCAGGTCATCAGTGTCACAGAGGATGTGACAAGAGAGCAGACTGACGGTGTAGCACAACGTGCCACAGCCAGCACAGAAAGTAGTTCTTCAAAGTGTGCTGGTCTTGTCACTCATTCTGACAGAGATTCTGCAAAAACCATTGCAAGAGACTCTGTCAGGGAGTCAGCTGGAAACCCTGCAAGAGATCCTGCAGGTGATTCTCTGAGAGATCCTGCAGGTGATCTTGTGAGAGATCCCACCAGGGATCCCGCTAGAGATCCTGTTCACAATCCCGCAGTCGGTCCTTCGAAGGGTCCCGTGAGAGACCCGTCAAGAAGACCCGCCGTAGATCCCGGCTCAGGAGGCTCCCTGAAGGAGACCAAAAGGAAGATGTCGGAGCCCGAGGGGGGTCAGGGGGGTGAGTCCCAGCGCTCGGGGGGCCTCATGGCGATTGTGGAGAAGTTCCGCAAAGACCAGAAGACGAGTCGCAGTGTCGTGTCACTGCAGCAGCAGCTGTACCAGGAGACACAGGCTCGACGCGTCATCACCGACGGCAGCCCCGCCGCCGCGTGTCTCCTTGGTGACATCGACACCTTCCACGCGCCCTTTGACCCGGTCATCTGCTCTTCCCCAAAAGCATCGCCCCACCGTAGCAATGGGGGGTTCCGCAAGACCCCCGGAGCGTGTCGCCCTGGGTGTCGATCCAGCAACAGCGGGGCTGGATTCGGGGCCAATGTTGGCCCGGGGCTGCTTCGTCTCGGGCCAAATGTTGGCAATAGCGGGCAGTTTGGGTTTGTGGCTGGTGGGTTCACGGAGTTCGGGGGGAGTGGTACCCCGGGTGGGGGGAGGACTGGGGGAGGGCCGGCAAGTAGGAGCGCCTCACCGGTGACCAACCTGTTTGACCCCACCAGGAAGGGAGAGGGAGGGGGTGTGGGAAGGGGTGTGGGAGGGGGTGTGGGAGGGGGTGTAGGAGGGGGTGTGGGAGGGAAGAAGGGGGGCAGTGCTGTGGTGGAGGTGATGGTGTCTAACCTGGACTACAACATCAGTGGAGGTGAATGGAAGAACATCTTGTACTCGGAGTTCCATCAGCACATCTCAGTGAGTGTTTATTTGAGACCCCAGAAAGTAATATAAATGTAGTGAATGTAATAAATAGACATTTGCATGTTCACAAATAATGTACATATATTCACGTATGATAATTAAAATACAGTTGTGTATATTTGTATGGCAAGCCAATTACCAAGTGGGGATTAGTGCATATTATTATAATCAGCATGTATAAAGCATCATGCCAGTGGGACCAGCACTTTCATAGGTAGGTGCACACATTATAAAACTTACATGGAATCATAAAATACATATATATTTTTTTATTTGCTTTAAGTAAACTTGACATAAAGTTAAAAATAAAAAGTATATGTAATAATCACCAACTAACATATATCTTTATAAAATATTTAAAATGTTACATAAATAATTATGTTTTTTTATGTGAAACATTAGAATATACAATAATTATTTTTTAAATAACCTAATCATTACCTCTGTTTGACTGTGAATGTTTTGGTCATCTGAAAGATTCTGGACATCCGAGTTCAGACCCAACTGGACAACACGAGCGTGGCCATCATCAGTGTCCCCCACGTCGATGACGCTCGCTTTGCTATCTCCCAGTTCCACCGCAAGAAGATCGGCTACAAACGAATCCACGTGTCACTGCTGAGTGCCACAGGGGACACCAACCCGCCCAACGTCAAGTGGGTGGACCACAAACTGATTCTCTACTCAAACTTGTTGGACTTAAATATGGATTCTGAGTTTAACTACCATTTATTTTTATTAAATATGGATTCTCATTTAAGCTACCATTTTTATGAAAATTGTATATGGATTCTGAGTTAAACTATCATTTTTATGAAAATTTAATATGGATTCTGAATTAAACTACCATTTTTATGAAAATTGAATATGGATTCTGAGTTAAACGACCATTTAAAAAAATTAAATATGGATTCTGAGTTAAACTACCATTTTATTAAATATGGATTCTGAGTTAAACTACCATTTTTATTAAATATGGATACTGAGTTAAACTACAATTTTTTTTAATTAAATATGGATTTGGAGTTAAACTACCATTTTATTAAATATGGATTCTGAGTTAAACTACCATTTTATTAAATATGGACTCTGAGAGTTAAACTACGATTTAAAAAAATTAAATATTGATTTTGAATTAAACTACCATTTTTTAAAATTAAATATGGATTCTGAATTAAACTACCATTTTATTAAATATGGATTCTGAGTTAAACTACCATTTTATTAAATGTGGATTCTGAGTTAAACTACATTTCATTAAAGTTGCACTCTGACCTAAACTGGCATTAGGAAATGTTTTTAAAATATGTACACCATTATAAGATATATTAAGATGAACAAGCATAGTTGTGAAAATTTACCATTACTTTGCCATTTGGATACAAAAAGATCAGTATATATTTTTCCTGTGTAACTCCCCGTGATCCCTGGGGCGGGGGTGGGGAGGTTATATCGTACCCCCAGTCCATTTAGCCCTCTTGACAGTGTGTCTCCATAAATCCACGCCTTTCCCCATTTTCTGTGTTGACTTCACTATTTGCCTCACAAAGCTGCCTCTTCCTACAGGTCTGAGGTGGCGGCCATCTTGAAGGAGGTCGTGGGTCACTCCATGCCACTCTTCATGTTCATTGAACTCTACGAGAAGAGGTACGTGGTGTGTTAGTCATAGGCTAGCCTTGACACACTGTAAATGGTTCTTCAGACTGCCAGGGGCACACTCTCAAAAGTCTCTATATTGTTCACACATTTCCTTGTATCAACAGCTTTGGTTGTACCACCAGTCTTGATTGTACCACCAGTCTTGGTTGTATCACCAGTCTTGGTTGTACCACCAGTCTTGGTTGTATCACCAGTCTTGGTTGTACCACCAGTCTTGGTTGTACCACCAGTCTTGGTTGTACCCCCAGTCTTGATTGTATCACCAGTCTTGGTTGTACCACCAGTCTTGGTTGTATCACCAGTCTTGGTTGTACCACCAGTCTTGATTGTACCACCAGTCTTGGTTGTACCACCAGTCTTGGTTGTATCACCAGTCTTGGTTGTACCACCAGTCTTGGTTGTATCACCAGTCTTGGTTGTATCACCAGTCTTGGTTGTACCACCAGTCTTGGTTGTACCACCAGTCTTGGTTGTATCACCAGTCTTGGTTGTATCACCAGTCTTGGTTGTATCACCAGTCTTGGTTGTACCACCAGTCTTGGTTGTATCACCAGTCTTGGTTGTACCACCAGTCTTGGTTGTATCACCAGTCTTGGTTGTACCCCCAGTCTTGGTTGTACCACCAGTCTTGGTTGTACCACCAGTCTTGGTTGTACCACCAGTCTTGGTTGTACCACCAGTCTTGGTTGTACCACCAGTCTTGGTTGTATCACCAGTCTTGGTTGTATCACCAGTCTTGGTTGTACCACCAGTCTTGGTTGTATCACCAGTCTTGGTTGTACCACCAGTCTTGGTTGTATCACCAGTCTTGGTTGTACCACCAGTCTTGGTTGTATCACCAGTCTTGGTTGTACCCCCAGTCTTGGTTGTACCACCAGTCTTGGTTGTACCACCAGTCTTGGTTGTACCACCAGTCTTGGTTGTACCACCAGTCTTGGTTGTACCACCAG
Source organism: Oasisia sp. SBJ-2009 (assembly GCA_964017155.1). Taxonomy (NCBI): domain Eukaryota; kingdom Metazoa; phylum Annelida; class Polychaeta; order Sabellida; family Siboglinidae; genus Oasisia; species Oasisia sp. SBJ-2009. Next base: position 39,403,364 of record OZ024858.1, read on the forward strand.
TCTTGGTTGTATCACCAGTCTTGGTTGTATCACCAGTCTTGGTTGTATCACCAGTCTTGGTTGTATCACCAGTCTTGGTTGTACCACCAGTCTTGGTTGTATCACCAGTCTTGGTTGTATCACCAGTCTTGGTTATATCAACAGTCTTGGTTGTATCACCAGTCTTGGTTATATCAACAGTCTTGGTTGTATCACCAGTCTTGGTTGTATCACCAGTCTTGGTTGTACCACCAGTCTTGGTTGTATCACCAGTCTTGGTTGTACCACCAGTCTTGGTTGTATCACCAGTCTTGGTTGTACCACCAGTCTTGGTTGTACCACCAGTCTTGGTTGTACCACCAGTCTTGGTTGTACCACCAGTCTTGGTTGTACCACCAGTCTTGGTTGTATCACCAGTCTTGGTTGTATCACCAGTCTTGGTTGTATCACCAGTCTTGGTTGTACCACCAGTCTTGGTTGTACCACCAGTCTTGGTTGTACCACCAGTCTTGGTTGTACCACCAGTCTTGGTTGTATCACCAGTCTTGGTTGTATCACCAGTCTTGGTTGTATCACCAGTCTTGGTTGTACCACCAGTCTTGGTTGTACCACCAGTCTTGGTTGTATCACCAGTCTTGGTTGTATTAACAGTCTTAGTTGTATTAACAGTCTTGGTTGTACCACCAGTCTTGGTTGTATTAACAGTCTTAGTTGTATTAACAGTCTTGGTTGTACCACCAGTCTTAGTTGTATCACCAGTCTTGGTTGTATCACCAGTCTTAGTTGTATTAACAGTCTTAGTTGTATCACCAGTCTTAGTTGTATCACCAGTCTTGGTTGTACCACCAGTCTTGGTTGTACCACCAGTCTTGGTTGTATCACCAGTCTTGGTTGTATCACCAGTCTTGGTTGTATCACCAGTCTTGGTTGTATCACCAGTCTTGGTTGTACCACCAGTCTTGGTTGTATCACCAGTCTTGGTTGTATCACCAGTCTTGGTTGTATCACCAGTCTTGGTTGTATCACCAGTCTTGGTTATATCAACAGTCTTGGTTGTATCACCAGTCTTGGTTATATCAACAGTCTTGGTTGTATCACCAGTCTTGGTTGTATCACCAGTCTTGGTTGTATCACCAGTCTTGGTTGTATCACCAGTCTTGGTTATATCAACAGTCTTGGTTGTATCACCAGTCTTGGTTATATCACCAGTCTTGGTTGTATCACCAGTCTTGGTTGTATCACCAGTCTTGGTTGTATCACCAGTCTTGGTTGTATCACCAGTCTTGGTTGTATCAACAGTCTTGGTTGTATCACCAGTCTTGGTTATATCAACAGTCTTGGTTGTATCACCAGTCTTGGTTGTATCACCAGTCTTGGTTGTGTACCACCACATTTGTATCACCACAAGTTTATCACAACATGTGTATCACCATATGTGTATCACCAGAAGTGTATCACCATGTGTATCACCACAACTGGATCACCACATGTGTATCACTAAACATGTATCACCACATGTGTATCACCACAAGTGTATCACCACACATGTATCACCACATATGTATCACCACACATGTATCACCATAAATGTATCACCACACATATACTCCACACGTGTATCACCACGAGTGTATCGCCACAAGTGTATCGCCACAAGTGTATCACCACAAGTGTATCGCCACAAGTGTATCACCACAAGTGTATCACCACAAGTGTATCGCCATAGGTGTATCGCCATAAGTGTATCACCACAAGTGTATCACCACACGTGTATCACCACAAGTGTATCACCACAAGTGTATCGCCATAAGTGTATCGCCATAAGTGTATCACCACACGTGTATCACCACAAGTGTATCACCACACATGTATCACCATAAATGTATCACCACACATATACTCCACACGTGTATCACCACTAGTGTATCGCCACAAGTGTATCGCCATAAGTGTATCACCACAAGTGTATCACCACACGTGTATCGCCATAAGTGTATCACCACAAGTGTATCACCACAAGTGTATCACCACACGTGTATCACCACAAGTGTATCACCACAAGTGTATCATCAAGTGTACCGTGCTGCAGGTATCACCGCTGTATCACGGTGTCTGAGCTGTGTGCCATGAGGGACACGGTGGAGGTGTTGGACCAGGGCAAGACCAGCTGTGGGAGGGTGGTGGTGCTCACCCCCGTCCTCTCCCTCCCCCAGCACCCTGCCCAGCCCGGGGACTCAGAGAAGGTGGGTCATCACTAACATGACTAGGGAAATACAAACGTTTCACCAAATACAAATACTCTTACCCGGCTCAGATCTGTCAATATTGGTCACTCAGCTAATTTGTAGCATTTCACGAAATGAAACCAACTTTTTCAGATTATGTTCCCCAAAGTTTAAACAATTCTTTAGAAATTAATTTACCCCTTTTTACTTGTACACTAAAAACTCTAATAGCCAGTTAGCCACATAGAACAAAATCAAATTGTATATAATAATTACAAATAGACTTTAAGTATTTGCTGTTAAACCCGGCGTTCCACACCGAAGAGACACCAATGGTGTTACTGGATTCAGGGACTAAAGTTAGATGACTTATGTCATCCTGTGTATGTTGCAGATGCCGGAAGTGACAGAATCACCCACTTGCAGAATCCACTGTCCAGAGGGCAGCACTTGCTACAAGGACGCTGTCGGCTCCAATGGGCTGCCTGATGTCATTCTGAATCTACGAAGTTTCGGGCCTCATCTTCATACACTGCTACAAACTCATAATGGAAGTATGCCACTTCTCAGGTACGTTGTCCTCAGATATCACCACCCACAGATATATGTATGTAATGGAAGTATGCCACTCCTCAGGTATGTTATCCTCAGATATCATCACCCACAGAAATCTGTATGTAATGGAAGTATGCCACTTCTCAGGTATGTTATCCTCAGATATCATCACCCACAGAAATCTGTATGTAATGGAAGTATGCCACTCCTCAGGTATGTTATCCTCAGATATCATCACCCACAGAAATCTGTATGTAATGGAAGTATGCCACTTCTCAGGTATGTTATCCTCAGATATCAGCACCCACAGAAATCTGTATGTAATGGAAGTATGCCACTCCTCAGGTATGTTATCCTCAGATATCATCACCCACAGATATCTGTATGTAATGGAAGTATGCCACTCCTCAGGTATGTTATCCTCAGATATCATCACCCACAGATATCTGTATGTAATGGAAGTATGCCACTCCTCAGGTATGTTATCCTCAGATATCATCACCCACAGATATATGTATGTAATGGAAGTATGCCACTCCTCGGGTACATTGTCCTCAGATATCATCACCCACAAAAATCTATATGTAATAGAAGTATGCCACTCCTCAGGTATGTTATCCTCAGATATCATCACCCACAGATATCTGTAGGTAATAGAAGTATGCCACTCCTCAGGTACATTGTCCTCAGATATCATCACCCACAGAAATATGTATGTAATAGAAGTATGCCACTCCTCAGGTACATTGTCCTCAGATATCATCACCCACATATATCTGTATGTAATAGAAGTATGCCACTCCTCAGGTATGTTGTCCTCAGATATCATCACCCATAGATATTTAAATGCAATGGAACTATGCCACTCCTCAGATATATCATATGTACATATCTTTATTCAAAGACACACAATGCCACTCCTGAGGTATGTTGTGTTCAGATATCTTTATCCACAAAAACACAAAGTGTGCTATTCCCCAGATAGGCAATCTCATGGGTATTTTTATCCAGCGACATATAATGTATGCCACTCCTCACATATGGCATCCTTAGATATCTTTACCCAGACACACAGTCAAAGTATGCCATTCCTCAAGTATGTTGTCCTACATATATCTTCATCCTAGGGATATCTTTATCCACAGAGTGTGTCATTCCTTACGTATGCAATCCTTAGATATCTTTGTCCAGACACAATTAAAGTGTGCCATTCCTCAGGTGTGAATTCATCAGGGATATTTTTATCCAGAGACACAAACTGCAAGTAGGTATGTTGTCCTCGCATATATTCATCCATATATACGTCCTTTAAAAAGCAGACCATTTCAAAAACACGTAAGTAGGTAGCTCTATATAACTAACATTGTTTTCTGAAATGTATCTGTAAGTAAGCGATCTATGATGTACGAAAGTGAATGAAACATACAGAAATTAGCAGATGTCAGCACCAAGGATGAGATGCACTTACACTAGTCCAAAGTTAGCACATTAATATACAGATAAAACCATCACCATAGCTGTCTCATCGTGTGACACATGTGTGATGTGTCATTGCAGTTTCCTGAGTTGCTACGCGGGTGAGTTCAGCCCCATTGAGCCCTTGTCTGAGGGTGGCGTGTCGTTGGAACACCTCATCACCTGTGTACCGGGGGTGAAGATCACCCTCTCCAAGGGCGGGGTGAAGAAGATCCAGTGGAGTGAGAACAAGACGTCCCTCTTTGACGGTCAGTCTCACCCCACCTGTGTCCCTAGTGGGGTGCTGTGGCACAGTGGGCTTTCACTTGAGAGAATCCGGGATCAAGTCCTGTCCTGTCATTTCTCTCCTTGTGCGAGTTTCACTCTATGTAGAGCGCAACGGCTCAGGGGTAGAGCTTCGGACTCTTGACTGCGAGAACCCGGGTTCGAATCCTGAGCTGCGGTGTTAAAACCTTGGGCAAGTTTTTTCACTCTACATTGCTCTAGTTCACTCAGCTGTATAAATGAGTTCCTGGTTATAGACAGTGGTGGATATGTGTACGAGCAGCCTTCGCGCATATGGCTGGATGCTTCCCACGTCTGTCAGGGAAGTAAAGTGTAAACCGCTTTGAACAGTTCTGAGGACTGGATACTGCGCTATATAAAAACATGCCTTTGCTTTTTTATGTTGCTGTACTCAGTTGTATGAATGACTACCTGGCTATTGATAGTGGTGGATATTTATGTATGAGTAGACTTTGTGCAATAATAGTGTGTTAATAAGAGACTACACCCAGAAGTGTTATGTTCTGAGGGGTGGTGTCAGTGAGGGGTGGTGTCAGTGAGGGGTGGTGTCAGTGAGGGGTGGTGTCAGTGAGGGGTGGTGTCAGTGAGGGGTGGTGTCAGTGAGGGGTGGTGTCAGTGAGGGGTGGTGTCAGTGAGGGGTGGTATAAGTGAGGGGTGGTATAAGTGAGGGGTGGTATCAGTGAGGGGTGGTATAAGTGAGGGGTGGTATCAGTGAGGGGTGGTGTCAGTGAGGGGTGGTGTCAGTGAGGGGTGGTGTCAGTGAGGGGTGGTGTCAGTGAGGGTGGTGTCAGTGAGGGGTGGTGTCAGTGAGGGGTGGTATAAGTGAGGGGTGGTGTCAGTGAGGGGTGGTGTCAGTGAAGGGTGGTGTCAGTGAGGGGTGGTGTCAGTGAGGGGTGGTATCAGTGAGGGGTGGTGTCAGTGAGGGGTGGTGTCAG
>OZ024858.1:39411318-39469665 GCA_964017155.1 Oasisia sp. SBJ-2009
AAGGTATTGTCATTGACATGGCTGCTGTGACCTTGACAGATGATCGGTGAGGGCAGCCACAAGATGATCACCTTGACCCACAGGTCACAAGTCAAGCGATTCATACACGACCTACGCAGAGTGCTTAAGACACAGGTCACTAAACAGCTGAACTTGCTTGACCTTCCCCTGACCTACAGTAAGTCTTGCTGGCCACTATGTTTTATATGTTATTATAACAATAAAGAATCTTTTTTAAACTTGTTTCCACAAGGTGGACTGACCAATTGCACAAATAAAATGTCTTTGATTTGTGCTTCTCAGCATCCAATCAAATCAAATAGTTCATATGACAAGAGTAGCTCAATGTTAAATTTAAATGAAATATTCACACATACACACATACATACACACAAACACAACCACAAACATACACACACATACATACACACACATACACACACATACACACACATATGCACACACACATACACACACATACACACACACATACACATACACACATACACACACACACACACACACACACACACACACACACACACACACACACACACACACACACACATAACATACACACACCCATAGACACTATATTAATGGTGAAGTGTAAATGGGTAGCATATATGGCATGTAGCGTTTGCATTGGTGAAGTTATGAGAAGTTGCATTTACAAAATAAAACTCTTTTTATTTTATTTACTCAGGTAAAGTGATGGGGAAGCCGTTTGACATAGTTGAGTATGGCATATGCTACGTCGAAGACATCCTTGGAGAGATCCCAGAATCCTCTCTTGTTGTAAGTAGTTCTTTGGCTTTAACTGTTGTAGACTACAAGCAACAGGATCTACCCACTACCACTAGTGGCAGCCAGGATTATTAACAAATGCATTCAAATGTGAATGCATAATTTTATTTGAATGTGAATGTTTATGGATTGCATTCAAATGAAATTCAAAATCCACACATTGTTATGCGCATTTGCATTCATTAACAAGACAGCTGGCAGCCGTATTGATGGGAAAGCTGAGTCTTTTTAGATAAAGTACTATAATTTTTTTAGAATATTTTACAGTGAACATAAGACCAACTGAAAAAATCCATCCATGAAGCAAAATCCATCAGACTTGGTAAAATCCGTCTGATATAATCCAAAAAGGAAGTCAGCAACTTCCATTTGACATAATTACCACAGTGTATGGTCATGCAATAGTGTGAACACTGTGGTATGTCCATACCACAGTGTGAGTATTGTTATGTTCATTCCACATTCAGTATACAGAAATGCATCAAATCAAGATTGGTCAAGGTTTGACTGTGAGAGCAAGTGACTGACTGAATGAGTGAGCATGTGACTGAGCGAGTGAGCGAGTGAGCGAGTGAGCGAGTGAGCGAGTGAGCGAGTGAGCGAGTGAGCGAGTGAGCGAGTGAGCGAGTGAGCGAGTGAGCATGTGAGTGAGCGAGTGAGCATGTGAGTGAGCGAGTGAGCGAGGGAGCGAGGGAGCGAGGGAGCTAGCGACTGAGCGACTGAGCGACTGAGCGACTGAGCGAGTGAGCGAGTGACTGAGTGACTGAGTGATTGAGTGACTGAGTGACTGAGTGACTGAGTGAGCGACTGAGCGACTGAGCGACTGAGCAAGTGAGTGTGCAAATGAACCACTATGAAACACATTTACATAATAGGCTATTACACATATTTGTATTATTGTACATTTTTTTAAATCATTTAATTGTGTGGTCTTGCTGAAGGAGAATGTGTTAATTAATTTTGGACATCAGTTTTCTGAAGGTGACTGATTGGTGTGTTTCCCTGCCACCAGGTGTCAGGATCGGGGGAGAACACGGTCATATCAATTCCCCGTCGAGGTGGGTCATTTCTACGCTTGTAGATCGGCTTGAATGTTACATTATTTGCTGACTTTGTCAATTCTTTGTCATTTATTGACATAAAGTAATCCAGATTGGTCATTTGTAGATGATATTGTGTGTATTGATGTGTAAAATAATTTTAAAGCTGCATTTCAGGCATCAGTAACTAATTTCAAGGACTGAAGTCTTTAGCGAACACACTAGTGATTACTGACATGGGTTTTGGAGATTTACGCATTCCTAAATATCATCGGCAGATATGTTATAAGACATTTGTGTGTGATTAGTCGCAGATGCATACATGAAGACTTTTGCAGATCAAACACCTGAGGAGATGGAGAGAACGAAGCAGTTTGCAGTGGAGGTGATTGACCTACTTAAGCACAGTCCGCAGTACAGCATGAGCTTCAACAAGTTCATTCCTGCCTACCACCATCACTTCGGCAAACAGTGTCGCGTCTCTGATTACGGCTTCGCAAAACTCATCGAGTTGTTTGAAGCAATTCCGCACGTCTTGAAGGTGAGGCTCTCTTAGTTGTCATTCTCTGTCACATCACCTGGTCCATCGTGTCATGATTTATCATGGATGTCCATATGTAGAGAATTCGGAATCCTGCGCATGTTGTGTCTTGTATTGAAATTCTAATCCTAAAAGTTTGCTGTTATCACAAAAACAAAAGTGTTTAATTATAAGTCTGAGACAGATGAATTTGCAAATTTCCAACTGGAAGCACAATCAATTGTAATCAAAACATACAGTTTCAAAGTAAGGTTTATATAGGCAAAATTGCAAAATGGACAGCAATGCATTTCATTATTCAACGAGTTGTAATATTCCCACAATCTATACAGCAGACTTCCCATTAAAAATTACTACCCTTACTAATTGCAGGCAGAGAATGGACTGTATATGTCTTTAATATATGGTCATGTTTTAGAAACAGAAATACAAAAAGTTTGACATCTTAAAATAGTTTGTGTAAAAATATGTTTGGGTTTAATTTTTTTGGTCTTAACCAATTCGGGGTCTTAAATGAAAACCATTTCTGAGTCTTTAACACTTAGGGTCTTAAACAATTTTGGATTTTTAACAGTTTTGCATCTTAAATAAATTTAAGTCTGAAGTATTTTGGGGTTTGAGATATTTTTGGGTTTACATTTTTTGGTCTTAATCAATCATGGGTCTTAAAATGGTTCTGGTCTTAAACAGCTTTGGGTCTTAGCAGTTGTTTCAGTCTAAAACAAATTGGGTCTAAAACATTTTTTGGGTCTAAAACATTATTGGGTCTAAAACATGTTTGGGGTCTGAAACATTTTTGGGTCTAAAACATTTTTGGGTCTAAAACATTTTTGGGTCTAAAACATTGTGTGTGTCTTCCACTCACAGATTGACGAGGAGACGGAGGAGAAGACCCTGAGTCTGACCGGGCCAGACCTCCTGGAGGTGGTGGGGGAGCAGGTGGGGGTCCTCCTCCAGAGCCTCCCCTCCCACTCCATCCCCCTCCAGGACTTCCTCTCAGCCTTCACTTGTCACTATGGCTTTAGTCTGCGACTCGGGGACCTCGGTGTCAACTCCGTCACAGAACTTATGGAGAAAATGCCACTAAGCACGAAGGTTTGTGGACTTGAAAGACGTCATGGTTCCTAGAATACCTCTACAGCAACTTTGATCACATCATACAAGTGCAAACAAGTCTACATCATCTGGTATACATCATAGCAGTACAAGCAGATATACATCTTCTAGTTATAGATATTTGTAATGAGAATCTTGAAGAATGCAATGTTTGGACAAGCATAACATGTTAAATTGTATGGAAATTATGAAATCCCAATATTGCGAAACATTTATTTATGACCAGTGGTTACAAACCTTCACAAACATTTTTGAAATGTAATGACGGCTAATTCATTCAATGCAGGATGTGACATGATGTACCACTGCATAAGTAGATGCTCCTAATCTAAACATGTTTTACATTGTTTCAGTGGTTCATTTTGTTCCGTTCCCCCCTAGTTATATTCTGTAGAGTGCTTTGAGCATTTTAACAGAAATGTGCTTTACCTCTAGGTGCAGTATGAGGGCGGTCAGTCAGTGGTCACTCTGGCTGACCGTAGTCAGATCCAGCAGCTGACTGACCAGGTGCTGTGGCTCCTGATGGACAAGTCCGAGGACGGCAGTCTCAGGGTGGACGTGTTGAGTGGTCTCTACCAGAGGGTCTTTGATGCCAGTCTCAACATTGACGACGTCTGCACACATCTGAAGGGAGTCGTACAGGTGGGGATGTGTGTGTGTGTGTGTGAGTGTGTGTGTGTGTGTGTGTGTGTGTGTGTGTGTGTGAGTGAGTGAGTGAGTGAGTGAGTGAGTGAGTGAGTGAGTGAGTGAGTGAGTGTGTGTGTGTGTGTGAGTGTGTGTGTGTGTGTGTGTGTGTGTGTGTGTGTGTGTGTGTGTGTGTATGTGTGTGTGTGTGTGTGTGTGTGTGTGTGTGTGTGTGTGTGTGTGTGTGTGTGTAAATACCAATATATATCACAGCTTTAGTTGGTTGAAGCTAGCATGTGTGCAGCATGTACACACACGTGTACATTCACACATGTAAACAGTCAATAGAGTCAGTTCATACACACATACTCACACATACACTCACACACACTCACACACACAAACTAACATACACACATATACACACACATACACACAAACATACAAACACAGACCTCAGAAACTGGGTTAGTTCACACCTGAGAGGAACATACACAATTTCACTGTGAATCATGTTTGTTTTTAAAACTAAAACAGCTGGGAATCTAATCTAAAAAGTATGGAAGGGGTAAAAATGGGAAAAAAGATATCTCCTTCCCAAAAGACTGACAACTGGCCATGTATATCAGCACACACAGCAAAGTGACTAGCTCAAGATGTGATAGACACATTTTTGATTCATGTAGACCATTTCTCATGTATCTTAACACAGTGGCCCTCCTGCCAGTCCAGACTTGATGCACCACACCCCAGGAGATGAGGATGTATCTCTCATGTCTTCTCAGTGTGTCCACTAATCTGTCTCTCTATAGGTGAGTGGTCGAGACTCTCATGGTGTGGTCAAGCTGTGTCCGAAAGAGATGTTTGCGCGAGACGTCCGCACGCTGCTACAACTACACGGTGGTCAGCTGGCCCTGCAGCACTTCGAGGCCGCCTACGCCCAACACTTCGGGGTGGCCCTCGTGCCCGCCTCCTACGGCTTCCCAAACACCCTCGCCCTCCTACGAGCCATCTTTCACGTGGCTGTGATCAGAGGGCGGGCGTACCGGCGCACCGTTGTCCTCTGTCGCCAGTTTGAAGGTCAGTCTGTACCGCATTTGCTTCAGGTTTTTCCCCACACTCCAGAGGGCGCTGCCAGTATCATCCGGAAGGTCGATTTGTGAAAAACACTGAAGTTAATCTCAGATGGTAGTGTCGGTTGCTGGCAGGTTCTGCTGGTCAAATGTAATTGTATTTGCAGTCCTCGAAGGTCAGGGTTTCATCTTACAATTTTGTGAGTCCCATGCATCAGTGACAACTTGTATCTGTCCCGTTTATGATTATGCATAATGATTTTGTTTGTTGCATGTCTGTGCTTGACCTTTCAAAGAAATAGGTGCTATAGATGTGTTACCATTATAATTGCTGTTACCAATAAAGTAGCAGTAGCAGTAGCAGTAGCAGTAGCAGTAGCAGTAGCAGTAGCAGTAGCAGTAGCAGTAGCAGTAGCAGTAGCAGTAGCAGTAGCAGTAGCAGCAGCAGCAGCAGCAGCAGCAGCAGCAGCAGCAGCAGCAGCAGCAGCAGCAGTAACAACAGCAGCAGTAGCAGCAGCAGCAGCAGCAGTTGTAGTAGTAGTAGTAGGTTGAATGGATGCCAGCATTGTTCTAACACATTTATTGTTCCAACAGCTTCCATACAATTCCTGGAAAGTAACAAGACACTACACTATTGTTGGTACATTTGAAGTATATACATTTTATGATGTTGCACTCTGCAAAATTATTAATAATATGCATACATAATTATGTTCGTAAGGGATCATATTTTAACACCATCTAATTAACTGTTAAAACAATATTGCACATCCAAACATTAACGCCACGATGTTTCCTGCAGGTGTCTTGAGTCCAGCAAAGCCTCACAGGTCAGAGTGCAACCAGAGGTCGGAGGTCACACAGAGGTCAGAGGTCACACAGAGGTCAGAGTGCGTGCTGAGTGCAGCATTCACCCAGATGTCCGAATTGACCACAAGTCCAGCGGAGAACATTCTGGACGTGAAGGAAACTACCAAGGCGAGCACGCCGTCTAGTGATTCAGGCATTGTGGAGCCTCGAGGTGAGTGCACGTGGCGCCATCTGGTGAATACATGTGGTGCCATCTGGTGGATAATTGTAACACTACTGATCATGGACCAGTAATTGGTTAATATTATGTATTTCACTTTAAAAAGTACCCTTGGAAGATGTGGCTTGTACGCTGAATAAGCGACAGTTCCACGTTGACATAATTAGACAGTTTATGTTGCCAGTTAGTGAGAGAGTGCGAGATTAACTGATATGTGCTGCAGTGGCATAATGGTTAGAACTGCAGCTTTCAGTGATGGGAATCTGGATTAGATGCCTAACTTCGTGGGCAGTTTTGTTCATTCTACTTTACTCCAATCAACGTGGCAGTGTAAATTAGTGCCTCGTAGCATTCACTGTAATCTATATTATGTTTGCAAATATTGTATGCTGTAATAATAGCATGGCTGGATTCTTCTCAGAAAGGTTGGGTTGGTATTGAGGAACTGTGTAAAAACTGGCAATTTTTTTTCAAGATGATGCAAGTTATTAATCACTAAAATGGTTAAATCCCACTAGTTAAAATATTAGGCATTATTTATAATAAGGTAGCGTTTGACTTTCATTAAGCTCCAGGGACTCTTCTCAGAGGCACTGTAATGTCATGACCTTGATGTCTGACCTTGACCTTGTGCCGTCCTGTCTTAGACGATGACGAGAAAGACCTGTCAACGATGACAGCGAGACGGAGACTGCCGTATGATGGGATGGACCACAAGACTCTGCTTCCCCAGGAGACGTCCCAAGAGACTGTGTCCTCTACAGCGTCCACAGTGACCACCTCCGTCCAGTCCGGTGGCCTCCCCCCAGCAGAGCCCGGGCTACGGGAATGTTTCCCATACCCACCTGGTGGTAGGTGATGGCATCACATTGTCTAGGTGGGAGCCCTTACAAAAAAAAGCATTTAATACCATTCAAATACCATTGGTTTTCAAATGGTTTTTGAATGGTACTTGAATGGTCCTAGGGGGTATTATGGCCAATGGTATCCGAATGGTTTTTTGAATGATATTTTGGATTCTTTGTACCGTTCAGTGGTACTGAATGGTATTTTGAATTACCGTTGAGAGTACCACTGAGTCCTGCTGAAATATCATTGAATGGTCCAATGGTACTGAATGATACCATTGGTTCTTTTTTGTGAGGAGGGAGGGGTGAAAATGTATAATTGCACCAGAGAGGGGGGTCTGGGGGGGCATAAACCTGCAATTGGGTGGGTTGAGCACATCAGAAGTCTGAGGGTAAGACAGATCAATTGTCACAGTGATGCTCACAATTTCATCATGTCTGGCTCTAAATTCCAAAGGTCTATTGAGCACATGACCCCCTGACCTGTCCAGACTTGAGTATGGTTCCAGTGATATCTACATTGTGTTTTTCTGTTGGTCTGATCTGAGTCTTCTCTGGCTTCAGACGGTCAAGCTGTGCCTTGGTCAACCACAGAAGACAGCGGTCAAGACCTGGTTGAGGACTGTGGTCAAGCGGGCGGCCAGAGCTCCACCTTGCTGCAGTTCGCCGCGAGTATGCTGCCCGTGGACACTGACCGCCCGCCTCACACTCCATCCACTGTCCACCTGATGGCCAGACAGGCTGGACTTGACCACCACAGTGTGGTCAGTGGCTGCAGCCAGTTCTTCCACACAGCTGACCACAACCCGTCACACGCCACACATGAGTGGAGTAACCATGACGACGGAGACCAGACGGACTACGCATGGCTGACCAACGATATCTTCCCACAAGGTCAAGTGGTCCAGCAGGACCGCTCGTGGCAGTCCCTGACCAACTGGCCGGAGTCAAAGCGGAGCTCATCAGCTCCACATGGAAACATACACCTGATGACCCCAGACATGTTTATGCCCCCTCACTCCTCCCTCGCCCCCCAGTGGGAGCAAGGCCCAGCCCTCCTGCCCTCCTCCGAAGTGTCGGACAGTCATGAGAGGGTGGTCAGCTATCTGTCCAGCAAGGACTCGGACTACAGTGCTACACAGACACAGACGTCTCCCAGGAAGTCTCGCATCGCTGCACGCTTCAATGTCCCCCTCACCACGTCCCCAATGTCCCCGTCACGCCCCAGCGACCAGTGACTTCGAGTCACGCCCCGACTCCTACAATCAATGACTAGAGTCATAGGTGAGCAATTAGAGTCATGCTCCAGTGAATATTCATGCCCAGGCAAGTGCAATCATACCATACTGACAGAGTCATGCCCTAGCAACCAGACTTACCTTAGCAACCAGAGTCATACCGTAGCAGTTAGTCATGTCTTAGTGATTAACGTCAGCCACAGTGAGTAGATTCATTCCTCAGTGAATAGAATCACTCCACCATGCCCTAGTGAACAGAATTATTGCACCATGCCCAAGTGAAAAGAATCATTGCACCATGCCCAAGTGAAAAGAATCATTGCACCATGCCTCAATGAAAAGAATCATTGAACCATGCCCTAGTGAAAGGAATCATTGCACCATGTCCAAGTTAAAAAAATCATTGCACCATGTCCAAGTGAAAAGTATCATTGCACCATGCCTCAATGAAAAGAATCATTGAACCATGCCCTAGTGAAAGGAATCATTGCACCATGTCCAAGTTAAAAAAATCATTGCACCATGTCCAAGTGAAAAGTATCATTGCACCATGCCCAAATGAAAAGAATCACTCCACCATGCCCAAGTGAAAAGAATGATTGCACCATGTCCAAGTGAAAAGAATCATTGCAACATGTCCAAGTGAAAAGAATCACTCCACCATGCCCAAGTGAAAAGAATCATTGCACCATGCCCCAGTGAAAGGAATCATTGCACCTTGCCCCAGTGAACAGAATCATTGCACCATGCCCCAGTGAAAAGAATCATTGCACCATGCCCCAGTGAAAGGAATCATTGTATCATGCCCAAGCGAATACAATCACTCCACCATGCTCAAGTGAATAGAATCACCCCACCTTGCCCAGGTGAATAGAATCACTCCACCATGCCCATGTGAGTATAATCACCATGTCTCAGTTAATAGAATCACCTCACCAAGCCCAATTCAACAGAATCATTCCAACATGCCCTATTGAAAATAATCACCTGCATAATAGAATCACCATGCCCCAGTGATTAGAATCACTCTACCAGGCCCACGTGAATAGAATCATTCTACCATGCCCCACTGAATAGAATCACTGCCATGCCCAAGTGAATGGCACTCAATAGTGTCCCAGTGAATAGAGTCACTCGACCATGCCCAACTGACTTTAGTCATTCCACTGCATCTAACAACTACATTCGTCACGGTCACGGTTGGCTGCCCACCAGTTTGTCTTTCACCCACTTCACCATGTACATAGATACGTAACCGTATGTGTTAACATGTTAGTAAATATAAAACAGCATCATCACTACAGTGAGCTAATGTCTGAGACACTGATAGTGTGTGAGATGACGTCTTGTAATATGCTCTTAGTCATGATTATTATGTATACAAATGAGTTGTCTTTGATATTATTTTCTACAAGTCTGTATTGATTGTAGTTGATATTTGAGACGTACCGTCTGTATGTCTGTGGCCTCAGATTAGGTCATAAGCACCCTACTCTCATGTACACTAACATGTATGTTTATAACGTTGTATGATGATGGCAGTATACCAACTTGGAACAAATTGGTAACCTAGGCAACGATCAGTTAATATTAAAAATGCAGCAAATACCATACATTTGTTCATACCAAATGGGTAATTAAGAATTATAACTGATTTCATATTTGTGCATGCACTTGAACAAGGTTTGTTCTTGTAATGCTTTATGCAAAACGCACAATTTTTTTCAGTAGGTTTCACACATGATTGTTTTAGTCAACATAGGTTAAATATGTTGTAAATTCACTTAATTTGCACATCGGAATGTTATAAAAAAAATCTTAAGGAATGCACATAAAGATTTCCTCTTTATAAATAATCATTAACAATTGACACATTTTTGTAATGAATACAATCGATCAATACAAGTGCAATGAATAAAAACAAAATTATTTTGTTAATATATACTGGACCTGCAGTATTTTTTTCTACATGCGTTACACATAAAATGTGTAAAGAGCCATGTAACTGTGTATATGTATAATGTGTGAAAATACACGTAAAGTGTAAAGACGGTGTGTGGACATATAAGGTGTAGAACACATGGATATAATGTGTAGAAACATATACATGGAAAGATATATACTGTGAAAAAAGTATTATAATTGTACCAATAGCTCTAGCAGAAGGTTGGTCAGCAATACAAAAGGAAAGGTTCCTTTGAAATCATCAGACAACGTTCACTGAACTGTTGAACAGATATGAGCTAAACTTATACTCCTGATATTGGAGTATCATTAACGGTTCATGTTCTGTTTCATTTGGGATGTTTCTAGAATGTGCATGTAAAGTTAAAGAAAAAAAACTGAATGTTGTATTCGTTAACCAAAATCCTGTTTCACATTATGGTTTTGTAACATTGCTGGTTAAACTTGGTTTGTGACAGGCTTAGACAACTATGATGCATTGGTAAAACTATGCACATCATAATGTATTGTGCACTTTTTCAGTGTTAACGTTTTGGTGTCATATTAAAACATTTCGTTCATGGTGAATATGGTATTGAAATAATTATTTAATCTAAAATGCAGCATTATGCTTATGTATACTGCTGCATAGTGCAAACAACTCAAGTACAAAAATACATGGGATTTGGTGTTGTATTTGAATGCTGAGCTGTATACGTATTGTTTGTACGTAATTGCTTGAAACAGTGGAAAAGTGATAGATTTGCTCTGTGGCTTGGCTATGTAGCTTTACTGCAGAAATTTGGAGCATTCTGATGCAGTTATTTTGTGTTGCGTTACTTTACGGTATAATTACACTGACCGCAGTCAACGTTATTTTGTTGGTATCATTTGACACTGAGACAAATGGTTGACCTAACTGAATTGTGTGGGTCTGAAGTGCGTCTTGAGAAGTCGTTTATGAAGTGCAATATGTACAGTAGACACACGTGTGTACATAATGCATGTTACCAATGCAGTGAGGACGATGTCTTGGCTGACATACTACAGTGACTATGTAGTTACTAGTAACTATGGTGAGAATATGTATGTGGGGTGTAACTTGTAAGATGTGTGTGTGTGTGGGGTGTGACTTGTAGACTTGCTAGCGATGTGCACTCTTGTAAAGTGGTATCATGAAGAAAACTATCTTTATTCAAGCAAGTTGTTTCATCTTTGTTGTCCAACTGGTGTATTCTATTTATCCTACATGCTTGCATGCTCAAATTGGACTACATTCGACGATATAGAAGGGCAAATGGTAGTGCGTAAATTTTGGCGACAATAATATATCGCGTCTTGGCCAACATGACGTCATCACCATGTTCTTGGACACGTCTGGTCAAGTATGTAGAATTAGGCGCAACAGCAAGATGGCTCTGTAGAAAACATATTTAAGTACGTAACAATTATTTACCAACGAACCCCAAAGACGACAAGGTACGGGTTACGATGTTTCTTTACCGATTGAAGAATACACTTTTGGAGGTATATTTAGTTGATACTAGTAACAACAGACGGTTTGGTTTGGTTTGTTTGCGACATGTAGATCTTTCACACAGTTTTGAATAGCATCGCCAGCGTTGGTCCGTAGTTTTTTCGTGTTTTAGTTTTTCACCGCAGATAACGAAGAACAATCGTACATAATACTTGTGGAATACAATAGACACTGTTGTGCTTTGTAAAGGACCCAGACTGTACGATTTCAATGGAATTAAATGCATGATCAAAGAATTCGTTTTTCTTGCACTACTACAATATAACACATCACAACGATTGCCGCGCACACCCATTCATGCACACATATGCACACTAACGCACGCACGCACGCATGCACGCACGCGCACGCACGCACGCACACATACCCACACACACACACACAAACACACACACAAACACACACACGCATACGCACACGTGGGTCCTATAGCACGAAACTAAAATCAAAGAATTATGCAACTGTCTGGTAAAGAAAAGATCGACATTGCTATATTTGTTTCTCGTATTTGAAGTAACGTAATTATTGATTATTTGGTTTATTCCAATATAATGATATGAAGTATCGGGACGGTAAGACAACGTACACCAATACGGCAGCTAGGAGGGACGGCATAACACCGATACGCAACAACATATATCACTCTCCGTGGAAGAAACGACATTGTAAACATTCCGTCATATAAAATTACCACCGTAGACGATAACACTTTGGACTCCTTCACATTACACTTGTGCGTACTTTATACTTATATTGCCGGCCCTGTGGTAGGACAACAATGACATTTTTAAAATATAAAACAAGACGTCATATCCTTCATAAATCACTTTATAAACTTATAAAAATAAACCTTTTCTGATAGCCTACAGTTACCACAAAGGACAATAACGGACAAATAAACGATACAGCGTACGACACTTGACCCGTCTGTACCATGTTGACAACAGACGAGTTTCGTGTTATAAGGGATCTTGCCAAAAAACGCCTATTTAAATTTACTACCCAAACACGACACTATAAGATCATCCAAATCGGAGCACAGGTTCCAAGGATACGGCAGTTTTCGATTTCGGGTGGCGGCCATTTTGGATCTTGTACAAAAATGCAGAAGCATCAACATTTCTGCTTGCTTCCGTTAAAATGCTGAAATTGAGTGATAGTGATATATATATATATATATATATATATATATATATATATATATATATATATATATATATATATATATATATATATATATATATATATATATATATATATATGAAACTTTAAGGCACTCGCTGACATTAACGTCCATCACTGCCGCGGACCCTTAAACCAGTCGTCGAGAACAAATCAAGCGAAGTGGTTGACGAGTGCCAAAAGGACGTGAGCGACTCGAGATGCTGCCGATGGAACGCGGCCAGGGCCTGTCCTCTCTCTTTCTCTCTCGCCGGGCCAGTGTCGTCACACCAGTAGCAGCTGCCAGGTCGACGCGAGGCAGACAGACAACGCGCTCAATCTAACGGGAGTCGATGTAGTAATACTTCCGACTAGGTTGTACAGGTGAGGTGTTGATCAACAAAAGGTGCTAGTGCAGCGAATGTACACTGACAGATTAATTAGTCTGATTGTCATACAGACTAGGATGTATCTTGTCGATACCATTCTCACTCCGTACTTCAAGGACAACCAGAACTACCATTAAATAAATGTATTTATCTGATACGAAGTTCGGCGTAGTGGTGCTGCCAACCGAGAACCTGTGCTGCCGTTTCGAATTTTGGACACGTTCTTTGCTCCAGTCTACTCAGCTGTAGTACCACCTGGGCATAGACAGTGATGGGTATTTGTGTGCGAAAGGTGTGCGCGAACAAGGCTGAATGCTTAACAGAGAAGTCGTGATGGTGTTCAGGTGAACCTGTCAGCCAGCGAGTAAAGTGTAAAGCGCTCTGTGCACTGAAGACTGGACAGCGCTTTTAGTAACAACGAAACGTTTAACTTTTGTTTACCACGAACCAGTACCACAAATGTATTGCATGTAATATCATTCACGCTGGGAAACACAACAGTTCGACCCCCATCTTGATGTCAGGATCAAACAAGTATACTTTTGTCACATTCACGAGGCCACAGAGAGCAGCACAAACTTGTACCCAGGTACGCCTGGTAGTAGGACATGTACTGCTATTACGCCATTGACCCTTGTCCTTGACACCCGTCAATGGACAGAAGAAAGGGAAGCTTCTAAGCACAGGATCAACACAACAGCTAATTAAAACATCCTCGCCACAACAGAAAGGGAAGGTGTGACGGAAACCGACGACTTCAAGTCATTGCATAAAGAAAGGCACAGAAACGGGGATATATAAAACATAGAGAAAGAATATTTAGGAATCCTAAGTTATAAGAAATGTAATATATATATATATATATATATATATATATATATATATATATATATATATATATATATATATATATATATATATATAGCGTTTGTCGTACTGGAGTGAGCGAAAAATGACGGCGTGTTGTTTCGCCCCTGATGTATGTTACAGTGGTCGTGCGTTGAGACAGGATGGGGGACGACAAAGATGGGGTCAAGCCGGAAAAGAAAATGGACACATCGCGAGGGACGTGGTCGAGTCACATGGAGTTCGTGTTGTCCTGTCTCGGCTACGCCGTCGGCCTCGGCAATCTCTGGCGCTTCCCATACGTGTGTTACATCAACGGCGGAGGTGGGCACGTGTGTGTGTGCGTGCGTGTGTGTGTGCGTGCGTGCGTGCGTGCGCGCGCGTGTGTGTGTGTGTGTGTGTGTGTGTGTGTGTGTGTGTGTGTGTGTGTGTGTGTGTGTGTGTGTGTGTGTGTGTGTGTGTGTGTGTGTGTGTGTGGTTGTGTATGGATGTGTGTGTTGATGTGTGTTTGTGTGTGTGTGGGGGGGGGGGTGTTGGTGTGTGTGTGTGTGTGTGTGTTTGTGTGTGTGTGCGTGTGTGCGTGTGTGCGTGTGTGCGTGTGTGCGTGTGTGCGTGTGTGCGTGTGTGCGTGTGTGCGTGTGTGCGTGTGTGCGTGTGTGCGTGTGTGCGTGTGTGCGTGTGTGTGTGTGTGTGTGTGTTGTTTGGTGTGGGTATATGCGGGTGTGCGTGTGCGAGTGCGCGCGGGTGTGTGTCACTGCGTTGACGTACATCGCATGTCCGGGTAATGATTTTGTAGTGGGGTTTAAATGTTAGCAATACATAATCTAGTCCTATCATGAGCATGTGCTAAGGTAAATAACGGTACAAGGCATTCCGTATTGTCACCACTCCTGTAAGGCTTATTGTCCATTTTGTGGCTCTGTTATCGTATATCGCCATATTTGACACTAGGGTGGTGTGTGGTCACCCTTGAGCTCTCTGGCGAATTGTAACACCAGAATGTGCCAAACCATTAAAAAAAGAACCAGACCGTATCTTCATTGCTGAAGACTCTCCACTTGTGGCATACCGTAACTCGTGAGGGGGCGGAGCAAAAAATACAAAGTGACGTAGCACACTATTGTATAACGACGGCACGTGTTGTGTTAGATCCATACGTGTGACACTTATTATCAGTAAAACAAATGTTGCAAGAATTTGCTTTTCTACTTTCGATGCTTAAAAACTGATATCGTACCTCGCCCATATTTTTATCATCACACCTAGCATATGAATATCTAACCATAAACTGTAATGTATTGGATGTTAAACAGAATTACCAATGGCATACCACGTGGGGGCCATGTTTTTAGAACACTCAAGTTCTGTATGTGTGGAATGAAAATGAAGGACACACTCTAACATCGAGAACTCGGAGGTGAAAAACAATAGTAAACGAACTCGGGAGGCCGTGGGGCGACACTAAACAGTATTCTATGAGGTATTTAGTATCAGCGGCAACCCACATAACTATACATACATTGAAGTAAGAAAAATTAATATTAAACTTCAAACAACTGTAACCGGTGGCGACACTCTAACACGGCGGCGAGGTACGACAACAGGATTTTAAAGATGGGAAATTTGACGAATCTACTAAAAATCCAATTTCTTTAGTTAGTCTACCAAAATCGTGTTACAGTTACTCCAATGGCAATGTCTTTAGTTTACCCAAAGGATTAATCCATAAAATTACATTTAATATTGAGCCTCTCACATCCACGTTTGCAGCATTTTCGTGGGAAGTGACCATATATATATATATATATATATATATATATATATATATATATATATATATATATATATATATATATATTATAATATATATATTATAATATATATATATTACAATATATATATATATATTATAATATATATATATATATATATATATATATATATATATATATATATATATATATATATATATATATATATATATATATATATACTCATAAAGGCAGCTTATGTCGACCGATTATGCATATAGGACCGGCTTATGTTGACCGCTGTTTTATGTAGACCAAAACTGGTCTACATAAAGATTCGACGTGTTAGTTCACAACTAACACAATTGAATTGATCAGTACCATTGCTTGTGCACACAGTTCATATGACAGTGAAGTACTGTGCGTAATTAATTTTTAAATTAACAACATCTTAAGTAATTTTAAGCACGTTTTCTTCAGCGCCGTGCATATTTTTGAGTATATTGTGTGCCGGGTTATGTGTACCGGGTCAAAATTGTTATAAATCTATATTTATGGTATATATTG
Organism: Oasisia sp. SBJ-2009; assembly: GCA_964017155.1. NCBI lineage: Eukaryota > Metazoa > Annelida > Polychaeta > Sabellida > Siboglinidae > Oasisia > Oasisia sp. SBJ-2009. The sequence continues at coordinate 39,427,831 of OZ024858.1, forward strand.
AAGGACGGGTTGGAGTTTCGTGTTCAGTGTATGATATACTTCATATTAATGCGAAAGGCTATAGTATTATGTGTAAATTAGTAAAACTTGCATTTTGTCTTTGTTGCGAACCGATAGAACCCTCGAATATTGGCTTTGCCGTTGGTACTCGGCAACTCATTTTACAGCATCTACTAAATTGTTAAATACAATGTACAAACATGTACCATCAAATACTAGACTCGACGGTCTACCGGAAAAAAGGTTAAATAAATATATGCAGGTTCTGGTGTTGCTCCGGTCTACATAAATCGGCATTTATGCATACGCGGTTTTTGTGTAGACCGATTTTTTTGCATATACCTTATTTATTGAAATATTTTGATGAACTTTCATTATTTGTTAAACATTAGTATTAGAAACAATGTTCCACTTTTGCATCTTTGCAAAATGTATTAAATAAAAAATATGCCTGGTCTACATAAGCCGGACCTCTAGGCACTAGTCGACATAAGCTGCCTTTAGACTTATATATATATATATATATATATATATATATATATATATATATATATATATACAATACAGTTTTTATATAGCGCTAATTCCCGTATGGCAGATCGATGCGTTGTACAAGAAATAATACTAAATGTATATTAATAAATAAAAATAAAAATTATATGGTTTTAAGATGTACTAGTAAACCTTTGAATGTAAATTATATAATTTAATTTATAATAAATTAAACACTGCTTTTAAGATATATATTACTAAAACTTGGTACGTAAGCTATATAAATTAATATAAAATTAAAACCTTTACTAAAACTGTGTACGTAAATATTTATATATGTATAAATTAATCTGATTAAAACGTGTATGACACTAAAAAGAAATTATAAAGCATTGTCCGTATATATATATATATATATATATATATATATATATATATATATATATACTGTATATGTATATATATATATATGTGTGTGTGTGTGTGAGTGCGTGCGTGCGCGCGTGTGTGTGTGCGTGCGTGTGTGCGTGCGTGCATGTGTGTGTGTGTGTGTGTGTGTGTGTGTGTGTGTGTGTGTGTGTGTGTGTGTGTGTGTGTGTGTGCACGCCTGCGTAGTGGCGCATGTATGGTTATGTATGGAAGTGATTACGTGATTATACTCGGCGTTAATACTGTATATGCGTATAAACAACACCATCATTTAAGACATACTCCGTAAGCCTCGACTTCTTATAATGCAATAAATGTTGACGTGGACCGCGTGATTACAATAAAGCGTGTCGTCTGCGTCAGGAGCCTTCCTCATCCCCTACTTCCTCATGCTGCTGTGTGTCGGGATCCCCGCCTTCCTCCTCGAACTCAGCGTCGGTCAGTACTCGTCCTGCGGCCCCATGACCGTGTGGTCAGCCGTGCCATTGCTCAAAGGTACGTCGTCACACTCGGCAATGTGTCAAGGTGGCTTTGTAAAAGCCCAATATAAAAAAATTATTTGGATGTGGGTGGGTGGGAGGGTGGGTGGATTTGAGTGAAGGTTTCAGTTGGAATACTTTTTTACAGTGAACACAGAATGTCGACACATTCTGCTCTTCCTATACATCCTGTGTATGTAGACACGGAACCACTGACATGTAATGAATCGTGTTCTAACCGTTCTGTTCATTAGAATGAACTGGGACCGTGTATGTACATAGTATCCCCTGCACTTGTCTAAAGAACTCCGTCACTTGAAGACAGAGACTATTTTAATATAACATAATATATTACAATGCAATACAAAACATGTGTATCACCTTTTAAGGGTACATCTGTTCACATGAATGTAAGACCCAATGCGGTTAGGGTGACACTTCTTGCCTGCTCCTGAAAGATGTGCTGGAGCAGGCCGAAAGAGATGCTAGATAGAGCATTCCATTCTGTTACTGTTCGTGAAATATATTTAGATAGAATATTTTATTGCACCTAGGTCTACTTAATTTATGATAAAATACAGTTTTCCCCTCTGGATCCAGTGACGATACTGCTTGTATACTTGCTGTGCAGTTTGATCAGATTTTTATATACCAAAGTCAGAATTGTTTTGGTTATGCCTTGTTATTTATTATTGCACATATACACGTTGACCAGGGCCGCAGCGACCCGTTCAGCTATGTCAACAAAACGTTCAAAATGCAGGTGAACCAAAAGATAGTCATTTCCCAACAATCGACTGCAAAACAACCTGAAAGTATTATAAGAACTCTAGCAACAAACGCTTTTATTAAGCGTTTGTGTACGTATTCGTGACGTATACGTCACGTGATTTGACGTTAAAGATATATATATATATATATATATATAATATATATATATATATATAAGTGGACATTAATAATACTACTAATTCGATATCTTTTATTGCGCCTAAATCCTTAGAACTCATGCTGAGAGGCGCATTGAAATAAACCGATTGCAGAGTCAATAAATAATTCCAGTTTAATCAGACTGATTGATATACCAGGGAGCTAATTCCAAAGAGTAGGTGCACCCACAGCAAAAGCCCTAGTCGCAATATCGGTATTGAAAGCAATGCATATATCAAATATGATGGTTGCTTATTAATAAGTAATAGTACATAGCCGCTTCACGGATCAGGTGTCATATGTTGATATGATACCGGATCGGGTATCAAACTGGAGAAATTCACAGTACTGCTGAAGGGTCTAGAGTAGTTATAAAAAGGAATTAGAATACATGCCTCAGTGTGTGGTTCGCGTGTCGTATTTGATGTACCTCTGAGCGTAGTTTCGGAGGATTTAGGGGCAACAGAAGTTTCATTATTGTTAATAGTGTTTTGTTGTTGTTATTGTTATATTATTCGTGTCATTATTATTACTATTGATTGATTTATTGATTGTTATTAGTATTATTATTATCATCATCATTATTATAATTATTATAATTATGCTTATTATTAGTTTTGTTGTTATTATCATTATCATAATTATTATTACCACTACCGTCCTAGGTGTCGGCCTAGGCATGGTGATGATCTCGTCCATGCTGTGTGTCTTCTACACGATGCTGCTCGGCTACTGTCTCCACTACATGTTCTACAGCTTCTACACCGACCTGCCGTGGGCCTCGTGTCGACACGCCTTCAACACCCCGTGTAACACTGCTTCTATACTCGCCCAACATCCTGTGTAACACTGCTTCTATAATCACTCAACACCGTGTGTAACACTGCTTCTATATTCCCTCAACACCGTGTGTAACACTGCTTGTATACTCCTTCAACACCCCATGTAACACTGCTTCTATACTCACTCAACACCCCGTGTAACACTGCTTCTATACTCACTCTACACCCCGTGTAATACAGCTTCTATACTCCTTCAACACCCCGTGTAACACTGCTTCTATACTCCTTCAACACCCCGTGTAACACTGCTTCTATACTCCTTCAACACCGTGTGTAACACTGCTTCTATACTCCTTCAACACCACGTGTAACACTGCTTCTATACTCACTCAATACCCCCATCTAATACTTCCATTTTCCTTTACACTCCACGTAATACTGCTTCTGCATTCCCTCATCACCACATGTAATACTGTTTCTAATCTCCTTCCACCCCCCATGCAATATTGCTTCTACATTTCCTGAACACTACAGGCAATGTTGCTTCTATTCTCCTTCAATACTCCCCATGTAATACTGGTTCTATATTCCTTCAACACCCTATGTAATATTGCTTGTATATTTCCTCAACATCCCATGTGATAATGGTTCTATAGTTCTTCAACATCACATGTAGTATTGCTTCTATGTTTCCTCAACATCCATGTATTATTGTTTTTGCACCACCTCAGGACCTCTTGTAATAGTGCATCTATACTCTTTCAACACCCCACCTACCCCCATCCAAAACCCCACCGTAAGAATTAGTATTTAAATTATTTCAGATTGCTATTCAAAGATAGAAGCAGTGGGCTGTGAACGAGGCGGTGGCATATGGTTTAATCAAACCTGTTACAACGAGACTTATCTGCAGACGTTCGACACGATCGACAGGCGCTGTGAGGGAGACGTCTGTTCGACGTTCACAAGCAATGTCAGACGCACCTTCCTTGCAAACGTTAGCAGCAAACTCGTCATGTCCAGCGAAGAATATCTAAAGTAAGCCTTTCGCGTATAACAATATATATCAAGAATGTTGTATTTCACGCCATCGTTGATAAAAAGCCCGACCAATGGGATAAATAAATAACCGGTCAAACAACAACGTTTAAATACCGACCTTTTACAATATTTTAGGTGCTTACGACACTGTAATGATTTGGTCAAAGGTACGCCACGTTGCTTCCTTTCGTCTCTTATGGGAAAATCTGTCTTGTACTTTGGGTACAGATACATTCCTACTTCATAAAGCTAACAATATAAATAAATACTATACTACACAGTGAATATGCATAATAATTATTGATTAAAATATCTCCATTCACATTACAAACCTAGAAACTACGTGACGCACTCAACAGTTTCTATCAAGTGTATATTTATTTAATTCTTAATGTGCCGGTGATTCATACACGTATTAATGATGACCAGAGCTATGGCTAGTTCTGATATCATTATTTGTAACATTTAGCAACGTTCAGCTGATTTCGACCGTCAGACCTTGCTGACGTCAAACGCGTGTTTTCAGTCGCGGTCTTCTTGAGATCAGCGACAACTTCGAAGAGACGGGTGGACTGAAATGGCAGCTGTGTTTGCTGTTGCTTATTGCTTGGACACTCTGCTTCCTCTGCGTGCTCAAGGGAATCCAGTCATCCGGCAAAGTAAGTGGAAAATAGTTAACATTTTCAAGCAATCAATCGGATTGTTCAAAACTAAGCAATGTTATCCAGTCTGCATAAAAACATACACATGTACACATAAGCACGTTTCTAACTAAGAAAAATATGATTGTAAAACTATAGATAAAATGCATTTCCTAGATAATTATCTAGATATATACTAAATAGATAAAATTTATTTACTAAAATAAAAAAAATAGAGATCATTATGAACTACAGTGTTTAAACCAATTTACATACTTGGTCATTCTTTACAAAACATACTTTAAATACAACAATTTTAAGCAAGTAGGACACCCCTTTTCTTGTACTTATTTTATGTGATATATATATATATATAAGTATATCCGGTGAATGCATGTTCAGCGGGCAGCGAGTCGCCTTAAACGTAGCTTTTTGTTTTATAAACGCTACTCTTACAGCGTCAACTTGAGCGTCAACTTGAGCGTCACCGGAGCAAACTATTGACCTCAAGTCGTCACGACTAATACAGGACAAGTGTTTAACCAAGAGTGACACAATACATCATCGTTTCTGAGAAATTTATTTTACAAGAGGCCCCTCTCTCGTGTTGTGTATGTTAGTAGTTTACTACTTATGTTTACAAAGTGGCTCTGTTCCAATTGCTGACGTTGTCGATAGGGGCCGACCGATAGGGTTAACGGCTGTAATTCGAGACAGGCGGTGATTAGCATGGTCGGACCATTCAGTTTACTATGGTAATAGAGAAGCTCTTCCGGGGAGTTACATAGATTGTGATTGAGTGGGAAGGAGGTACAGAAGGAATATCACGGTTAAACAATAAAACCAATTTGTTATATGTATTAAACGTATCGCATCGCCCGTTGCCAAAGCGATGCAAACATTGCAATGCCCATTTCTTGGTACGATGTATACGACATGGAGATGTTTGTTTTTCTCGAAAATATTTTAATTGTAAAGAAACAGTACGAAGATAACCGCGAAGCTGCGTTTGTACTCAACTACTTCAAACGTGTTCTCTGGCTGGATATGACCCTTTGATTGGCGAACAGGAATGTTAAATACGCCACAATCGACATGATTACGTTGTTCAGAAATAAATAGTGTAATGTCAACATTATTTATTGTCGATGCAAAAACGTGTCCAGTCGTCCTATAATTATGAAATAGATGACGACTATAATACAATAGTCAACATCGTCGTAAGTGTATACAATAAAACTATTGACCTGTAGACTGCTTAAGTGTCAACCACGTGATTGTGTTGTCTGCTCTCTAAACAAAGACAAAGACCTACCGTCGTAAGGTGTCATGGAGCGGGTCCCTTGGCTGACACGTCATATTACACCTTGGCAGTTTACAACTAACCTTCCACTAGTCTTCTCTTGACGTGAAACGTACTCTATTACAGAATCACGCTGTTAAATCACCCTAATGTTGCTCTCATGATCGGTTTGTCATTGATAAAACCTTTCCTTCCTCTCTCAAACTTTCCCTTTGCCAACAATGTTGATATCGGTTAAATGTGTGAATTACATTACTACTGCGACATGACGTCTCCTGGAGCAACCTTTTATCCTGCATACATCTGACACGTTAACAACTTTCCTCAGGGTGTCTTCATAAAGATATTCGTCTGAAAGAAGAATTTCAACAAAATATACGACGAAAAGCACGTGTTCGGGCAGCCATTTTTTTATCGCATGACTGAATTTGCAAAGCCACTGGTGTGCACCAACTGCTTCATGTTCTTTCATGTATACCGTATACGAATGTTTCGTGAAACCGGCCCCATCTGTGCACCGGGTCCCACGTTGCAGGTGGTGTTCTTCACGGCCCTGCTGCCCTACGTGATCCTCTTCATCCTCCTTCTGCGCGGTCTCACCCTGCCAGGGGCAGTCGACGGCATCCTCTTCTTCATCACCCCCCAGTGGCACAAGTTGACCGAACCGAAGGTAAACTCATGAACACTCTTTGGTTGTTAATTTAACATTAACGGTTGATATAATATGTGCAAACACCACGCATCAAATCTGTATTGGCAACAGTCTTTATTTTCTGCTGCACAGACCTGTCACTTTCTTTGTTTTACACAATATTATAATAAACAACTTTCTGTATTATCTGTTTTCGGGTGCAATACATTCATTCAATCAATCAATCAATCAATCAATCAATCAATCAATCAATCAATCACTTTATTGTCCTTAAAAAGGATATGCATTGTACAACTCATGATCTACAATATATGGGATGGTCACAACAAAATGCAAGTGAATTCCAGATGTATCCACTATAAGAACAGTTCAACCATTTGTCAGCAATATGAATCATTTAGCATTCAACATTCTAATGGCCACAGGCACAAAACTCATGCTATAGCGAGAAGTTTTACATTTTATACAACGGTATCTCCTTCGAGACGGAAGTTCATGGAAGAACGTAGAGAGCGGGTGATCAGACTCAGTAGCGACAGCACGAGCTTTCTTCAAAATTGCATGGTCGATTATTTCGGAGAGCATTGGTGTAGGTAAGCCAATGCTCTTGGCAGAAACGTGTGAGATTTTCAGAAGCCTGTAAAGGTTTTTCACAGAAAGAGCAGGGTAGTAACAAATGCTGCAGTAGGTTATGAGAGGCTCAATTATGCTACGGTAAAGACGTAGAAGTGGATCAACGTAGAAAGCTCGTAACTTTCGAAGAACGTGCAGTCGCTGCTGAGACTTTTCTGCACGGCTGTAACATGCTTTGTAAATGATAATTTTTCATCTAACATAACACCGAGGTACTTGAAAGAATCAACCTGTTCCACAGGTTCACCGTTGATGACAATAGGACTATTGACAGGTCTATTTCGACGGAAGTCAATGCACATTTCTTTGGTTTTGGAAACATTCAGATGTAGAAATTTGTTACTGCACCAACTAGAGAAACGTACCACTGAAGAAAGATATGACTGGTATGAGGCAAAATCACTCAAACGAGCGAGCATGGCTGTATCATCAGAAAACCTCACATATTGGGTAGATGGATCCACACTCCGACAGTCATTTGTATACAAAGTGTACACAAATGTACTTATGACACAACCCTGAAGCGCACCTGTGTTGCTAACAAGCACTGGTGACTTTATGTTACCCACTCGAACACACTGCGGGCGATTACTTAAGAAATTGAAAACCCAGTGAACAAATGCGGCTGGAACTTCTAGTTTCTGTAGTTTATCAATCATGACATGCCTTTGTATTGTATTAAATGCTGAACTGAAATCTATAAATAGGATTCGAGCATAGTTACCAGCTGTCTCCATGTGTTCGAATAGTTTGTGTAGAAGGCAAGCCATTGCATCGTCAGTGCCTCTTCTTGAACGGTAAGCGAACTGACATGGGTCCAGTTGAGATTGAACATGTGGGAGAATGTGAGACAAAATCAGTCTTTCAAAACATTTCATGACGATGGACGTTAAGGCCACAGGTCTGAAGTGGTTTAACTCTGACGGTGATGACATTTTAGGGACGGGTACCACTATAGACGTTTTCCAGATGGTAAGAATCACACCTGTATCCACAGACTGTTTAAACAGTGGCTGAAATACCGGACCTAACTCAATTGCACACTCTTTAGGTAAGCGGCCTGGAATGAATGCCATCTGGACCAGGAGCTTTATTAGCCTTAGACTTTTTGAATTGATTTGTGACATCCACGGTAGAAATGTCAAAATCACCTGGTACGGGTAAAGGGCCAGCAGCTAGGAGCGACTCACACTCAATAGAAAAATCATGGGGTTGAGTCAAATCTGTTATGAAACAAATTTAAGTCTGAAGCAAATTTCAATGGATCAGTAGTTGAAGGGACAGATAATCTGTCAACACGACCTGACATCTTTTTCAAGTGCGCAAAGGCCTGTTTAGTGTTCATGCAGCTAAACTCATTTTCAACCTTTTCACGATACCTTTGTTTTGCTTGCGAGATTTCTGTTTGTAGCTGTCTATGTACGTTTTTCATTGTGTGTATGTCCTTAGTGCGGTATGCGAGTTGGTTTTCCCTAAGCGTGTTTTTTATATCAGACGTGATCCAAGGCTTTGAATTAGGATAAACAGTCAGAGTTTTAATTGGAATGGTAGAGTCCATGCAAAAGGTAATGTAGTCCGTAATGATAGAAGCATGTTCATTTAGGTTCACTGAATCGGGTGACATTGACTTACTTGACGCAATGCTTTGACCAAATGAATTTCTTTTTTTCTTTTTCAAGAGTTAAGCTGACAAAGAGGAAAGGAAGTTTTAACTTATAGCATTGTACCTCGTCCTACTCAGAAAGCATTATGCTTCACTCTCTGGAAAGTTGTTCAGTCGAACATTATACTTATCTCTATAAAGCGTTATGCCTCACTGTCAGAGTATCTCGATCGAATGTCTGGTGCTTAACTTACTGCGTTACCGCGGCCCTCTAATGGTACTTTCCACGAGTTCCCAGTGTCCGTCGCCGTTGCAGATATGGGGTGACGCGGCCGGCCAGGTGTTCTTCTCCCTCAGTGTGGGGGGCGGAGGACTCATGACATTCGCCAGCTACAGCAAGTTCCACAACAACATCTATAGGTAACGATATTCAACAAGTTCCACAAAACATCTACAGGTAACGATATCCAAACCTGTTAATAACACAACAATCTACATAATGACGGTCCTATTGGGTGCAAACGATCGTTTGTCCGTTCGCTGTTAAACCAGCCGGCCCTCATCTTATACTATGCATTTTTACAGAATTGGCTATAATAATCTTTTTGTTTATTGCGCGAAGTACAATGTAACATTATGAACACCGTTTTGTGCCCACTGAATTCAAATTTGTGGGCAGTTTACTTTCAGCGTGTTTGTTCTAGTTATACGAATGTTATAGCAATTATCCAAAACGAAAGAAGGAAGAGTAAATAAATGAAAGAAGAGGCCACCTCCCTAGATTTAACATTAGACAGTAGCACGTGACATGATGGCGAGACTTCGCGAGACTCGCTGCCTTGAAAAGTATCCATTCCATCTTCCATCATGTTTCTGAACCAGTGATAGAACCGTCAATGTCATCACTGTCTCTCAGTGGCATCTTGTTATCATTATGTCTCTTATTCTTCTATTTTATGTACTACACTCACTATTGCTAATGAGCAAATGTATACCTAACTGAAATGTGATTTCCGTATATCTGGACAAATGAGGTTATTATCATAATTAATGACTGTCTTGTTGCGTAGAGATTCCGTCATCATCACGATGACTAACTCACTGACCAGTATCTTCGCCGGCTTCGTCGTCTTCTCCATCCTCGGTCACATGGCCTTCGAGCTGGGCAAGCCTGTGGCTGACGTCGTCACAGAGGGTGAGTGTGAGTGAGGAGACTCGTCCAGGCCTGCCTCCGTCCGGCTACATTCACACCAGTCGTTCCATCAGCCTTCACAATATCTACTCCCTCCTGTTTACACTCCGAGCCACAACTTGCTGACGTCAGAAATGTAGTCAAGCAAGCAATAGTTCGTATGGTATGTCACATCAAAACCCGGTTATTGCCCGTTTAGACCTCTAACTTCGATCACAGGGAAGCACTATGGATACAAATTAAAGGTTTCGACACCGAAACAATAAAATAAATGGTATGAGTGAACAGGTAACATGTATGATAACAGATAACAGGTATGGTCTCTGTACAACATCCGGTCTGCGGTGCACTATAGGTATACCTGGCACTGTCCGATGTAGTCCAGTAACTGTATGAAGGTCTTTTCTTCTGAGCTGAACGCGCTGAATGCAAAACGTTTACAATCCAAATGTCAAAAACAAACCACATTAATTAACGATTGTGCATTTACTGTTGAACACTTGCTAGACTTGCAGCAGTAATACTAATGCACGCAACACTTGAACAGTACGACCGGTGAATACAATATGGCCGCACACTTGAGCGATAATACGGTGTGTTGTCCTACAGGAGCGACGTTGGCGTTCGTCGCCTACCCGCAGGTGATGAGTCGTCTGCCGGTGCCTCAGCTCTGGTCCGTCATGTTCTTCCTGATGTTGCTCACACTCGGCCTCGACAGTCTCGTATCCTTCCTGCGCATGCGTCAATGTCACTCAGTTTAATCTCTGCATTAATTAGTTTTACTTTTTATTTCACTTATATGTAATAACATATTTAAATAATAATAATTATTATAGTATATTTTTAATTATTGTATTGATGTGTTTTCCACATTAATTTATATTTTAGAAACATTCCAAATAATTGTATTAAATTTACGATATACTTATATATTTAAATTAATACATGATTAATATATTAAATGGTCATTATACTAGATATATAAATTTATTCTTAGTTCCAGTATTTTCCGTACTGTTGTTTTAGAAAATGTAAACTTGCTTAGCCATTTTTGTTGCATATATATATATATATATATATATATATATATATATATATATATATATATATATATATATATATATATATATATATATATATATATATTAATAATATTAATTGGATCTGGGGTATAGTAAATAAATACATTATTAAATTATTAGTTAAGTCTAGACAAATAAATATGCCTACTCCTGTAACGTACAATACAATACAATAACTTTATTCCAGACTCTTCAGTATACATGAAACAAGCATATACACGTAATACTCTGGTCCATAGCACCAGCAACAGGCTCTCGGCCCAGATCGCTAAACAAATTGGACGGAAATATATATTGCAAACAGGAACCCGTAGAAAAGAAAAATATGTGTTATCAGTAAGAGGTAAAGTTGGTTGTGTAAAGCATATTCATCCAATGTACTCTGATTCTAGAGACAAAGTTCAGACTAGATCTGAGTATGGACTTATATATATTCATTTCTCACTTATCACGAGCTAGCACGCGGTGACATGGATAAGCGACATAAATTACAAAGAAATATGTATTAAATGATTCATGAACTGATATGCCTTAGTTGACAAATGTTATATGGATATATGTTAATTTCGGGTGCCATTCCTGCTTGTGAAAATTAATAATCTTGTAAAATCTAGTTGCATTCTCGTTCATTACAGATTATACATTTTGTCTACATGTTAACATTATCACTCTATTTTAATCTTCCAAATTCGCTTTGTAAATAAAGTGCTACACTGATAAATAGAGACACCGGATTGTACACATGCCCTATTGTGTAGACAAACATAATACTGAGGTTGTAAAGCTATCTAGTTAATGGTTACTAATATACGGTTATAATTACTTTATTTCCCTTACGGAATATATAACTAGAGGAAACGAAATAAGTCATCATGTTGGAACTAGATATATAATCGACACATACCTCGGATGAAGGGATTTTGTAATGTAAAAGTTGAACACACGATAAACCAGTGGTGTCCTTGTCCAGTTGTAGTGGCGCTGTGGTACAGTGGTTAACTCGTCGAACTTTTGCTTAAGAGAACCCGGGCTCAAATCTGTGTTCGGCCGTGTCAAACACTCTATATTGCTCTAGTTCACTCAGTGTACATGGCTATAGACCGTGGTGGATATTTGTGTACGAATTGACGTCGCGCATTAATTGCTGCGTGGCTGAATGCTTCCCATACAAGACAATGTTCGATTGACCAGTTCTGCCATGGAGTGAAGTTAAAAACGTTTTAGGCCCTCCCGAGGAGTGGATACTGCGCTGTATAAGAACTTACCATATTTTACCTTTGATCCCTACGGTTTACTCTCTAAACCTCGTTGACTGTCCTTAACTCGACACCGAGTTCGCGACAGTGGAGACTGTCATCACGGCGCTGGTGGACTGTATGCCGAGACTCCGACATCACCGTGTCCTCGTCACCCTCGCCGTCTGTGTCTCCTTCTTCCTCCTCGGCCTGCCACTCTGCACCGGGGTGAGTTGTCTCCTCTCGACGAGTGTCACGTCTTCAGGTCGGCGTCAGTGTTGCTTTCTACTGGTCATGTCGTTGTCAGTTCGTGTTGTAGTCATCTACTTGGTTACTTTATTTTGCCCGTGCTGTGTGGTTTGTTGTGTTGTGTTGTGTGTATTGTGTACATTTCGAGCTGTCTTCAGTGGTTGTATTGTATGTACCCGCACTGTACACATACTCTACTCTATGTATTATTTGTACTGTTCATGATGTACGAAATGTCTGTCCAGACTATACTGTTCGTACTTATACACTTACTGGTTAAAGTGTCTATGACACGGTTAGTGCAAGTCCTGGTTCTTTTTGAGAAATCAACTTTGCTCTACATAAAATGCACCCTCTATCTTACAATTGGAAGCCTTGACTTGTACAGCCGACATACTTACCAATAAGTGTGAAATTCACTGTGGTCTCGCAACTGGTTCTTATACTTATACGCGCCAGTGTGTGACATCAGCGGGGAATGTTTTTACGTCGAACTAATTACAATATACTTGACGATTTACGTGGACGTTTGACATAAATTGCGAAAATCAAAACAATCCCAGAAAACACTGGAAGTATTGTAAACAGTATACGTAATATGTACTGTCCCCCTGCTGACGTCATTTATCATCTATCTTTCTCATTATTATAATTTCTGGCGTAAATTGTAAACATTTTACAATATGTATTTATTTATCAATTTTTTTTCATAAACGTGTCTCATTAATTACTTTTGTAGTTGTCGTGGAGTACGAGCAAAACAATTCATCAGCACCAGCTTAGATATAAATATTTGATTTCTTTTTCTAGTTTTTTCCAGGTTTTTGGGGTCGTCCTGCTGTATGGATTGTTTGTAAAACCTGTGCTGTCGATAATATGTGTGTAATATATTGTATTTGTATCATACCCATTGTACCTATACCGATAGTAATTATTCTACTACTTGGACTGTGCGAACTACATGTACTGGATATATTGTTTGTATGTACTATTTTCATACTGTGATGTTAGTACCGTGCGTATCTGTAGCACGTTTTATTTGTCAATGTATGCATTTATCACGAACCGTTGAACAAGATATCGCGAATCGCAAGCACGCAAACGCACACCTCACGCACAAACATAAAACAAAATTGTTGTTGTAAAACAGTGTGACATAATTTGCACAACAGGCCGGCATCTACTGGCTGCAACTGATCGCCTACTACGGCACGGGCTGGTCTCTCATTGTCATGGGCCTCGTAGAAGTCATTGCCTTCCCCTGGATTTATGGCACGTATCACATGTCACATGCAATCTCTCTGTATCTCTGCATCTCTGGGTCGTTATCCGTGTGCGTGTGCTTGTGTATATGTGCGCGCGCGTCTCTGTCAATATGCCTATACGTACGTACGTAGGTATGCATGGATCTTTTGAGTCTGTATCTTCTAACTCACTCACTCACTCACTCACTCACTCACTCACTCACTCACCCACTCACTCACTCACTCACGTACTCACCCACTCACTCACTAACTCATTCATTTCCATACTCAGTCTCTCGCTTTTTCTCTCTCTCTCTCTTTCTCTCTCTCTCTCTCTCTTTCTTTCTCTTTGTCTCTCTCTCTCTCTCTCTCTCTGTCGCTATCTTCCCTCCTCTCTCCTTCACTTACCAACCCTATCTATGTTTTGCCTCTAGAAACAGAAACACACCCAATCATTAAACATTGCATCGAATACTTGGCATTTTGTCCATTGTTGTCCATAAGGCCTATCTCTCACTGCTGTGTCTACATGGACGTTGTGCCCACACAGGCGTTGACCGACTGATCGACGACATCAGTTACATGATTGGTTACCGCGTCGGTCTGTTTTGGTGGTTCACGTGGAAATTCCTGACGCCGTTTATCCTCATTGTAAGTACCACACTCTCTGGGGCGTGCCGGGCCCCGTTGGAATGACGTCTTACTGTATTCGAACATGCTATAGATGCTTTACACAAACATGCTGCATCGCCGGGATGCCTTTTTAGAAAATGAATATAAAGCCCTTAAAACTCTACAGTATCAGCACGCAGAACAGCACTACTTTGATCTGCTTAGAAATGAAAGCATGCATGCATGCGTGTGTGTAAATGCGTACATGCAAATTGTTATTACCGGTTAATGGTGGGTGGACATTTTACCTAAACTAACTAAAATTGGTATACAGAAATTAACTGTTCTGAATAGTGCTCAATGATATTGGAAATGAATACTCTGTAGGTGGTACTGATCTACAACATCGTCGACTTCCGGCCGCTCACGTTCGGCGCATACGAACTTCCGGCGTGGGCCCAGGCCTTCGGACTGCTCATGACACTGGCCCCCATCGCCATGATCGTCGTTCTGGCGGTCTACCAGCTGGCCACCTGCTACCCCCACCTCACCTTCACTCAGGTACACATTTTCCTTAAGATCTCGTTATCATATAGTAACGGTCCTCTGTCAAAAGAGTGTCACCGCAGCCACTGTGAAATTACGACTGACCGATTGCGTTTGTTGCAGCGACTGGTGAAGCTCTGTGAACCGTCGGATGAATGGGCTCCGAATGACGAGAAACACAGACTGCAAGAGAAGGACACATCTCTCGAAATGTCAAACGTCACCGTCCTGGGTACAGAAAACATGGCCGTGAACGGTTGACAATCATGTGCGTGATCTGTCTTAGCGAGAGGTTACGAGAATTGGGGTGTTTTGTGGACTGACATAATGCGATGTGGAGCCCTACGTGGAGAGACGTACTACGTATGAAGTAACCTCATATATAATGCATAATGGTGGGGAACATATTAATTAGACTTAAAGATAATACGCAATTTTACCAAACAATACAACACATATGACCTATTCTAAATAATTAACATTTATTTAATACGTTGAGATAGTAGCCAGTGTATTGGGATGTTTATGTTGGGAACTAAACGACAAGGTGTTTTGCATCAACGTGTGCTGCACAAATCTGTGTATGTCTTGTTTTACTCCAGAATAATTAATGTCGTTGTTTACACTCTGTATCACGTGCGGTGTGTCTAACGTAATAACCAACAATTATGTACGGTTTGTGAGTGTTCCTGTTTGGAAACACATCTGTGCCTGCGTTCAGTCATGTTGTGAACGAAAGCTGAACGAATGTTCACAGAATCATTTGCATCAGCTCTGTGAAAACGAACTAATGAGATTAAATGAAAATAATGACGAAATCGTTTCGACCTGTTTGCAATACGGTTCATATGTTATGTATAGGTAACAACAATGTGAATACACACATATACTACTTTTAGATTTGTAGCTCAAATAAATAATTAATACAGTCGTAATTGTTGAACAAGACCCGTGGTTGATGAATGTACTGTATCACAATGAAGTGTAATCAATCAAACATTTCCAACACACAGTTTTAATTATATGATAGTCATAATAATAATAATAATAATAAATATAACACTTTATTTTCCAGAATAAACATAATGTAAGACAACATTCTATTCAACATAGGCAAACAAGGCATATGGAAATAACCTGTTAAGTATTTGTACAAGGACATGAACAAAATTGCAATATTTACCTAAGATTAATCTTACAAAGCTACGTTATAATTATACTAATACAATATTATTATACTAATACAGTATTATTATACTAATACAACATCGTACGTATGAACAATTTGATTAAGAATGCAATGTTATGTATACATAACAAATACAAAATATATAATGTTATAATTTCGTATATAGCCTTATACAGAGATGTTCCTGTGTAATTACTTCAACGAGTGTATACCATAAGTACAAATGCACATCGATTCTTTGTTTTGTTTTATGAACACGATTGCTATTGCGCTTATATCTGTCTCGAATACCGTATATTGAAACAAGTTACAAACAACTTACATTATTTTGCACAAACAATCGGGTAATTCATTCAGATGTGTCTTAAACACGATGTCTACTGGCTTCCTTTCATCCGTACACAGTGACCGCTTGAGAGGAACGAATGGTGGTGCCAATCTATAAAAGCCGACGAGGTTGAGAGAATTAATGAAACAGAGACACCTAAAAATGTTGTGTACGGTGTATTATATACCGTTCACGTTACCGTACTACTGGTATTTCCATACGATGTTTTGAAACGGTTTTTAATCACCATATTCCACATGGTATGTTACATCATCACCTACATGACTACATTCTATCTTCCATAACAAGGAAGAGTTAATATAACCGAACGAATAGACACGACCGTCACCCACCCTGACGTACCTTTCCGTTCGAAAGGCGCACGTCCACAAGAGCAGACGCAGAAGTCGGTCAGTTGCGTTGTTTATCCAATCTACTGCTGTCGCGCCGCTGTTACATAATGATACCAAACGGAACAGACAAAAGAGCCACCATTAACGCCAAATAACGGTCGAAAAGAGAAGCCAAGGCAGTCAGTGCCAGTGGCGCACCTGGCGGTTGTCTAGATAACTTCGCAGCGGCGCTGTCTTCAGTGCTACCGATTTCACTGAAACAGGGCATAACTCATTATAGCTGGTGCGGTTAGGTGGACACAAGCATATGCTATTTTGAAGGCAACTGTTTCTTCTTCAAATCGGCGCTCTTGTTTATCTTTTTAAAATAAATGTATTGGATGCAGGTGCCCGAAATGTGCTTATGTACTAGAAATTTGGATAGGATAATATCATTACAGCACAGGATTTATGCCTCCACCACTATGCCATAGCGCCTCCACTCCACTCCAGATGAGGTGCTACCGTCAGCCAAATCACTTGACTGGGCTGACAGTAGTCCGTTTCAACACGAATCATGATGAAACATAATACTAAGTAAAACAAGATCTCACGGCGGGTTAACAAACTCTGATTTTGAATTCGGAAAGTTTAGTCAAAGCTCAGCCAGTTTACGATACAGCCAGTTCTGGCAAGGTACTATGAAAACCCAGGCATCAACATTTCCCTCCATGCTTTGTTGAAGATGAATAAGAACAGCTTCACAACTTCAAGAGTGAGAAATAGGAAAATCGTGTGAAGTTGTCGAATATATATATACTGTAGTAAACTATGACGCTACTAAATATAGATTTACGACGGGCACCTAGACAGGCGACATCAGGATACGACAGGCACTTGGCGCTAATAGTTATATATTTTACTTTAAATTATAAATACAGGTGCCTATTTGGAGAATAAAAAACGAGGTTGGGATGTAATCGGGGTAGAAGTAAGAAGGCGAGAGGAATGTTTCACTACCTTACAAAGCGGCCACCTACTTTACCATTACCATTCTAAACCAAACAACGACCAAGCAGGAGTAGGCTTTCTCATAAACAGGAAATAGAAAGACTACATAGTGAGGGTAAACAGCATCAGTCCCAGAGTAACATAATTTGTTCTGTCCATAACAAAACGCTACAAACTAAAGATAGTGAAAGTAAATGCACCAATGACATCATATACAGAAGAAGACATACATAGCTTAGAAGTACAACGCCGTGGATGAGACTCTAAGTAAACCAAACCATTATCCGATAGTGATGGGAGAATTCAATGCGCAGGCTCAAATAGGGAAAAGAACAAACTCTGTGGAAACAGCACCGCGCAAATTTGGGCTTGACATGAAAATGAAAGAGGCAACACCTTGGTAGAATGGGCAATATCAAGAAATTACAAAGTCATGAATATCATATTGCAGAAGAAAGCAAGGAGGAGATGGACGTGGAAAAGCCGAAACGGTGTAACGAAGACCGTAATTGACTACATCCTAACAAACAGGCCAGACATCGTCACATACGTAACCGTCATCAACCAAGTCAACATTGGAAGTGACTATATAATGGTTATGAGCAACATCAAATTGGACGTAGAGGTGGAAAGGAAAACAATGATGACCAAGAGGCCACCAAGAGTAGATACTAAACAAATAGTATAGTATCAAAGAAAATCGAATTCCAGCACGAATTGAGATACCGATTTTAGATACGACAATAACTAGATGACATCGACACATGAGCGAAACCATCACAGACATGATCCAACAGAGCGCGTCGAGAGTAGCTAAGGCAATCAACAGCCACAGAAATCAAGGATATCGTCCCCAACACGAGCCTTGATGACGAAACGAAAATAAATGGTAGAAAGCGGCGACGATGAACAACGAATAGAGTACGCAGAAATAGGCAAGACCATCAAAAAGAAAGCAAGAGAAGACATCAGGAAATTTAACCAAGAGAGTATACGCGAAACGAGCTTGGCATCAAAGAGCGTGAGGCAAGTCAAAAGAACGCAGAAGCTAGGCTTAGACAGACTTATCACACTCCTAGACAAGCAGAGTAGAGAAATCCACGATCAAGATAAAATCATAGAACGAATAGAGGAATTCTGCTTCGAGCCATAAGACAGTGAACAGAGTACCATTATCCACAATGACCCAAAAGAGGTTCCAGAGATAACGCCATGGGAGGTAGAAGCAGCACTACGAGATACGAAGAATGAGAGAGCAACAGGCAACGACCACACTATGCTAAGCATAATATATATATATTGAAAGCAGGAGAAGATACCATCTAGAAGCCACTTGCTAAGTTGTACAAGAACGGTAAGGTGGTGATAATCTTCAAGAACGGAAATAAGAAAGACCTCAAGTCTGCTCAGTCGTATTTCCTTCTGTAAACTCACTAATTGTCGCTAGATGTCGCGACAAGTTATGCAAAACCGGGTGACTGAGAGACATAAACATTATACTGGAACATGTGAGATGTATTTTGAATATTTTAAATTCAGCTTAGGAATGGAAAGAAATTAATGTTACATAGTTTTTATCATTGAATTCGTTATTGACTAACGCGACAAATTTCTGCTGTTAATATAATATTGTTGTTGTCCAACCTGTATATTATTATGTAACATGCATGATGATACTTCAACACTAAACACGTGCACCTTTCCAGAGAAGGCGCGTAAGAATGGACCATCATAACCGCTCACACGTTTTGAGCAATCCGAGACTAGAAATAGTTCTAGACTTGTCTCTTCAGTCACGTTAGAGATGGCTGGATACGAGACTTACCTCTATGTCACATACACACTGTATGGCTACTGTCAACGTCCTTATGACTAACATACTCCACGACAACTGACCGCTGCTTCACACAGCAGACATCCGACTGTGGCCGAACGTCCGACGTGCTCTGACGGCCCGTATAGTGGGTTGTCAGGCGGTGGGCGTCACGTGATGGGACATTGTGACGACTGCGTCTGACGTAGGTGGCGCTGTTGCGCTTACATTTGTCCGGGCGTATATATATATATATATATATATATATATATATATATATATAATAAATATAATATATTACATATATAATATATATAATATATATTATATATTATATTATATATATATATATATATATATATATATATAATATAATATATATTATATATTATATATTATATATTATATTATATATATATATATATATATATATATATATATATATATATATATATATTACTTACTTACTTATGCCTTTTCGCTCGCTCGGAGCATAGGCCATCGACTAAGGAACGCCACTGTTTTCTGTCTGTGGCCATCTTCTCCATTTCTTTCCAGGTGTACCCCATCTCTTTTGTATCTTTTTCTGTGTCTCTCTGCCAGGTGTTTCGTGGCCTACCTCTTCTTCTCTTCCCTGGGGGGTTCCATGTGATGGCTTGACGGGTGATTGATTCTGGTGGTTTCCTTAGTGTATGTCCTATACACCTCCATTTTCTCTTCTTTATTTCATTTTCTATGGGTAGTTGCTTGGTTGTTTTCCAGAGTGTGGTGTTCGGTACCTTGTCTGTCCACTTCAAGTGTAGTATTCTGCGCAGGCATTTGTTGATGAAGGTCTGTATTTTCTTTAGTGTCTTCTGTGTGGTTCGCCATGTCTCCGCTCCGTAGAGCAAAACTGCCTTCACATTTGAGTTAAACAATCTCAGCTTGGTGTTAATTTTGATTCGTTTTGCTCTCCAAATTTTTCTCAACATGATGAATGCCACTCTTGCTTTCTGGATTCTTGCTTTGACGTCTTCTTCTGTCCCTCCAGTTTTGTTTATTGTACTGCCCAGGTATGTGAATGCATCTGTCTCTTCCAGTGGCTCTCCGTTCAATGTAATGGGGTTGTTGTTCTTTGTGTTGGCTTTCATAGTCTTTGTCTTGCTTCTGTTGATGTTGAGTCCAAGCTGTGTTGACACTGTGTTTAGCTGCTCTGTTTTTTCCTGCATCTGTTTATGGCTGTGTGAGAGGAGAGCGAGGTCATCCGCAAAGTCCAGGTCCTCCAATTGGCTCCATGGTGTCCACTGGATCCCATTTCTTCTATTTTTTGTAGTCTTTTTCATGATCCAGTCTATGGCGAGCAGGAATAGGAACGGTGACAGAAGACATCCTTGCCTCACACCTGTCTTCACCATGAAGGAGTCCGTTAGTTGTCCTGCATGAATGACCCTGCATGCCATGTCTTCATAACTACTTCTTATCAGAGATATAAATTTCTCAGGTATGCCGTAGTGCTGTAGGAGTTTCCACAGCGTGTCTCTGTCAAGGCTATCAAATGCTTTCTCGTAGTCAACGAAGTTTATATACAGTGATGAGTCCCATTCCATGGATTGTTCGACAATGATTCTCAGTGTTGCAATTTGGTCGGTGCAGGATCTGTCTTTCCGGAAGCCAGCTTGGTGGTCTCTGAGCTTGGCATCTACACCTGTCTTCAGTCTGTCCAAGATTATTCTGTTGAGGACCTTTCCGGGTACTGATAGGAGCATTATCCCTCTATAGTTCTTACATTCTTGCATATCGCCTTTCTTTGGGAGCTTCACAAGGTACCCTTCTTTCCATTCCGTTGGTATTTCTTCTTGTTCCCATATCTTCCCGAATAGGTCATGCAGTATCTCGGTGGAGGTCTCTATGTCAGCCTTGATTGCCTCTGCAGGAATTTTGTCTGGGCCGGAAGCTTTCCCTCTCTTCATGTGCTGAATGGCTTTTTCAATTTCTGCCTTACTTGGTCTTTCGCAGTTTATCTGGAGTACTTCTTCCGCTGGTGCGATGTCTGGAGGGTTCTGAGGTGGTGGCCGGTTTAGCAGTTCTTCAAAATGTTCCCTCCATCTCTTCAACTGGTCTTCATCACTGGTAAGTACATTGCCATTCTTATCTTTGATGGGTCTGTCTGTGTTCTTGTACTTTCCTGCTAATTTTCTTGTTACATCATACAGTTGTTTCATGTTTCCTTGGGCTGATGCATCCTCTGCTTCTTTGGCTAGGTCTTCAATGAAGTTTGCCTTGTCTGTTTTTACGCTGTTCTTGACTGCTCTGTTTGCCTCTGTATACTCTTCCTGTGCTGCTGCTTTTGCTGCTCTCGTTCGGCTGTTGTTAACTGCACCTTTCTTTTCCTTCCTCACTTGCACTTTGTTGACAGTCTCTGCAGAAATCCAGTCTTTTTGTTGGTATTTCTTCTTTCCCAGAACTTCGCTGCATGTGCTGGTCCACATCTCCTTGATCTGTTGCCATTGTGTGTCTATGTCCATGTTTCCTTCATCAAGGATATCTTGTAGGGCTTCGTATTTGTTTCTGACTGTAAGTCGGAAGGTCTCTTTTGTCACCCTGTCCTGTAGGAAGTTCACATTGTACTGTGTTCTGGTGCTTCGCTTGACTTCTCTCTTCTTTAGCTTCATCTTCATTCTGGCCAGCACTAGATGGTGGTCTGAGGCTGCATCTGCCCCTCTCTGCACTCTCACATCCTGCATTGATCTTCTGAACTTTCGTCCTATGCAGATATGGTCTATTTGATTTTCTGTCCTGTGGTCCGGTGATACCCAGGTTGCCTTGTGAATCCTGCGATGCGGGAACACGCTGCCTCCGATGATCATATTGTTAAATGCACAAAAGTCGGCCAACATCTCGCCATTTTCATTCATTTTGCCAAGTCCCTGTCTGCCCATGACTTCTTCGTACCCGCTGTTGTCTGATCCGATTTTGGCGTTCAAGTCTCCCATGAGTATTGTCATGTCCTTCTCCTTCAGTTTGTCACACAATGTCTGCAGTTTGTTGTAAAAGTCTTCTTTTGTTTCTTCGTCCTTGTCGTTTGTGGGTGCGTAACACTGAATGATGTTGAGCTTGATGTTTTCTTTCTTTGTTTTGAACGAGGCACAGATGATCCTTGGTCCCGCTGCTTCCCAGTTAATGAGAGCATTCTGTGCCTCATGTGACAACATGAATGCCACGCCTTCTGTATGATGTGCATCTTCCTCTTCATGCCCCGAATAGAGAATCATTTCTCCCGTATTCAGTCTGACTTGCCCTGACTGTGTCCACCTTGTTTCACATAGCCCTAGTACTGTGATGTTGTAGGCCCGTCGTTCCCTTGCTATTTGGGCTGCTTTGTTTGTTTCGAACATGGTTCTCACATTCCATGTTCCGATTTTCGAGATTTTCTTGGAAGATAAGAAGGGTATCGGCGATGTAGCTTCCTTGCGGCTTTCACTGCATGGCGTCATACTCTTCCCAGGAGGCCCTCCCTCTCCCAAGTTCAGTAGAGTTCCTTTGGTCGATGTTTTCGTAACAATCTGTTTTTTTACGGGAAAGGGTTGTTAGCCCTTTGCCCAACCCTCCTCTTTTCTCAGCCGGGCTTGGGACCGTCCATGGCAGAGTTATATATATATATATATATATATATATATATATATATATATATATATATATATATATATATATATATATATATATATATATATATAGTTGACCGCCACTGTTGAAATAATGACGTGTCTTTGTTTCTGGTCTAGGCGCACACAGGGAAACCACCCATTATTATTATTATTATTATTATTATTATTATTATTATTATTATTATTATTATTATTATTATTATTATTATTATTATTATTATTATTAGTATTATTAGTATTATTAGTATTATTAGTATTATTAGTATTATTATTAGTATTAGTATTAGTATTAGTAGTAGTAGTAGTAGTATTATTATTATTATTATTATTATTATTATTATTATTATTATTATTATTATTATTATTATTATTATTATTATTATTATTATTATTATTATTATTATTATTAGTAGTAGTAGTAGTAGTAGTAGTAGTAGTAGTAGTAGTAGTAGTAGTATTAGTATTATTAGTATTATTAGTATTATTAGTATTATTAGTATTATTAGTATTATTAGTATTATTAGTATTATTAGTATTATTAGTATTATTAGTATTATTATTATTATTATTATTATTATTATTATTATTATTATTATTATTATTATTATTATTATTATTATTATTATTATTATTATTATTATTATTATTATTATTATTATTATTATCGATATTATTGACACAATCATCATCATCATTAGTATCAGTATTATTAATATTATCTTTCTTATCTTTCTTCTTTTTATTATTATCGTTGTCGGTATAATTATTAGTTGGACTACTATTACTGCTACTATTGCTGCTACAACAACAACAACAACAACAACAACAACTACTACTACTACTACTACTACTACTACTACTACTACTACTACTACTACTACTACTACTACTACTACTACTACCACTACCACTACCACTACCACTACCACTACCACTACCACTACCACTACTACTATTGTAGTAGTAGTAGTAGTAGTAGTAGTAGTAGTAGTAGTAGTAGTAGTAGTAGTAGTAGTAGTAGTAGTAGTAGTAGTAGTAGTAGTAGTAGTAGTAGTATTAGTAGTAGTAGTAGTAGTAGTAGTAGTAGTAGTAGTAGTAGTAGTAGTAGTAGTAATATAGTAATAGTAATATACACACAGATGAATTCGATGAAGACCAAAAACCTTTGCTGCTAACGGTATAAAAGTGTGTATGTTAGGCCGCTTTGACATACATATAAATGGAGGGGCCAATCCTAGTTGTTTCCCCCAACCCATGGATAACTCTGACGAATTGATATGTCAGTCTATGGAGTAATTTAAAATTTCGCGAAAAGACGGCCCCGTTACATGACCACAGTATAAGCACAATCACGTTCCTAACGAAAAATGCCATAATTGGCCACACCCCTTTAACAACGTCAATACAAATACTTGATTTTAGGTATAATAGTTTATGCTTTTAAGTCAGGTTATTCATGGAAGCTTATTGCAAGTGCCAAGGTGGGGACAGAGACACTAAAAACACATGCACACACACACACACACACACACACACACACACACACACACACACACACTCACACACACACACACACACACACACACACACACAAATACGTGGAATGAGAAATTTATTAAAGCATGTACATGTGATAGTTTCACGTATAGTTCAAATTGAAACATGCGCATGTGTTAGGTTCACATATAGTTCAAACTGTTATGAAGTATATTCATGTGTTAATTTAACGTGTTGTTCAAATTGATAAGAAACATGTGCATGTGTTAGTTTCTTGTTTAGTTCAAATTTATATGAAGTATGTGCATGTATTATTTTCACGTGTAATTCAAACTTATATGAAACATGTGCATGTGTTAGTTTCACGAGTAGTTCAAATTGACATGATACATGTACATGTGTTAGTTTAACGTGTAGTTCAAATTGATATGAAGTATGTGTATGTGTTAGTTTCACGTGTAGTTCAAATTGATATGAAGTATGTGTATGTGTTAGTTTCACGTGTAGTTCAAATTGATATGAAGTATGTGTATGTGTTAGTTTCACGTGTAGTTCCAATTGATATGAAGTATGTGCATGTGTTAGTTTCACGAGTAGTTCAAATTGACATGATACATGTACATGTGTTAGTTTAACGTGTAGTTCAAATTGATATGAAGTATGTGCATGTGTTAGTTTCACCTGTAGTTCAAATATTCCCAGTCATCGACAGACAGCTCATCATGCTCGGTCAAGTCTACAGCAAACACTCAAGGGACACCACTCAACCTCAGGCCGACTGACGACAAATAGTTGTCACGTAAGAGAGCGAGGCAGGGCACCCGACAGACGACGACGGCAGGCGACAGGCGGCGACAGGCGGCGACAGGCGGCGACAGGCGGCGACAGGAGGCGACAGGAGACGACAGAATGGTGCGACGCGACACAGCAGCGACGGATGACAGAACGACACAAACATCGGAAGGTGATTTGGCAGCATCCGAACAAGATGGCATCAACGGTGTAAGATATGACTTCGTTTACGAAACTTCACGCTGAGGTTAAGCTGACACGTGTATGTGGAATATATTATACCGATGGTCGAAGTCCGCCGTCATATGTCCATCGTACTGGTGGCCCGGCGTCTCACACGACGTTGAAACGTGTTTCTTTACATAATTATATCGGGATTAGGGTTGGTCATCGTTTTGGAAAAACTGGAAAATAAAGAATAGCTACATATGTTTTAAACATTTGAATATATCTTTACTATTAGACATGTTATTGACCAAACCACGCGTTGTTCATAGCTAATAATTATATATGAGAATTAGGAGTACTTGTTTGCGCAACACATCGTATGGGCGATGGTGTTGAAGTAGTTACTGTTTGCACTGACGGTGTGATCGCTGCTGACATCCAACGTAGATACCTCGAACTAACCTATTCACCACCTGAAGCATTGAGATTTAACAAGATTGCCACCTAGAGAATCAACTCTAGATGGCAGGTGGACAAGGAAGCCGTTTGGCTTATCGAGAGTCCAACCTATCTATCTAAGTATACCCTGCCCGTCTTAGGTATATGTCAATTTTATTTTTAAACATATTAACACTTCTAGCACCTACACAATCAGCTGATAATTTGTTCCATTCGTTTACTATTCTTTGGGAAAATGAAAATTTTCTAATATCTAGTCTACACTGCTTCTTTGCTAATGCAACTCCATGTCCTCTAGTCCTTCTCTCTTCCTTGACCGTGAAAAAAATATTTCTGTCAATATTTTCATACCCATTCAATATTTTAAAAACCTCAATCTGATCTCCTCTCAATCTTCTGGTTTCGAGTGTTGTTAGACCACATTCTTTTAGACGCATTTCATAACTAATATTCCTGAGTTTTGGTATCATTTTTGTTGCTCTCCTTTGTACTCTTTCTAGCATATCAATATCCTTCTTGCGATATGGCCTCCATGCTTGTATACAATATTCTAAATGAGGCCTAACTATTGTTTTATAAAGCGGTATTATTAGTTCTTTTTCTTTGTATACTATATTTCGCCTAATTAATCCAAGAATTTGGTTTGCCTTCGCTGCTGCAATTCCACACTGCTCTGATACCTTCATGTCAGCACTAATGGTTAAACCTAAGTCCTTTTCCTTTACAGTAGTATTTAGTACAGTACCACCCATTGTATATTGTGCATTTTCATTCCCATGTCCTGTGTGGAGGCACTTACACTTTCCAAAGTTAAACAGCATTTGCCATTTCTCAGACCATTCTATCAACTTATTTAGATCATCTTGTAAATGCTGTCTATCTGCATCACTTTTTATTTTCCTAAACACTTTTGTGTCGTCCGCAAACTTCAACACCTTGCTTGTTACGTCATCATCCAAATCATTGATATATATTAAGAATAAAATAGGTCCCAATACTGATCCTTGCGGTACTCCACTCAAAACAGATTTCCAATTTGAAACCTCCCCATCAACTACTACTCTTTGTCTTCTATCAATAAGCCATTTTTCTATCCAGTTAATCATACTATTTCCTATGCCATGGGCCTTTAGTTTAAGTAGTAATCTTTGGTGTGGCACTTTGTCAAAGGCTTTTTTAAAATCTAAATAGATTATATCTACTGGTGATCCCTCATCTACCCACTTTGTGACATCTTCCAAAAAACATAACATATTTGTTAAGCATGACCTCGCTTTTAAAAACCCATGTTGAGATGTGTTTATCAATTTATTTTTAACAAGAAAATCAACCAAGTGATCTTTAATTAGTCTTTCTAATAGTTTACAAATCACCGATGTTAAACTCACTGGCCTATAGTTCTCTGACTTGCTTCTTGATCCTTTTTTAAATAATGGTATGATGTTTGCTTCTTTCCATTCTACCGGAACCACTCCTTCCTCTAATGCCAAATTAAACACTGTTGCAAGTGGTATGCTAATTTGTTCTACAATTTCCAGTAGTAATTTGGGAGGAATCCCATCCACTCCTGGTGATTTATTATCCTTCATATCTCTTATTTTCATAGCTACCATTTTTGGGGTTACAGTTAGTTGTCCTAAATAGTCACACTCTCTCCCTTCGAACTTAGTCTCTAGTACTGGTAATGTACTAATATCTTCCCTGGTAAACACCGAACTAAAGTATTCATTTAGGTTTTCTGCCATTAAGAATCCCTCCGTTATTATGTTTCCATCACTACCTTCTAGTGGCCCGACCTTATCTTGAACTTTCTGTTTACTTCGAACATACGCATAAAAACTCTTGCTGTCATGTTTTATGTTGAAAGCTATTTTTTGTTCATAGCTTCTCTTCGAATTTCTAATTTCAGCTGTAGCTTGATTAAGTGCTTCTTTATAAATGGCATAGTCTTCTTCACTTCCAGTATGTCTATATGTCTTCCACATCATTTGCTTGTACTTGATTTTTCTAATGGCGTCCTTCGATAAGTGTTTCTTCTTTGACCTTTTCCCTTGTTTTTTCAAGGGGACAAATTTGTCAACGACGCAGTCAATTTCCCTCTTTAAGATATTCCAGCATTCTGTTGCTGTCTTATTCTTCAGTGTGTTATTCCAGTCTATCTTCGCTAAATATTCCCTCATGTCCTTATATCTTCCTTTGTGAAAATTTTTCCTGTACCGTATTTTACTGTTCCGTTCTCCTTTTACTTTGATGATAAAATGTATCTGGTTATGATCACTACATCCCAGTGGCTCACATATATTGACATTATCAACAAATTCCTTCTGTGAGCTCAAAACTATGTCCAACACGTTCTTGTCCCTGGTTGGTTCTAACACATGTTGAAAAAGGAAACTATCTTGTACTAAATTTAAAAACTCTTGATCCTCTCTCCCTGGACTCTGTAGAGATGTCCACTTTATATGCCCATGGTTAAAATCCCCCATAATAATACAGTCCCGTTTACTCACTTCTTTTATAGCGTTGTGCATTTTTTCATTCTCTTCTATGCTTATGTTTGGACTACGATAAACTAACCCAACAGTTAATGTTGAGTTTCCTGTAACTATGTTACACCAGACAGCTTCACATTCTGCTTCTTTTTCTAATTTTATTTCATAAGCCTGGATGGATTCTTTAATATATAAAATAACTCCGCCTCCCCTTCTTCCTAATCTATCTTTCCTAAACATTACATATCCTGTCATTCCTAATTCGGCATCTGATATATCGGGGGTGGCCCAAGATTCAGTTATACCTATTATGTGAGGGTCAATATCTTCTACCATAATGTTTAGTTCATTTCTTTTGTTTACTATGCTCCTTGCATTTAAACAAACACATTTATAACCAAATTTCGTAGGGCTTTCCAGGCTGTTTTTTGCTGATTTCTTTTTGCTGTCTTTAGCTATGCCTCTAGTATTTGGCTTCTCTGTGTATCCCCCCTGCGAAACTAGTTTAAAAAATTGCAACCTGTTCCTCTGTCCATAGATTGAAGCAGGTTCTCGGAGAACACTGCTGCGCCCTTTCCGCTTAGATGGAGGCCATCTCTCACGTACATATCTTCCTTCCCAACAAAGTATCCCCACAAATCTACAAATCCAACTCCTTCTCCTTCACACATCTGCTCCACCAGAGCATTGATTGCCATCCTCTTACAGTTTCTATAGGTTGCTCCCCTTCCTCCGATTACTGGCAAGATTCCTGAGATAATGATCTGTTCAACTCTTGTCTTCTTCAGTTTCCCTACCAACTGTCTGTATCTTTGCACTATTCTAGTTGTCCCCTCCCTGTCTGCATTGTTCGTCCCTACATGTACTAATATCGATCCTCCCTGGCCATGCCCCAACACGTTCTCTACCCTATCTGTCACATGCTCAATCCGAGCGCCCGGAAGACAAACAACAACATCTTCTCCTTTGTTTAACGTCTTGTCCGTCTTTCGCAAAATTGAGTCGCCCATAAAAACCCTTTCTGTTCTCAATGCACCCTCGATCACTGCTTCAGAGTAGCTCCTCCGTTTTGCATCTCCCTGGTTGCTGACTTTCCCCCCTGCCGCTTTCTCTGTTCCTTTCTTTCCTGTCTCTTTTCTTCCTGACATCTTCCGTTTGGTCATATCTACTCTCAGTTCCTTTCTTCCCTTCGTCTTTCCTCCTGTCGCATCTACTTCTATCATCTCCTGTCCCCTTGTCCCTCCCTCCTTCTCTACTGTCACTTTCTCCACTGTCTCCTTCATGCATGGCATGTTTTCTGTTGTTCTTTCTCCATTTGTTTTCCTTGCTATCATCCTCCCTCCTCTCTCCATCCCCTTCACAAGATCCGTTAGCTTAGCTAGCTCTGCCGTCAGACAGTCCACTTTCCAACACCCTAAACATTGGAAAGTAAACCCTTCCTCCGTTGTCTCTGACCAAGACTTTCCGCACCCCGATAAGGCAAAATCCACCAAGCTGTGGCAGTGATCACACAGCAAGTGCCTCCTTGCCTTCACTTGCCGCTTGGAAGGTGCCATAATACGATTGATCAAATCAACTTAGTTTATACCAACTTAGTCTTTAGAAAGACTGTTTGTTTATTGTGTACAGCAACTGCAGCACACTACGTGTTATTAACAACTTACTACCTATGCTACCATGAACAATAATTTTATTCTGTACTGGTACCGTTCCCTAGCGGATACTTTGGACACTACCTATATAAACAGACTAGGGCTTTCTGCTAAAACACTTGCTTATTTTTAATAACAATGGCACCGAATCAAAGAATTATCCTATGTATGCAGCTGTTTTGCTTACCACTTTATCTGTTATATATCATATCAATTTATCAGATTTGCTAAGTTTTGTTTACAATCTTGTTGAAAGCTAGATTACCCTATTTCACCCACTATAAATAATAGTCTGCACAAACTAAGGATTCCTACTAAAAAGCTTGTTTATTTTTAATAACAATGATACCTATTCAGAGTGTTACCTTACACATATAGTTGTTACGCTTATTGCTTTGTCTCTTATATACGATATCAAATAAACAGATTTTGCTCAGTCTTGTTTACAATTTGTCGAAGGCTAGATTACCCTATTATCACCCACGTATACTAATTTGTTCAAAAATACTGTTTACTAACTAAATTTAACCAAAACTGCCACTCAATATATGTCTAGTACACCCTTATGAATAACCTTAGCACAAAAATAATACTTATCAATCAATACTTCCGCTTGTTTTTCAACTTTTATACACCACCAAATTCAAACATCTGCATCCACCAAGTTTCCCGCCAATTGCCAATTCCCGCCAATTGCAAAGCAACGAGTCTATCAAGCGCACAAAATGGATGTTTCTTTCGTCGTTTATTGTATTGAAACGTGTGTGTGTGTGTGTGCGTGCGTGCGTGTGTGTGTGTGTGTGTGTGTGTGTGTGTGTGTGTGAGTGTGTGTATATATATATATATATATATATATATATATATATATATATATATATATATATATATATATATATATATATATATATACAAACACCCTTAGTATAGCAGGTCAAACACACTTGTTCTAGCATGACCTAGTAATGTAATGCACATATATAATTTATGTAAACATTGGCGTAAAGGCCAAACGTGACAGAGGTTACTCGCAGTGTTTATACTGAGACGTAAACACGCGACGACGCCTTGTCTGTCCATCAACTGGCGTATCTAAAACGTCACCGTTTGTCTACGTCACAATAACAATAAGAATTATGACATCGGTTATAACATCGGCGTGTCATCGCTAAACCAGTATTTCCAGCCTGTTTGTCTCTATTAAATCACGTCGCAAACTCGTGTGTAGTTAGAGTGGCAGCATAACAGTCGACAGCATGTCCGATAGTGGCGCTACATTCCGAAGTTTCGGCGGACCATGTTGCCAAGCATTAACGGATATGTTTAGTTAGCGGTTTACCAGCGATTCTTGTGTCTAAACCCAAGAGACAGTAACAAATACTTCAACCAGATCTGTGTGTGTTGGCAACTTGATTTGACCACGAGTAGGTCCAGCAGATGGTCCGGCTCCTGACCATTCTTGACCGTTCTCTTCTTCTCTCACCGAGTCGTCACTACTCTTTACTGCTTGCTTATTTATTACTTAAATTTATTTATTTGCTTACGTAATTATCCACATGTATATACCACATACTTCTCAGTTTTTTTATTGCTACTTAATTTAATTTTACTTTCATGTGCCTTTATACTTTCTTTCTCGACCTATCTCAAACCGTTGCTTCGTCTCGAATCATCGGTAGTGATACAGCATAACAG
This sequence comes from Oasisia sp. SBJ-2009, assembly GCA_964017155.1. Taxonomy (NCBI): domain Eukaryota; kingdom Metazoa; phylum Annelida; class Polychaeta; order Sabellida; family Siboglinidae; genus Oasisia; species Oasisia sp. SBJ-2009. The sequence continues at coordinate 39,460,045 of OZ024858.1, forward strand.
CCATATTTCATTCGCAAGGATGATGCCACTACAAAGAAACATTTCTAATCCATTACATTTGAATTAGCAAATTTGGGTCATCATCCTGAATCTTGACATGGTCTGAAACCAACAGTCTACATCCATAAGTGAAATGAAATCTATGCTTTTCTTCAATGCAATTACGTTGTTATAACATTTTTTTAAATTTTCTTTAAAGTTTGGTATCTAGACTTAATTACGCCGTTTTTATCTGTGCGTACATCACAATGCCAAACGTTTCGACTGCCTCAACTTGAAATAACCGGTTTTCTTGAAAATTTAAAGTAAGTCGTGCCACTCCAGTCTCCGGTCTGCTGCAGGAATCACCGACGAGGACGCCAGTCGCAAGTTGCGTCAACAACGAAACACAGACGACTGGGGTAGGAGAAAACAGTGAAACCCTAACCCCGAGAAACGACGCCCAGGTTCAGGGGAACGACCCGTTGACTGCGGGGAACGACCTCTTAATTCTAGTGAATGACAGCCTGGCCGTGGGGAAGGGGGACAAGGCGGGAGAGGAGCGTTTGGAGTGGGACAGTCCTGTGGAGTACGTGTTATCGTGTCTCGGCTATGTGGTCGGCCTCGGCAACATCTGGCGCTTCCCCTACGTGTGCTACACCAACGGCGGAGGTAGGACCTGGTGGCGGAGGTAGGACCTGGGGGCAGAGGTAGGACCTGGTGGCGGAGGTAGGACCTGGGGGAGGTAGGACCTGGGGGCGGAGGTAGGACCTGGTGGCGGAGGTAGGACCTGGGGGAGGTAGGACCTGGGGGCAGAGGTAGGACCTGGTGGCGGAGGTAGGACCTGGGGGAGGTAGGACCTGGGGGCGGAGGTAGGACCGGGGGGCGGAGGTAGGACCGGGGCGGCAGAGGTAGGACCGGGGGGCGGAGGTAGGACCTGGTGGCGGAGGTAGGACCGGGGGGAGGTAGGACCTGGGGGCGGAGGTTGGACCCGGGGGAGGTAGGACCTGGGGGCGGAGGTAGGACCCGGGCGAGGTAGGACCTGGGGGCGGAGGTAGAACCCGGGGGCGGAGGTAGGACCTGGGGGCGGAGGTAGGACCTGGAGGCAGAGGTAGGACCTGGAGGCGGAGGTAGGACCTGGGGCGGAGGTAGGACCCGGGGGCGGAGGTAGGACCCGGGGGTGGAGGTAGGATCCCGGGGGGAGGTAGGACCTGGGGCGGAGGTAGGACCTAGGGGCGGAGGTAGGACCCGGGGGCGGAGGTAGGACCCGGGGGCGGAGGTAGGACCTAGGGGCGGAGGTAGGACCCGAGGGCGGAGGTAGGACCTGGGGACGGAGGTAGGACCTGGGGATGGAGGTAGGACCTGGGGGCGGAGGTAGGACCTGGGGGCGGAGGTACGACCCGGGGGCGGAGGTAGGACCTGGAGGCGGAGGTAGGACCTGGGGCGGAGGTAGGACCCGGAGGCGGAGGTAGGACCCGGGGGTGGAGGTAGGACCCGGGGGCGGAGGTAGGACCCGGGGGTGGAGGTAGGACCTGGGGGTGGAGGTAGGACCTGGGGTGGATGTAGGACCTGGGGACGGAGGCAGGACCCGGGGGCGGAGGTAGGACCCGGGGGCGGAGGTAGGACCTAGGGGCGGAGGTAGGACCCGAGGGCGGAGGTAGAACCCGGGGACGGAGGTAGGACCTGGGGGCGGAGGTAGGACCCGGGGGCGGAGGTAGGACCCGGGGGCGGAGGTAGGACCTGGGGGCTGAGGTAGGACCTGGGGGCGGAGGTAGGACCCGAGGGCGGAGGTAGAACCCGGGGACGGAGGTAGGACCTGGGGGCGGAGGTAGGACCTGGGGGCGGAGGTAGGACCCGAGGGCGGAGGTAGAACCCGGGGACGGAGGTAGGACCCGGGGGCGGATGTAGGACCCGGGTGTGGAGGTAAGACCCGGGGCGGAGGGAGGACCCGAGGGCGGAGGTAGAACCGGGGACGGAGGTAGGACCTGGGGGCGGAGGTAGGACCCGGGGGCGGAGGTAGGACCCGGGGGCGGAGGTAGGACCTGGGGGCGGAGGTAGGACCTGGGGGCGGAGGCAGGACCCGAGGGCGGAGGTAGAACCCGGGGACGGAGGTAGGACTTGGGGGCAGAGGTAGGTCTTTCTCATAAACATAGTTCATACCCCACGTGATTTAGCGTATATATATATATATATATATATATATATATATATATATATATATATATATATATATATATATATATATATATACATATATATATATATACATATATATATATATATATATATATATATATATATATATATATTAGTGGTGTTTAAAATGTTTCTGTTTTGAGCCTGTGCACGTGTGTCGTTGACCCAGTGCTCTCTCTGTTGACAGGCGCCTTCCTCATACCCTACCTCTTAATGATGTTGTTTGTTGGAATACCGCTTTTCATGCTCGAGGTGACAATGGGGCAGTATTCCTCAAGTGGACCGATCATGGTTTGGGAGGCGTCACCGCTGTTCAAAGGTAATGCACTGTTCCTATCAGACCATCTGGGGTTTGTGCTAGAAAACGGTCCTTGACGAAAGAAACATCACACATTGGTCATGTATATATACAACGCTTTTGTAGCAATATAATTAAAATGAAGATGGCCACCAAAGTAAATAGAATAGCTAGCTAGTTGGACTTCTGAGTAATTATTCAAATTTAGATACGTATCTGTAATTTGATAAATTAGTTAGGAACTTGTATATTCTTGTCCCCAGCTTTCCATTTTTAAGAACCGCTTTACCCAATGAAAAGAATGCTGTTGTATATTTGCTATGTTCAATCAATCAATATGCTTAGTCACTACAATAACAGTTATTTAGTAATTTAACATATTCAACCTGATATGCTGGAATGTGTTTACCATAAAGTGTCCTTCCTAATATATCTGTACTTTAACCACTGATATTGCCTGTTTGCTTAACAGCAGTTTACCTTTAATGTTAATGCAGACTAATTTCATTTATTTTACTAGTAAATCTTGACTTGTCAATGCAGGCATCTATCGAGTGGATGAACTGGACGAATACGTCTCTTTCTACCAGATGTTTCAGCGTCCTAGTCTGTACAAAGCATCTTTCACTTTGTCAGGCTTCCCCTGCTGTGTATAAAAAAATAGTAGTAAGGCGAATGTTGTTCGGCTAGGGCGCGAGATGCATGCTGGTTGGAAAATTAATGCGGCTTCCGGTTGCAGGGGTCGGCATCACCATGGTGGTCGGAGGTCTTCTTGGAGGCGCTTACTACAACATGATCATTGGCTACGCCTTCTATTACATGTTCGCGTCATTCGAGCCGGAGTTGCCATGGCAACGCTGCGGACATGACTACAACACAAAGTGTATGTGTTAACTTGAAAATAGCGACTGCGATGAGCACGGAGGAGTCTTGCGGTTAAAGCAGCCGCGATCGTTGTCATGCTAGATTGTGCTAGTTATTTATCTGCGACTGGATTAGGCGAGTCACACGGGGGTCGAATGAGACAGAAAGTGGCGAAGGGCAAATAACACCGGAGAGACACTTTGTTATGCGGGGTGCTTCGTCCAGCAGTTCGGTTCTCCCCTCTCGCGCTGTCTCCTCTCTCTGTCTCTCACTCTCTCTCTCTCTCTCTCTCTCTCTCTCTCTCTCTCTCTCTCTATGTCTCTCTGTCTCCTTCCGTCCGTCCGTCCGTCCGTCCGTCCGTCCGTCCGTCCGTCCGTCCGTCCGTCCGTCCGTCCGTCCGTCCGTCCGTCCGTCCGTCCGTCCGTCCGTCCGTCCGTCCGTCCGTCCGTCCGTCCGTCCGTCCGTCCGTCCGTCCGTCCGTCCGTCCGTCCGTCCGTCCGTCCGTCCGTCCGTCCGTCCGTCCGTCCGTCCGTCCGTCCGTCCGTCCGTCCGTCCGTCCGTCCGTCCGTCCGTCCGTCCGGCCGTCCGTCCGTCCGTCCGTCCGTCCGGCCGTCCGGCCGTCCGTCCGTCCGTCCGGCCGTCCGGCCGTCCCTCCCTCCCTCCCTCCCTCCCCCTCTCTCACTCTCACTCTCACCCTCACCCTCACCCTCACCCTCACTCTCACTCTCACTCTCACTCTCACTCTCACTCTCACTCTCACTCTCACTCTCACTCTCACTCTCACTCTCACTCTCACTCTCACTCTCACTCTCACTCTCACTCTCACTCTCACTCTCTCTCTCTCACTCTCACTCTCACTCTCACTCTCACTCTCACTCTCACTCTCTCTTGGTCTCCCTCTCGCTCTTTCTCTTTCTCTTTCTCTTTCTCTTTCTCTTTCTCTTTCTCTTTCTCTTTCTCTTTCTCTTTCTCTTTCTCTTTCTCTTTCTCTTTCTCTTTCTCTTTCTCTTTCTCTTTCTCTTTCTCTTTCTCTTTCTCTTTCTCTTTCTCTTTCTCTTTCTCTTTCTCTTTCTCTTTCTCTTTCTCTTTCTCTTTCTCTTTCTCTTTCTCTTTCTCTTTCTCTTTCTCTTTCTCTTTCTCTTTCTCTTTCTCTTTCTCTTTCTCTTTCTCTTTCTCTTTCTCTTTCTCTTTCTCTCTGCCTCCATCCCTCCCTCCCTCCCCACTGGCACACATTCACCACACTGCTACTATAATGTTATTGTTATTCTAATACATCCCCTGTTGTCCGTGGACAGACTGCTATTCGAAAGAAGAGGCTGAAGCGTGTGAGACCATCAACGGCACGTGGGCCGGACAACACTGCTACAACACGACCAACGCCACGGCCCTGGACAACAGTGTGTACGAGACAGTGTGCGGCAAGACGCCGACAGGTGGCGCCACATGTTGGAACAGTTCGTTCGACCCGATACAACAATACCTTGACGACATCGTGACGCACAGACGCAGTCCAAGCGATGAGTACTTCAAGTGAGTACATACGATTGGTAAATGTCAACTCAAAATGTCGTGATAGGAAGCAACGTCGGTGCTAATATCGTTGATGCACAGGAACGTTGCGTTGGAAGAAAGCGCCAATCGGAGTTTTGCAACAAGACTCAGTTCTGTTCTGTTATGCGTTGATCGAATAAATAGTTCATGGTTTCTGTCGGACATTGGTTGGGTGATGCAATTGTTTCTGTTGTTGTTAAGGGATGATGTTATGAGTTTTTTTGCCGTCATGATATGACGACACGAGTGCTGCTCACGGACTGATGACGATATTAAAACATATATCGAATTTCAAAGTTTGTCTTCTGTTGCAATGGTGTTGAAGGTTATGTCACAGCCCCGACACGATGACGCGGGGTCCGTTGTAATCACTGGATGACGTCCCCAGTTCTATTACAGTCACGCACTCACGGGACGATGTCGTGAGTTATATTGTTGTCTTGAAATGACGTCATGTGTTCTATTGCAGCCATGGGATGCTGGACAGGAGTGAGAGGATAGAGGACGCCGACTTCCTCAAGTGGGACATTTCCCTCGTCTACCTCCTCGTCTGGCTGCTCTGTTTCGTCTGCATCGCGAAGGGAATCAAGTCCGTCGGCAAGGTAGGCGGGACTGTTCATGCAGTTCCATGGTCAATATAAACATAAATACCTATAATGTGATGTCAAAATATTTAATATATGCAACGTGCGTATATTTGACATTGTTTTATATATATTATATATGTATATATATATATATGTATGTATATATATATATATATATATATATATATATATATATATATATATATATATATATATATATATATATATATATATATATGTATATGTATATATATATATATATATATATATATATGTGTGTGTCTGTATATATATATAATTATATATATATATATATATATATATATATATATATATAATTATATATATATATTGTCTGTAACAAGAATGTCATATATATATATATATATATATATATATATATATATATATAATTATATATATATATTGTCTGTAACAAGAATGTCATATATATATATATATATATATATATATATATATATATATATATATATATATATAAAACAATGTCAAATATACGCACGTTGCATATATTAATATTTTGACATCACCAGACAAGAAAAACTATGTAACAAGAATGTCATATATATATATATATATATATATATATATATATATATATATATATATATATATATATATATATATATATATATGACATTCTTGTTACAGACAATCGTGTATTTTGATGGCTACTGAACAAGTCTGACAACTTCCAACAGAGATAATTTTTAAGTGAATTTTATTATAATGTTATGGTAGTTTACGTAACATATACTGCTACTCCATAACCGCCTAAGTTAACTGTTTAAAAGAGAAAATTGTGAACGATTGTTTGATGTGTGATTGTAGTTTTTTTCTATAGTTAAATATTTTATTATTTTATTTATTGTAGTACTCTTTATGGTGCGTTTACCCATTTCAGTGCTCCCATATTTGTTTATTCACAAATGTTATGTGTTGTACCAATTTTAATTCTGACATAAATTTCCGTTTAAAATTGTTTTTGAATCTTTTCAAATCTTCAGTGTTCACCAATGTGACATATTGGTGTTATTTCAGGCAGTCTACTTCACAGCCATCTTTCCCTACGTCATTCTCGTCATCCTGTTCGTGCGAGGAATCACACTCCCCGGCGCCATTGACGGCATCAAGTACTACATCCTCCCTGACTGGAGCAAACTACAGTCTCCCAAGGTAAAGGAAACCTGAACTCAATCGTAGCGGACTAGCGGCCATTTTGAAATCCACGACAGCCATAAAGGAACATTATTTTGTCTTAATCAATTCCATGTCCCCAAATATGTGGGTTTTACCACTGAAATTAACTTTTCTTGTGATGTAGATCGAGATAAATAATAAATAGTTTTACCAATGGGCGGCTATTTTGAAAATCTAAGATGATTCTCACAGAAGAATTAACTTCGTAACAATAAAATGCCATATTAGCAAATGATGAAATTCTTAATGTATACAATAATATTAGTCATTATTATGTCGGCAGCTACGTTTCATTTAAGAATTGAAGATAGCTGCAAAGATGTCGCAACCATAGTTCTGTTGGATATATTCGATATATAACCTGCGTGAAATAATGCGGTTTTATAATACAGTAACAGAAACTAAGCATTTACATACTGGCCTAGATTAACGTCTGAGTGAGTACTATAAAGATTGACATGCTAAATAATTAACACCGTTCAACACCGTTCAACACCGTTCAACACCGTTCAACACCGTTCAACACCGTTCAACACCGTTCAACACCTACAGGACCGTTAAACTTATATTTGTATAGGGTTTTGGAATGGGTTTTGATAAAAAGGTATTCCATACGATATGTTACATTGACAATGAGCAAAGATTTCGTTTGAATCTTCCATACCCATGCAAACTGCAATGCATGCTAGAAGAAAAGCGCAGGTCCATAAGAGCAGATAATACACATAGACCAATGGCCTTTTCCCACAAACCAAGTCATAATATGGCGTTGCTATTACGCAGCCATCCATTTCCTGCAGATAAGCATGCAAAACAATATTGCGCACCGTATAGCGTATGAAATATACGGCACATACCGTGTAAAGGCAAACCACGCACTAGAACCACACGCTAGAGGAACTCGTTCATACCGTCTGCACACGGTATGTCCCGGGCAATGTCCCAATGTTTGGATCAATACAATTAGTCCTAGACCTGCCCTATAGGCCCGTAGACATTTCGGAGATATCGAAGTTTGACTGTTGATTTGGGTAATATATACATATGGCTTTAATATTCTACTAGGTGGACATTTCAAAAACTGGGCATAACGTGGCGACGGCCATTTTTCAAAATGGCTGCCAAATTTAATATCCCCGTATAATTAATATAGGCAATGAGGCAACCTTGGCTTATTGTAAACAAATACCACATTACTACTTCTCTTTTGGGATAGTTATAACAGTGGGGATATATCTCGTAGGCAATTACCACCTGTTTAAAACATAATTTGACTGCTCAGTACCTGATAATCTATATAGATCGATGGTAGTCCTGGCTTGAGTGATGCAGGCTTTAACCTATAAACATGTTTTTCACATGCACCTTTCCATCTGTAATGTGTTCTGGTGATGACACTTTTCAAACATACATGAAATTCAGAATTATATTGGCATTTGGTTATATACAGATGACACATCGATTAATGGTCTCGCCATATGATCTCATGTATACTGAGCGATAATAGGGAACATATCATATACGGCGTTGAACTCGTCTCAAACTTATAACTAATGTTAACAGTGGGTCAAACAGGTCTCCACTGTATATCTGCTACACCCTTCGACGACATGAAGCACTTAAGATGTGGTGAAAGATGGATCTAAATACCGTATTTCTTAAATACGGACATAATGGGCTATGACAGATGCCATCTTAAAAAAAGGCGCGAATTGTTATGTTATTGAAGGTAACAAATAACATGTTTGATATCACTATCCACCAAGGTATCCAACAACGTCAATAATAAAACTGCTCTAGGTGACGTAGGCGGAAATAAATGCCATAGGAGCCAAGTAATTGTATATTTGAAATTGGAGTATCTTGAAACATACATTGGCATACCACAATTATTGCTCTGCATGCCGTATTTATTAAGATACGGGGATATTGAATTTGGCAGCCATTTCGAAAAATGGCCGTCGCCACGTTATGCCCAGTTTTTGAAATTTCCACCTAGTAGAATATTAAAGCCATATGTATATATTACCCAAATCAACAGTCAAACTGCGATACCTCCGAAATGTCTACGGGCCTATAGGGCAGGTCATGGAATAAATTATATTGTATTGCGCAGTATTGTATTGCACTGCACTACATCGCATTGCATTAAATCCGAGTGTGTACAGGTGTGGGCAGACGCCGCCTGCCAAGTCTTCTTCTCCCTCAGTGTCGGGTGTGGCGGTCTCATCACCTACTCCAGCTACAACCGCTTCAAGAACAACATCTACAGGTGAACAACAGCCGACATCAAACCTTTCTTTTCCTGCTCTCTTGAGGGTGGAGTCTACGTTGGTGGCTTCTTCTGTTTTTCTTGTTAGTTCTTTCCATATCTCAGTTATTGTCTTGCTCATTCTCTCTCTCTCTCTCTCTCTCTCTCTCTCTCTCTCTCTCTCTCTCTCTTTCTCTCTTAGTCTCACTCATTCACTCACTCAATCACTAACTCACAAACTAACTAACTAACTAACTAACTCACCCATTCACTCACTCTCTCCATATATATATATACATATATATATATATACATATATATATATATGTATATATATATATATATACGTATATATATATATATATATATATATACATATATGTATATACATATATGTATATATATATATATATTATATACCTTTCACACGCCCTCTCTCGCATTAGAAATAGACGAGTGTGTACAAATACGATTATAGTTGAACATATGTATAAATAATATAATCGGCTGGTAGTTAAAATGCTTTAACCATAATAACAAAAAACATTTAGACGATTAAATATATTTATTTCTAAATGCAGAATTTTTTACAGTAGAAAATAATTAAGCCAAATTAGCCATATCTACAGTCAGGCCATAACACGTGTTTCAGAGACACGCTCATTGTGACTCTC
>OZ024858.1:39469865-39494865 GCA_964017155.1 Oasisia sp. SBJ-2009
GCTCATTGTGACTCTCGGCGACTGTCTGACGAGTCTCTTCGCCGGGTTCGTCATATTCGCCGTGCTCGGGTATATGGCCAATGAACAGGGTGTGCAGGTGCCTGACGTCATCAAGTCGGGCGAGTATAATGTCGGTTTGTGGAGCAAAGTCAAAGCTCTGTTGCAATTCAGGAATGTTACATTGCAAATCGGGTGTATCGTATGAAACTCTCTAAGTATATTACAACAACTGTAAACATCATTGTGTGCCTAATAAATGGGTAAACAATGTTTCCCCGCACCCCCACTCACCCCAAATGTACAACAACAAAACATTCCGTTATATCCCTCATATGATTTCCATGATAAGACAATTCAATTTAGGGTATAACATGCAATACATCGTGTGCTAGGATCGGTACACGGTCGAAATCATGATGTACACGGTCGACAACATTAAAATAAACAAAAACACTTCAAACACCTCCCAATTCCTAAATTTCGGGAGTTAGTGTGCCCAACTTTGAGGGACGTTGTTTCAATATACATCCATTAATAGTCCGGGATCAGAGAGGGTTGACCCTGCATTGTTGTATTAATTTTTTTCTGTTGATTTTGATAACCAAGGGTCTCTATTTTCAGAAACTGCTTGATGACATGTTGCCACCCTTGAGCAATTTGAGAAATTCAATATGGCGTCCAAGATGGCCGCCATTACATATAAATGACCATAACTCCCTACCTGTTCATCATAGGAAGGTGGTTTTTGGTTCAATACCTAGGTTTTAGGGGTCAAGCTATCCATTAGAACTAAGTATTATGTTAATATCTTATTACCTAATGGTAATTTCCAAGATGGCTGCCAAGATGGCCACCGTAACACTAACACGGGCATATCTCCTTAACTATTTACTCCAAATTAGTCGTGAAGGTGTCTATCACTGGGTATTTTGGAGACACATCTATCTGTATCAGATCAAAGTTCATATACTGATGATGTCATCTAGAAATCCAAGATGGCTGCCAGTTTACAAGCACTGGTATATCTTTTACAATCTTCAATCTTGGGAAAAATATAAAAAGGTAAACGACCAAGGTGGTATATTATAACAAATGTTCTTTAATTTTAAATCTGAATTCTCACACAGACTACCAAAAGCATATTATACAATTCATATTTAAGGATGGCTACCATTTCACCAAATAAGTTATACTGTTGAATATTGTGTTGCCCATGTGCATCGCAAAGACATGCAATCAACTATGATGTCGGGTTACAGCAACCTTGATTATAGCAGGCGCAAAATATTGCATTTCCTGTTTGCAGAGTTGTAACTACAGGCACGTGAACTGCATTGAGTAGTACTGTGGCATCCACATTTTATTAGACGTAGTACCATCTCTGGGACTATTCGACTTCATCAGGGAGGGTAACTGGTTGAAGGGACTTGTTTTGGCCATCCTTTACCCAACCATATTCCGTTGAGTCCAACTCGCGTGGATTCTGCGCTTCCAGTGACTGCCATACCAAAGCCTGGTGGTGAGTTCTTTTAACATTTTCTTTGAATGCCTCAGTTGTTGGTGGCAAGATACGCAACTTCGGTGTTGATGACCCTTTGCCTATTTTTGACAGCCATACTTTTAACCTTGTCTCTGACACTGTACTACAGCTTCATTGCATCTATCGGAACACTGATGGCTGATACGGTCTATCAGATATAGTGTCCTCTGTGATTGGCGGTGTGTCGAGAATGCTCACTGGAATAAGGATAAACCACTACATTGCAGTGGTGACCTTATGCTAATTCTCGAAACCGAAGCCAGCAAGAGTCAAACTACCAAACTTTGGGTCGATGTCTTAATAAAACCTGTCCTGCTCACCATGATGTTGGTACGGGCTGAGCGCGAAGGTGACCGGCCACTTCATCTGGCAACCTACAAGGAAATGCTTCTTTGTTGGAGGCATGTGAACCATGCGATATATGGGTTGTGCTACCTTCGTGAGATGGAACGGCTACCACAAGAGATGTTGTCAGACGTCATGAAGGGTGAGCATGTCATGCACCATTCTGCTGGCTTATAGAATGGCATCTGGAGCAATATGATGATTGAGACGACGTTCATGCGGTATGGGCATGCTTGTGGTGGGATAGTTGGCATCACGCTTAAGCCAGAAACGCTAAAGGTGTGGGCCCTTAGTCTGCATGCATGCAGCTGGGTGGAATCTGATCTGGATGACATGACGGATGAGGACGCACAAAGAAGAGGCAAAAGCCAGGATCGCTGAAGACAAGAGAGACCGAGATGGAATCAGACAAAAACTCAACAGTTGCATTAATCCTTTAGATTCTGCGGCACACCGCAGTGGTATAGTCAATGTAGTTAGCGGCCAGATTGGTTCAACTGAAGTCAATGTCCACAATGCTGTCACAATCGGGGCTGAACAAATGAAAAATTTCGAAAGTCGGTTACAGCAGGGACTTTATGAAACCATCACGAAGAAGGTTATTACTATGGATCATGCAAGGAAGCATGTGAAGGTCGGAGCTGTGACAGTATTTGATACCAATTTGATTTACTCAAGGGTGATTGGCCTACAGGCTAGTGGGCGGGACATTGACATTAAGGATGTGCTTGGTCATGAACTTGCGCCAGTACCAACGTCCATGTTTGATGATATTGGAGAAATGAGGATTGCGAAATCGAAATCTACCTTGAAGAAAATTCTCCAAGTTGAGGTGTCTGATAGAGTTGCTGGTGGTGCAAATGTTTGTGTGCTCGATGGCGCAGCAATACTCTGGGTAGTTCCTTGGCCTGTTGATGGGTCTGTCAAGGACTATATAGCGAACTTCAAATATGCCATAGGAAAAGGTTACGGGTCGAAGACGTGTATCTGATATTTGACAGATACCATGATTACAGCACAAAGAGTGTTACCAGAAGATGTAGGGCAACTAGTGTCAGTAGGGTTCAACATTTGCAAGTCAACAGTAAACTTCCAGAGCATACGTTTCTACTAGCCTCTTCCAAAAATACGAAGCATGACTGATAGTTGATAATCTACTCCAGGATAGTCCATTCAACCAGTCACCCTCCCTGATGAAGTCGAACTAGTCCCAGAGATGGTACTACGTCTAATAAAATGTGGATGCCACAGTACTACTCCATGCAGTTCACGTGCTTGTAGTTGCAACTCTGCAAACATGAAATGCACAATATTTTGTGCCTGCTATAATCAGGGTTGCTGTAACCCGACATCATAGTTGATTGCACGTCTTTGCGATGCACATGGGCAACACAATGTACAACAGTGTATGAATTGTATAAAATGCTTTTGGTATTCTATGTGAGAATTCAGATTTAAAATTAAAGAACGTTTGTTATAATATAACACCTTGGTCGTGTACCTTTTCATATTTTCCCCACGATTGGATAGTATAGAAGATATACCAGTGCTTGTAAACTGGCAGCCATCTTGGATTTCTAGATGACATCATCAGTATATGAACTTTGATCTGATAAAGATTATGTGTCTCCAAAATACCCAGTGATAGACACCTTCACGACTAATTTGGAGTAAATAGTTAAGGAGATGTGCCAGTTTTAGTGTTACGGCAGCCACCTTGGCAGTCATCTTGGAAATTGCCATGATGTAATACGATATTAACATAATACTTGGTAGTAATGGATAGCTTAACCCCTAAAACCTAGGTATAGAGACAAAAATCACCTTCCTATGATGAACAGGTAGGGAGCTATGATCATTTATATGTAATGGCGGCCATCTTGGACGCCATCTTGAATTTCTCAAATTGCTCAAGGGTGACAACATGTCATCAAGCAGTTTCTGAAAATAGAGACCCTTGGCTACCAAAATCAACAGTAAAAAAACTTAATACACCAATGCAAGGTTAAGGTAAAAAATGGCATTTGGCTCCCAGACTATAAGCATGTTTAAGGCCTACATTATTCAAGCAATTCTCTTTTGGAACCGTACCTGGTGCCCAAAGACCAGTTTCGCTGGATATGACCATATATATATATATATATATATATATATATATATATATATATATATATATATATGTATGTATATGATCATATCCATATATATATATGTATATGGTCATATCCAGCGAAACTGGTCTTTGGGCACCAGGTACGGTTCCAAAAGAGAATTACTTGAATATATATATATATATATATATATATATATATATATATATATATATATATATATATATATGTGTATATATGTATGTATATATATATATATATGTATATATGTATATATAAATATGTGTGTGTTTGTGTGTTTGTGTGTGTGTTTGTGTGTGTGTTTGTGTGTGTGTTTGTGTGTGTGTGTTTGTGTGTGTGTTTGTGTGTGTGTTTGTGTTTGTGTGTGTGTGTTTGTGTGTGTGTGTGTGTGTTTGTGTTTGTGTTTGTGTGCGTGTGCGTGTGCGTGTGCGTGTGCGTGTGCGTGTGCGTGTGCGTGTGCGTGTGCGTGTGCGTGTGCGTGTGCGTGTGCGTGTGCGTGTGCGTGTGCGTGTGCGTGTGCGTGTGCGTGTGCGTGTGCGTCTTACACAACCTTTAATCGGCCATCTCTGACTTCAACTGACGGTTTCTGTCTTCAGGTTCGGGGCTGATGTTCGTTGCCTACCCTGAGATAGTCACCCACATGCCCTACCCCAACTTCTGGGCCGCAGCGTTCTTCCTCATGGTCATCCTGCTGGGCATCGACACGGCGGTCAGTCGGTGTACTCGTTACTTATGTTGATAGAGTTGTGCGTAGGGCGCAGTGGCGCTGTGGTAAGAGGATCGGATTATCAGCCCAGAGATCCCGGATGTTAATCCTATGATGCTTTGAGCAATTTTGTTCATGTTATGTCTGTATTTGCTCTAGTTCACTCAACCGCATGAATGTGTACCTGGCTATGTATAGTTACGGATATTTGTATACGAATGATCTTCGCGCATTGATTTCACCATGGCTGAAAGCTTCCCAGAGAAGTTGATATGGGTTCGATTGGATATGTCTGTGCCTGGTGCTGTAGTTCTTCCTCCTTCTCCTCCTCCTCTCTCTCTCTCTCTCCCTCTCTTTTTTCTCTCTCTCTCTCTCCCTCTCTCTCTCTCTCCCTATATCTCCTCCCTCTCTCTCCCTCTTCCTCTCTCTGTCCCTATCTCTCCTCCCTCTCTCTCCCTCTTTCTCTCTCTGTCCCTATCTCTCTCCCTCTTTCTCCCTCTCTCCCTCTCCCCCCTCTCTCCCTCCCTCTCTCTCTCTCTGTCCCCCCTCTATCCCTCTCTCTCTCTCCCTATCCCTCCCTCTCTCCCCCTCTCTTTCTCCCTCTCTCTGTCCCCCCTCTATCCCTCTCTCTGTGCCCCCTCTCTCCCGTCTCTCTGTCCCCGGTGTGTTCGCGTGCTGTGACCTCTGTATCTGGTGCTGTAGTTCGCGAGCGTGGAGAACTTCATGACGGGCGTGTTGGACGCGGTGCCCGGACTCAGGAGACGCAACAGGACCGTGCTCGCCTTCCTCTACTGCATCGCCATGTTCGTGCTCGGCCTCTCCATGTGCACGAGGGTCAGTTGGTCAGTTGGCGTCCACTCGACATCTGTGGCATTTTGTGTGGCATTGTGTGTGACATTTTGTATGCCATTTTGGTTGTCCGTGTTGTTGGCCTACTGAGGGCTCGGCAAATGACAACGCAGTGCCTATGCAAAAGTTTCTATACAACTGTGATAAACGAAGGTTTAAGGATGATGCTTTTAATCAGTGGTCTTAGTCTGCGAAAAAAGTTTGTTTTTAACAGATTTGGCATTTGAAATTAACTGAAAAGTACTACATATTTTGTCAGATTAAACTAATCTTATGGGGTGTAGTTGATCAATGGTTATGAGTTACTGAATACTAAGTGGTCGTGGTCAGTCTACGCCAAATTAATGTTTTAGACAACAACGTGCCGTTATATTCTTATATAATATTTGCCCAATTTACACCGTAGCTGATTTAAATTGGAACGAAAAACGCGTCATTTAACGAGTTAACTGTAACTGTGTCTAACAGGACCGTGGATTGCATAAACACTAGAAGCCGAAGCCTAAATATTTTATATTACTGGCCCCAACTCTGATTGACCATAGCAATAACACTAATGAGTAATGCGATTCACACTAACCATTTATCCCCGTCATCTGATTGTTTCCAATCGTTTGCGCGTTGTCTGTCACGTGACTGTCACTGGACCTGTTAATTTCGGTTCCCTGGGAAGGAACTGGCCGTGGCCGTGAATAACTGGTTATGACAGTAAATTACATGAACTTTTCTGTCCACGCAAAATGGAATCATAAAACAAAACTGCCACTATCGAGTCGCCAATAGGAAGTAAAGTGGCGCCTCCTTTCGGTGTCGCGCTAAGTAGACTAAATACGCGTGTTGTGAAAGTGGCTACACCTCGTGTTCGTCAGGCGGGCATCTACTGGGTCGAGTTGATGAACTACTACAATGGCGGCTGGTCCGTCATGTTCACGGCGCTCATAGAAACCCTCGCCTTCTCCTGGGTCTACGGTATGTCACCTCTCACACTTCCGGTTTAACGTGCCGAAAGTACGTCCGTGCAAACGCAGACAATTGCACAAATGCGCACGCAAGCTCTGCCTTGCCAAAAGTCGCCAAGTTTTAATTTTGTTTTAATTAAAATATGTCTTGTTTTGACTCATTCGGATGGACTGTTTTGCACAGATTATGACGTTTATATTAGGTAATCTGACAAATAAATGTAATATATAAATGTATTATCAACTGGTACAAACAACAACAGCAACATAAACATGAACACATACATATACACACACACATACACACACGCGCGCGCACGCGTGTATTTTTTAATATTGCTTTAAATAGAAGGGACGGTTATTGACATTGGTAACATATTATATAAACTAACCGGTCTACCTGTGTTTTGTCATGCGAAAATTGTATACTAAAGTAAGCTGGGTCACGCATCCTAGTCTTAGAATTAAAACATTCGCATTATTTTCTTAATTTCGAATGTTACCCTTTGAAATGTGTTCAACACATAAATCAATAATAATAATAATTAGTGAAACGCCGTAACACACCGAAATCGAATGAGTATAAGTTATCAACCTGCCTGTTCTAATAAGTTTCTATGCTTTCCGCCAGGTGCTGATCGCGTCCTGGACGACATTGAACAGATGCTCGGCTTCAGACCGAGCTTCTTTTGGAAGATCTGCTGGAAGTTTGTGTCCCCCGCTATTATCTTTGTAAGTTAGTCATTATCAGTGTCGAATCCAGATACGGTAGTCTAAGGAGCTCACGCATCAACCCTGGCGAGACATGTAACATGTTCCACATCAATCCAGAGCCCAGACCAGCAACTGGCTGCTTGATGTATTTCTCATGTTATTGTTCGGTGCTATTTGGATGATGACGTTATCAATAATCGTTACGTATTTAGACAATGGAACACACGTGATACGTCTAACGACGTAACGTCATACTGGCATGCGCAGGCTGTCGGCGTAAAACTTCCCGTTTCTAACTTCCGGTTGGATATTTATGAGAGCATGACCTTTAATGCTCCGTTCCCATCAGGTCATGTTTATCGTGAATACCAGTTTGTGACCCATGCACCACTACCACAATTTACCAGTCTTTTATTGGAGGAGCTCAAGAACGTGCCATTTGACAACTGGTGAATATCATCTGCAATTACGCAGCACTAGAAACGAAATGATTTCAAGCCTCGTCTGCCCAGTCCCAGGCGTCGTGGTGGAGCTGCCATTTTGAACCCTTCACTATAGCCTGGGGAAATTATGCTCATCGTTTGTGACAGGCCAACCTTACCCCAGAAAAGGGTAGAGGCGATGATTGGTTTTCAGGCCGACTTTGAAATAAAACAAATTCATCGTGGCAAAATTATGCGATTCTTGAAGACTGTAGTATACCCACGCAACTAATGACATAATAAACATAATGATATCATGTTATTATTAGAAGTGATGGAGCTTCTAACACGAGTGGAAACATCATGTGCAAAAATTGGTTTAAAGATTATTCATGGAAATACCAAATATATTTCATTCAATCAATTGGATAACACAAGCAGGTGATGTTTAGAGAAGGTTGAATACCACCAATACCTTGGTTCCTGGGTGTGCACAACAGATACATCAAGACTAGGAAGGCAATAGCATGGAGAGCTCTCAATCGACCAATCCTAATATGGAAGTCTACCCTCTAACGCCAAATTTAACCGCGACTATTCATATTAACAGTTAAATCTGTATTCCCGAAACTTGGACTATGACAAAAGCATAACAGCTAGACGGGTGTCATACAAGAATGCTTCGTGTCGCATTTAATGTTCACTGGCAAAACGTCTGACTAACAGAGAACTCTACGGTAGAATATGCAGTCACCAAAAACATAAGAATAAGACTATTGAGATTTACCGGACTTTGCTACAGACATAAAGACGAAATGACATCTAGGACCATCTTGTATCAACCGGCACACGCAACAACCTGGAGAGGAAGACCAAGAGCAACACACGGAGACAGCTTCAGCTTGAAGGATGATTGTAGATTTAGAGGTGGAAGACCTAAATTTGGCAACTACTAAGAAAGCTACTAATTATGTAATGTTCATATTGGTAATATTGATGGTTATCACACTTATACGTGTAAAATGTAACGTTTAACGGTTGACTAGAAGGATACAAAAAGGTTTATATTTAGTACACTTTGTGTTTTTGTTGTTTCAGGGCATTCTGGTGTTTACGTTTGTCAACTTTGAACCGCTATCCTACGGCGATTACGCATTGCCTCCTTGGGCCCAGGTATATAAATTCTACATAATAATGTGTTAGTTTAGTAATTCAACTAAATAAACCTTTAGTGTTTTATGTACAGTATTTCAGCGTTTCCGAACAGACTTATGGCAAGATTTATGGCGCTTTATATTCTTGTTTAGTAGTAGAAGTAGCAGTAGTGGTAGTGGTAGTGGTAGTGGTAGTGGTAGTGGTAGTGGTAGTGGTAGTGGTAGTGGTAGTGGTAGTGGTAGTGGTAGTGGTAGTGGTAGTGGTAGTGGTAGTGGTAGTGGTAGTGGTAGTGGTAGTGGTAGTGGTAGTGGTAGTGGTAGTGGTAGTGGTAGTGGTAGTGGTAGTGGTAGTGGTAGTGGTAGTGGTAGTGGTAGTGGTAGTGGTAGTGGTAGTGGTAGTGGTAGTAGTAGTAGTAGTAGTAGTAGTAGTAGTAGTAATGTAATTATTGTTTTTATTATTATTATTATTAATATTAATATTTCCACAAAAGATATTCCGAATGGGAAATGGCAATACCCGTTGTTGCTTGCTGCCTGCAGACAATTGGCTGGCTCATGGCGACAGTTCCTGTGGCTACGATGACGACATACGCCGTCTACAGACTTGGTGACACGTACAGACTGTCTGCCTACGACGGTCTCGGGTTATGCCAGGTAGGTACGACACGAAGAACCAAGCGACATAGTCTAGCAACTGTATTATTTACAATAATATCGTCACATTATTACATATACAAACATTCCATATATAAGTGTGTGTTATATAAATACGCACAAGTAATACACAAAGCAACACTGTCTGTTTATACCAGTATCATCTTTCATATCATAGCACAGGTTATGACCTCGATTTATAATGATTAACAATTGATATATAATCACCGTTAAGCAAAAATCGATTGACTAATACAGCTTTTCAACATATTACATTCAAATATTAACATTTCATGTATGTCGTATATCCGCGTATGACAACCGTAAAGAGCGTACATTTTGATACTAGGGTTGTGTTACAACGATGACTGGGTTGAATACAAAATTTAGCGTTGTGTTAATGCTACCAGGGTGGTTGTATATGTAGTAAATTACAAATTACAATTAACTGGTAAAGGCAGGATACAAACGTCAATGAAAATTAGTTTGACTTTCAATAAACTAAAGGCTTGGAGAATACATCGTTTGTTGTTACGTTTTGTCTTATTAAAATCAAGATCTTATTAAATGTTAATTTGTTATTCCACGTGATCGTGGAATGTGTGTTAATTGATTTGTGCATTCCTATTAATTTGATACTGCTATGCAGTAGAACTTATTGTGACCTTGACCGCACACACACACACCTATACACACGCACGCACACACACGCACGCGCACACACGCACACACACGCGCGCATACACACACGCGCACACACACGCACACACGCACAAACGCACACACGCACACACGCACACACGCACACACGCGCACACGCACACACACACACGCACACACATACACACACGCACACACACGCGCACATGCACACACACGCGCACACGCACATACACACACCCACACACATACACACACGCGCACTCACGCACACACACGCACACCACACACACTCACACACACACACACACACACACACACACACACACACGCACACACGCACGCACGCAATCCACAACATGAAACTAACGTTTTTATTAAATGTCGTGTTATGGGCATATTCAAGAGACGCCAATTTGATTTCCAGCGGTTGGTCAAGCTGACCACAGCCACGTCCAAATGGGGACCAGGAAGTGAGAAGAGGTCGGACGAGATGATGAAGAAGACGATGACACTGTACGAGGAGGGCGTGGGTGACGCGGGGCTGGGCGAGGGTGGTCATCGCAAGGCCACCGCCATCTCTTTCGAAAACCCAGCGTTTGAAGACAGGGCCAGCGACGATCGATTCGGCAGCTTAAAATTCATTAACACCACAACAGCGTTTCCAAACTAGCCTCAACATGTTTGATGTCCAAGGTCAGAACTGATCGTTTCATAATTCATTATAATCATGATCCATATTGTAATACAACCATGTTTGTAATAATTACGCTTATTGTATTTTCAAATACGAGCATGTAACCTAACTTAGTAATTTGAACATGAATAGATTGTGGGGAACACCACCGATTTCCGATTTAAAAAGTGTGATTTTCAATTGTATATTTGTTGTAGTTTTGTTCTAGTTGTTTCCAGTACCAGGCAAGGTTGCTTCAGCTGATTAGTTTGCATATATTGTGGTTGCAATATTACGATCTTATGAGATTTGATTGAAGTACTCAGCCTTTTCAGAACAATTACGCCAAAGCGATGTTTCCCTGCTGACACTGAGGGTGGTCGCTCGCAGGGTGCTCGTCGTCCTCCGTGTTTTTGATACGTCCCTAGCTGAGACGGAACCGACACTAACATAACTCTCCGACTGCTATTGGCCTTCGTGTGCACTGTAATGGTTGTTGCTGTTAGAATAAAAAAACGTGTTTTGAACGTAGGTTCAAACAGTGTCGTGGTGACCTAAACGAGGTTTTTTTTTTAAATGCCCAAACCGGTCGTGTGTACTGACCACAGACCAACTATATAATCGTTATAGCCCTATAGGTTATGAGTTCATGAAAGGGCATCACGAATTCTGGCAACATACGAGATTCCGCCCGGAATGTCGTCAGACAGCCGCTACCGGCGTCAAAATGACTCCCGTGACGTACGCATTGCGGTGTCCAGGTCACTCTCGGAAGAGCCATTTGTCTTTCGCAAATAGTCGTTGAACCAATACCCCGTTCCGGCGGCATCTGTCACCTGCTGAAACAGCCGTGGAACATCGCCATTGATTTGCCATTACCAGCGACGAGCAATCGAAAGTCGACGGCACGAACTAATGAACAACGATTGGTCGTTCCTCAACCAACCACAACACGTGTGTTAATGGCAACCACTATATTGTTTCACGAATAGGTTCTGAACAGCTGGTTATGCTTTTGATGGCAGTTATGTGTCTGGCCTTTCGCAGGTTTCGCGATTCCAGAAAATCGTGCGTATGCACTTGTTCCTGGCTGATTGCACATATCAACACGAGTCTTGTCCTCAAACAACGTCTGACCTTCCGCCTGAATTCGTGAAGATGTTTTTTGGTCTTTACGTTGTAACCTTATAAACAGTATGTATACAATTTCAGGTATATGTTTGTTTTCTCTATAGTGTCGGTAGTTCCAACAGCGTTACAGAGAGCGTACTCACCTTATATAATATTATGTTTCTCGCAAAGACACCTATTATAAATATGACGTCGATTATGAATAAGACACAGTACACGCCTTATTATGTAATGTATAATATAGCCTAATAGAACCTCTGACATTCTAAATCACTATAAACCGGGTTGAATGTGATCTTTAAAAGTCGACATGTCATTTCGATGCATATAGCCTTATCATTTAGCGAATAAAATGAAATTTATTTTGACACCACACATAAAAACCATAAAGCTTATTTGCAAACAAACGCACTGAATGATTTTTAACACACACACACACACTTGCGCGCGCACGCACGCACACACACACACACGCACACACGCACACACTCACACACACGCGCACGCACTCACTCACACACACTCACACACACACACACACACACACACACACATACACTCACTCACACACACATATATACGCACGCACACACACACACTCACACACGCACGCACACGCATGCACGCACACAGACACACACGCACGCACGCGCACACACACACACACACACACACACACACACACACACACTATGACGAAAGCCTACCACCGTCCAAATATAATAATTAGTTATATTTGTTACTCGTTAGAAACTATTTTGCTCTCTGGGGATATGATACCCGTCTTAATTCACCAAGCCTACGTTTCCTGGAATGTGGAAGTCGTTTGCTACAAAACTACATCGCTCGTTACTTAAGTGTGAATGCATTACAAGAGCCATCGTCGTGCGCATGCGTGTCTTGGTACATCGGTACCGCCAGCACCAGAAGAGACCCGTCTGTCAGGAAATGTTGCTGTAAACTACATGTTGACACGATAAACACCGTGCATGCAAAAGCGTGCCTTGGAAAGAATGGGATAATGCCGCACTGTATTTCAGACACCCTCTCGCATCAAAAATAAATAACACATATTTTCTACAAAAAGATCCGCGGCTCTGACGCACAATCCGCTCTTTTTCACCCGCCGACGATTTGTACTTTGCGTTGTCACGAGCCGACGCGTGACAGCGTCATTCAGAGCGGCTTCTCTGAACGCAACAAACGCTGACCTTTCGTGTCTCATGCGCGTTATATATATATCCTTTGCCCAGCGCCAACATTGTTATTTTGAACCTTCAATAGAGACTGTGTTCTTTCATGAAACCTGTTACTGTCCACTCTACGACCTTTCGACGTGATTTAGGTTTGTTTCCGGGGATCGTAGACTCAGTTCGCGTCGGCTCTGGACCGGCAGACCAGCGTTGACCGGTTCAGGCGATGTAAACACGCCGGCACCACCGAGACCGCAGAAAGGTGTGCTGGGACGTTGTTTAGGATGTCGTTAACTACTTGTGCGTAACTGTCACAGTTGATGTAACTGTTGATGTAACTGTTATGCGTAATGCAGCATGTGGATTGAACGTAAGCTCTGATTAATCAGGAGCAGTAACAAACACAACTGTGAAATACGTTCCCATATATAGAGCGTCGACCTCAGTGGTTACAGATTTAAGTGTCTTGCTATATTCTGGGCGGACATGGTTCGACGTGTCGATTGTCCTTCGGTCAGACCAACGCTAACGTTATCCGGTCGCAGTTAAACGGAACAGATTACTAGGGAAACCTTTATTCTCTTCAAATTGAAATAACGGACACCACAAGAATAGTTTAGTGAACAATAGATGGCGGCACATGCATTGCATTGTTTGAGGTTGAGGGCAACACTCTAGTAGCTTTTTATTTGTCAGTGATGTAAGATGGCGCCAGTCCGTGTTGTGCACGAAACGTCAGTAGCAGGATTGAGTACTGAGCGCGTTGTATCACGGGAAGCCAATGCAGTTTCATGAGTGATATGTTCCCATCTGTGGAAATGATTCATGGTCAGAAATGTCAGGACAGAGATAGCTAGGCTAACGGACACAGCGAAGGGGGTGGAGAGGAGAATGACCAAAGAGACGGACGGAAGAGAGAGTGATGACAGGGAGAGAGGTCGGAAGGAGCAATGTAGGGACACGAAGGGTGAGGAAAGGACACTGAGAGGACGGAGGGTGATTGCAAGGAAATCAAATGGAGAAAGAACAATAGAAAACATGACATGCAGGAAGGTGACGGGGAGAAAGTGACTGTAGAGGAGAGGTGACAATGGGACAGGAGAGGAGGGAAGTACATGTGACAGGAGGAAAGATGAAAGGAAGAAAGCAAGTGAGAGTAGATGTGTCGAAACGGAAGTCAATAACAGGGATGATGACAGGAAGAAAAGAGGTAGGAAAGAAAGGAACAACAGAGAAAGCGGCAAGGGGAAAGTCATCAACCAAGTAGATGCAAAACGGAGGAACTACTCTGAGGCAATGATTGAGGGAGCATTGAGAACAGAAAGGGTGTTTATGGGCGACTCCATTTTGCGAAAGACAGACAAGACATTAAGCAAGGGAGAAGACGTTGTTGTTTGTCTTCCGGGGGCTAGGATAGAGCATGTGACTGAACCGGTAGAGAACACATTGTGGCATGACCAGTGAGGATCTATATTAGTACATGTTGGGACGAACATTGCAGATAGGAAAGAACAGTAAATGAATGGAACAGATTAGCAGCTGATTGTGAAGGTGTTAATAGTGTTAATATATTTAAAAATAAAATCGACATATGCCTAAGAAGAGCAGGGTACACTTAATTAGATAGGCTGGACTCTCGATAAGCCAAACGTTTTCCTTGTCCATCTGTCATCTAGAATTGATTTTCGAGGTGGTACTCTTGTAAAATCTTGTAAAATCTTATTAAATCTTGTTAAATCTTGTTAAATCTTGTTAAATCTTGTTAAATCTTGTTACATCTTGTTACATCTGGTTAAATCTGGTTAAATCTTGACTCAGTGGCACAAGCTGTTGATGCTGTCTTCGAGAATACGCAGCTAGTACCTTGATGTTTACCTGTCGACGTAACTGAGAACTACCTTTAATTGACTGTGTGTCACTGATCTCCTCGCCTATAGAAACCCTGTGCGCCCCGCCCTCTCTTTTGTCCCGTGCCTTATTCACCCTTGTTTACATTTCCCTGACTGACCTGCTTACACCACCAGGGTGGTGGTGGTCAACTGCTTGGTCAACGTCAACTTTCACCCGGGCGTGAGACGGTCCAAATGTGTACACATCGACGATTTGACAACTCTCAAGAATAATCTAGCGGGACACGTACGTCTAACATGAAGATAAGTATACCCCATAGTACCAATTATGTTTAATGACAAGGACCTTTTATTTCCTTAACATATTTTTTTTATTTTTAAAACTCATTGTAAACCTATTTCTAACCGATAGCAAATTAATGTTCAGGTTATGAACTTGTTATTATATATTTACTGTAACTGTGTTTGCAAATTAGAGCATATATTTTAAGGTGATATAAATATCGCCAACGAATTGAACTCAAGAGTCGTCTCCTAGTGTGTCGCGCTGTCAACACATTGAGCCAGACTATATCTGACCTCACTAGTGTCACCATCGTCACCCACCCGTTCACTGAGACCCGCCGGCCAACGTCAATTGACAATACCGCGAAACCACCTTGAGCGATACGGTCGGCCGACTTTTTCGGTGCAGGACCGACACTGTCGAACAATTTACCCTCTGTTGTTGGAGACGCTGGCTTAGTGGCAACATTTAAACATTTGTTAATGACACATCTTCTCCGAATAGCTGTGTATCTAGGTGAAACGACGTTTAAACGACGCTTTTACGTTTTGAACTACGCTAATGATACTGCGTTAAAATACGTTTTATATTTTGCTTGTCTTCTTAATCTTTATGCATGTGTCAATTTACAAAGTCAATTTATAACTGTATTCAGCGTATATATGTCATTGACTTAGCTTATTATAATAATATTATTTTAACATATTTATTTAACCTATTTATTTAACTTATTTATTTAAGTTATGTGCATTTACTTGTTTTATATTGTTAGCGCCTTTGAGAAGGTTTTCAACCCGGATACATGGCGCTTTATAAATGTTCCCCATAATAATAACTACTATAAACTTATTATGACTTGTTATTGCAACATTACGCTTACGTACAGTAACATAATTAAAGACGTAACCGAGCGGGGATCCCGAAACTTTCGAGTACACATTAACATGTCAACAAGGTGAGCGTACACGGTGGGGCGGGACCTCTTGACTCGCTCCCCGTCTGTCGGCACGGGGATCAACTACACCGCTACGTTCCATTCTGCGGGCGTCAGTGGAGCGTGACAAGGAGAGGGCGGCCGTTACGTCAAGCGTAGAGTTCGCCGAGGGTTGAAAGGCCGCAGTCATAAATCGTGCGGGCGTCTGACGGGGTCTCGCCAAGCGCCGGGTCCGCCGCACGCCACAGTGACGCACCCGACCCTGCCGACGTCAGCCGAGTAATTAACGGCTCCACAGCTGATGTCTGACGACGACTAGGGCGTACTGACATAACATAACATAACATAACATAACATAACATAACATAACATAACATAACATAACATAACATAACATAACATAACATAGCATAGCATAGCATAGCATAGCATAGCATAGCATAGCATAGCATAGCATAGCATAGCATAGCATAGCATAGCATAGCATAGCATAGCATAGCATAGCATAGCATAGCATAGCATAGCATAGCATAGCATAGCATAGCATAGCATAGCATAGCATAGCATAGCATAGCATAGCATAACAAAACAAAACAAAACATAACAAAACAAAACAAAACACAACAAAACACAACACAACACAACACAACACAACACAACACAACACAACACAACACAACACAACACAACACAACACAACACAACACAACACAACACAACACAACACACCACAACACAACACAACACAACACAACACAACACAACACAACACAACATTATCATGCCATGCCATGCCATGCCATGCCATGCCATGCCATGCCATGCCATGCCATGCCATGCCATGCCATGCCATGCCATGCCATGCCATGCCATGCCATGCCATGCCATGCCATGCCATGCCATGCCATGCCATGCCATGCCATGCCATGCCATGCCATGCCATGCCATGCCATGCCATGCCATGCCATGCCATGCCATGCCATGCCATGCCATGCCATGCCATGCCATGCCATGCCATGCCATGCCATGCCATGCCATGCCATGCCATGCCATGCCATGCCATGCCATGCCATGCCATGCCATAACATAACATAACCCCCATAGTTCTATGACGTTGATGATGGCCTGGAGCTGCAGCATCCAGGCCCAGTGTTTCCCAGACCCTGTTGTAGACATCACCTGCCCCGGGCCACGGCTACAGAGATGACGGTGTCTAACTTGTAATCGAGCCTGTGTGGTAACCTCTTCCTTATCGACGGTTTCAATTTTGGGCACCAGGACTTACGGGGAGGGGTTAACGACACTCGTCGAATTGAACCTACAAAAGAAAAATGCCGTACGTGCGTAATAGATTGTAGAGCAAGCGAGTAATGGTGTCTACGTGCCGAAGCTTTGTGTTTTGTAAGATGGAGTAAATATCATGGATACGAATTAAGACCTTCATATTTTTGAAAGACCGCATATATGTCGCTTCTCACCTTCTGGGGGAATAAATCGGTTATTATACGTAAAACGTAACTTAACAATCGCAGGAAACTTGATGACTACGTCGGAAAACCGGCCCCTGTGTCATCGATGACGTCACTTTCTATACGACTTTCATGGAATTGAACATACAAAAGAAAAATGCCGTACGTGCGTAATAAATTGTGGAGAAAGCGAGTAATGGTGTTTACGTGCCGAAGCTTTGTGTTTTCTAAGATAGAGTAAATATCACTATCACGATTACCACGTGCTAACTATTCCGTCAGTGGCCGAGGAGTTCTGCTAGAATAGTTCATTGATCTTGCAATATTGCTGTATGATCTTAGTATCAGGCAAATTGGTAGCTCTGTCAGTAAACAGGCCTACAGGAATAAGCATAGACATATTCGCTAAATAGACCACGGTGCATGCTTTACTTCGCAGAACATTGTATTTGTTGCTATGCAACCCGTCGTCTGTTTATAAACGGATAATTGCAAAGCAAAGTAGGCAATAGTCTAGTGTTCTGCTGACTACTGAATATTGGCCTATTTCCGTTGGATACTCGGACTGTTGGTGTTTATGTCTGCGCACTTGCTCGACCTACGGCACAACTAAATACGACAGAGCGATTATGATGAGGCCTACATATAATGTACGTTATATTTACTGTCGTCCGACAACAGTAAATTTTAATCGTAATTAAGTGGATGGTGACACGTGTATCGCTAATAAAATCACGACCAACAACATTAAAACAATAAACCAAAACGGGACTTGCATACGACAGAGCACGCATGCATGTAACACATCTAGTCCGTACAACCTCCCAATAGCAAGTGTCCTACTCGCGCTAAATGATACACGAATGCGATGTGTGTGTGTGTGTGTGTGTGTGTGTGTGCGTGCGTGTGTGCGTGCGTGCGTGTGCGTGCGTGTGTGCGTGTGTGTGTGCGTGCGTGCGTGTGTGCGTGCGTGCGTGCGTGTGTGCGTGTATGTGCGCGTGTATGTATATGTGTGTATATATGGACGTGTGTGAGCGTGTATGCGTGTATGTGTATGTGTATGTGTGTGTATGTGTATGTGTGTGTTTGTGCGTGTGTGAATGTGTGCGTGTGCGTGTGCGTGTGCGTGTGCGTGTGCGTGTGCGTGTGCGTGTGCGGGTGCGTGTGTGTGTGTGTGGGGGGGGTGTGTGTGGGTCTGTGTGTTTGTTTGTGTTTACGTGTGCGTGTGGGTGTGTTTATGTGTGTGTGCGTGTGTGTGTGGGTGTGGGTGAGTGTGTGTGTGTGTGTGTGTGGGAGGGTGGGTGTGTGTGTGGGTGTGCGTGTGCGCGTGGGTGTGTGTGGGGGTGTGGGTGTGGGTGTGTGTGGGTGTGTGGGTGTGGGTGTGGGTGTGGGTGTGGGTGTGGGTTTGGGTGTATGTGTGTGGGTGTTTCAGAGAGATATAGGTAGGGGTAACAAACAGTTAAACTCCTATTTAAAACGCCGCAAAATGTGGCCGTCGCAGAATGTTTGATGATTAAAACAAACGTTGCACACATTAGGTGCTAATTAAACATCTTAGGGCGGCGAATTCTACGAAATTACGAGTCACAGATAACCAGATTGACATAAAATGAACGAAATCACATTTACTGGCATCAATAAATTACACGAGATTTTTGGTGCCTCTGTGTGTGCGTGTGGGGGGACGCATCTGCGATGACAGGACACCATTCAGTCTGTGTGTGCTCGCACGCGACACGCCTCACTGACGCGGCGTAGTTTGACAGTTGCCGTGACGAACGGTGGCCCACTCGTCATCCGTCACAAAGCCAAAAAACGACGTCACGCAGCGGCCTGTTTGAAAGCGTCGGCTAACTTAGTTAAACGCGTTTTCCGTATTTGTCATGTAATGTCAATTGTCCGTCCAACAGAAATGACCATAAATTACGAGCCGCGTCGCGAAGGTGTAGGGTTGACAGATTTGTTTTAGGGCCCAATAAGCGACCCCGGTGAGATAATAAAGTGTTGAGCTGTTGCGGCGCACTGCAGCGACAATCAGTGGTCGTCTTGTGTCAGATACGATAACTTTCACAGTCTAGTAATTTCTGCCAGGCGCTTTCAGGCCCTTGTAGTAGTTTCCCCGTCGGTTAAACCCCTGTAAGTCCTACTGTGTAAGATGTCCTTATAAAAACATACACAAGTTTAAGTTATACGTATTGCGTACGCGAAGGTTATCACGACACAGACATTAAACTAATTAATGCAAATCCCGCCTTACGAGACAACCTTTATGTGCTGGTGTAATGTGTTTAACTTAATGGGTCTTTTTCGATACAACATCAGCCTGTTGGTGTGATGTCACGAAGTTACTGACTGTCAGAATGAATGTTTCTTCTCGTTCCACCCGTTAGCACCAGGACAGGTTTGCATTTTTTGTGCTGTCTAGATTTCAAAGGAAATCTCATCTGCGCGTGCGCGTGCGCGTGCGCGTGCGCGTGCGCGTGCGCGTGCGCGTGCGCGTGCGCGTGCGCGTGCGCGTGCGCGTGCGCGTGCGCGTGCGCGTGCGCGTGCGCGTGCGCGTGCGCGTGCGCGTGCGTATGCGTGTATGCGTGTGTGTGTGTGTGTGTGTGTGTGTGTGTGTGTGTGTGTGTGGGCGCGCGCGCGTATTTGTGTGTGCATGTGTGTGCGTGTGTGCATGTGTTTACGTGCATACACGTGTATATAAATAGTGCAAAATATGCATCACGTATACGGGCTAAAAAATGAGGTTGGGTGAGAAAACACCTGTGTTAAAATTTGAGACAAAAACACTGAGATGAACAGACATCTCAAGGCACCCAAAGTTTATCGCATAGTGATCCATTTAAGAACTTGTCCATTTTACAGTCACATGTGTTTCCTAGTGAACTTATAAATGATCTATCCTATGCACGTTTTGGCTGATTTGGTGTCATCAGGTCCTAGAATAAATTCAGCTAGACTGCCCAGGCGGCAACTTTGAGCAACTCTGGTAACTCTGCATAAATCCAAGATGGCCACTGGTCAGATCTTTAAATAATATTTTAGAACCGTTTCTCTTTTAATTAAGTGTAATATCTATTTTAGGGGTATTTGGGCATGCAGAATTCTAATGTTACATTTTCAGTTCAATGTTAATACCAGATGCTGAAGGTCAGGAAGTGGTCAAAATTGACCTCTCGCTGGACAACAAATGGAAATTTCTATTAAATTATATTTTAGTTTATTCTCACTTAATGCCACTGGTGATCAAGTATTCAAGTGGAACGACGACGCTTTCGGCTGATCTTTTCGGACATACGCTGATTAAAGGTCATCATGAATTTTAGTTGCCGAATTAATATTGAAATCTATCGATATTATTTTACATATAATGCATTTACGTACAATGATTAAAAGTAATCATGAATTTTCGTTGTCGAGTTAATATTGAAATATATCGATATTATTCTACATATAATGCATTTACGTACAATGATTAAAAGTAATCATGAATTTTCGTTGTCGAGTTAATATTGAAATATATCGATATTATTTTACATATAATGCATTTACATACAATGATTAAAAGTAATCATGAATTTTCGTTGTCGAGTTAATATTGTAAACTATCGATATTATTTTACATATAATGCTGTTATTGAGGTAATACCTACTTTAGAGACAACGAATCACGAATACTTTAATAGACTTGTCGTAGCTATTGAACACGTGGCGGATATCGTAAAATGGACATCAGGACATAACCAGACTGACAGGGGTCGACGCCCGTGGTGCGGGCGACCGATGCCCGAACTACACAATCACCGACGTGATGACGTCACACGCACGCAGGGCCTTTCTAAGTAATGCTTGTCTTTGCTGTTAGATGTCCTTAACGTTATGGTTCCTTGGTGAGACTTGCTTTTTCATGTTATTATTTTCTCGAAGAAATAATGTCCGGGTGCAGATTTTAGTGTTTTATAGGTATAGAGATGTCACTCACATTAAAAGACCCATAACTCTCCTGGTATAATACATGGCAGCCGTAAAAACGATAATGCGTATACGTCAAGACAATGTGTCGCAGCAGTTGTACATGACTGATGTCCATTCTGCTGGTATGACTTGACCCTTGGCAACAGATTGTCTAGAAAACCACTTTCAATCTTTATAAACTTGTAGCGCGTCGATTCAAAACGCAGTCAAATAATAATATGTCAATTATTTTATCGTTTCTTTTGAGATTTTATATACCTCTGGCCCTAGTTTAATCGACCCAAGTGAATGTCTTACGTAATAATTGCGTAGTGATGTCATGGCGCAGTGACAGCTTCGGACTCTCCACTAAGAGAACCCGGATTCGAATCCTGTGCTGCCGTGTCAAACATTGGGCAAGTTTTATCACTCTACATTGCTCCAGTTAACTCAACTATATGAATGAGTACATGGCTATAGGCAGTAGTGGATATGTGTGTACGATTAGGCTTCGCGCATTAATTGCAGTGTGGCTGGATGCTTCCCTGAGAAGCCGAGATGGTGCTTGATTGAATAGGTCTGCCATGGAGTAAAATGTAAAGCGCTTTGAGCAATCGAAAGGATTGGACAGTGCGCTATAGACGAACGTACCTTTGCTTTCAAGATGAGGGTGATTATACAAAATCATGTTCGTTGAATGTCTGAAGGTAATCTGTTTATACACAGAGGTATGTAAACAAAACTGGAAGCTTGAGTATGTGTCATAATGTAAAAAGAGAAGATGCTTAATAGCCGAGTATTCAAGCACTAATTTAAAAGGAAAAGCAGAGAGACCGGTGAAGTGATGTGAAGTGAAGTGAAGTGAAGTGAAGTGAAGTGAAGTGAAGTCAAGTCAAGTCAAGTCAAGTCAAGTCAAGTCAAGTCAAGTCAAGTCAAGTCAAGTCAAGTCAAGTCAAGTCAAGTCAAGTCAAGTCAAGTCAAGTCAAGTCAAGTCAAGTCAAGTCAAGTCAAGTCAAGTCAAGTCAAGTCAAGTCAAGTCAAGTCAAGTCAAGTCAAGTCAAGTAGACGAGACGAGACCTCCACCAGAGCGTCATGGATGTCAGGTGATCTCGTCGCGCAGTGATGGCGCCGTGATTTAAGCTTCCGAGA
This sequence comes from Oasisia sp. SBJ-2009, assembly GCA_964017155.1. Classification (NCBI taxonomy): domain Eukaryota; kingdom Metazoa; phylum Annelida; class Polychaeta; order Sabellida; family Siboglinidae; genus Oasisia; species Oasisia sp. SBJ-2009. Next base: position 39,492,643 of record OZ024858.1, read on the forward strand.
TCTGGTGTTCGAGTGAGCGGGTCTGCCAGAGAGTCATATTTACAGCACTGCGAACACTGAGGACTGGTTCCTGCGCTGTATTTCAACCTCCTCCTGTTTACTTCAATACGACTGGGATGTGGTGAAATATTTTATTTTGACAAAACAAAAAAGACAGAGTGTTTGTGGAGCAGACATAAGATGTGCTCTCACTAACCGTGTCTTGCAACTATCATTGTCGTTGCGTCTTCGCATACGTAGTACAAACAACGTCATAAAATGTGAACACGCTTACGCAGTCGTGAGTGATTAATATAATGACGCAGGCAATTGACTGTGGAGTTTCATTCGCTGGATCTGTCCGTCAGATGTTTCGTCTGTACTGCACTATAGTTGCGTCCATTGTTGGGACGATTTGAAAAATAACGCTTTCTTGTGTTCTGATGCATATCATGTTCATCTATCAATATTATTAATATCAATAAATCAATATAAATATTCAAAATACTCTAGAATGCTTAGAACTCAGCAACACGCTTCTCGTGGTGATGACAACATTCAATACTCTAGCGAGAAAAGCTTGCGTTTGAATTCAAGTGTGATTGAAAACTATTGACTACTAACATTTAAGAAAATAAATCGGTACAACTTCAAAACGTATCCTGATTTAATGACGACAATACTATGTTTGGCAATCAATGTTTTTCATTTTCCATATTCAAATTCAAGATCCTAAATTTCATTTTACGTATAGAGGCTTTCGTCTGAACGTTTCTCGTTGACTTCTTCAGTACTTATGACAGATGACGTCATCGTACACGTGGGGTAGCTCTTAATTGCCAACGTAGGGAGCCAAGCGGAGGGGGGCCCGACAAGTAGGGGAGGCCCTCTGGATTGGAGAAACGAATACACCACTGAAAAGAGGCAAGGGCAGTTACGAGATACCCCACGTGTGCGATGACGTCATATATCATTAGTACTGAAGAAGTCAACACGAAACGTTCAAACGAAAGCCTCTACAGGTAAAATAAAAGTTAAGATCTTGAATTTGGATATGAAAAATGAAAACCATTGATTGGAAAAGTACTATTCTGAGAAATGTTCAGTAGCGTATGCTTTGCAATTCGACATTGATTGTTTTGAACTGAATTTGCGAAATTGTAATTGTTTATGTATAATTTTATTTATATTAGAGTTATATATGATTGTTGTACAACAGTGGGAAGATAAACACGCCCACGTGTCTCAATAACACGGCGACACCGGCGGAGACGTCTCCGCTACTAACATTCGCGTGTTCATGAAACTCCTCCCTCTTTTTGATCCCTGCACCCCAGACGCCCGCCTTACGTGGGAGGACAAGTTGGGAGATATATGAACCCGGAGCGCCGGGCTCCCTGTCGTGTGTCTACTTCAGTGAGTCCTCCTTTGTGTTCCTCGGTCGTAAACAAGTCGTTGCTGCAACGTTTTATAGCGTCAATCACGTCATATTTGTTTTGCATCATTTCGAGCAGTAATACGTTTTGTTGTTTACAGGTTTACTTTGTGTAGTCCCAATGAACACATCACACGTGTTTACGTATTAAGGCTTGATTTCTTCAATATGCCTAACATTTAGTCGTATGGCCAAACGCAGCCAAAGTTATATGTAAAATCCTTGCCTTTATAATGGTAGCTTAGATGAAGGTATTACCTAAAGAATAACACAAGGGATGTTGTCGTCGCAAGAATGTCATTGTCTACGTAGACATTGTAATGTGCGTTAATAAAGATTGTAGTAGTAGTAGTAGTAGTAGTAGTAGTAGTGGTAGTGGTAGTGGTAGTGGTAGTGGTAGTAGTAGTAGTAGTAGTAGTAGTAGTAGTAGTAGCAGTAGCAGTAGCAGTAGCAGTAGCAGTAGCAGTAGCAGTAGCAGTAGCAGTAGTAGTAGCACACACACACACACACACACACACACACACACACACACACACACACACACACACACACACACACGTTTTGGGACACGAAGATCGCACACATGATCGTACGTTCGCATGCATGCAAGCTTACCTGCACCCGCCCGGACTCACACACACACGCACGCACGCACGCACGCACGCGCGCACGCGCACGCGCACGCACACGCACACGCACACGCACACGCACACGCACACGCACACGCACACGCACACGCACACGCACACGCACACGCACACGCACACGCACACGCACACGCACACGCACACGCACACGCACACGCACAC
>OZ024858.1:39507365-39542365 GCA_964017155.1 Oasisia sp. SBJ-2009
AATCGTGTCTACATACGATGTTACAATGTTGTGAAGTTGTGTGAGACAAGAAATAATAAATGTTATCTCATCTGCAAGTCGCCTATTACACTAAACCCTCATGACTCGTGCCCCGGACACGCGCCTATTGATACTATCCTATTGTCCAGGTAATGTCAACTATTGCGATCACCCTTTGTGAATTATGAGAGCAAATAACAGCAACCGCATTGTCATAAGACGTAGTAGCCATAATCCGTGACATAGTATCCAGCCGATGTGTCCGCCCCCTCCTTGCATATCCCGTGGTCACCTAATCGCTACCTCACACACGGTCAAACGTCGGGAAGTGATTTAATCGCGTGCTGACGTCACTGTGTTAAACCATGTCATGGATCTGGGAAGGTGAAACCTTAATGTTGACAATAGACCCATCGGGAACGACCATGCCCACTTCGATTCGTTGTCGTTTCAGCTTAAGTATAATATTCGAGTTACACTGAAGCCCGTGTAAATTACCAGGGTCAACGCGGCACATCCAGTGTGTGGTTCAGCGACGTTCGTTTCGTGCAAGCGAAAACATCCAAAAAGAACGACAAACCTCTTATCAAACCTGGTCCAGTTTCCAGTGAGAAAGAACTATATTGTCGAGTTATTGCACCTACTAATATGAACACGCTATAGTTGTCGGTCGTTTGACAGCGGTGGGCGTGTTTAGGCGTTTACGTCACATGCGCCGTAAACCGATTTACAACTACGTCAGCGAAAGTATCCTTTTACGCCGAATGAACAATCAGTGATTAAGTCAGTTTGAGCTCCCTGTGCTTTCGTTGCCTGCGTTTTCAGGTGGATTTACCTGACCATGACCTATATAAAGATATGTTGTGCACTCCGTAACTTGTGAATCCCCCGTAGTTCGCCGTGTGTCTGTGCATCAACTCAAAAACCTACGATTCAACCTCAAATACATTTTGAACGCATTTTTGAGCTCCAAAGTGAATTATATCTGGCGTGAATAGCTATAATGTTATTACTAATACGAAAATATACCATTAATGGTCCACGATGCTATTTCTTACCCGACAGCAATTGCAACGCTTCTGAGTAACGGCAGCTTCGCTTAACAATTCAACTTTCTGCGGCCCCAAATTCCTGGGCTTTCCCTGCCTGGAAATGTATTAGGGTCGGCGACCTGTTAGAAATAAACGTGAATGGTTGATTCACGAAGTCAACGTAGACGTTCTTGATAGATGTCGTTCTGTTTTAAGACAACGGGTCTAAGATATCCACATCTGATCACAATCATATGTCATCGCGTTTTTGTTGATACTTTCTCTGTTGCGTCAGGTTGCCATTAATTACTGAGGACACGAAGGTCGTACGAAGATATATTTCTTCCAATTTTTTTCGTTGCGACAGCCAAGAAAGGAATTACGGTAACTGAACACAAATTGATATTTGAAAAATCATCTAAATGTCGCATATCGTACCACTTCCGTCACAGCAAACACGTGTACGCTCGAACTATAGTACACATAACACTATGCTAGATTACATGCGTCATCTAAGTCAATGAGTACCTACACAATGCCTGGACGGTGCGTACGCGTTTGCTATTACGTTCGTGACGAAACTGGAGGCAGAACGAGATTGATTTCTTACGTCGACAAGTGAGGGTGCTTAGCGTCTAACAATGGCGGTCGTTGTTTTATTCTGGCGTCGAGAAACCCAGAAACGTCATTTCACTTCTTGTTTGGGTAATTGTCGTCACGGTTCACTGGCGACGCGTAAGGACAGATATGTCGCTAGTGTAACCTCGGTACATATTACGCATTCTTTCTAGGAAATGTGCACTTGTATAACGTGTCAGTGACGGCTCTTTCACCTGTGTTACAATCGTTGTGTCTGGTCTACGTTCCCGATACACGTGTTACGTTTCTTAGGTGTAAATCGTTGTGTGTTGAAACGCTAACATGTTGTGTCTGTGATAGCAATGACGCGACGCTGTGTCTTGGTGATGCTAGGAATATACGGGGTATTCGTATCCGTGTAAGTCCAATTGCTTGGAGGTCCGGGAATCCGTGGGTCCGTGGGTCCGGGGGTCCGGAGGTCCGGAAGTTCGGGGTTTGCGTATTCGATGGTCCAACTGCTCGGGGTGCGACTGCGTGGTCACTTGTTGGGTCCACGGACGGACACGTGTCGTGACGAAGACAGCCGCGTGACCACAGCGCTGGGCGGGGCGCTGGAGGAAGTTCGTGGTTCGTTGCTGCCTGGTTAATCAACGTCAGCTCATTCCGGAGACACAAAAAGGGTTGACACAAACGGTTACTGTCAAGAGTATGACTGTTGACTATTTTCTATAAAAGATACACATTTGCTAAAGCCTGAGGTGGCTGTTATGATGGTGACTATGTGTTAGTCATAATAACGGTATCCAGCACCATAGTTTTATTGTCACCCGATTTGTTACCTCAAAAGTGATTGATTGTCCTCCAATATGTAGCCATAGAAGTGGGAAATTGTCACCCGATTTGTTACCTCAGAAGTGATTGATTGTCATCCTATATGCAACGGTAAAAGTTAGAAATTGTCACCAATTTGTTACCTCAGAAGTGATTGATTGTCATCCAAAATGAAACCGTAGAAGTGGGAAATTGTCACCCGATGTGTTACCTCACAAGTGGGTAATTGTCAACAGGTGTGTCACCTCAGAAATGAGTTATTGTCACACGATGTATCACCTCAGAAATGGGTGAATATCACGAGATATGTTACCTCGGTTATGAGTGAATGTCACTCTGTGTCGCCTCAGTGGCTGTTGTTGGTTTTCACCCGATGTGCTGCCAAATAAAAACAGCGGATTCTATTCAAAACTGAGCACTTGGGCCCGGGCGACGAAATATAGAGCGGAACATGATTGTTGATACGCTAAAATCTGCCTTTTTCCATGTGGCATATAACTATTTGTAGCTCTGAGTGAGAGAGTTGTTAAACGTAAAAGAAAAATGATAGGTGTGTTACTACATAGCGCAGTACCTCGTCCCTAGAAACACCCAAAGCACGTCTCCCTCGACTCCCCGGTAGAACTGTCGAAGCGAACACCATCTCGACTTCTACGGAAACCATTCAGCCACGCTGCAATTAATGCGTGTACAATACTCGTACACACAAATCCACTAATGTCTACAGCTAGATACTCATTCACACAGCTGCGTGGATTGGAGTAAGTCTAAACGAACGAATTTGCGCAAGATTCACCACACCCCAGCACCGGACTCGCACCTGGCCTCCGTCGGTCGAGAGCCCAACGCTCTACCACTGTGCCACGGCGCCTCACGCGACATCGTCAGTCGCACTACTAGCGGCCACCCTCCAAACACGGACATCGCAATCATTAGCAGGACGTTCACCGACCCAGTTAGTTGTACGTCGTTCCACTTCCGGTCTCGTTTACGTGTACGTCAGTGGTATTCAGCGAACTTGCGGTTGCCGCTGTCTGTCTAAGCAATAGCGTCAACACAGTTAATGTGTTCACTATCTGAACGTTTCATACGTGGCTTGTTACTTTGTGGGCGAGCACTGTTTGGCGCTGTTAAACGTAAATTGGGGGTCGATGTACCTTCAATGTGTGTGTTTGTGTTTTGCATATTATATAAAAAGGGCCAGATAAGATTGGATTGGAACAGTCGGTTAGTCCGTAATCACTGTGTGTGCCTACACTGATTGACACGTCGTTATACCACGTCGTTGTACCACGTCGTTATACCACGTCGTTATACCACGTCGTTGTACCACGTCGTTATACCACGTCGTTGTACCACGTCGTTATACCACGTCGTTATACCAAGTCGTTGTACCACGTCGTCATACCACGTCGTTATAACACGTCGTTATACCACGTCGTTATACCACGTCGTTATACCACGTCGTTATACCACATCGTTATACCACGTCGTTATATCACGTCGTCATACCACGTCGTTATAACACGTCGTTATAACACGTCGTTATACCACATCGTTATACCACGTCGTTGTACCCTGTCGTTATACCACGTCGTCATACCACGTCGTTATACCACGTCGTTGTACCACGTCTTTATACCACGTCGTTATACCACGTCCTTATACCACGTCGGTCATCGACGGAGACATTGACGCTACTGTTACATAACGGTCAACGAGACCTCCGTATAACGGTACTATGTCGTCGCCGGTCGACGTTTGGCGACAGCGGCCGGCCGCGTTCTGCCGAGTGCTCACCCGGCAGTGGTCGCGACGACATTATAAACACTGCCGTCACAGCCAGTCAATCAACTGACGCCGTCACCGCATGCCCGGCCCACCGCTGTCACCACGCTCTCATACACGCGACACTCGCCGCGCCGTCGAACAGTCAGTCGTACAGTTGACAGTCGTCAACACACACACGCACACGCACCGCGGTTATACGAGCGTACTCTGAACGCGTCGCCACAGCGCATCCCGAGACATGGGCATGATGTGACTCGGTCGTTACAGGCGCTGACACATGTGTGATTAAGAGACGATCTGATTGCGTTGACACCGGCATTGGAATTATTAACAAGGTGAGTGGTGTGTCGTGTTTGCACAGGAAGACGGCATCACCTCCGTTCGTGATCATGTGTATAGTGTATACAGACAGTCAGCTTGAAATCGGATGGCTCTCTCGTACTGTTATCTCGTACAAGTACAGACAGACAGACAGGTAGACAGACAGCATCAGATGAGTTCCCGTACCGGTCTCGTACAGACAGACAGTGTCGCTGCATCAGTTGACAGTTCATGTACGGTTCTCGTACGTAACATAGAGTGACAGTATCAACAGTGTTCACCTTACATCACAGCACATGTTATGTAGTAAGTTGACATCAATTGTATTCACGTACCGGAGTGTTTCAAAGTGCACATGTGTCCTCACTTACAGTTCTCGTAACATATACACAGTCAGCATCGGTCTTTTCGTTCAGTTCTCGTACACATATAGACAGCATCAATTGTGTTCACGTACGGCTCACGTACATATATACATAGGTGGTCAGCATCACTTGTAATCATTATAGTTCTCGTACACACATACAGGGCCGGCAACAGTGCTGTTCACGTACTGTCCTTATTCACGTATAAACGGTCAGCATCAACTGCCGCTCGGTTGGACGGATAATTAACGTTGCGTTGCTCCACCACGGTCCTGGCAGTGGGGCGTTAGGCGCGATGTCTAGCTGCCACGAATTATCGCCGGCGTCGAGGGCCGTAGTTGGTTCGGCGCTTAATTCCCGGAATAATTGGTCCGGAATAATTGGAAGCAGGATTAAAAGGTTCCCACAAACGACGCCTTCCCCGCGTAGGCATTCGGCATACATCACAGGTGACGGCCTTTAATGATTAAATGCAGATTGAGCACTCGTAACGACATAAGAGTGCGTCTCCATCGGCCTACGTCCTGTCACCGCTCGATTAATGTGCGCCGGTCAGCGACGGCTGACACGGACGTCGTTATGTAGACGACACGGTGACTGTGTGTGTGTGTGTGTGTGTGTGTGTGTGTGTGTGTGTGTGCGTGCGTGCGTGCGTGCGTGCGTGCGTGCGTGTATGTGTTTGTGTTTGTGTTTGTGTTTGTGTTTGTGTTTGTGTTTGTGTTTGTGTTTGTGTTTGTGTTTGTGTTTGTGTTTGTGTTTGTGTGCGTGTCCGTGTCCGTGTGCGTGTGCGTGTGCGTGTGCGTGTGCGTGTGCGTGTGCGTGTGCGTGTGCGTGTGCGTGTGCGTGTGCGTGTGCGTGTGCGTGTGCGTGTGCGTGTGCGTGTGCGTGCGTGCGTGCGTGCGTGCGTGCGTGCGTGCGTGTGTGTGTGTGTGTGTCCTTGTGTTTCTGTGAGTGTATGTGTATGTGCGTGCGTATTTATGGGTATTTGTGTGTGTATGTGCGTGTGTGCGCGCGTGCGCGTGCCGGTGTGTGTGCTTGCGTGCATGCATGCGTGCATCTCCGCTATAATACATCACGCACATACACATGCATGTATATGTGCGCGATGTTTGTATTATGTGCATGCGTATAAGTGCATACATATGCATGTGCGTGCATGCTAACCTGCGTGTCCGTCTGTATAACATAATCTGTCTTCAGTTATATCACCGTCTTTCCGACACTAAGCCCACAAGCCGCCGGTTGAGTGAAGCTGTCTCTTTCTTTCGTCACGACGGCTTGCCTCTGGTGCGACAGATTTGACACAGTAAGCGGCGGCTCTAACTACATCTACGACGAATAGACGAAAGAAACGTCTTGCGGTTCATTGTGTTCTTAGCTGCTGACTCGTCAGGACATACCGTGTTGCGTTCATGAATGTTTTCGATATGACGTAAGTTGCCACGCTACAGTGACCAGGTAGTGTGTTTTAATCAGGCCGGGCCAGGGCTGTCAAGTGCCCGTGCAGTTAGTGTACGCGTGAGAGAATGTCTGGTGCTGCACGCGTAGCTGGCATGATAAACACAGCAATACTTTGAACGTGGCTAAATACTCCTCAGACGAATTTGCGTTGGTGTTGCAGTGCAGTGCAGTCGTAATACCGTCGTAGATCATAATTATGACTATCTCTGTCACGGCTGCCTACGCTATTGCTATCTATTTCCTCATCACTTTGAGTGGAGACGACACGGCGTACATGCGCCAGGTCGTCTTGTTATAGTGGCACCACGATGGCGTAACAAAGGAGACTCCAACGTCGCCTCTGCGTTGGTGAACGTCAATAGTTTGGCTCTGGTGTCTGCTCTCGGTGTTTTTCATTTAGACGTTTTGCAACACAAATGTTTTCATTTATGAACGTCGTTGTCTTCAAATCCTCCGCCATCGGACACGACAATGTGGTCACGTGCACAATGCTTTGTCACGTCGTTGTTGTCGTTTGAACCATTTGGCAAACTACCTCCCAGGGGCCGAGTGACACGGTCATGGCGGGCGAAGTGCGTTTCGTACTAGTTGAAACCACCGCCAACCATCAACACTTCGTGGCGTTGGACTTGGTTCAAACCACCACCTACCACCAGAATGTGGCTTTTGAATTGATTCAAGTCACTACCGACCCCGCCAGTACCCGGCATGGGACTTGCTATTTTTTGCCAACCAAAATACCCCCCGGAGCCACAATCAAGGCCCACCGAATACAACTGATCCGGGAGCTAGTACACCACCCGTCTTGCTGCGCGTTTCCCGCATCCACAATCCGAATTAGTACATGTTCCATCTACAGGTGGCGCTACTGGATCAACCTATTCTCCGGGACAGGCTACTACCGCTAACCTGTCTTCCTGTCATTTGTCCCGAATCAAAACACCAGATCACATCCGTGGCACAGACGAACGATGCTCTAACGAGGCGCGCTAAGATACATCGCAGTCTCCTCGCGTCAGTTGCTTGGCGTTATTGAAACAAATATCAGGTTGTCACTCAGCCATGTGATACGCGTCCATCTTTCCGCCTCAGTGCCCCCCGTGATGTTTCCTGTGGGCGACATATTGCATCAAACGCGCGGCTGCTAACTTAGAGCGTGGATGGAACCCACGCGCTAATGCCCGTCTAATGGACGTATAGTGATACGCGCCCGCACACACACACACACACACACACACACACACACACACACACACACACACACACACACACACACACACACACAAACACACACACACACACACACACAAACACACACACACACACGCACGCACGCACGCACGCACACATACACACACTCACTCACAAACCATAGACCGGGAGGACACCATTCTCTGCTCCGGTCTCGGCGGTGGCGTGGGAGCGATCGTAAAACCGGCGTAAATTGCAGCCCGCCGGACACACACACACACACACACACAAACACAAACACACACACACACACACAAACAAACACACACACACACACACACACACAAACAAACACACAAACAAACAAACACACACACACGCACACACACACGCACGCACACACACACACTCACACACACACACACTCACACACAGACACACACAGACACACACACACACACACACACACACACACACACACACACACACACACACACATGCACGCACGCACGCACGCACGCACGCACACATACACACACTCACTCACAAACCATAGACCGGGAGGACACCATTCTCTGCTCCGGTCTCGGCGGTGGCGTGGGAGCGATCGTAAAACCGGCGTAAATTGCAGCCCGCCGGAGTCATTAAACGGTATAGCGCGTCGGTCGGCGATCAGCACCGGTGTTGGTCGGGTCGTGTTGTATACTGGTGTGACAAACACCGCTAGCAGGTGCACGGGCAGCAAACAGCTTATTGATCTGTGTGTGTTTATTGCGCAGCAAGAGGCAATCACAAGACCCGTTATTCGGCCGGCCTCGCGACAAGGTCCCTCGCTTGTACCCTAACTACATTACGGCCACTAAACCGACCGAAACTTTCTATTACGCTGGGTTTTAACCCCATCGGACGCCAATTAGTTCGTTTTTATTTGGGCATATAAACATCTAATTTGGGGCACGTACGCGTTAGTCACGTGGTCGTTTTGATGTGCTTTTAACCGCGTTATCATCGTCCTTTACGCAACTGTATTTCTTACGCGCGCGCATTATGACATAAATAACTAGCACGATCAGTCACGACGTCGCCGAGTTTATTCCATGCGACATGGAGACGACATTGGACCGACTTAACCCGCGCAGCGGCTACTGACATCACCAACTGGGTGATTAAAACCGCACTCGGGAACAACGCGTGTTTAACCGGAAACGGAAATGCTCCCTGTGACAAGTTACTCCCTCCAAGTTACACGCGTATGGCATGTTCTCACACGGGTAGTTTACAATGGGCGACACAGTAGCCATTGTTCAACCAACAAGTCGATCTAGGAGGCGGTCTCCAAGAAACTCCCAAGCATACGACTGATAGTCACACGCCGACAGTCCTAGTCACACGCCGACAGTCCTAGTCACACGCCGACAGTCCTAGTCACACGCCGACAGTCCTAGTCACACGCATTGTTGTTCAGACTGACTCTATTCAACAGCTGATCCTTAAGTAGTGTGAGCGCGCTCACTGAAGTGAGCGACCCTAGACACTAACTCACACACATACTTGTTTCGCGCCGCTCATAGTGATGCATTGTTGTTGATTAACACAGCGACGTCTTTCAGAGCCGTGACTTAGTGTAATCCACTACACCGCCTCTCGGGACAAGGACGTAATGCACTACGTCACAGACAGGACGCTATTAGCGCCTTCTCATGGGACTTCCGCAGTGACAGGCCGGCCACGACGTACTAGGGGAGATCACACCCGGCGCGATTACCGTGCTATGTTTAGTTAACGCGGTGTGATTTATTGGCAAGAACTTGTCTTCTGGCGGTCTTTGAGATATGCATAGGTTTTCGAAATACGATTACTATCGCTAAATCTGTGATCTGTAGAATAATAACGAGGTATTGATGTATATGTGTTCACCTACACGCTAACACTACGTCGACGTCACGATTGGTGTTGTTGATATTTTCCCCTATTTCCTCGGTCCCTTATGGGGTGTGACGTCATTCAGAGTTCCATTCTGCCCCAATTTTGTTTAGCTATCGTCTATTCGAACCTGTTTTAAGGTATTGCTTTATGCAGTAACTGTCGTCTCACTGCATTCGTGTAGATAGTATTTGAAGGTGCAGCTAAGGAACATTTAACTAATTGCACGATCAGGGTGCATAACTGAAAATGAACATGGACATTGCGCATGTGTTCAGAACACGTGACGTCATCCCGTCTGACGAATGGAATTGATACCATACCAGACCGGAAGCGGAAACTGGGGCGACATGAAACAACTTATGGAACAACCATTGTGAGTGAGGCCGCGAAAGGTGTCGCCACAGTCAGGATACACGGGCGAAGATGAGCGTCAACTCTTTGGGTCACGTGGCCTAGATACGAGAAGGACAGCACAACGTTGTCTCCTCTTTGTGTCACTTCCCCGAGCTGAGGCCCGACTCCATCGTTGTCCTCGATTTATTTGTTCTTATGATGATACAGTGTCCCCCCCCCCCCCTCTCTCTCTCTCATTCACTGTCATCCGCTGCTCCTCTCCAAACACCTCCAGACATATCTTTAGGCAATCCTACCATTATAGTCTTGGTCTTCCTCGTCTCCTTTTACTTCCCCCTTTTGCCTTCTTCCCTTTCCTTCCCCTTTCCCTTTCCTTCCCCTTTCCGAACTGATGAAGATGCATAATTACACCCCAATTCGGATGGATACTACAATCGGAGTACGATGCTTGGACAAGAGAGAACAATCGCCCGAACACACGGTCTGTGCTGTCCTTGGCGGGGAGACTGCGAGCAGACAATACTGCCGGGTGACAGGCGATCGTGTTATCGGCGCCTGTAATCTTTGCACTGCCGAGGTACAACAATGGCATCGACGGAGGCTGGTTGACACCACAGACGGACTGACCACTCGCCGCCAGATAAAGCCGCACTTTGCCCGGACTGTGAACGATTCGAGTAAACGAAGCTGCCGGGCCGGGCTCACTGTATCGACCGACCGCCGCTACTCGTGCTCAAAGTGTTAATCTCAAAGTGTTAATCTCAAAGTGTTAATCCCCTTCGGTTGACACTTGACGACATCGATCCCGAGATAATCGGTTACGTAAACGGTTTGTTAACCTCGTACGTCTCAGGACAACTGTCAAGACAACTGTCAGGACAACTGTCAGGACAACTGTCAGGACAACTGTCAGGACAACTGTCAGGACAACTGTCAGGACAACTGTCAGGACAACTGTCAGGACAACTGTCAGGACAACTGTCAGGATAACTGTCAGGATAACTGTCAGTCTGCCCCAGGGTTGATTTTGATTTCCCTTCGACTCGAGCGATGATAATGTGCATGGGTACAGCCGTGTCAACTTAGATATAGTAACATTCTGGAACCGATATTTCGAAACTCTGATGATATAACGGTCCTTGTTCGACAAAATGTCTGCTGGTAACGTAGTACGACAATAGTCCATTTACAGCACGTCACGTAGTACAGGAACGTCAGTGGCAGCCCGTAACTCAGTGTCGTGGCCAGGATTGATGTGATAGAGTTTGTAAGCAGTTGTCACTGTAACATGGATGTCGCATGTTATAATTCATTGTACTTTGCCAAATAGTGCGGGATTTTTTAGGGGTATTTCGGGCAAAGAGAACCCCCTGGGTATGCCCCCGAGTCCATAACTTAGTACATCAACGGTCGTAGACAGGTCGTAACTTAGCATACAGCAACAAGTACAGAGAGTTCGTAACACAGTTTGACCGTGAGTGGGTGAGTGAAATTGAATGAGTGAGTGACTGAGTGACTAAATAACTGTGTGACTGGGTGACTGACTGACTGAGTGAGTGCACTTGGTAGGCCTACAGCAACGATCAATACACAGTCGTCCAATCACGGTCCGTAGACAGCCGTGAATTACCAGCAGTGACCCTTAAGATAAACTGGCGGCGTTCACTTTATACAGTCGGTATTTGAGCATATCAATGTGTCTTGTGTGACCGTTATCCGTGTACATCTCCATCAAACTGTTCGCTGCAACCGAAGCCATACGTTTTCTCTCCGGCGACAAGCCATTATTCTCTCTCGGGAACCTGATCGGAGTGTAGATTTCTCGCGAGGTCAAACACCATTGGCGACATCCGACACCCGGAAGGTCCAAACCGACTTAACAATTGGTGTCTTCTAAACGACAACACTTCCGAGAAAAAACGTTCTGGTTTTCGAGAAACGACCAGGCGATGCATTGGAAGACGATCCCCTTAAGACGCGGACATGACGTAGGTCGGTGCCGTAAAGTGTTCGCTAAAGACGAAATTACGCGAAGTAGATCGAATTAAATTTTCTTGAAATGTAGTTAAGACATGACAATCGTTATTTAATGGTATTTAACTACTTACTTGGTGGTGTATTGTGGGGGTGAGCTGCCGATAACAATAGATAAGTATTTAGCATGACACCGGTTAGTTTGATTACTACCCAAGAACTCGTGTTATCTACCCACGGTGACGTCCGTCACGGCAGTGATACTTCATAGTGCAGACTGTAACGTCAGTAACGACGGTAACGTCAGTAACGACGGTAACGTCAGTATCATCAGCAATATAAGTAATGCCAGTAACGTCAGTGATGGTTTCGATAACGAAGTAACCACCACGGTGGTGGTCGTCGTGACGGTGGCAACGTTACAAACCGCAGCATATATATATATATATATATATATATATATATATATATATATATATATATATATATATATATATATATATATATATATATATATATATACATCATATATATATATATATATATATATATATATATATATAATACACATATACATGTACATATAACGAAATTATTACATACTCGAAATGTCGCCGTGATTGTCGTTTCCGTTGACGACAATGACTGCTGACCTTCGCCTTAAGCGCTACGCCAGTTCTCGTCTGGACGAAATAACTCCTACATATCAACACGCCGGGAGAGACTGTTATTTACTGTCACCGTTTGTCAATAGGCAGCCTCGTCTATTTATAGTTGGACAATATAATATCGTAGGCGTTTTACAAAAGGTACTAACATCCCCACCGGTTCGTGTGAACCTGTTGTCGACGTCAATGACGTCAGTGACGCGCTGACCGATTTTGTTGACGTCACTCGACGCCAAAACATTAACAGAATGTTAACGCGACGATTGTGTCCACCCGCCCGCCCACTCCCGGCATTCAATTGTGAGATACACACTGCTTAATTTAGCAATTATTTCGTGCTTATTTTTCGCAACTATGCAGAATTCGTGTTAGTTAGACATGGACCCGCCCGCTAATTTCGATGTCCGCTTTCATCGTTCAAGCGATGTGTTTATTTTTGTAAACCTACGCACGATATGAACTCCTATGTCACGACTTGACAAACACAGAGCCCCCATCCCTTCGGAGCAAGCGTCAACGTGGTTAATTCTGTGTTCTGTGGATCACGCCGTATCATAGAGTGCAACAATAGAACCGTGTCGTTTATCGGGCTGGGTCCCACTTTGTCAACGAGGTGATGCGACAACTATTGGGCAATGGTTGCGTGTGCTTCCACCGCTGTGTTCACAATGGTGCTCGGGGGTCGGGTTAGCTTGAACAACACCTTGTCTAAGACGATGCACTGACCCGTGTCATGACGAGCCCTTCTCACTAAGATCGTTGATTCACATAAAGACAAAAAGTCACGCGCGTCACCGCACGGTACAAATAAAACGTGGCATTTATGGGTAACCCACTGTATTGCGCCAGAAGTCGAACCGTGTAAATTCGACTGCACTACGTCCGACGTGTGAGTTGTTGTTATGACGTCATTGCAACGGGAAATATACGCGGCCCTCCCCAAATCCGATAGAGCGAAAACTCGTGTTGAAACACGGGTCTAAAATGAAGGCACCCGCGTAGGCGGGTTAATAGCGATTTTAAGAGTTGCTAATAAATTAAGTTACACATTATCTACTCGGTAAATACGCGTTACTTAGATCAGGCTATTAGCGCCAAAACGGCGTATACATTAAAATAAAAAGCACCTTAAAGTTGACGCCGTGATTTTCCATGAGTGTTTATTCCTGAAAGTACGCCATTGAATTGATAGTGTATGACTTTGGTTACGATTAATCCAGGTCGTGTCATACTATTGGAGTTAGCGGTAAACCCATTTGCAACAGGTGCACACCGCTGTATGTGAAGTTGTGAACACCCGCGGTGATGTAGTGTGGTCAAGCCGTAAGGTATGGACACTCGCTCGGCGGAGTGACCACTGACCAGATCCCGCCTCGGGTCAGTGCTGACGGACGGACGCAGGACATTAGCGAGTTTTATTGCTTTGTCAACGCCACCTGGTCCGAACGCCCACCCAGAAGTGAGACGTTCTCGGCGGGACATTAGCGAGGACATCGGTGAGTTGTCGTTTCCTCGTCACGGCGGCTCGAGTGATACGGACGGAGCTGGTCCGTCCTCGCGGCCATGAGGAGACGACGGAGGTGTCGAGAGATGATCTACGCCCCAGGCAGGCGGCGGTACAGCGCAGGTAGTGCGGCGTGCCGGACGCTTCATCGCTGGAGTCGTGTCGTGCTCCGAGTAACGGTCCAGCGGCTGCCGCTGATGGTCAACACTGGCGGCAATCCGACACGCCGTACCTGAGTCGCGTAGTGTCACCGAAGGGCCAATTGTCGCGGTGTATTGTTACTCAGTGATGCGTTATCTGCTCAAATTTATCTCCACATACCTACGAATTACGACAAATGATCTCCCCACACGACAACCCACAACCTAGGACAACATTATCTCCTCACACGACAACCCACAACCTACAACAACATTATCTCCTCACACGACAACCCACAACCTACGACAACATTATCTCCTCACGCGACAACCCACAACCTACGACAACATTATCTCCTCACACGACAACCCACAACTTACGACAACATTATCTCCTCACACGACAACCCCCGACCTACGACAAGCCTATCTCCTCACACGACAACTGACGGCCGGTGACAACAAGACTCTGTGACATTGTGACATTGTGACATTGTGAAGTGACCGTGTGACAGTAAGTGTCGCCATGACCGCGATACGACGTCGCCACACTTGCCAGACACCTGCAGGCGGCTGCCTGTCGTACACCGTCCGTCTCTGGCATCCACTTCCGGTTGGGTCCTCTGTCGTCTCCGCCTTGTTGTCGTTTGTCGCCGTTGTGTCGCTTCTGTTTGATGACACATCTTGTTTTGTCGCAAATCCGCCAGACGTCGTTGTAACGAGGTGTCGCTGACCAAACTGTGATCTGTCACTGGGTCGACTAGCTGCCCACGGGTATCGCGTCTGACAGGCAGGAAGCAATCTGACCTCCATTATACATGCACGTGTTCTTGTGTCTGTGTTGTGACTGGGTCTTGTTGTAATGAAGCGTGTTAGTGCAAGAACTAGCGTCGTTGACGTCGTAGTGTGAATTTTATAGTTGCCGTCTCGAAGACTGGACTGTATTCGTCACTTTACTGACACGATTTGTCCACAATACACGTGTCACTAGAAATAAGTTATGTATAAAGGGAATGGTGCGTTTTACGCTTCCTACCAATTGAAAATGTGAACTATAACGCATCCCCGTCATCAACATTGGGAGTCAGTGTCGCAGCTTTTGGCCCGGGTGAGCGTGGCTGGATGTGACTGCGGTAATGTTTCTTTGAACTTTCTGCAGCTTTGACCGTCTATCCGAGCGGTAGGACAGTCGTCGGCCGCTTTATATAAATGCTATTTGCCTGCTGTGGTCAGTGATTATTTAGCCACGTCTGTACCGCCGGTGTCACAGCTTGGTCGCTTCAACCTAATGGTTAAACAGCCGTCGTATGGCCGACCACTCGTCCATGTCATTAGCATACCTTTCACAGAGGTCATATGGCGTGGGAATGAGGTCAAACACACATATACACATTCGCGCACGCGCACGCGCATGCGCACGCACACACACACACACACACACACACACACACGGCGGTCGATACCTTGCAATTAACGCCATAAACGAATAAACTTGGAATTGCGGGCGCAAGGTGTGCGTTCGTCGTCGCGTTAGTGACGTCTCGCAGGTACAGTTAGGACACTAAACCGACACCTCGGCCGGACAAGAGACTGAGACGAGTAATAATAATAATAATAATAATAATAAAGCTTTATTGCCATATTCAACGTGTAAAAGTTACATGATAAATTGGAATGTAGTCTGGCGTTGACTTACATAGTGCCTAAATATACAGTAAAATAGAACACGGCAAACAAATATAAAATATAGATATAAAATATACATTGTACATGATATGTTCTTTAAAATAAAATAAAAAAATATTTTAATATAAAAAAAATATTTTAATATAGTAAATAACTAAAGACAACATTAAAATAATAGATTATCTATTTAACAATAATTGTGGTGTAAATTAGTTAATAAAATAAATAAATAAATAATTAAAAAAATATCCTTTAAAAATAGACATACACTATAAGAGGACTAAAATATCATTTTAAAATTATATTTACAATTACAATTGAATTACAATTGAATGCGTCCAATTTTGTTTAAAAATATATATTTATACAATTATTAAGTTAAGCTAACATTTCAGGAGAAGATAAGATTGTTGCTCAGCACCACCGATCCGCCACTGAGAATAGGTACACCCACACCCCACACGCGTACAGCTCAGCCACACCAACCAGCACCAGAAAAATAACAATTCCGCCAGAGAGGCGAAAACAGCCAAGTTTCCAGGGTCTTTACAGCTACGTTCTATATTTCACTCCTGATAAGGCTGCTACGGCACTCGGGTAAAAACTGTTTCTAAAGCGATTTGTTTTCGTACGGATGCACCTATAGCGTTTCCCTGAAGGTAATAATTCGAACAGATGATGGGCGGGGTGAGTTTGGTCTGAGATAATTTTGCCTGCTCTTTTTTTGGATCTGTCTTTATATATGGCTGTTAGAGAGGTGAGTTCACTACCGACAATTTTGGAAGCTGTTTTCACCACTCTGTCAAGCCTGCCCCTCTGGCGCTGGCTGATGCCGCCGAACCATACACATATTGAGAATGTAAGAATACTCTCAATAGCAGAACGATAAAACTGAACAAGAATTTCTCTCCTCAGCCCGAACTTCTTTAGTTGGCGCAGGAAGAACAGTCTTTGTTGGGCCTTTTTGACGACAGCATCTGTGTTGTTTTCCCAAGTTAAGTCATTTGATATTATGGTGCCTAGAAATTTAAAACAATCCACCCTTTTGATAGAGTCGCCGTTAACAATAATGGGAGCAAGTGGGCTTTTTCTCTTCCTAAAACCGGACCTTCTGTCTCGAGACACGTAACGGACCAACTGTAGCGCATGGATCGCTACACCTTGTGAGGGGACCGTGCGTGCGGCCACGTGCGTGTGTATGCGCGTGCGTGTGTTGTCTTTTCATAAGCATGCTTACGCTTCCGTGGAGACTGACTCGGACGTGTGACAGTTACACGTTCGCACGCACTGTAACCGAAGTGACGAGCAGGCAACGGTCGGCTACGGACCACCAGATAACCGCGTCGTCACCTGATACGCACGCGAAGGCACGCGTTTGATTTACGCACGTGCGCGTCACTTTCTAGGTCGCGTGTGATTACACACTCACGTATTAAGTCATTGGATACACGCGTTGGTATGTCAACATGATCGCCATCTCTCCAGTCGCTGTATCATCGCGTCGTCTTCTGTACATGACTCGCTCAGGACATACATGTTTGTGCATCAAGACTGCTCTACCGTGAGTCTGGTTCAGTATTGACAATTAAATAATAATACTATAGTTAATTTGCTAAAACACCAGATCCTCAATTGTTCGTGATGCTTTAAATCACGTACATGATCATTAACCCAAATAGTAGTACCAAGACAGTTATTTAAACTAACAATTTTGCAAATAATTACAAACTATAAATAAACATAGTTTAATATAGGTAAAATTAAGCAAAATAATTGGAATATAATAGTAAGACATTACCTTAAAATAAACAGAGTACAATATAACACAGTAAATAAATTACAATACATAAATGACTCACTAAAATGCAAATAAATAAATACCATTTGTAAAATATTACTGATAGAAGTAGGGACACCCAGCCTGTTAGTTTTTTTTTAAATATCACCATTGAAGGAAATAGCGCGTATTGTACCACTTCTGTACACAATCCGACACACGTTGCTACCAATAATGCAGACGACGTTAGTTCCCTCACTCTGTTGTTATGCGCCAGATAAACACATACCGTAAAAAGCACGTAGCGTAATTTCGTGACCTTTAGCTGGTGGGGTGTTTGTATGTGACGCGAGTTGAACGTGTTCCTTGTTCGACGTCGGTTCAATGCCACTAGCGCCGTCTGTAGCTGACAGCCGAACGCCACTCGACATTGTGCATACGGCAGAATAAGTGCATTATTTAACCCCAAAAAAATGTAATACAAAATATGCACGATCCCAGATTTCGTGGGCTTAAAATAGCAGCACAAATGATGGCAACCTTTAACGTGTTCCCTGTCAAAGCAGTATCTGAAAGGAAAGAGTAATTACGTGAATTTGGTAAAGTTCAGTAATAGATAATTATGTATAGCAACGTAAACTGAGTTTTCAGCAGCTGATATGGGGTTATTGGCCTGAAATAATGTCAAATTGGGATGTCGGGTCGGGCCACACACCTTTGACTTTGAAACGTCTACCCGATGTGCTCAATTAGACACCCATACGGTCCTCAAACCGTCTCCGTTGGCGATAGATCCATTACGTCACTGTTGCCTAGCTACCAGGTCCGAGAGTCTTACAAAATGGCCGCCACATACGTGGCTATCGGATCGCTAATGTCTTTGTTTATTACGTGAGCCAAATTGTCTTAATTGCGACAAGACATGACATAGTTGTTTATGCAAGAACCATGTACATGGTGTATTCATCTGACAGGGTCACGTCGACCGGAAGTCGGATAGTTTCTCCTGAGCGTGACGTAAGTTTCTGACTTCGTCGAATAGAAGATACGTTTTATGTAAGTCCCGACCGAGTCTCGAAAGTCAACCATGTTTGTGTTTTGGCAATATGGCCGCCAAGGCGTCTTGACCCGCTATCTTGGTTCCACGTACGCGTGTCTTTTTCCGCGTGTCCGTGTCTGTCCGTGAACGTGACCGTCACGACGTGGCTAGCAGAGTACCGTCACGAAGCACCCAACACTCCTAAGACACCCCTGGTCGCTATGAATGCGTCTCCACCCCATGTGCACCCAGTGCTAGCAACGCGCACCCTCTTTACGACGAGAATTTCAATTAGGTGCCATCATCAAAGATTTAGTGTGCAGCCGCTTAACGACACGGATTTGTGTCCGGCCCTATAATCGAAGACTTACGCCGTCGTGAAAGTTATGTGGCGTCGTGCCGTGTATTCACGTTGACACGATCAACAAATACGTCATCATTAAACTTATGACATCGTGCAGCCATAAGTCTCTCGCGCAACGGGGCTCGCCGGAATCGGGCATGTTCCAGGTCCGCGGCATATGACGTTCACTTTGACGTCACGTCCCCGTCTCACACTCGCTGACTGTCAACGGCTGCGCTTAATCGTGCGTGACCAAACGTGGGCGTAGATTCGACGAGCGATTGGCGTGTTGGACGTATCCAAAGCGCTCACGTAAAACGTCGATATATCCGTACGCTTGACGTGCGATGACGTGATATCGACCGTCGCGCGTAGATTATCGTCGGTGTCTGGTGGATGAATGGATGGCAATGGTGGACGGATGGCTACACCGTGGACACCGCGCGGAGCTCTGGTTGTCGCACGCGCCGCTACAGCTGCCACGGCTGTGTATGTCGGCGACACCTGATTGATTAGTTTACGCTAATGGTTTCAAGGAACTGGGGAAGGATTTCAAATACCATTGACTTCAAGGATAATGTTGATCTCTTCTTTTCCTGTGTGTCCGGCGTGAAGTGGGCCGCGATGCTGTCCTAGATTTGTTTGTGTTTGTTCCCCTCAAGTTCCATGCCCAGTGGTCTCCATCACCGCTCTCCACGCCTCTGTAGCGTTAGCTCTCTGTTCCCCTTCGTCGTGCCCCCAACTCTCTCTTTACACACGTCTCTGTGGCATGTTATAAAGCCTGTTGCTGGTAGCACACGACACATGTTGTCGTTCGTCTTCTAATAAACAAACTGATCTGTGTCGGTGAGTGTAATGGTGAAAGGTCTATTTGGGATTTAATGACTTTTGTAAAACAAACGTTTAACACTCCACAGTGAACACAATGTGTTTATCAAACCACAATGAAAACACAATGTGTTTAGTACTCCACAGTGAACACACAATCTGTTTAGTACTCCACAGTGAACATACAATGTGGACAAATTCTGCTTTTTCTATACATTTTCAGTGCGCATGCAGCTAGTGTTTTGACAATAAACCAGTTGCAGTTTACTGACGTGTGGTATGTTCTAGCCATTCTTTTTCCAAATACAGAGTCGTGACACTGTCTGTATTGTACTGTCTAGTAGTTATTTTAGCTACTCCGTCAATTGAAGACGTCTACTTGCCAACGTACCACTGCAGTTTATTGGCATTTTTATTACTGTTATTTTTTAACGGGGTGTAGATGTTTGGATGGGTGGATGTGTGCGTCGGTAGCATCGATCGTTTCTATTGGGGGATTACAGGATTTGCTATAGTTTATAAAACCCCTACGTTGACAGCCTTAGACGACGTCCAGGTGCGGGGCTGTTGGCCTCCCTCCCGTCCACCGCCTCGCCCCAGCACGCTACCAGCGTCTCTTATCAGTGGACTTCGCGTTCTGTGTCAAAAACCAATGTCCACTCATTGGCACAAGTCTTCTAGTGGAGCTGTAGTCCTACTGCGTGTGTGGGCGTCCGGCGACCAGCAAGCGACGACGTTATGAGACAAACTGACCACCTGAAAGCGATACTGACCGTTTCGCAAACAGGACATCGTTCTCCCTCGACGATGACACAGCTAGCAAACGGCACATCGCTCTCCACCAGCAAAGACACAGCGAACAAACAGTACATCGCTCTCAATCAACAAGGACACAGCTAGCAAACGGTGCATCGCTCTCCATCAGCAAGGACACAGCTAGCAAACGGTACATCGCTCTCCACCAGCAAGGACACAGCGAACAAACGCGGTCGTGTCTCGTGTGATTTATCATCTAACGCGATCAAGCGCCGAGTGACATCCGGTACACAGACGTCGTGTGCGATATGTTCATTAAGACGGAAGGCGACACGACATTGTACCAAGTCCCGCATTGTTTATCCAGTATGGAATCGGTTTTACGAAACCGATTTTACGTTTAAGGCGAATAACTTAAATATTGTTTTCTGTTTAGCAACAGACAGCGTCGACTTTTGTCAAACGTTTCTATTTTGATCGTTATATCGGGTAAATAGCCTTTGGATGTTCACAGCTGAGCCATTTGTGTTATTTGTGTAACCGAATTATGACCGGACCTGTTCAAATGAAATTATTATTTTGCTTCGGAGGATTTCCACAAAATTAGCAAAACAAACTCTACAAATAAGCCCGCATGTTATAGTGTACGTACAGGATAAGTTCACATTTGCGAAAAATAACTGAAAAAGAAACAAGTGAAAAATGTTATTACAGTCGCAGGACCTTTCCGTCGGCCAGCGCCGTCAAACACGGCGCCCTCCATTGTCTTGCGTTTATCTGGCGGCCGACTTATGACTGATAGCGATAGACGCAACGGTCCCGTCCGTCGACCCGAGAGAAGGCAGGCTAAGCGTCGTCGTCTGTTGCGACGAGTGTGGCGGAAATGTCCAACAGGCCGATGACCCCGGCTAACACGACCGGTTGAGGCGAGCCAGGACGGTCGACGGCCCAGGTGGACGTCTAGACTGCGGGCGGCGCGTGCGGGGCATGGCTGAGTGATGTCGCGTCGAGATCACAGGCGGACACCGCCTGGCCGCTGTGTGTGTGTGTGTGTGTGTGTGCGTGCGTGCGTGCGTGCGTGCGTGCGTGCGTGCGTGTGTGTGTGTGTGTGCTTGTGTGATTGTGTGGGCGGATGAGTGGGTGGGTGGATGTCTGGATTGGTGCATACGTAAGATAAATTCTGCCTAAATCCTTCGAAATCAATTTCAGAGAGTCAATCAATATAAAAGGGTTAAGCGATCTCAGAGTCAATAATAAAAAATTCAAGTGTCAATAGATATGCTGATTGATACATCAGGGAGCCATTGTGGATAGGGAGATTGTTAAGGCATGTTTTAAATGACGGCGGAATTTAGCACTATTATCAACTGAACTAGATGGAAGCATATTCCAAAGAGTGGTTGAAGTTATAAGAAAAACCATAATTCCAATATTGGTATTGACTTTAGCGGAAACAAAATCAGAACATGCATCATTATTGTGTGTTACTGTATGCGTGTTTGTGAGTGTGCGTGCGTGCGTGCGTGCGTGCGTGCGTGCGTGCGCATATGCACGCACCCTTGCGTGCGTGGTAGTGCTAAGACTATAGTGACGCACAAGCAGCACCGAGCACGGACCAGTCTCGGTAAAATCGTAATCCTACGATCGTGCGTACGTTCTAAGATCGTGCGTTGGTCCTATGATCGTACGATCTCACACATATCATTCATTTGCGTCGCTGTACGTGAGCTGATGGCGTTCGATGTGTTTTGTGCCGCGGATGTCGGAAGTGAGCGCCGAGTGTACGAGGCCGGTCTGTGCCGCGGTCGACGGCTCGTGACTGTCTCCCGGCCTTGATGGATGACACGACGACCGACGGCCGAGAGCCGAGAGCCGAGAGCTGCGAGTGGAGTGCTCGGTGCTGAATGCTGAGTGCTGAGTGCACGGCGGTACACACGGCGACACACCGCAGCCGCCCGACGAGGACTCGCACGGTTACGACGTGTACAGTCGTCTCGTACACGGTGTAACGTACAGGCGACGTGTACAGTCGTCTCGTACACGGTGTATCGTACAGGCGACGCATACAGGGGTCTCGTACACGTAGTACAGGCGAAGCATGCAGGAATATGCGTATGCAGTACACGAGTCTCGTACAAGGTGAACTGTACATGCGAGATATACACTGGTCTCGTACAAGGTGTACCGTACATGGAGTCTTGCACACGGTGTACAGTACATGCGACGTGTTCAAGGGTCTCGTACTTGTTGTGTCATACCTCGTGGAAGTCTCGTACAAGCTGCACGTGACGTCTACAATCGTGTACCAGTGACGTCAAGAATGTTGCGTAGTGTCGTTGTGACGTAAGACACAGGTATGTGAGCAGGGATCGAGGTCGGATGACGAGAGGGGCGGGGAGAGGGCAGGTGGTGGAAAATGGGAGAGGGAAGTTGTACAGAAGACGAAAACAGTCGGGACGGGGGTAAAGGGATAAAATAGGGAGATGAAAATAATGGTGATGCACGAGTTAGTTTGTTTGGTTTATTTGTTTGTGCAACGCTGTGTGCGTGTGCGTGTGCGTGTGCGTGTGCGTGTGCGTGTGCGTGTGCGTGTGCGTGTGCGTGTGCGTGTGCGTGTGCGTGTGCGTGTGCGTGTGCGTGTGCGTGTGCGTGTGCGTGTGCGTGTGCGTGTGCGTGTGCGTGTGCGTGTGCGTGTGCGTGTGCGTGTGCGTGTGCGTGTGCGTGTGCGTGTGCGTGTGCGTGTGCGTGTGCGTGTGCGTGTGCGTGTGCGTGTGCGTGTGCGTGTGCGTGTGCGTGTGCGTGTGCGTGTGCGTGTGCGTGTGCGTGTGCGTGTGCGTGTGCGTGTGCGTGTGCGTGTGCGTGTGCGTGTGCGTGTGCGTGTGCGTGTGCGTGTGCGTGTGCGTGTGCGTGTGCGTGTGCGTGTGCGTGTGCGTGTGCGTGTGCGTGTGCGTGTGCGTGTCCGTGTCCGTGTCCGTGTTCGTGTGCGTGTGTACGCGTGTGCACGCGTGTGCACGCGTGTGTACGCGTGTGTACGCGTGTGTACGCGTGTGTACGCGTGTGTACGCGTGTGTGTGTGCGAGTGCGCGCGCTCCCGCACGCATAAAGACACTGAAGTTCTGGAAATCAAATATAGCAATAGTATCACAACAGTAAATATATATGCTAACACCACATTGATACAATATGACGATGCTACTATAAAATAAATACGCAATGTTTACGTGGAAGCACCTGTGTTTAGCATTCGAGTTTAGCGTGGCATCATATGAAGCTTTGATTATAACATTGAATCTCGTCTCGCGCGAATTCCTCGTATTTAATCAGCTGATCACTTGGATCCGTGCCAGTGTTCACATTTTACACATACTTGCACCTGTCGTGTTGACACATATAAGAGATGTTCTTTGGTTACTCGCTGGTGTCGATATGCGGATGTTCATCTCAGAACACAAGTGCCTCTTACAAGTCAAATGGAAATGCATTGAGTAGTTTGTAAAAACCGACACTACAGAAGAAAATACGGTTTACGCAATATCGTCGAGATTCAAAACTGTAAACAATGTTGTCGATATTTTGACAAAGTCCCCGCGATAGGTCTATGACACCCGGAAGTCCGTTTGCTGTGATCCAGGCACGTGTTTGGGTGTTTACTCCAGTCTAGGCACGGTTCGGTGTAACTTCCGGTTATACTATTGCGCAGGAGAACTACAACTTCCTTGTTTATGTATGGGCTTTGACGACTTCCGCAAAACGGACAGTTGATCCCGCATTTCTTGCAGTGTAGCAATCTTCCTGCTAAATAAAGCTTAACCAGATCTGCACGGATTTGTGATTGCTTCCGTGTTACACTAGGCGGGAAGATAGACTGCATCTTTCTTAATTATAGTGTTGATGTATTTTCGCTAATATAATAAGAGGCTAATGCTGCCGTGACTCTAACAAAAATAACCTAAGCATTTCAACTCGGTATCAACATGTGTATGGATAAACCTTTGCAAGTAATTCGGACATCCGGACACGTATTTAATGAACGTAAACAAGACCGTTGTAGGGTCTACGTGTGCACTAGTATCGTTTCTCGGTCAGCTTGAAAGACCTTGTTGATTATTTCCCGCTCTATAACTGTCCGTCCACCATCCATCACTTTTCGCACGTCGGTGAAGGCGATAAACACACCTTCGGTGGGAAAGTCCCATGTTTGTTTGTCAAGATATAGGGTCCACCCAAATAGACATCCAGAAATTCCCGTAATTTGGGCCGAAAAATTGCGACTCGCGATTGGATGGAAATATATTTATGAGGCCCATCGCTCAGGGTGGGGGCCGTAAATTAACGGTACAATGGCGGCAGTAACTCTTATGACGGAGGCACCCTGCTCGTCGTATCGATTATCTAGGTCTCGGTCACTCGGCAGCCTGCCAACAATAACGCTGTTTATACAACGAACTTTACGCGAACATTCCCAAGGCGCTCCGCGAAAAATAATGTGGACACACAAGGGACGATCAACTGAAATAACATTTCGCGATTGGTGGTTATAAAGCCGGAATGTACGACTTGAAAACAGCGTGCACCGTGTTAATACAACCATGTATGTTTCCTCACTCCTACTCACTCTGTCGTACTTATGGCGAACACAGACCTATAGTACACTAGATGTTTGACTGCCCGTCGTTTGTTGTCAACCTAAATATTTGGAAATACACTCCAGCGAGTGCACTTTGTCCGTCTTTGTGATAGGTGTATAAATAGAGCATATACTATTTGAATGCTTTCGCATTCAGATGGGCAGTCCCGTGGGCGCAGCATTGACCCAGTGGACACTGCCTTGGAGAGTATTCCGTCAACAGATTTAGGCCGATTCTATTTTTAAATTCTAATAAACGATGACCAAAACAAGCTCCGTTTAATAAGATTGATCGATGCGCTCAAATAGCGCAGTTCGTTTTGAGGTGATGTCGTTGTCTCGCCCTGAACAACTCAGACCATCTGCTTCGTCGCAGAAAAACGTGAGAGTGTGTTGTACGTGTGAGACTGTTGCGCGTATCAGACTGTTGTACGTGTGAGACTGTTGTACGTGTGAAACTGTGGTACGTGTGAGACGCCGAATCTGATAGGAGCGTCCCATGTGAATTGAACTTAGGACTTGTAATACGTTGACCCAACGACGCCTACATAATTCAGCGTTAGGAGCAAATTGAGGCTGCCAGCGTCAATTGAGAGTGCTGTCTTCGGCGCCGATTCTTTGGTTTTATTATGTTTTCATTGTTCCCTCCCTCCATAAGAACGTAGTACACACGCACCGTGGTAAATGGCGGTTCTGTGCGATTCTACTGGTGCGGATCCTTGCCACTCGATTGATCGTGCAGTTTAGGGTATAATAGTATTATTATTACCATACGCTAACGAAATAACACACAAGTAGGACAGTTAACAACGCACTCTTTGTGGTGCGTAGTAAACGCTATTATTAAGGTAACAACACCAACACACTGAATGCAGGCCAACGCTAGTTCGTCGTTCAGGCTGTAGGCGTAGAGCGAATTATACTCGACTCGTGAAACTAACAGTGCAAAAAACACGTAACAATGTTAGGATTAATGACCCCAATTTAATGCGTGGGGAAATCTGTACGCATTTGGTTGCGTGATTGTAACACGTTGTCGCCTACATAAATAGACAGCGCCACCATCAATTCTGCACCAGCGTCCGCCGGCCATGCATAGATTGATGCCCCGGTTATAAACCATTATCGCGACAGATATTCTTCTGACGTGTAATCTGGTTAAAAAAAACACGCTGCGTGCAGAATTATTGATAATGTCACATTATCCCGGGGATCAGTGAACGCACACGTACATTTCAACATCGTTTACGACGTATTGTTGAAGCTGCGATATGTAGACAACCTCGCTGCAGTTTGTAGCGCAGCATCCGGTGCAGAAAGGGAAGGGACACAATCAGTCTCTCATTGCGTTGTCGCCGACTACACCCAACGCACGGCATCACGTTGATATCGATCCGCGCCTACCATGGTCGACCTACTGTTGCAAGGTAGTTCCTACCGTCACAGTTATCTTTCCCTTGCTATCTGGCTATCCACTTCCGGTTATTCCCCGTGTCACGTGATATGCGAATTCCGGGCAGTTTAATAAAACACGTGATTCACCCAAAAATACGGGCTAGATAGTTTTAGTTGGTCTAGCATCTAGGTCAACATGATTAATGTACTTATAAATGGTGTTTATTGGGTGTAGGGGAGAATGGGGCATTAGAGTTACTCGTAAAAGAACGTCCGAACTCGCCCGATTGCCGCTAATAGGTAAACGATTAATATGCGTACGCAGCATTGGCGAGTGGCCAGCATATCACACGCGTCATTAATTTCTGCCGGCTATTTCGTCTAGACGGTGAGTTCAGCTCCTGCAACAGGATAGACTTACCGTGTGACGTCAAACTCACATCGCTGCGCGCGCTTTTTCTTACCACAGCACCTGGGTATTTTGTCTGTACGTGACAGGTGACAGCTTATTAGTTCTAAGGACAAAGTCATTCAATTATCTGTGTTGAATGAACCGTAATGTCAACGTCGTATTCTTAACAGTGAATCTACTGTCAGATCGGAAATTCTACCAAAGATATACGTGTTCCAAACCGAACAAACGCAAGAAATTATGACGTAGTGTGCATACTGAGTTGGGAGGGAAGAATGGGGAGTCTAATGTCGATACTATTGAAAGACCACACTTGTTTGCAGAAGTCTAGCTGAATTAACAAGCAACGCGTTTCTGACAGGACTGTCGCAGGTATGAGAAACCACACTACGGGTATGGCGGTGAAGACGGAAGCGTGCCGGAAGTAGGCCGAAGTCGAGTGTCGCTGAGTGCCGAGATCTTGCGAGACTTCGCGAGTGTTTTTCTAGCAGAGCTAGGGCTGGTAGCAGTGGTAAACTAAGCTTGACTTGGCGTTCATTCCATATAATGCGTGAAACCACGCTGATTCCGTCCGATTTGTTGTGACATTTCAGTTAACAGTCCAAAGAGCAATTCAGATTTTTTAAAATTAATGACGCCATGACAAATGGACACGCCAATGGTACTGATACCGATACTGATATAATCAGTCACTTACTCGCATCCTGTACAGTTCTGTTCGGTTTCAGTCCCCTCAGCGGTGTTGTATTTACGCGTGTGTTTGTTTTTGTTTGTTGTTGCTTATTTTCATCGTTCTGCGCACCCGGATGCAGGATACAACATTCCCGGAAGTTCCGTGTTTCGCCTGTTGTAGCTGATGATCACTTCGTATTTGTCCAGGCACTTCACAAATATGATATTGTAGACTTTGGCCGGGCCTAACTCGCGGCTATGTAGGAGCCCTGCTAACGGCACTGCTATAAAAAAAGTGTTTGGTTAAACACCAACACGTGTAAAATCGCCTAGCAAGTGTTACACGCAAGGAGCATCTGTTCACACGATCACAAACTTTGCTCAGGCAGTCAGGCCGGCTTCCGTGTACTTATTCAATGACATTTAAATAGCCCTGTTACATGTGGTGCTTTATACGCACACACCAGCACCCCCATTTGGCTAATTTTCCTGTCTGAAGCAATCATCTCCAGGCACCTGCCGTCGTCCATCTTACAACCACGGCTTGTTCCTGTAAGTTAGGTCAACAAGCGCGATTTCTTGTATTTGCGTCAAAGATGTGATGAAACACGAACTCACATAATGTGTAAGCCATGTGAAACTATACCTACGTTCGTCTAAAACTGAGTAAACGTTTCGACCATTTTAAACCCCTCATCGTTTTAATGATACAATATATTAATACACAGTTTGTTGCGCATCCTAGCTCGCATTCTTGAGTGTAACTAAGCGCTGAAGTTGCTTCCAGTTGCTCTTACGGTACGGTAAACGAACGCTTTATTTAAACATGTCCCGATAAAGTGTATACATAGACCGCTTCACTCGACCCCGATCAATATCTGTCACTTGTCACCCCGTCCTGCCCATGAATAATGTTTTCTGTACGCAGTCAATAACACGTCATGATGTCAGCTTCAACAATACGACAGATGACTTTCTCCGGAGCTATTTTCTTTGCGTATGAAGATTAATTGGATTGTTCGTAATTGCTGTGGCGGCGTCTTATGAGAACACTTTGACATTTCTGCTCGTTGACATTTCCAGCGCACGTCGCAAATAAACAACGACGCGGCGGAAATCCCCAAATGTCTTTATTACGATTGGTAAAAATAGAAATCGTGGAATTTCCGTTACTGTCGTTGCTCCCATTGGTCGGGAGAGCGTGCGTAAATGGGCGTGGGGCGGGGGTGGGATGTGGTTGTATGGGGGGAGGGGCGGGGTGGGACGGATGGGGAGGGTGGGGGAGGGTGTGTTGGGTGTGGGGGTGAGGCCGTGAAGGACACCTACATTTAAGTTGTCTCACACGACGTGACGACAGTTCGCCGTTGACGGATCTATTGGTGCACCGCCTCTCGTCGCCAGCCAGGTGTCTGTGTCTGTGTCTGTGTCTGTGTCTGTGTCTGTGTCTGTGTCTGTGTCTGTGTCTGTGTCTGTGTCTGTGTCTGTGTCTGTGTCTGTGTCTGTGTCTGTGTCTGTGTCTGTGTCTGTGTCTGTGTCTGTGTCTGTGTCTCTCTGTCTCTGTCTCTGTCTCTGTCTCTGTCTCTGTCTCTGTCTCTGTCTCTGTCTCTGTCTCTGTCTCTGTCTCTGTCTCTGTCTCTGTCTCTGTCTCTGTCTCTGTCTCTGTCTCTGTCTCTGTCTCTGTCTCTGTCTCTGTCTCTGTCTCTGTCTCTGTCTCTGTCTCTGTCTCTGTCTCTGTCTCTGTCTCTGTCTCTGTCTCTGTCTCTGTCTCTGTCTCTGTCTCTGTCTCTGTCTCTGTCTCTGTCTCTGTCTCTGTCTCTGTCTCTGTCTCTGTCTCTGTCTCTGTCTCTGTCTCTGTCTCTGTCTCTGTCTCTGTCTCTGTCTCTGTCTCTGTCTCTGTCTCTGTCTCTGTCTCTGTCTCTGTCTCTGTCTCTGTCTCTGTCTCTGTCTCTGTCTCTGTCTCTGTCTCTGTCTCTGTCTCTGTCTCTGTCTCTGTCTCTGTCTCTGTCTCTGTCTCTGTCTCTGTCTCTGTCTCTGTCTCTGTCTCTGTCTCTGTCTCTGTCTCTGTCTCTGTCTCTGTCTCTGTCTCTGTCTCTGTCTCTGTCTCTGATGATGACAACAACGTAGACGACGATGATGCCAACCATGATGATGATGGTAGCAATGACAACTACAATGACAACGACGACGACGTCGACGATGAAAACGACGACGATGACGATCAAGACTACAGCGAAGACGGTGACAACGACGATGACGATGATGACAATAACAACAATAACGACCACGATGGTGACAATAGCAGCGACAACAACAATAACAACACCAACGACGACAATTACAATAACAACAACGACGACGACGACGACGACAATTACAATAACAACAACAACGACGACGAAGATGACAACGAAGTCGCTGACGATGAAGACGATGATAACAACAACGACAACAGAAAAATTCTGAACTTTTTGTGAAGCGCTCCGAACAGTACTATGTCAGTATCATTATTGTCACGTGTTCCCTTGTTGCAGGTGATGAAATCTCGCACGGACGCCGCCGACACAATGTCCTCCTACTTCAACGACGCACTCAACGACGAGCCGATGCTACAGCGGCCGACCGCCAACTACGAACTGATGAACTCAACGTGGGCGCTCGAGATCTCGCGGCCCACCGACTACCAGATGCGCAAGCGACCGGAAGACGCGAAGCGGCCGTGTTCGCCGGGCTCCCTGGTGTCGGACAGCAGCAGCTGCTCGTCGTCCGTGACGGGGGAGCTGCCGGGTGAGCCGAAGCAGCGGCGGCTCGGCAAGCGCTCGGCGCGCCGACGCAAGAGCATGAGCGCGCGCGAGCGAAACTCGCGCCGCCTCGAGAGCAACGAGCGAGAGCGCGTGCGCATGCACCTGCTCAACGACGCCTTCCAGGAGCTGCGCGAGGTCGTGCCGCACATCCGGTTGGGGCGCCGCCTCAGCAAGATCGAGACGCTGGCGCTGGCGAAGAACTACATCAAGGCGCTGACGAACGTTATCTGCGAGATCCGCGGCGAGCCGGCCACCTACGACATGGTCAGCAAGCCGGACGACGCCAACAACAACAACGACGACGTCGGCGACGACGACGACGTCGACGACGACGACGACGACAACGACGGCGCCAGTCCAACGACGCCAGACACGCCGTTCGACGACACGCAGAGCGTCTGACGCGACGGCGCATGCCCACGCGCACGCGAACAAGACTATAAGACTATGCGAGCGCGGCGGACGATCGTTGACCTCGCGGTGCGCTCGCCTGTTCAAAACACGTCCTCGGGCGCCATGACACCCGCGGACAGGCAGCTCGGCGGCGCACCGGAAGTCACTGCTTGATGACGTATTTGTATAATTTGGGCAAACGCCACCAGACGGCGCCGCTCTCAACCGCCGGAGGTGTCTTGCCGACGAACGACATATTTTCGTGTTGCGTCACGTCGTCGCGTGTGTGCGTACGTGCGTGCGTCCGCGCGCGACGAACGGAGACGACGTCGAATCGTACAGAGATTGGTTGTTTTATATATTTTTGCAAGAAAACTTTGAAAACAAACGCGGAGAAACGCGGGACATGCAGCGTCCTCGCCACTCCCGGACCGGACACGATATCAGAGTGCGCATGCGTGAGTGATGTAACTTCCGTTTTGCTGCTTTGTTCAAAAACATATTTATTACGCGACGTGTATGTTAACATGTTGTCATCGCCTGAACTGGAATACGGAGTGCGCGCGTTTGCACATTCAGTAGATAGTCGTGCACACACATTTGCGTTCGTTGCCATTATTATGTACAATATTATGCTTTAAATTGCAATGCTATTCGAAACGAACCTATTTTACAGTCAAAACGCTGTCCGCTGTTTCCAGAATTGACCGACTTTGATTTGTTCGCAGTCGTTGACCTGTGTCAAAGCAAGCGAGCCGTATTCCAGCTTTCGTCAGGTGCACACGTGTTGTCCAATTTTGACCGGAAGTATTAGGAATCACGGCGCATGCGCAGTGAGATATGCAGTCGATGTTGTGAACGATTCTCGAACATTCCGCAGTTGCCGTAACGGAAGCGTGACGTCATCGCCGATAGAAGCAAGTTTTGCGTGGCGCGTTGCTCAACGGGCGGCGCTGCTGTCGAACGCTGCTTTCGGGAATGACGTCACCGACGCGAATGTCGACATTAAGCCATTAATTGCGGGTCGAGGTGGGCGTGGCCTACGCCGCCTGGACATGGTGGTCGCCACAGTGCGACTTGTAAATAAGCGGCCCGTTGGTGCACGCGCACTTGTGTGTGTATCTGTTGAAGCGGCGCTCGTTATGACGTGTCAACAAGTGTGTTATGACGTGTCAACAAGTGTGTTGTAGTGCTCAATACGCCGCCTAACCAAATTCACACGCCAGACGGCGCCAACGCCTAGCCTACTTAACACCATCTAGAGGTAGCTTTAGCAGACTGCCGCAGTCGGTAGAATTGCCACGTGGTGTAGCGATAGCAGAAGCATTATATGTATGATAGTCGGTCTTTTTTAGCCGGAAGTGAGCATTTCCAACTGTTTAAACCAATATGTTAACATTGAAAACGGTGGGGAGTTACAGTGTATCGGCGTCACACGTTTCTAGCCCAACCGTCCACCCCCAACACCCTTACAATTGTA
Source organism: Oasisia sp. SBJ-2009 (assembly GCA_964017155.1). Taxonomy (NCBI): domain Eukaryota; kingdom Metazoa; phylum Annelida; class Polychaeta; order Sabellida; family Siboglinidae; genus Oasisia; species Oasisia sp. SBJ-2009. Next base: position 39,539,711 of record OZ024858.1, read on the forward strand.
ACCGTCGTTGCCCGTGCGTCGTGCTGCCGCCCCTGTAAACCCACGGGCCCCGTATCGTTGACCGGACGTGGGGAGACCCGACACCGCTGCGGTGTGTTCGCCTTGTGACAGTGGTGGCAGTGACGACGTCAGAGCGGGCGAGAGTCTTGCGTGGATCGGCGAGAGTTAATCTCGCCGGTTGCGCGGGCGTGCTAACGCAATAATTGGCGACGCGAATATTGACGAATTGCGCGTGCGTCGGTGGTCGCCGATCAAATATCGCATTGCTGTTTCGCTCGTATCGCCGCCGATAATAGACCTCCGGGTTCGGTCGTTCGCCGCGGTCATTGTCTGCACGTGCGCACGCGCGCCCGAATCAATGACCACGAGCGAGATCGCTGGCAATGGAGTGATAGTTCCAGCCGGATAATGGCGATGTAATCCGCGCCGCGCACACGTGACATCCGGTGCACGTAGTCGCGTTGCGTGTGTCCGTGTGCTGACGCGCGTGTTGTCGTCGACAGTGTGACGGTTTGTGCGGATCGGCAATGCTAACATCGCCGTCGGCATGTGGGTTGGTGCTGACCTGCAATGCTGACGTCACCGTTTCAATGAGTGCGGAGCTACAATGCTGACATCGGCGTGTTAGTTTGTGCTGACTCGAATGTTGACATCGGCGTCGGCGCTTTGTGTTGACATGCCCCGATGACGTCACCGGAACCGGGGCAATATCCGCCGATGTGCTATGGCTTGACCACCCACTTTGGCGAACGGACGCATGCGGCTGAGAACGTATCAGGGTCAACGACACCCGCAGAAGTAGCGGCCACTGGTCGATGGTCGACGAAATCCCGTAAAATAACGACATGCTCACATGGTTTAGGGCGTACATATTCTGACCTTATCACTTAGACAACGCTCGCTTCCGTCACGTGCGCATCAGCGTCATGACGTCATTAGCTGGTAGGAGACGTAATATCGCTAGCTGGTAGTAATAGTGTTACTCCTGAAGCACTGCTTACTTTACAATGTGTGTGTACACCTTTACATTACAGACGTGTGCACGCTCTTACCGATGCGTACGTGCGTGCACTAATACACTATTACAACCGTGAGTGCACTCTTCCAAATGTGTATACACACTTACAAATGTGTATTCGTACGTACATATGTACATATGTACATGCGTATCTGATGTGGTGTGACGTCGCGAACCTATTCAGACGCTGCCGTCGGACACTGCCGTATTGTCACAACGTAGACGTACGCCGTGTAGTTGTCATGACGTCCGACGTGTAGTTGTCATAACGTACGACATGTTGTTGTCATGATGTACGACATGTAGTTGTTATGACGTACAACATGTAGTTGTCATGACGTACGACGTGTAGTTGTGATGACGTACGACGTGTAGTTGTCATGACGTACGACCTGTAGTTGTCATGACGTACGACGTGTAGTTGTCATGACGTACGACATGTAGTTGTCATGACGTACGACGTGTAGTTGTCATGACGTACGACGTGTAGTTGTCATGACGTACGACGTGTAGTTGTCATCGTCGCACTGTCATCGTGACAGACGAGTTTGAGGGCACGGGGACCACTGTAGCCTGTTGAACGCCTTCCGTAGCGGGGTGCAACAAAAAAATTGGTGCGGTGTTTTTGGATGCAAAACGTATAGGAAATTATTAGTCATCTATTTTTATATCGTATCCGCGTGTCTTGTAAGCACGACTGGAGTGTTCGGTACAGCCGCCAGAGGCGCTGCCTCTGCGCGACGAGCACACATGTCCAAAAGGTCCATCCTCGTGACGTCACATCCGCGCCATGATCTCAGAATAAAGCGCAGTAAGAGATATTTTCATATATGCGGTTATTTTGCTACGTGTAAAAATTAAAGCATTTCTGAATATTTTCGTATCGACTGTTCAAAATGGCGAAAGGGCAGATCCCTTCTGTGTGTGTGACGTCACGCGGTCCCCCGTTAATGTGACCGTCAAAATGTGAACCTGCTGTCCTGGTCGTCTCTCGTGTTGCGTTTTGTTGACAACTGACCATGCTACATTACTAGGAAGTGTCCGTGAGGTCACTCAGGCCACCTGATGTACGACGTCAACTGTTGACGATGGCGCATGCGCCACGGTTCAGCCAATCAACATACGCGTAACAGATTGAAGCTTGTCTATGATAGAAAGTTGTGTTGCTTCCTTAAATGCGCATGCGTTCATGGTGTTATATCACCTGTTACATCTTACCCGTGGCATCATCAAAGCACCAGTGACAACGCAACAGTCTTACTACTTACTCTGGCTATTTATTGCGCAAACACTACATTTTGACTGCTCATTTACTAATCGATGTATGGTGATCGTCGGAACTTCCACACGACAACATTAACCAGTGAATCAATTGTCTCGTTTTGAACTGTAGTCTCCTGCCGCTTGTATGTAGAGCAACGTGTCACGTGGACGTCACGTGTCTGTGTGGTTGATGGTGAATGACAGTTAGCGCATGTTTTTCCGACATTAAAATGTTGATATGTGTAACTGTGACGATATCTTTGTTATTTTTATCTTTGTATTAATATGCCGATAATATTCGCCTACGTCAGGTATATAATGATCCCACCACCCCCTCAAGTACACGTAAAGTGTAACACGATATGGATTTGCTA
>OZ024858.1:39549865-39567365 GCA_964017155.1 Oasisia sp. SBJ-2009
CTTCACGACTCAACAGAGGAGATGGAGCACTGTCTGCCCTTCACGACTCAACAGAGGAGATGGAGCACTGTCTGCCCTTCACGACTCAACAGAGGAGATGGAGCACTGTCTGCCCTTCACGACTCAACAGAGGAGATGGAGCACTGTCTGCCCTTCACGACTCAACTGTGGAGATGGAGCACTGTCTGCCCTTCACGACTCAACTGGGGAGATGGACCACTGTCTGCCCTTCACGACTCAACAGAGGAGATGGAGCACTGTCTGCCCTTCACCACTCAACTGGGGAGATGGAGCACTAACTGCCCTTCAAGACTCAACAGAGGAGATGGAGCACTGTCTGCCCTTCACGACTCAACTGAGGAGATGGAGCACTGTCTGCCCTTCACGCCTAAACAGAGGAGATGGAGCACTGTCTGCCCTTCACGACTCAACAGAGGAGATGGAGCACTGTCTGCCCTTCACGACTCAACTGTGGAGATGGAGCACTGTCTGCCCTTCACGACTCAACTGGGGAGATGGATCACTGTCTGCCCTTCACGACTCAACAGAGGAGATGGAGCACTGTCTGCCCTTCACCACTCAACTGGGGAGATGGAGCACTAACAGCCCTTCACGACTCAACAGAGGAGATGGAGCACTGTCTGCCCTTCACGACTCAACTCAGGAGATGGAGCACTGTCTGCCCTTCACGACTAAACAGAGGAGATGGAGCACTGTCTGCCCTTCACGACTCAACAGAGGAGATGGAGCACTGTCTGCCCTTCACGACTCAACAGAGGAGATGGAGCACTGTCTGCCCTTCACGAATCAACTCTGGAGATGGAGCACTGTCTGCCCTTCATGACTCAACTGTGGTGATGGAGCACTGTCTGCCCTTCATGACTCAGCAGAGGAGATGGAGCACTGTCTGACCTTCACGACTTAACAGAGGGGATGGAGCACTGTCTGCCCTTCACGACTCAACAGAGGAGATGGAGCACTGTCTGCCCTTCACGACTCAACTGGGGAGATGGAGCACTGTCTGTCCTTCACGACTCAACAGAGGAGATGGAGCACTGTCTGCCCTTCACGACGCAACAGAGGAGATGGAGCACTGCCTGCCCTTCACGACTCAACAGAGGAGATGGAGCACTGTCTGCCCTTCACGAATCAACAGAGGGGATGGAGCACTGTCTGCCCTTCACGACTCAACTGTGGAGATGGAGCACTGTCTGCCCTTCACGACTCAACAGAGGAGATGGAGCACTGTCTGCCCTTCACGAGTCAACTGTGGAGATGGAGCACTGTCTGCCCTTCACGACTCAACAGAGGAGATGGAGCACTGTCTGTCCTTCACGACTCAACAGAGGAGATGGAGCACTGTCTGCCCTTCACGACTCAACAGAGGAGATGGAGCACTGTCTGCCCTTCACGACTCAACAGAGGAGATGGAGCACTGTCTGCCCTTCACGACTCAACTGTGGAGATGGAGCACTGTCTGCCCTTCACGACTCAACTGGGGAGATGGAGCACTGTCTGCCCTTCACGGCTCAACAGAGGAGATGGAGCACTGTCTGCCCTTCACCACTCAACTGGGGAGATGGAGCACTGTCTGCCCTTCACGCCTCAACAGAGGAGATGGAGCACTGTCTGCCCTTCACGACGCAACAGAGGAGATGGAGCACTGCCTGCCCTTCACGACTCAACAGAGGAGATGGAGCACTGTCTGCCCTTCACCACTCAACAGAGGGGATGGAGCACTGTCTGCCCTTCACGACTCAACTGAGGAGATGGAGCACTGTCTGCCCTTCACGACTCAACAGAGGAGATGGAGCACTGTCTGCCCTTCATGACTCAACTGTGGAGATGGAGCACTGTCTGCCCTTCATGACTCAACTGTGGAGATGGAGCACTGTCTGCCCTTCATGACTCAACAGAGGAGATGGAGCACTGTCTGACCTTCACGACTTAACAGAGGAGATGGAGCACTGTCTGCCCTTCACGACTCAAAAGAGGAGATGGAGCACTGTCTGCCCTTCACGACTCAACATAGGAGATGGAGCACTGTCTGCCCTTCACGACTCAACAGAGGAGATGGAGCACTGTCTGCCCTTCACGACTCAACAGAGGAGATGGAGCACTGTCTGCCCTTCACGACTCAACAGAGGAGATGGAGCACTGTCTGCCCTTCACGACTCAACTGTGGAGATGGAGCACTGTCTGCCCTTCACGACTCAACTGGGGAGATGGAGCACTGTCAGCCCTTCACGGCTCAACAGAGGAGATGGAGCACTGTCTGCCCTTCACCACTCAACTGGGGAGATGGTGCACTAACTGCCCTTCACGACTCAACAGAGGAGATGGAGCACTGTCTGCCCTTCACGACTCAACTGAGGAGATGGAGCACTGTCTGCCCTTCACGACTCAACAGAGGAGATGGAGCACTGTCTGCCCTTCACGACTCAACTGAGGAGATGGACCACTGTCTGCCCTTCACGACTCAACAGAGGAGTTCGAGCACTGTCTGCCCTTCACGACTGAACAGAGGGGATGGAGCACTGTCTGCCCTTCACGACTCAACAGAGGAGATGGAGCACTGTCTGCCCTTCACGACTCAACTGGGGAGATGGAGCACTGTCTGCCCTTCACGACTCAACAGAGGAGATGGAGCACTGTCTGCCCTTCACGACGCAACAGAGGAGATGGAGCACTGCCTGCCCTTCACGACTCAACAGAGGAGATGAAGCACTGTCTGCCCTTCACGACTCAACAGAGGGGATGGAGCACTGTCTGCCCTTCACGACTCAACTGAGGAGATGGAGCACTGTCTGCCCTTCACGACTCAACAGAGGAGATGGAGCACAGTCTGCCCTTCACGACTCAACTGTGGAGATGGAGCACTGTCTGCCCTTCACGACTCAACATAGGAGATGGAGCACTGTCTGTCCTTCACGACTCAACAGAGGAGATGGAGCACTGTCTGCCCTTCACGACTCAACAGAGGAGATGGAGCACTGTCTGCCCTTCACGACTCAACTGTGGAGATGGAGCACTGTCTGCCCTTCACGACTCAACTGGGGAGATGGAGCACTGTCTGCCTTTCACGGCTCAACAGAGGAGATGGAGCACTGTCTGCCCTTCACCACTCAACTGGGGAGATGGAGCACTGTCTGCCCTTCACGACTCAACAGAGGAGATGGAGCACTGTCTGCCCTTCACGACGCAACAGAGGAGATGGAGCACTGCCTGCCCTTCACGACTCAACAGAGGAGATGGAGCACTGTCTGCCCTTCACCACTCAACTGGGGAGATGGAGCACTGTCTGCCCTTCACGACTCAACAGAGGAGATGGAGCACTGTCTGCCCTTCACGACGCAACAGAGGAGATGGAGCACTGCCTGCCCTTCACGACTCAACAGAGGAGATGGAGCACTGTCTGCCCTTCACGACTCAACAGAGGGGATGGAGCACTGTCTGCCCTTCACGACTCAACTGAGGAGATGGAGCACTGTCTGCCCTTCACGACTCAACAGAGGAGATGGAGCACTGTCTGCCCTTCATAACTCAACGGAGGAGATGGAGCACTGTCTGCCCTTTATGACCCAACTGAGGAGATGGGGCACTGTCTGTTCTTCACGACTCAACAGAGGAGATGAAGCACTGTCTGCCCTTCACGACTCAACAGAGGAGATGGAGGACTGTCTGCCCTTCACGAATCAACAGAGGAGATGGAGCACTGTCTGCCCTTCACGACTCAACATAGGAGATGGAGTACTGTCTGCCCTTCACGACTCAACAGAGGAGATGAAGCACTGTCTGCCCTTCACGACTCAACAGAGGAGATGGAGCACTGTCTGCCCTTCACGACTCAACAGAGGAGATGGAGCACTGTCTGCCCTTCACGACTCAACTGTGGAGATGGAGCACTGTCTGCCCTTCACGACTCAACTGGGGAGATGGAGCACTGTCAGCCCTTCACCACTCAACTGGGGAGATGGAGCACTAACTGCCCTTCACGACTCAACAGAGGAGATGGAGCACTGTCTGCCCTTCACGACTCAACTGAGGAGATGGAGCACTGTCTGCCCTTCACGACTCAACAGAGGAGATGGAGCACTGTCTGCCCTTCACGACTCAACTGAGGAGATGGACCACTGTCTGCCCTTCACGACTCAACAGAGGAGATCGAGCACTGTCTGCCCTTCACGACTGAACAGAGGGGATGGAGCACTGTCTGCCCTTCACGACTCAACAGAGGAGATGGAGCACTGTCTGCCCTTCACGACCCAACTGGGGAGATGGAGCACTGTCTGCCCTTCACGACTCAACAGAGGAGATGGAGCACTGTCTGCCCTTCACGACTCAACAGAGGAGATGGAGCACTGCCTGCCCTTCACGACTCAACAGAGGAGATGGAGCACTGTCTGCCCTTCACGACTCAACTGAGGAGATGGAGGACTGTCTGCCCTTCACGACTCAACTGAGGAGATGGAGCACTGTCTGCCCTTCACGACTCAACAGAGGAGATGGAGCACTGTCTGCCCTTCACGACTCAACTGGGGAGATGGAGCACTGTCTGCCCTTCACGACTCAACAGAGGAGATGGAGCACTGTCTGCCCTTCACGACGCAACAGAGGAGATGGAGCACTGCCTGCCCTTCACGACTCAACAGAGGAGATGGAGCACTGTCTGCCCTTCACGACTCAACAGAGGGGATGGAGCACTGTCTGCCCTTCACGACTCAACTGAGGAGATGGAGCACTGTCTGCCCTTCACGACTCAACTGTGGAGATGGAGCACTGTCTGCCCTTCACGACTCAACTGGGGAGATGGAGCACTGTCTGCCTTTCACGGCTCAACAGAGGAGATGGAGCACTGTCTGCCCTTCACCACTCAACTGGGGAGATGGAGCACTGTCTGCCCTTCACGACTCAACAGAGGAGATGGAGCACTGTCTGCCCTTCACGACGCAACAGAGGAGATGGAGCACTGTCTGCCCTTCACGACTCAACAGAGGAGATGGAGCACTGTCTGCCCTTCATGACTCAACTGTGGAGATGGAGCACTGTCTGCCCTTCATAACTCAACGGAGGAGAAGGAGCACTGTCTGCCCTTTATGACCCAACTGAGGAGATGGGGCACTGTCTGTTCTTCACGACTCAACAGAGGAGATGAAGCACTGTCTGCCCTTCACGACTCAACAGAGGAGATGGAGGACTGTCTGCCCTTCACGACTCGACTGAGGAGATGGAGCACTGTCTGCCCTTTATGACTCAACTGAGGAGATGGAGCACTGTCTGCCCTTCACGACTCAACTGAGGAGATGGAGCACTGTCTGCCCTTCATAACTCAACTGACGAGATGGAGCACTGTCTGCCCTTCACGACTCAACTCAACTCTTACTCGCCACTTCTCTCTTTCACCCACTCGCTCTGTGTGCGTTTGTGGTTTGGTAGGCCATGCGGTCGGTCGATATGACGCTGACGCAAAGATATCAATCGCCCGGCTGCTTCGATCGCCTTAAGCTGGACACCCCCGCTAATAGATCGGCACTAGACACCCCCGCTAATAGACCGCCACTACAGACACCCGACACACACGCCTCTTCACCAAGCTAATGACTTCATCGGCCTATCGCCATCGCAGCGCCTCACCGTCATTTCCTCATGACCTACGCACTTTCGGCGCCGATCGGAAATTGCGAGGTCATCCGTCCGGCCATAGACGGATAAACAATAATCCCCAAGCATTCTATAGCCATAATACCTGCTCGATACAGCCATTTTTAAATAACACATCTTACTGCGGTGTATATTACATGCGTTAACAGAGGAGGCAATACACAAGCGGCCTTACTCCATCATACAACCCTTGCTTAAACAGCCAGCTGATTAATATTCTACCGTCGACGGCGAATACGTCACTTAACACGCCAGTAGCGAATACAATAGCAGTTGTTTTATAATATTTTAGTTGTGTCGCGCTGGTTTGGCAGAGCAATATCACAGCGGTGCACAACAATCGATATTTGCTGCCGGCTCACGACACTCGGCAGACCAATCAATGGACGAAACCGTAAAACACCGTTATGTCAGCCGCCACATGCTGGCGTCCGGTGGCGGCGTTTTCATCATTTCCCAGCGGATATACTTATATCAATTCCATCCTTACACATCGCATTAAGCTGCACGCCCGTTATGACACCCAAGTGCAACAATCGCGGAGTAAAATATCCAACTTCACGCCTCGAGGACATCCAACTGCATCACCTGTCTGCCGACCTAGAGACGTGTTCTCCGTTGCTGTAGTCGAGTGTCGTGTGTGTATAAAATGCGATGCACTGATGTTGTCATTTAACTAGAGTTATCGAGAATGCCACCCACATAATTAAATATCGAGATCGTATATCCCACCCTTCTGAAGTATGTGTTAATTTTATTTTTAACATATCTCTACAAGCAGCCACATAATTGGCAGATTCTCGGTTCTGATCAATAAACAGTATTTTATGAAATTTCTTATATCGAATTTACACTGCTTCATTACTAGTTTCAATTATGTATTCTAGTCCTTTTATCTTTCTTAACAGAGAAACATGAACTGGACATTATAGCCGAAACGATACATTACTTCACGATACGATACGTACCACGACAAGGGCCCACGTTGCGATAGTATCGCGATACAGATTACACTGACCAAGTTTGTGCTGACGCTGACGCTGACGCTGACGCTGACGCTGACGCTGACGCTGACGCTGACGCTGACGCTGACGCTGACGCTGACGCTGACGCTGACGCTGACGCTGACGCTGACGCTGACGCTGACAAGACAACGATACTGCAGACGTCACGTCATCCATCGTAACTCTGAGGTCCAAGTTGCATGTGCGTATTGAAAAACGAAATAGCGAATACAGTTTCTAATATAGATTGTAGTTAGACAATATACAGGCACTATTCAATATGTAATCCACATACAGGCAGTTGTGGTTTGCACTGGACGAGTATTGCTTCACAAAGGTGGCGCCAATACTGTTTTTCCTAGCGCTGAATCGCAACGTACCGCGATACGGATATTGTGTATCGTTTACCATATATCGTGCGGTGTGTATCGCGATACAACGCTGGACACGACGAACTGAATGGACACCGTCTCAAACACACGACGTTTGAGTGCAATGATCGCGTCACGACGTGACGTAACATAATAGGTTTTTACACAATTCAACGTGTGTGTGATAACTACTCACATAAATACACAGCTATGTGCATGTATGCGTTTACTTGCAGGTGAACTACCCACATTATTTTATTGCGTTGTTTTAATGCAACGAAGTCAAGCAGTTAAGACTGATTGCATAAACATCGTGGCAGTGAGCAGTAACCACACACAAATGAGTGTAAAAACTGCTTGAAATTACGTATCGTAACCAAGTGTAACGACTCAGTAGCATACAGTGCGTGACGTCGCCGTAATAATGACAGTGACAAATGGCAAAGTGCACCGACTCGGGTTGGATTTGTGGTCAAGAAAGAGGACAATCAATGTCTGACGGCCTTGGACGGTAGTGCGTCACATTACGACAACCTGATAATCAATAGTGTGGAAACTGATCATAACGTGATGGTAGGCGTGGACACAACTACAGCTGCCGACCACAGACGAGGAGAAGTGTTTGTGACGTGCCTTCAACTTCACAACTTTCAGCAGTTTGATGCTGCACGGAGGAACACCATCGCCAATGTCATCTAAGATGCGGCGATAACTTCATTTGCCAAGAGAAAAAGAATTAATTCAACGGTATCCTACGCGTGATCGAAACGGTCTTAAAGCCGAAAGAGAAGCGTTACTTGCGCACAAACACCGTCCTTGCGAGAAGACCCTGTCAGCTCTCAGAGCTGCACGGAGCATTGCACAAGCCACAACGCTCTGCAAGACGCTGTGTCAATAGCAGCCGGCTGAGACTGTACAAGAAAACACTCACAGTTCAGCCGACTGTGGGAACGTTTACAACATGTACGAAGGCAACAAGATGGCTGTAGCCCTCACTATAAGGTGTACCACCCCCAGGAGAGACACAGATCGTGATCACCGGGTGGCAGGACACTACTCCAGGGAAGCAGTCGTTACTGACTCTGCTCTCTGTCAGTCAGGCCTGGTCTGTGCACTGCGCCAGACAACGACGGCGGTCAGCGACCTGAGTGAAGCTATCGACTCGTTCAGTTGCGGTCAGACGGACAGATGAAAAGAGACATGGGCGGGTGGCCGAGTACAGGATCCAATGCAAATAACACGCCGCGACACGACTGTCGGCCTGGCCCGTCTGCTCTGGCAGGAAATGTTACTCCCGAATAGGACTGGTCAGCCGTGGTAATGGACTAGGCCAACACTTCCAGAAGTCTCTGGAGTCTCTGTACTGCCTACTATATACAATTGTGGAAAAAAGATAGACAGACGGCGAGAGACAAGACACGCGGGAGAACTAGAGAGGAGACACTGGGTTGTGGGCAAAGGCACGAAGAGAAGGGAATATAGAAGATAAAGCAGGGTTAGTTAAACTACACACTGCTGTTGTACCGTCCGTCCGTCCGTCCGTCCGTCCGTCCGTCCGTCCGTCCGTCCGTCCGTCCGTCCGTCCGTCCGTCCGTCCGTCCGTCCGTCCGTCCGTCCGTCCGTCCGTCCGTCCGTCCGTCCGTCCGTCCGTCCGTCCGTCCGTCCGTCCGTCCGTCCGTCCGTCCGTCCGTCCGTCCGTCCGTCCGTCCGTCCGTCCGTCCGTCCGTCCGTCCGTCCGTCCGTCCGTCCGTCCGTCCGTCCGTCCGTCCGTCCGTCCGTCCGTCCGTCCGTCCGTCCGTCCGTCCGTCCGTCCGTCCGTCCGTCCGTCCGTCCGTCCGTCCGTCCGTCCGTCCGACGGACGGACGGACGGACGGACGGACGGACGGACGGGTGTATGTACGTACGTACGTACGTACGTACGTACGTACGTACGTACGTACGTACGTACGTACGTACGTATGAACGTACGTCTGTACATACACCCGTACGTACGTAGGTCCGTATGTACGCACGCACCTTACTTTATTGCGTTGTTTTAATGCAACACAGTCAGGCGGTAAGACGAGCGGACTGATTGCGTGAACACCGTGGCAGTGAGCAGTAACCAAACACAAATGAATGCAAAAACTGTTTGATATTACGTACTGTAACCAAGTGTAACGACTCAGTAGCATACAGTGCGTGACGTCGCCGTAATAATGACAGTGACAAATGACAACGTGCACCGACTCGGGTTTGACTTGTGGTCAAGAAAGAGGACAGTCGATGTCTGACGGCCTTGAGGTGATGAGTGCGTCACATTACGACAAACTGGTAAACAATAGTGGGGGAAACTGATCATAACGTGATGGCAGGTGGGCAAATAACTACAACTGCAGTCCGTCAGTCCGCCCGTCCGCTCGTCAGTCATCAGTCAGTCCGTCAGTCCGTCAGTCCGTCAGTTCGTCAGTCCGTCAGTCCGTCAGTCCGTCAGTCCGTCAGTCCGTCAGTCCGTCAGTCCGTCAGTCCGTCAGTCGTGGCTGTGTCTCTCAATCTTTTTCTGTCTCTGTCTCTGGCTCTGTCTCTGTCTCTGTCTCTCTCTCTGTCTCTGGCTCTGGCTCTGTCTCTGTCTCTGTCTCTGTCTCTGTCTCTGTCTCTGTCTCTGTCTCTGTCTCTGTCTCTGTCTCTGTCTCTGTCTCTGTCTCTGTCTCTGTCTCTGTCTCTGTCTCTGTCTCTGTCTCTGTCGCTGTCGCTGTCTCTGTCTCTGTCTCTGTCTCTGGCTCTGTCTCTGTCTCTGTCTCTGTCTCTGGCTCTGTCTCTGGCTCTGGCTCTGGCTCTGGCTCTGGCTCTGGCTCTGTCTCTGGCTCTGGCTCTGTATCTGTCTCTGGCTCTGTCTCTGTCTCTGTCTCTGTCGCTGTCTCTGGCTCTGGCTCTGGCTCTGTCTCTGGCTCTGGCTCTGGCTCTGTCTCTGGCTCTGGCTCTGGCTCTGTCTCTGTCTCTGTCTCTGTCTCTGTCTCTGTCGCTGTCGCTGTCTCTGTCTCTGTCTCTGTCTCTGTCTCTGTCTCTGGCTCTGGCTCTGTCTCTGGCTCTGGCTCTGGCTCTGGCTCTGTCTCTGGCTCTGGCTCTGGCTCTGTCTCTCTGTCTCTGGCTCTGGCTCTGGCTCTGGCTCTGGCTCTGTCTCTGTCTCTGTCTCTGTCTCTGTCTCTGTCGCTGTCTCTGTCTCTGTCTCTGTCTCTGTCTCTGGCTCTGGCTCTGGCTCTGGCTCTGTCTCTGGCTCTGGCTCTGGCTCTGGCTCTGGCTCTGGCTCTGGCTCTGGCTCTGGCTCTGGCTCTGGCTCTGGCTCTCATATTGTGTTACGTCTGTCACAACACAGGACCAGTATGCAAAACACGCCTTGCCGTTAACGCCATATTACTCGACGAACGCTTCGTATCACTCGTGTCAATTACGACGCCGAATTATCAACTCATGTGATGGATTTGACTGTTCTGACAAGTGCAGTGTTCGCCTCAACTGTTCTGCGGGAACAAATTGCGAAAATGCGCCGCGTCTAGTCGCAGGCCCAGATCGACGTGACCTCGACGTAAAACGAGAACTAATCAAGGTTGTGTCAGCGTGTCACTCGCTGGTCGTGACGGGCGACCAAACCTGTTACAAAGACACGCATATTGTCGCAGAAGTGATTACGTGAGCGCGGTGTGAAGCTGTGGGTGCGAGGGCTGACAGTGTTCATCTTTCAATCGATCTCACTTGCAGACGATTAACATCTTCTGAAGGCCGGCATCAGTCGTTATAGGAAATAACGTAGAATGTCAAAACAGCGACACAGCGACACAGCGACACAGCGACACAGCGACACAGCGACACAGCGACACAGCGACACAGCGACACAGCGACACAGCACTCCGGGGTTGAGGTTTTAGCCGAAGGAACTCATTGTCTACCAAACAAATATTTAGCAGATGTATTCTAAGAAGGTCAATGGGGGTTTAATGCGGTTTGTAGCTTTTGATAAATGGACCGTGTGAGTTCCGGCGTCAGGCAAATGGCGAAGACAAAAGATAATAGTTATCCCGTTGGAGTCGTTCTATCGACAAATTGCACATTGGAATCGTATTTTTTTATTTGTATCTTATAACACGCACCACTAAATTTTAGCGCGATCAGTAACGATGATAGATGCCTAACCTTGGCTTCTATTACCGACTTCCTGGTCAATGGATCGACACAATGTTGCTCTAAAGTAAGTTAAATCATACAATAAACCATTCTTGGAGCCGTGTACAATATATTCAATAACACAGAGGATGGCGACAACTAACTCTGAAAGCTTCAGCTGCAGGGAAACTGTGAATAACCTGTGGACTAGTTCTAGCAGCCACAACTATCGTGACGACGACTACACGAGGACACTCAGCAAAGGTATCACCAATAGCCGCGGCAGACCAACCAGGCAGCACAAGCTATCTGCTTCTGAACGGTCTAGAATTGTTTTGTATTTAATTTGACATAACATACGTAGTACCAGTTGGGAACGAGTTACAACAGTGCACTGCATTTCAGCAAGTGTGTAGTAACGTAATACATGCTCGCGTTGCCTTGTCACACAATTAATAATCACGTTTTCTTTTACAGTTTAATTGGTATGTAGCGTAACTCAATAGCAGCACTTGTGACGCCTCGGTAACTCACATATGATCCAAGTAGGCCAGACTGCATTTACATTGGTGTCGATGTTGTATTAATGGACAACACCTCGACTGCGATACGTCATAAAACTATAGTTACAATAACTAGTAGTTCACAGTTTTAGTGACACCAGATCATGTTCAAAGGAAAGCAATGACTGATCACTTAAATGAACGAGCGATTTCGCCATTCTAAGAAAACTACCGTGTTTCGATCTAACAGTGTCATGTGAATTTGCATCTTTGTCAACTGCACGTCATTGTAACTGCAGAGCCTACACGACGTCAGTGTAACTGTAGGGCATACATGACGTCACTGTAACTGTAGAGCATACATAACGTCACTATAATTGTAGGGCCTCTGTGACGTCACTGTAACTGTAGGGCCTATGTGACGTCACTGTAATTGGTGGGCTTACGTGATATCACTGCAACTTTAGGGCCTACGTGATGTCACTGTAACAGTACGGTCTACGTGACGTCACTGTAACTGTAGGGTCAACATGACATCACTGTAGCTTTAAGGCCTACTTGTCGTCTCTGTAACGGTAGGGCCTACATGACAACACTGTAACAATAGGGCCTACATGACAACACTGTAACAATAGGGCCTACATGACGTCACTGTGACGGTAGGCCCTACTGTTATTGAGCGTCGATCGCACTCCGCCATTTACACTTAATATATATATATATTATATATATATATATGTATATATATATATATATATATATATATAGTGTACATATGGGTGTGTACATATGGGTTTGCGTACGTGCACAGGTGCATAGTTTTGTGCGTGCATGTGTGTGTGCGCGGGCATGTGTGTTGACACTGACAATTGCTGACGAAGTATGGTAGTTAGCTGTACTAGAGCCCAGATTACATTGACATCATTCGCGACTACATCACCGGTTCTGTTGTAGTAAAACGCTACTTTGACCGAGTTTAATTTCCGCTGAATAGTTTTGACTGTCATCGCGGCTTTTTGGCACACTTTGTAGTGACAAATTGTCTGAACGACTCTTATGTGACGATTGGCGAATGTTGGATAAAAAGTGGGTCAATTTAGTGACATAATTCGCAACTACATCACCGGTTCTGTTGTAGTAAAAAGCTACTTTGACGAAGTTTAATTTCCGCTGAATAGTTTTGACTGCTATCGCAGTTTTTTTTAGACACATTGTAGTTACAAATTGTCTGAACGACTCTTATGTGACGATTGGCGAATGTTGGACAAAAAGTGGTCAATTTAATTAATAATTGTACACCATTTCGGAGTGACCTCGCATGTATTAATCCTGTTGGCTATTGACAGAAAAACATTGCGTCGTTAAATACAACTGTATGCAAGCATTCATATCCGCAACAACATGCGAATCGCTTAGCGACTGGATCTGCCAATGACCTATATCGTAAAATCCGGAATACACGTCAGGACACAACGGTTTGTTTGCGACAATATGTCGCGAATATGTAAATGCAGTGCCGCGCACACCGCACAACGCGACCATAGTGATTGCTCCTCTCTGTTTTAGCGTCTGCACTTCCACCTCTCCCGCGAAATAACGTGCGACAAGTCATACATTATTGCGATTAGTGTATTCTTTTGATTTAGCGTTGTGTAAACATCGCCTCTCCTACTGCAAACTCCCTTGCAATCATCTTCTTCGTCGTTTTAAAACATAGTCCCATAACTGATTATCGTTTCGGGTGCCTGCCTGGCTGACTGGCTGGCTGGCTGGCTGGCTGGCTGCCTGCCTGCCTGCCTTCCTGCCTGCTGCCTGCCCGCCCGCCCGCCCGCCCGTACGCCCGCACGCCCGCCGGCCCGCCCGCCCGCCGGCCCGCCCGCCCGCCGGCCCGCCCGCCCGCCCGCCCGCCCGCCCGCCCGCCCGCCCGCCCGCCCGCCCGCCCGCCCGCCCGCCCGCCCGCCCGCCCGCCCGCCCGCCCGACTCTTGCGCATCCCACGGCATTGCACCGCGATGAACATGAACATGAACCTAGCACACCCAAACACCCGCACGCATTGACGCTTCGGCGTCGGTTCAATTGGATATAAGTTAGTGGGACACAGCTATATCACGGTGATGGATGACTGTTCGCACTTGCACGACGGGTCGACACACTTGCATGGCAGTGCTTCCGCGAGTTATCTCGGCATAGTTTAACTTTACATACATTGGAGTCTTGCTGTGTAGGCCAATCAAACGGCAGCGTGTGCGCGAAAATAGATTTGCTTCGAAATTCCAGAATGTGGGTTCCACAGCTTACGTACACTAATGCTATCCTTATATGTTCGCTGACACAGGCGTGATATTCTAGTTTTGTAGTTAATTACCATAATAAGGCTGTCTTAAGATACAGCTAGTCCCTTGTGTCTGACGTATCCGTCCGGCTGTCTTAAGATACAGCTAGTCCCTTGTGTCTGACGTATCCGTCCGGCTGTCTTAAGATACAGCTAGTCCCTTGTGTCTGACGTATCCGTCCGGCTGTCTTAAGATACAGCTAGTCCCTTGTGTCTGACGTATCCGTCCGGCTGTCTTAAGATACAGCTAGTCCCGTGTGTCTGACGTATCCGTCCGGCAGTTTTCAGTTTACGTTGTTAACACACTCGTATTTATATTTTGGACGTTCGGAAAAATACTTATCTAGAAGGTAAAGAAAACCAACTATCTGTGTCTCTAAATCTAGCAGTACTAACTACATTTAACCATTTCCAACAACAACAAAATAGTTATGCCGTAATTGATTGGAGAAACCTTGTTAAAGACATAAAATTCAATTTGTGTCGACAGCGCCATTTTCATTGAAAGGCTGACGTCACACGTTCAATCTCTAACCAGTTAGCCGGTCGCCGAGTTAAGAATACTAGTCTAACTTAAGCTGATCAGTAAATCCATATTAGCATTTGTAATGATAGATTTTCAGTGGGTTAAACAACTTTTCATAATATATATTGTTTTTATGAATATTTTGTGAGATGCTTACATCCGCAATTCCGTAGTCAGTACAGCAGGTAAATAATCGCTACATGTGCTATGCATGCTTGCTATGTGGATAAAACCTTATTTTTAGCGACCCCCACCGAATACGAACACCCAGACTCCTAGAGGAAACAACTGGGGTCAGCCTGAAGGAAGACGTGAACTACAGAACACAAGACAGAACTGTGGTGGCTCTGGGATGTCAGAGAGTAAAGCTCCGGCGACACCTGATTACGGGTCTAGACCCTGTATCGTAATGACCAAATGTGGCTGTGTAATGTGCTATGCATACACAGTCGAGGAGTACTGGGTTAAACCGAGGGCCACGATAGTAAACACATCCTAAAAATAGTACAGAACATCACAGAACATCGTAAACCCGTGGGAAATAATGGAAGTAGTCCATAGACTTCGATGAAGGCGAGGAACAACTGACGCCATTTTAAAGTTGAAACAAACATATCCAGGAGGAAAACACAGAGTCACAGAAGAAGCTCACAGACCTAGAGAAGGCACATGATACAGTACCACGAGAACAGGGACCTAAGACAGAAGGGAGTGTCAGACGAGTCGGTGTGGATCCTACAATCCACGTACGACGGTGTGGATCATACAGTACACATACGATGGTGTGGATCCTACAGTACATGTACGACGGTGTGGATCCTACAGTACACGTACGACGGTGTGGATCCTACAGTAAACATACGACGGTGTGGATCCTACAGTACACGTACGACGGTGTGGATCCTACAGTACACGTACGACTGTGTGGATCCTACAGTACATGTACGACGGTGTGGATGCTACAGTACACGTACGACTGTGTGGATCCTACAGTACATGTACGACGGTGTGGATCCTACAGTACACGTACGACGGTGTGGATGCTACAGTACACGTACGACTGTGTGGATCACACACTACACGTACGACGGTGTGGATCATACAGTACACGTACTACGCTGTGGATCATACATTACACGTACGACGGTGTGGATCATACAGTAAACATACGACGGTGTGGATCATACAGTAAACATACGACGGTGTGGATCATACAGTACACGTACGACGGTGTGGATCATACAGTACACGTACGACGGTGTGGATCATATAGTACACGTACGACGGTGTGGATCATACAGTAAACGTACGACGGTGTGGATCATATAGTACACGTACGACGGTGTGGATCATACAGTAAACGTACGACGGTGTGGATCCTAGAGTACACGTACGACGGTGTGGATCATACAGTACACGTACGACGGTGTGGATCCTAGAGTACACGTACGACGGTGCACATAGTTAGAACGCCGCACGGCGACACAGCCGCCTAGAGATAGCAGTGGGATTGCGCCAGGGCGAAGCGCTAAGTCCACAACTCTTCATCATCGCACTAGCTGTGATCAGTGAGACAGGCGTAATTGGATTGCCAATGGAGGGCGTGTATTGGGACGATCTGTTCCTCCCTGGAGATGATGGACAGCCACGGTGAGACGTTAACGAAGTCACCATGTTGAAGTACGTATAGATGTGCGATAGAGGACGACGGAGGCTGGTGTCAAGACAAGAGTCAGGGCAACTTGACAGCAGTGGATGGACACATTGTAGCGTCTGGTATGCCCGCAAGTTAAACACAAATTAAAGGTCACGTTCTTCAGCAAGGTGATTCGGCCAGTCCTTATGCATAGAGTGGAGTCACTGGACCTGAACAGAAAACAAGAGGTATGATGAGGATGATGAGATGGGCGATGAACCTCTCGCTCAAAGACCAAAACAAAACAAAACGAGGAGATGCTTCAGCTGCGGGAACTGAGGGCATAAGAAATAAGTGGAAAGATGCCCGGTTCCGCTAGTATATCCATGCCTAGAGACGAGAGAAATACCACTACACGAGAACAGCAGCAGACTTGGCAGTCCTCGGAGAAAAGAAATGACGGAGACCAGCAAAAAACGGAAATACAGTGGACTTGGGATTGAGGGGGCTGAATATAGAAGACGTAAAAAACCGGAACAAGAGGCGACGTTTCCTGCCCTCCAGGCCAGGCCGGCAGTGATAATGGCAACGGATGAAGAAAAAGCCGTATGATATTCGCTTCCTAATTTAGCCGCAGACGGCATAAATACGTCGATCAACATCGTCTGGAAGTCGCGCGTTGTTTCAATCGGACGACCACGAACGAGGAAATGGAATAACACTGTTGTCGGCGAGAGGCGTTTGGCGGTCGCTAGCTTCCGTCTAGACATGGGTCGACCCTGGGCAATGCACTGTCAGTGTTACGGCCAGTACTGCGCAGTAAATAACGGACAATCTGCAACGATGCATCGATCCGAATACAGCGTAGTATTTAAACGCTCCGTAACTCACTATTTGCACTCAGGTTATTTGTTACCAGAGGAACACTCCGCTAAACCACTACGTCTAGACGTAGGGTTGTAACAACGGTCTGTATGGTGTGCAGGCGTGATATCTAGGTTACCTCTGTGAGTTGTATGACAAACGACGCGAGGTGTTGGCAGGCAATAAAAGGCAGGTCTGTCATTAAAGAGCGCTTTTGCAGGCCCAAAACGATGACCATTTAGTGTCGTAAATTGATTTGATTGGTCAACGCCCAACAATCGTAGAATGCACATAACGTGATGACCGACCGCTCAGTTGTATGTAGTCGTCGTCAGGCATAAAGCCCGTTTATACGACCGACTAGTTGTAGGATTAGTTGGAAAACACAAATTTGGCCAACTGATCCGACAAAGATGTGGCGGGACACGTGGAGAGAATGGGAGGAGGAGAGTACAGAGGAGAGAC
>OZ024858.1:39569865-39584865 GCA_964017155.1 Oasisia sp. SBJ-2009
TGGTTGTTGTTAACTCTACGGGAAATGATTGATGAACTTGGTTGTTGTGAACTCTACGGGAAATGACTGACGAACTTGGTTGTTGTAAACTCTGACGAAATATGGCATCCGGACTTGGTGACAAACCCAGACATGACTTGATATGCGGACCTGGTCTCGGGAACAAACGAGACTTGATAGGCGGACATGGGAGACAAATTTGGAAGAGACCTGCCGGTCGGACATCGTGCCAAGTTCTCAGCAGTAGCTTGCGTGCAGACAACTGAGCATAACTCGCGCTTAGTCGACTTTCATGTCTTCAGTAGCGAATGCAATAATCATATCTTGTCGAAATGTAACGCTGCCGTGAAATAAACACAGTTGTTAAACGGGGCACATTGCCGCGAAAGGTCGAACCACATATGAAAGGAGGCCGCCTTGGTGTACGCTAATACATCACGGAGACGACGTAAAGCAGTCGACGGGTGGCTATAGACCCAGGCACAGGCCGTGTCCCCGGCCGCTTGTCACGGCCCAGGTGCAAGGCCCACCCGATGCATAGACCGTCGCTGCCGCTAAACCGATTGCCCATAAACGATGCACGCATTCAATATCCCGTGCCGGACCCTACTTGTCTGCGTTCTGTATTGTCCACGCAATTGATCGCCTACGTCAGGGGTACGACTCTGCACGTACATCCCTGCCGTGCAAAGCCGCGCTAACAGTTACCTAAGGTGAAACGTCGCCACATCGCCCCGTGGAGGGGCAACAATTAATGTGACAATTACTCCACCGGGACGGTCGCAGACGTGCACGCTGACTTTTCAACTTAAAGGAATGCGCGTGCGACACGCTATCTGTTTTATGCCTCGATAATTGCCTGGTTGTTTTTATTTATTAGCGATCCAGCATTTAGCATTTCGTCTTAATTCGGCATATCTCAGAATAGTCTGCATGGACTCAGCGCGTTTCACGAAAGGTTAGACATGCGGACACCGCTGGGTTGTAAATAAGGTATTACGAAACGTCGTGATATGCTAAGTGGTGTTTAATGATCACGGAGAGCATTAGTGAAGTCAATGTTACGACATTTAGGACAGAGTGATGGCATGCGCCCCGGTCTCAAGTCAACTTACGACGCAGGTTGCTTACGTCACATTCAAAATTATACGCGAGACACGGGTGAATTATATTATGTATTTACTGCGACACGACATCTCCTAGACCAGCGTTCCGCAAACTTTTTGAGCTTGGGACTACTTTTCCCAGCGAGATATTCGCGGGCCAACGTTTTTTCCAGAAAAGAACAACTACAAAATAAATATCTAGAAAATACTCGCACACATGGTTTTACGTTGATCGTTACGTTTATGATGAAAAATAAACAAATTACAATAATGTTATGTAAAAACCCTGTTTAAAAGTCCAGTGTCAGTTGTTCAGTGACGACAGGCCAGCACGTGGTCACGGACAAGTTAATGAGAATAGTGAAGTCGCTGAAGCCGGAACGAGAGGAGGATGTCGATGCGAAGAAGCTCACACAGCCGCTTCTTCGTCAACTGACTCGAGTATATTCTTAATACGACCACCACCGAAGAGTACCAGGAGCCCAGAGCAGCACCAGGTCGTTCTGACCATCGACACACTCTTGTTTCAAGCCGCCACAATCGATTAAATCTTCCTGCAACCCAGCTTCATCGTCACCAAACGCCTGCGAGAAATGTTTCCATACGTCAGGATGGACAGTGAATGGACTAGCAAAAAAACAACATACGTCGTCGATACATGTGAAGTCGACGAATCGCTCGTTGAAGGCTGGCAGCAGACGCTCCAACACCCCGACAACCACCTGCTTGGATTCATCCTTGCGTTTCTCGTCTTCGCCGGTGTCTTCTTTCGCGTCTGGGGTTCAACGCACGGTCGCGAAAGAAACTCACGATCCCAGCGACAGTTTTCATCGTCTCCTGCAGGCCGTAACCTCCTATAAATACACACACGGCGAGTCGGCCAGTCCTCGGTAGGGAGCAGAGGTACGGGCCCTGAAGAGAACAGAAGAGCTGAGATGATGATGTTCATTTGGGCGATGAACATCTCTCTGAGGGAAGACAAAACAAACGAGGCGGTGCGACAGATGGCGGGAGATGAGGACACAGACGAGTTGTTGACAGATGACCTCCTTATGTGGCATGGCCACGTCCAGAGAGGAAACGACACTGTCCGACAACAGCAGCAGACTTGCCAATGTATGAGAAAAGGAGAAGGAGACCCGCGTAAAGACAGGTGGACAATGTGAAGGACACGTTGTTGACGACTTGACGAAGACGCGCAGAACAAGCGGCGACGTCTCCTACTCACGAAGCCAACCCCACAGCAACGGAAGAAACGTTTTCGAGGTCAAACTTGAATTTTCCAACCGCCCCACGGCGAACTGTTTCCGGTTTCACTTCATTTCCACCGCCGCCGGATCCTGTGCGCAATAACGCCGCGCTCAGAGTCTCGGCGTCTCGGCGCAGGCGGAAGCCGGTCTCGTCTTCCACGGCCGCTCAGCCACCGGCCCGTGCTATTTCGGGCACTTGTTGACAAGACGTCGTGCCAAGATTGCGCGGGATGATAGTCGCGTGCCACGTGACCGGAAGACGCCGATGGTGGGCGTTGTGTTTGGATTAGCATTGATGATTGGATATAGATTCAGCGAGCGGCTGTTGTGTTGCTTCTCGCCGTGTTTGCGGGGAGAGGATGGTTGGAAAATTAAATGTTGGCGATAATCGTACAACTGTATTAATTGCATTCGTGTGGTTTCGGATATAGAGCAAATTAATGGTCCGCTATCCACATAAACAACTGTCAATAGATGATGAAGATTTGGTGTGATGGGTGATTTATTCGCGACACCTTTCGTATGGGATATGTTATAGGCCTATAAGTGAATGAGTTCCTACGGCGAGTTCGGCCACTGATCCGGAACTAAGACGGTCTCTCGTGCGAGTGTTCCATCGCTAGGTGAACGGCTAACATACCTATCGCCATGTCACATTTAATGAACAGGTATCTATTGTATTTATTGCATTTAGTGTATTTAGTATTTAGTGTATACATGACATATAATTCTTTTATGTTATCCATTTACCCGTATTATGTCCGTTTTAATGCTTTAATAAAAATTATTTTACGTTGTTATGTTGTGTTGCTTTACATTGCTAATATCAGGCAATTCACTTTTAAACCGACGTTAATTAAAGCTTCTTGTATCTTGTACTATTACGTTATATTTTACATATTGTCTTGATAACTACACACCAATCCGTCGCATAGCAGCACAGTGACTATTTTGCAGAACGTTTCGAAAGCGCTGGCTTGCGAAGAAATCCGAAACAACGTTTTGCAATTTTCGAATATCAACATTGTTTAGGCCGTATACATGCTGCAGCACAACAGGAAGAAGAACATCTGCACCATGAGCCTCCACGCCCGGCATTAATGCATTCAGCACTTGAAAGGATGACACTCGCACCCGGGGCGTGCGTCTAGGGATGCCCAGTTTGACGCTTCCTTCAACATGTGATATTTCCCCGTTTACGTCCACATGTATACAGGCCACCAGGGACAGACTCTCGGGACACGGGACACTTTCAAGTAACTGATCCCGACACCGCCAGCCTCGCCGACAGCAGGCCACGCACCGCACTGAAGATCAATTCGCCGGAACTAAAATAATGCCTACAGGAGACAAACGGCGTCTCCGCGTCACACAACTCGGTAAACTTAATGTTTGGCGTACAGCTGTCAAACAAACAACGCTACCAGAATCACTTGTCGATCTGCATCGCCGCTAATCTGCAGAGCGTACCGACATTTCACAATCAGTCGCTACACTGAGTCGACATTCTGCCAACACTACGAAGTCTGCCAATTAGGATGCTTATAATCGTCAACGTAAGTGTGCGCCTATATAGCAGAGAGACCCACAGACAGTGTAAGACGGACGTGGAGTAGACAGAAGAAGCCGTGACACCTCGGGACAAGAGGCGACGACTCGTCCCCGCCAGACCGACCCCGTGGGGGACAATGACGACGACCCCGTGGGGGACAATGACGACGACCCCGTGGGGGACAATGACGACAGAAGTATAGATGGCTGATGGTGCACCGAGTTAAACTTTCATTTTGATCTACTAATATGAAAGCGCATGAACTATATTTTCATAGTTGATCACGCTTACTACCACACTATGTCACTTTGGCATTGGTGTGTGTTATTTGATAAATCATACTTTTGCAAATATTTGCAAACTGGTATCTGAATGACACGCAAATATGGGTCATCTTTCGTGCCGTTTTACCTTACAAGTGCATAATATTATATAAATACAAGTTTTTAGGATGTTGAGGAAAGCGATGTAGTGTACGGACTTGTTGATTCACTGAGAGTTGTACTTAAGCGATGTGCGATTTCAGAATGCAGCTTTAAACCCCCTTGTTGAGCTGGTTCTAGACTACACACAGAATGCATACGTGCCTACCCGAGCTCTCTAGAATCAAAAATAGCAACGCCAAAGAAAATAACATAACAAGTCGCCTTGCGCTGGCGACCCCTCGATTGTGGAACGACTTGCAAAAATGTGTTTCTCGGCAAAACATCTTAACGGCGTTTAGGAAAAACCGTCTTAATGTATTCTAGCACGTAATAAACCAATTACTAAATAGAAAGTAATAAAGAAGTGTTTGCATCAAGGCAGGTAGCAGAGGCAAAATATATTTGTTGTTACTGTTTTACAAGAAATGTTGTTTTGAGGTTTTTTGCAGAAGCACTCTTTGAGACATCTCTCCATCGAGGGCCGCCACGACAAGGGTGTGTGATATATTGGGTAAATGTTATGATGTTCTCTAACGCTTAATTTTTTTTAATATTCGTTAAAATGCTATGATTGATAAGAATTTTACTTAAAACCGATCTTTGTTATTCTTCTTATTTTCTTCTTCTTCTTCTTCTTCTTCTTCTTCTTCTTCTTCTTATTGTTATTACTATTATTATTATTATTATTATTATTACTACTATTATTAACATTATTACTACTATTATTAACATTATTATTATTATTATTATTAGTAGTAGTAGTAGTAGTAGTAGTAGTAGTAGTAGTAGTAGTAGTAGTAGTAGTAGTAGTAGTAGTAGTAGTAGTAGTAGTAGTAGTAGTAGTAGTAGTAGTAGTAGTAGTAGTATTATAAAGGACTGCAGTAAACCATATATACAAAGGCAAAGACCCTGACGTTTAGACAATGAAGAATCTTACAAACATCAATAACTAATTTATGAATTACACAGACCTGTAGAACCGTAGAACGTTTATAAACTGACAACCAACTGCATTGCATCGCGAAAGTCAATATTCGGATCGAGCACGGCCATTGAGAAGCTAATTAAATCTCCATTTACGTTACGGAGAGTTGTGATATCGAAAGATCAACCATTGCACAATTGGTCTTGAATATAGCTAGTTCCGTTGGCTATGTTACTGACTGGATTGCTTGTTGTTATTTGTTCATTCTGCAATGCTTACGAAACATGTGATTGTTATCATAAATTAATAAACGAACATATGAAAGAACACAACTGCACAGCACTGGACATACATAGTAGGCGTCTGTGTGTCAAAAATATCATTCGCTTTGGTTGTTATTATGTGTAGCCTGTGTTGCAGAATACATGCGTGTTATGTCTTAAAACCGGTGCATGGAACAGTGTCGACCTAGGATGACGTAGCGGGGTAGAAGAAAGTCTGTCGGAGACTGGTACAGCCAGGCACCGCGGCCATAACGTGTCCCGTCGACACGGCGAACTGCGCGGTTGCCGATCAGCTAAATGTTAAAGATCATAACTATATAGGGTTCCATACTTTATGCCGTCGCGCTGTCGCGAAAGGTGTGAAGCGCGTTCGTATATCAATAAAAACCCAGATAAATAAATAACGACACCCGATTGTGCTGTTTCTGGAAGTAAAAACATGTTGTCAGCGAAAACGTGCTCGCCTTGTCCGCGACATCGCGTCCCCTACGTTGGGGCGGGCACCTTGTCAAGCGAGGCGCGTCCATCGGCTTGTTTGACGCGCGGCGACTTCGGAGCCGAGAAATAACGACACCTCGACACGTCTGGCCGTGTCAAGGAACTCAGGTGAGCCGTTGGTCGCACGCCACTTGCCGCTCAATCAGCGCGTTGTTGACGTTCGACAGTTCCGTAAACGCCACAGGAAGCAGGCGACCTGCGGTCCGACGTGTGAAGTTCAGGACGACACGACGCTGGAATCCCTTGTTAACGTACGTCTGTAGGTTGACGTCACAGGCTGTGAGGTCTAGGCACAGATTTGTGCACGGGACGGAACTAGAGGCACCAAACAGCTGGTCCCAGTCCACGCAGCATCCTACGGACAGTGGCGATTCCGGGATTTGATCGTTGAGAGGGACAAGCCATCCCACCCTTTAAGGTTAACAACATATTGCACCCATTTGAGACTCATCAACAACCCTCGTTGGAGAAAAAAAACATACACACGCGCGCCATGCATCCGCAAAATTCAGTCAACTAAACGGGGGTGTAGACGTTACGGAGGTAGGCTTGTACCCTCCCCCCTGGGCGCGTAATCTACATGTCTTTTTCATACTCGCATTAACAATATATTTGGTTGCGAACTAATCACAGATTAGCAGTAAACTAACTATTTTTTATACTGACGGCCCAAACTTTAACTGAAGTGGTTAGAATGTTCGTGACTACGTGGAATGTTTCTCGTAGACAACGCGTGTTAAGTTATACACCTATTCGTACACGATCCTGCATGCGCAGCTATGGAGGAGCTAATCCTAAATCTAATCACAAGTGACCTGAGGTTATTTGTGATTAGTCGCTAATGGCTCGGACTGTATGACGTCACATTATAGGCGAGAAACTAATTGCGTAGATTGTGTGACGTCAGTTTGTAGGCGGAATAACAAAGCATCTTCCCACGACCTCACAAAATGTCTACGCCATCGTCATGTACCAAAATGGTGGTCAAATAGATTTGGTAATTTGAGAAAGGAGGGATTCATGGTGGACCGAACGATATGGAAAAACTGAAAGCGAATGTCTTGAGAGCGGCTGTGTCGTCGGTTTGTATGTACGGTTGAGAGACAATGGCAGTGACAGAACAACATCAAAGAACAACAACAAACACAGAAGCTACAGAATAAAACGATCAAAGACAAATGTAAAAAAGGAAGGAAGAGGTAGGAACGTAATACATACTGGAATTATTAAAAGCCAGGTGTGAGGACCAGGTTTCTTGTTAAGGAAGAATGCAGGAACACTTGCAGCGAGAACAACCCGGGCGAGGCGAAGGTCATGTCTGAGATGGGAGGACTGTGTGAGAAGACACAAGAGAAGGATGGAAGGACTGTGTGAGAAGACACAAGAGAAGGATGGAAGGACTGTGTGAGAAGACACAAGAGAAGGATGGGAGGACTGTGAGAGAAGACACAAGAGAAGGATGGGAGGACTGTATGAGAAGACACAAGAGAAGGATGGGAGGACTGTGAGAGAAGACACAAGAGAAGGATGGGAGGACTGTATGAGAAGACACAAGAGAAGGATGGGAGGACTGTGTGAGAAGACACAAGAGAAGGATGGAAGGACTGTGTGAGAAGACACAAGAGAAGGATGGGAGGACTGTATGAGAAGACACAAGAGAAGGATGGGAGGACTGTGTGAGAAGACACAAGAGAAGGATGGGAGGACTGTGTGAGAAGACACAAGAGAAGGATGGGAGGACTGTGTGAGAAGACACAAGAGAAGGATGGGAGGACTGTGTGAGAAGACACAAGAGAAGGATGGGAGGACTGTGTGAGAAGACACAAGAGAAGGATGGGAGGACTGTGTGAGAAGACACAAGAGAAGGATGGGAGGACTGTGTGAGAAGACACAAGAGAAGGATGGGAGGACTGTGTGAGAAGACACAAGAGAAGGATGGGAGGACTGTGTGAGAAGACACAAGAGAAGGATGGGAGGACTGTGTGAGAAGACACAAGAGAAGGATGGGAGGACTGTGTGAGAAGACACAAGAGAAGGATGGGAGGACTGTGTGAGAAGACACAAGAGAAGGATGGGAGGACTGTGTGAGAAGACACAAGAGAAGGATGGGAGGACTGTGTGAGAAGACACAAGAGAAGGATGGGAGGACTGCGTGAGAAAACACAAGAGAAGGATGGGAGGACTGTGTGAGAAGACACAAGAGAAGGATGGGAGGACTGCGTGAGAAAACACAAGAGAAGGATGGGAGGACTGTGTGAGAAGACACAAGAGAAGGATGGGAGGACTGTGTGAGAAGACACAAGAGAAGGATGGGAGGACTGTGAGAGAAGACACAAGAGAAGGATGGGAGGACTGTGTGAGAAGACACAAGAGAAGGATGGGAGGACTGTGAGAGAAGACACAAGAGAAGGATGGGAGGACTGTGTGAGAAGACACAAGAGAAGGATGGAAGGACTGTGTGAGAAGACACAAGAGAAGGATGGAAGGACTGTGTGAGAAGACACAAGAGAAGGATGGGAGGACTGTGTGAGAAGACACAAGAGAAGGATGGGAGGACTGTGAGAGAAGACACAAGAGAAGGATGGGAGGACTGTGTGAGAAGACACAAGAGAAGGATGGGAGGACTGTGTGAGAAGACACAAGAGAAGGATGGGAGGACTGTGTGAGAAGACACAAGAGAAGGATGGGAGGACTGTGTGAGAAGACACAAGAGAAGGATGGGAGGACTGTGAGAGAAGACACAAGAGAAGGATGGGAGGACTGTGTGAGAAGACACAAGAGAAGGATGGGAGGACTGTGTGAGAAGACACAAGAGAAGGATGGGAGGACTGTGTGAGAAGACACAAGAGAAGGATGGGAGGACTGTGAGAGAAGACACAAGAGAAGGATGGGAGGACTGTGTGAGAAGACACAAGAGAAGGATGGGAGGACTGTGTGAGAAGACACAAGAGAAGGATGGGAGGACTGCGTGAGAAGACACAAGAGAAGGATGGGAGGACTGCGTGAGAAGACACAAGAGAAGGATGGAAGGACTGTGTGAGAAGACACAAGAGAAGGATGGGAGGACTGTGAGAGAAGACACAAGAGAAGGATGGAAGGACTGTGAGAGAAGACACAAGAGAAGGATGGGAGGACTGTGTGAGAAGACACAAGAGAAGGATGGGAGGACTGTGTGAGAAGACACAAGAGAAGGATGGGAGGACTGTGTGAGAAGACACAAGAGAAGGATGGGAGGACTGTGTGAGAAGACACAAGAGAAGGATGGGAGGACTGTGTGAGAAGACACAAGAGAAGGATGGGAGGACTGCGTGAGAAGACACAAGAGAAGGATGGGAGGACTGCGTGAGAAGACACAAGAGAAGGATGGAAGGACTGTGTGAGAAGACACAAGAGAAGGATGGGAGGACTGTGAGAGAAGACACAAGAGAAGGATGGAAGGACTGTGAGAGAAGACACAAGAGAAGGATGGGAGGACTGTGTGAGAAGACACAAGAGAAGGATGGGAGGACTGTGTGAGAAGACACAAGAGAAGGATGGGAGGACTGTGTGAGAAGACACAAGAGAAGGATGGGAGGACTGTGTGAGAAGACACAAGAGAAGGATGGGAGGACTGTGTGAGAAGACACAAGAGAAGGATGGGAGGACTGTGTGAGAAGACACAAGAGAAGGATGGGAGGACTGTGAGAGAAGACACAAGAGAAGGATGGGAGGACTGTGTGAGAAGACACAAGAGAAGGATGGGAGGACTGTGTGAGAAGACACAAGAGAAGGATGGGAGGACTGCGTGAGAAAACACAAGAGAAGGATGGGAGGACTGCGTGAGAAAACACAAGAGAAGGATGGGAGGACTGTGAGAGAAGACACAAGAGAAGGATGGGAGGACTGTGAGAGAAGACACAAGAGAAGGATGGGAGGACTGTGTGAGAAGACACAAGAGAAGGATGGGAGGACTGTGTGAGAAGACACAAGAGAAGGATGGGAGGACTGCGTGAGAAAACACAAGAGAAGGATGGGAGGACTGCGTGAGAAAACACAAGAGAAGGATGGGAGGACTGTGTGAGAAGACACAAGAGAAGGATGGGAGGACTGTGTGAGAAGACACAAGAGAAGGATGGGAGGACTGTGTGAGAAGACACAAGAGAAGGATGGGAGGACTGTGTGAGAAGACACAAGAGAAGGATGGGAGGACTGTGTGAGAAGACACAAGAGAAGGATGGGAGGACTGTGTGAGAAGACACAAGAGAAGGATGGGAGGACTGTGTGAGAAGACACAAGAGAAGGATGGGAGGACTGTGTGAGAAGACACAAGAGAAGGATGGGAGGACTGTGTGAGAAGACACAAGAGAAGGATGGGAGGACTGCGTGAGAAAACACAAGAGAAGGATGGGAGGACTGTGTGAGAAGACACAAGAGAAGGATGGGAGGACTGTGTGAGAAGACACAAGAGAAGGATGGGAGGACTGTGTGAGAAGACACAAGAGAAGGATGGGAGGACTGCGTGAGAAAACACAAGAGAAGGATGGGAGGACTGTGTGAGAAGACACAAGAGAAGGATGGGAGGACTGTGTGAGAAGACACAAGAGAAGGATGGGAGGACTGTGTGAGAAGACAGAAGAGAAGGATGGGAGGACTGTGTGAGAAGACACAAGAGAAGGATGGGAGGACTGTGTGAGAAGACACAAGAGAAGGATGGGAGGACTGTGAGAGAAGACACAAGAGAAGGATGGGAGGACTGTGTGAGAAGACACAAGAGAAGGATGGGAGGACTGTGTGAGAAGACACAAGAGAAGGATGGGAGGACTGTGAGAGAAGACACAAGAGAAGGATGGGAGGACTGTGTGAGAAGACACAAGAGAAGGATGGGAGGACTGTGTGAGAAAACACAAGAGAAGGATGGGAGGACTGTGTGAGAAGACACAAGAGAAGGATGGGAGGACTGTGAGAGAAGACACAAGAGAAGGATGGGAGGACTGTGTGAGAAGACACAAGAGAAGGATGGGAGGACTGTGAGAGAAGACACAAGAGAAGGATGGGAGGACTGTGAGAGAAGACACAAGAGAAGGATGGGAGGACTGTGTGAGAAGACACAAGAGAAGGATGGGAGGACTGTGAGAGAAGACACAAGAGAAGGATGGGAGGACTGTGTGAGAAGACACAAGAGAAGGATGGGAGGACTGTGTGAGAAGACACAAGAGAAGGATGGGAGGACTGTGTGAGAAGACACAAGAGAAGGATGGGAGGACTGTGTGAGAAGACACAAGAGAAGGATGGGAGGACTGTGTGAGAAGACACAAGAGAAGGATGGGAGGACTGTGTGAGAAGACACAAGAGAAGGATGGGAGGACTGTGTGAGAAGACACAAGAGAAGGATGGGAGGACTGTGTGAGAAGACACAAGAGAAGGATGGGAGGACTGTGTGAGAAGACACAAGAGAAGGATGGGAGGACTGTGTGAGAAGACACAAGAGAAGGATGGGAGGACTGTATGAGAAGACACAAGAGAAGGATGGGAGGACTGTGTGAGAAGACACAAGAGAAGGATGGGAGGACTGTGTGAGAAGACACAAGAGAAGGATGGGAGGACTGTGAGAGAAGACACAAGAGAAGGATGGGAGGACTGTGAGAGAAGACACAAGAGAAGGATGGGAGGACTGTGTGAGAAGACACAAGAGAAGGATGGGAGGACTGTGTGAGAAGACACAAGAGAAGGATGGGAGGACTGTGTGAGAAGACACAAGAGAAGGATGGGAGGACTGTGAGAGAAGACACAAGAGAAGGATGGGAGGACTGTGTGAGAAGACACAAGAGAAGGATGGGAGGACTGTGTGAGAAGACACAAGAGAAGGATGGGAGGACTGTGAGAGAAGACACAAGAGAAGGATGGGAGGACTGTGTGAGAAGACACAAGAGAAGGATGGGAGGACTGTGTGAGAAGACACAAGAGAAGGATGGGAGGACTGTGTGAGAAGACACAAGAGAAGGATGGAAGGACTGTGTGAGAAGACACAAGAGAAGGATGGGAGGACTGTGTGAGAAGACACAAGAGAAGGATGGGAGGACTGTGTGAGAAGACACAAGAGAAGGATGGGAGGACTGTGTGAGAAGACACAAGAGAAGGATGGGAGGACTGTGTGAGAAGACACAAGAGAAGGATGGGAGGACTGTGTGAGAAGACACAAGAGAAGGATGGGAGGACTGTGTGAGAAGACACAAGAGAAGGATGGGAGGACTGTGTGAGAAGACACAAGAGAAGGATGGGAGGACTGTGTGAGAAGACACAAGAGAAGGATGGGAGGACTGTGTGAGAAGACACAAGAGAAGGATGGGAGGACTGTGTGAGAAGACACAAGAGAAGGATGGGAGGACTGTGTGAGAAGACACAAGAGAAGGATGGGAGGACTGTGTGAGAAGACACAAGAGAAGGATGGGAGGACTGTGTGAGAAGACACAAGAGAAGGATGGGAGGACTGTGTGAGAAGACACAAGAGAAGGATGGGAGGACTGCGTGAGAAAACACAAGAGAAGGATGGGAGGACTGTGAGAGAAGACACAAGAGAAGGATGGGAGGACTGTGAGAGAAGACACAAGAGAAGGATGGGAGGACTGTGTGAGAAGACACAAGAGAAGGATGGGAGGACTGTGTGAGAAGACACAAGAGAAGGATGGGAGGACTGCGTGAGAAAACACAAGAGAAGGATGGGAGGACTGTGTGAGAAGACACAAGAGAAGGATGGGAGGACTGTGAGAGAAGACACAAGAGAAGGATGGGAGGACTGTGTGAGAAGACACAAGAGAAGGATGGGAGGACTGTGAGAGAAGACACAAGAGAAGGATGGGAGGACTGTGTGAGAAGACACAAGAGAAGGATGGGAGGACTGTGTGAGAAGACACAAGAGAAGGATGGGAGGACTGTGAGAGAAGACACAAGAGAAGGATGGGAGGACTGTGAGAGAAGACACAAGAGAAGGATGGGAGGACTGTGTGAGAAGACACAAGAGAAGGATGGGAGGACTGTGTGAGAAGACACAAGAGAAGGATGGGAGGACTGTGTGAGAAGACACAAGAGAAGGATGGGAGGACTGTGTGAGAAGACACAAGAGAAGGATGGGAGGACTGTGAGAGAAGACACAAGAGAAGGATGGGAGGACTGTGTGAGAAGACACAAGAGAAGGATGGGAGGACTGTGTGAGAAGACACAAGAGAAGGATGGGAGGACTGTGTGAGAAGACACAAGAGAAGGATGGGAGGACTGTGTGAGAAGACACAAGAGAAGGATGGGAGGACTGTGTGAGAAGACACAAGAGAAGGATGGGAGGACTGTGAGAGAAGACACAAGAGAAGGATGGGAGGACTGTGTGAGAAGACACAAGAGAAGGATGGGAGGACTGTGTGAGAAGACACAAGAGAAGGATGGGAGGACTGTGTGAGAAGACACAAGAGAAGGATGGGAGGACTGTGTGAGAAGACACAAGAGAAGGATGGGAGGACTGCTGTGACAACGTGTCAACCTTCGTTTCCGTAATACACGTGCGATAACATGACAGCTTTCGACACCAAAACATATGTGACAACGTGGCAGCTTTTGACACCGTAACACGTGTGACAACATGACAGCCAGCGATAAAGTAACAATTCTACAATACAATACAATACAATACAATACAATACAATACAATACAATACAATACAATACAATACAATACAATACAATACAATACAATACAATACAATACAATACAATACAATACAATACAATAAAACTTTATTGTCCCGAACCGGGAAATTCATGTTGCAGCGTTCGTCATCATAAAATATAAAATACAGAGTAGAGAAATAAAAATACAAATACAATCATTATTAAAACAGTATGTGAACATTAATCATAATAAAATACAAAACAAATCTATAATATAATTTTAAAATTAAAGTTATAATTGTAATTGTGTAATAAAAAATAAATAAAATAAAATACAACATACACAATTGCACACATAACGTCAGAGGTGGATTATCGTTTAGAATTTAGAAGTCGTACTGACATTGGCATGAATGAATCTCGCTTTCTATTTGTTTTGGATATTATAGTTCTGAACCTTCTGGACGAGGGCAGAAGGACGTACTCGTTATATAGGATGTGTGTGCTGTCATTAATTATTTTATTAGCTTTACGGAGTATCTGTTTTTCGTACAAATTCTGACGACGCAACTGCTGGGAACATCGTAACTTATGCTTGATCTAAACACTCTTGCGCAAGGTCCTGTTGTCTGGATGATGCAAGCTGTGAATTTGACGGACGATCTGACGATCGGAAGCGATTAGAGCGGTCGGCTTATCACGAGACGTATCGCTCGGGCGTCTGCACCTGGCGCAAACACCGTCCGACGACAGCACGTGAGTGTGATACTGAACACTGAACGTCCTCATTCAACGACTGTTGTTTTCATCCTCAAGTGTTTCCGTTATCGGCAGAACGGCCCGTGTTGGTAGCAATGAGTGGTGCCGCTCCGGGCTGAAGGAACTCTGATCGTCACGGTGCCCGCGATTAGATGTCGACCACAATTTTATATTGGACTCGGCTTGTAGTAATTATTGTCTAATACCGTTGGCCGTTCTCTTTATTTTGTTGGTGCCATCTTTCCGGGAAAGAATTAACGGAATGTCGAAAGAAACTACATTATTACGTAACTTGTGTAGAACGATGAAGACAGATGGTTACGATGGATGTAAGTACATGGACAGCTCGACGGATCTCTGAGGGAAAAGGAGAGGGAATATGGAGAGAGAAGAGAAAGGGTCAAGGGAATAGAACAAATAAAACAAAACAAAAAACAGAAGAGGAGAGGAAAGAGAGGAGAGAGAGGAGGGGAGAGACATGGAGAGATTTTGCCTGGTGATGTCATCGAAGCAAATCAAGGGGTGTCAAGTTAATAAATGGTTTGTTGGAAAGTCAGGTGTTCAAA
>OZ024858.1:39589865-39659865 GCA_964017155.1 Oasisia sp. SBJ-2009
GCGTTGTGTGGTGGATCGTCGTACAAGTATGTTCACATGACAATACACTCACATGCACCAAACGATTGTGATAACATATACTACTACTTTAAATTAATTAAATAAATAAACACACACACAGAGACACACACACACACACGCACACACACACACACACACACACACACACACACACAAACACACACACGCACGCACGCACGCACACACACACACACACACACACACACACACACACACACACACACACAAGCTCAATAATACAATAGGTTAGACTGACATGTGCAACATATTTGTGCACACTGTTACATTGCAAACTGTTAGACTGGTCAGGCAGCATTAACAACAATAACTGTATCGTTATATGGAGCTAGTACGACAGCGATCTTTCAGGTCTTAAAAAATTAACTTCACTTCGCTTCTTGCATGTGTTGTATGATTACGATAGAGAACGGCTGCAGAAGGCTGTTGTCCATCCACGAATATGACAAACGCCGACAAGTTGTCCTCCCACGGATACGACAAACGCCGACAATGTGTCCATCCACGGATACGACAAACCCCCTCACAAGTGCCCACAGCATCTGATGTAAGACTTTGGAGCAAAAAAGGCCATAACAGACCCCAAAAGTTCACGACTGGAAATCGCCAAAACTGGACCGAAACACGGTGGAGCGTGCCGCTGCCGTCTTGCAACAAGCAACGATATCAATCAAGCAATGACCTTCCCGTGAATGGCACTAGTGATAAGTATCGTCCCAACCAGTGCCACGCCTCGCCTCACCTCGTCGGGATCGTCACGGAATTTCCACGAAATTCCCCCTCGTCAGAGCTTACCTGACGGAGGGGGCCATTAATACCTGCACGGCGCCGTGGCACAACGACACCTGGACGTCACGGCATCAGATTGATGCGAGTTTCTTCTGCGCAGGTTGTCTCCGTCCACGGGGTATTAGGTACTCGATTTATGACACGCCACTACGTGTCACTATTGGGGTGCGGTGGTCGCGCGGTAGAGCGCCGGACTATCAGTCGAGGGGACGGTGGTTCAATCCCACCTGCCGCCGTCTCGAAACTCAGGCAATTTCGTTCACCTCACATTGCCTGTGTCTTTCGAAAGAGACACTAAAACCGGTGGTCCCCTCTATCTGGTGTCTAGGCCAGGGGAAGTAAATGTGTAACCTGTAGTGGACTCACTAATTCTAGAGATGGACAACTCTGACAACCAAGCTCGACAATAATCTACCCACAAACTTGTGGTTAAGATAGAGTGATGAGCTAAACACAAGAAGAAGGAGACGGAGAGAGCTGTTATCGTGATAGTATAATAACGATAATAATAATAATGGTAAATAATTATTATTATACTTTATTATTATATTTAATTTAATATACCACCACATTCAATTCTATTATAATTGTTAATGGCGCTTTACAGCCTGTAAAACCCAAACATAGGAAATAACAACGACCAAATACATTTGCATTTTCTAAAACAATAGTATGGAAAACACTTAAACTAGGAATAGAATATGCGTATCTCATACAATTACAATGTAATATAATAATCATGTATTAATTTAAATTTATAAGTAAATGATAATTAAAAATAAAATATTATAATACATTGGATTGATACCAATATATAAATTAATATTACTCGAATAAAAAATACGGTAATTAAATAAATAATTTTAAAAAATAAAACATAAAACGATATAGGCCTATCACGATTATTGTAAGTATTGCTACAATATTATCGCGATCCTAGTTAGGATATCTAAGTATCCTAAGAACAACCAGATGCAAGGACAACTCGATGTAACGTATCTATCGAGTGTTGTCGTTACTGCAAGAACGTCAAAGTACGGATTAACAAAAATCGGTTCAAACTGTTCTACGTTGCCAGTAAAACAGGTTTACGTGTTATGAAAGCAAACATTTGCTGCTGCTGATAATACATATAGCACCATCTGGTGTCGAAATATAAGACACTCAAATGTATCATAACACGATCACTCTCTGTAAGATATCACGTATCATCTGACATAACGTAATGGACAGTCTACTTCCAAGTTCTAGGTCATATAATGCACCCACTAGGATCATACTAAACACCAACTTGGATCATATAAAGCACCAACTTAGATCATATGAAGCAGACACAGGGATCATATAGTGCACTCTCTAGGATCATACAAAACATCTATTAGGATCATGTAATGCACACACTAGGTTCATATAAAGCACCCACTCTAATAAAATAATGCACCCACTAGGATCACATAAAACAACAACTAGGATCATATAAATTATATAATAATAATTATATATATATATATATATATATATATATATATATATATATATATATATATATATATATATATATATATATATATATATATATATATATCTATATATATGTATATATATATATATATATATACCCTAGGATCATTCAATGGCATAATACACGTTCCGACTTCACTGTATGATCACAAGATGTACGCGCTGGGGTCATGTCAAATACACTTTAATATCGTATACTATACACAATGTGATCGTATAATGTGTACTATAAGATCGTATATCTTACGTTCTGTGATCATATAATGTACACTCTAAGATCGTATAATGTACAGTTTCAGCTATGAAATCATAGAAACATTACAGTCCACACTATGATCGTACAACATACTGTTTGGATCAATATAATAATGACCTCTCGAGTTTCATTAATGCATCCTTTTCGATTGGTATACCATATATCATTCCATTATCTTTTTTATATGGAGATGGTTTGACTAAGTCAATGTTTCAACAATTTACGAGTAGATTGTATAAATCTGATAATATTCTAAACGCGAACAAATTTGCATATTAGGCCTATTTTTTCTTGAAGCATAATATGTTATGTGTTCTTTCTATTTACAATATAAAACAATGTCATATTATGTAATAAAGTGATTCTTCGTTCATCTAAACGACTGTGGACACTAATACCACCCTTGTATTCACAACTGATATCACGTGACGTGACACCTATCTTTACAAAACAACAATGAACACAGAGTTTAATAATTCTGTTTGTTGATAAAGATGGCGGTTTAGCCTACTCGCATTTCTAGTGTGGCTACGTCACAGTATCGGGTCGCCACTAACTGTCTAATACCACCACGACTCTTTCATCTTATTATAGGTAAAACTCGTAGGCACAAATCCAATAAATAAACTATAAATACACATCTGTATGCAGTCAGCATAGTGACGCTTTATCTGCGAGACGATGCGAGGGCATTCTGCAGCAATTACTGTAGTTCCACCATTGTTTACGTTGTCGTGCATCAGTGGTGACACCTTGCGGGGGCGTTGGTGGCAGGTCAGCTTACATTGTCAATACAGCTTTCCTTTTGAAAACACACACTTCGATGTTGCGACGATATCATAATTCTCGGATCGATGTCCTTGAGTAAATAACTATAGTGGTTAAGCTTTACTTCCGGCAATAAGGCCAAGTAAATCGCGGTTTCTCATCAACGCGCTCATTTACAAACAGGTTCCGCAAAATATTGTTTAAATGTTTTTTATTAGGCTCCATAATATCGGTCCGTTAAGCAAGTGTTCCAGCACTACATGCGTATAGTATGATTCGTAACAGGCCAAGTAAGTATAATTACGCATTTATCGCTTGTGTGGAATATGGTAAAAATGGTTGATTGTTGAAAATAACTTGTTTGATAATTGATCAACACACTAAAAACGCTTTGACAAAGTTCTGCTGAAATACCTGGAATTTACTTTAATTGTTCTACGGTATTGTCGACGTCAATAAAGAGAAACCAAAACTGCGCGAGGAAGGGACTAGTCACGTGATCCTAAACACAAGCGTGCCGCAGATTCGGAAATCTCGACATTACACGGCATCGTGGGGAGATATGATTGGGCTAAAATATCAAAATCTACTTCTTCTTTTCTTGCCCCTAAATATTTGTTGCGCGGCTGCCGATTATACGGATTTCTAGTTCTTCTTTTTCTATTTCCCATATATTCATAAGCTAACGGAAATGTCCTACTTTATGATAATAAAATAAAGAAAAATTCATTCGATCTATTTACGTGAATATGGCCGTCTTGTTACCTAACTGCTTCGCAATGGACTTTGCGCATGTTCTGACACTCTTTTAATAGTCCGGAAGTTGGAAAATTGCCTTGCTCCGTTCCGTTTCCGTAAAGAGTGTTTTAAAGTGAGTCTGGTTGATGAGTCGGGTTGAGAAGAGAACCTCACCTCGCTACACCGGAATTCAGCCTACGTCACACCCTGAAATAAGTACTGAAAATCAGAGGACAAAATCGGTAACGTTGTTAAGAGCTCTTAGCCCGATTTTGTATTTTAAGATCAATTTTGATCCTTAATACTGATCTTGAATACGTGAAGATTGCGCCAGCGGGAATTTGTTACTGGTGTGCCAGAGGGGTGTAATTCCGTTTTGGAGAAAAAAATCATTAAATTGAAATTGAAATTTTTCGTTAAGGGTTCTTTATCTTTGTGCAACGGTTCGCCGATGACGTATATATAAGAAGGAACATTCCCGTATGTGCCCGTTTCCTTCTGAATACGTTCGCTGGAGGTGTACTGGGTGTACAGAGTTTGTGAAATCGTATTGTCTCCTTCAGCGTTACGAAACACCGCTTTTAATATTCTCATTGACAAATGTCTCGTCACTGTGAATGTCAAACTGAATGTCAAACTGACATCGGCGTATTACCTTTGACAAGTTGACGTCCACAAACATCTGTTGAGTAGCACGTCTGTTCAGTTGAGGTCACGACGAACTCTATTT
This sequence comes from Oasisia sp. SBJ-2009, assembly GCA_964017155.1. NCBI lineage: Eukaryota > Metazoa > Annelida > Polychaeta > Sabellida > Siboglinidae > Oasisia > Oasisia sp. SBJ-2009. The sequence continues at coordinate 39,594,707 of OZ024858.1, forward strand.
TCAAAAGAATACATTTTTATTTTTACAAATCCACTTTTTAAATACAGCCTCTCCTTCTTCAGGCTGGACAACTCAGCCGTGTGTTGACGACTTTATCATTATGCACGATTACCAGATTGCTCAATCCTTTCATTTTATATATTGATTTCCGAGGGTATTGGCGCACGAGAAGTCATTTTATTATTAGTAAATTGCGGTGCAGGCCTTTTGTAATAAATAAGGCCACTTCTTGACGAAGTATAAGCGTTATAATCGTCTGCCGCCATGTTGTTCTTATGCTAGCTTGCGTTTTTCATTCATGGTCCTGTCCCCAACGACTCGAACGAGCTATGCCCTGTTCCGCACACGGGCGTAACTCCCACAGAAAACGTAGTTTTATCGGTTTCACAAAACACAAACTCATCTAGAAGGTGGCTACCATTATGAAGATAAGTTATTGTTTTCTAATTGTTTGGTATTGGAGTCACTTTGACTTTATCGGTCGGTTAACGTTGGTCTTCGGGACGCGAGTACGCCGCATCGGCAGTCACGTCGTCGATAACCCGACTGACTACGAGGTGGAGGCTGTGGCGTCTACCAGCGTTTGGACGGGGGGGGGGGGGGGTTCTTTTCGCTTTCGCCGGCTGAGACAACTGAGGGGTGAATTATGGACGACTCAAAGTGCAACTCGTGACAACACAGCGGGGACATGTGTCCGTCTCGCTGCCTACAGCGATTACAGAATATCATAATAATAGTATATAAAATAGTAGTGTATAATAGTAACTTATCATATACACATGGAGACGCAATAAAGCTATGTCAGTAAGCACACACGCACGCACGCACGCACGCAAAAGCTTGTGTGCAAAAACACGTGCTCGTATGCATGACGCACAAAAACGCACACACGCACGCTCGCGCTCGCGCGCGCGCACACACAAACACAATATATATATATATATATATATATATATATATATATATATATATATATATATATATATATATATATATATACAGAATCCACTATGTAACACATATGTGCGCGCGTACCAACACGATCCTCGGATTTATTTGCACTGTTGTTGCACTGTCGATGTAATGATATTGATGAAAGGATCGCGCTTTGCTTTTGAAGCATGAGAAACAAACCTTTCTCAGATACGCCGACATGTCACTTAGAACTAATCATTCCACACTAACAATAATACCCGGCGCCCGACGGGACATCGCAGTAGGCTAGTTGACGGGCGTGACAGACATACTGATCAACTATTAGAAAACCGGGGCTAGTGATGAAGAAACGGTTAGGTTACTATAAATAACCTTCCCACAAAAACAGCTGTGAACCTCAAAAAATTGCTCATAATAACTGAACCTGTAATTTTAAAATAAGTAACACACCAAGCTTTATACTCTGGTGTATTCCCAGATAAACTGAAAATTGCAAAGGTTATTCCTATATTTAAGATAGACGATCCATCTCTATTTGAAAATTACAGACCAATCTCTCTTCTTCCTACTATTTCTGAAGTAATAGAGACACTTATTTGTATACAATTATATTCATATTTCAACGCAAAGAATTTTCTGTATGATAATCAGTATGATTTTAGAGCTAAATATTTAACATAATTTGCTGCGCTTAACCTAATTGATAGAATTTTAACTAATATGGATAAAAAAAATGCTGTACTAATTAAAGTATTTCTCGACTTTTTAAAGGCATTTAACAGTATTCGCCATAACATTTTACAAAATAAATTAGCATACTATGGCCTAAATGGCTCAGCTTTGCAGTTGTTCAAAAATGACATACAAAACAGAAATTAAATATTCTGAAATTTAACAAGTAACTTCAGACATTTTACCTATAACAGTCAGTGTCTCACAGGGTTCTGTTTTAGGACTACTATTATTTATCGTTTATAACACACACGCACGCACGCACGCACGCACGCACACACACAAGCTCAATTATAGATTATGGATTGTGCAACATTCATCATTGATCAACATGTTTGTGTGTATAGTATGTGAACGCTGTCATCATGACCATCATTGTCATGAGTCTAGAGACAGACAGAGCCCGTGATCACAACGACGGTCTTTACAACACAAATTGATATCTCTCAGATTTATTTTCCAAATTGATACGGTCAAATCTTTAACTGTACTGAACTTTGTATGTTGACGTATACTTGTAGTGTGTTAAGATTATGTTAAGCCGCCTACGTTTCAATAACCTACACTGTTTTATGCAAATTCTACCATTCTGCCCTCCCTGTTTGGTTACGCGCAAAGTAGGCCTTCGTCAGACCATTACGTGGCTGACGCTGGAGAGATACACCGAGACATGTAGAAATGGCTGTACGTCTGTACATGTCGGGTCCGTCTAGATTCCAAAGCAACGCACCAGAAAGTCGACCGACATTTGATGATCGCGATCCCACGTACGATCTACATCTAGAGGTCTATCGATCCACTCGTCTTAATCCGGCTCTGTCTCCCCCACTGTGGTTACATTTCTCCTAGATAAAAGACAACGTCTCGCCGTGAAGATCGTTTTGTTCCGCCTCCAATTTAATGCGGTCAGTAACAGCAGCGATCTATCTCCGCGGCCCAGATGCCCACACAAAGTGTGCCAATTTATTATATTTGCCCGTATCACCGAAACCCTCTAATTGGACGCGGAACCAACGGCCCTGTCAAATGTACCAATTGCACAGTTTTCCGGAACAGCGTGGGAGTCGTGAAGGTTACTACGCTTAGGCGAGATATTGACTAAAATGTCACCACCATACGACGCGAAAACAGCCGGCGTGTCATTCTCTATAATACTGACAAATTGTGTTACTGCTTATCGATTTGACGTTGACCAATTATAAATGGTGTCTTGGTTGGGTTTCGGTTCCATGGATTTAGCATATAAGATGTTATCGTAATTACTAATAGGGTAGACCCGGATTAGTTGTAACAAAACAACACATTTCAGGGTTGCGGGTAGGTTTCTTAACCGATCGAAACTTTTGTCATGCAAACGGTTCCTCACATATCTCCCGAAGATAAATGGCGCATCATTATATGCTTGGTTTATCACATAGTTGTGGCATAATGAGTTATATAAGGTGTCCTAAAGTGTTACAAGTTACTCCGGAATGGGGTAATTTGCAACAAAAATAACACATTTCAGGATTGCGGGTGAGTTTTTTAATCGATCGAAACTATTGTCATGCCAGAAGGTCCCCACATATCTCCCGCATGTAATTGGTGCATAATTAAATGCCTTGTTTATTACATATTTGTGGCATAATTAGTTATATGAGATGTCCTAAAGTGTTACAAGTTACCCCGTTACGGTAGTATCTTTTTATAAATGGCGTAACTTTATGGCATTCCCACGGATTTACGTGATATTACACATGACATGCTCAACTCTATTTGAGCCACAACTGTCTCTTCAGCGTGTCTTCTGTGGGCTGTCTGTCTGGCTACCTTTACTCCTCCCTGCCTTAGCAAACTGTTCCCAGTGGTAGCGAGGCTGAGGACAAGTGGACGGAAGAGAAGAGAAGAGGGGCAACAGCCTAGAGGGGTCTTCGGAGCACGGCAACCTTTGTGGACGGAGGGCCAAATTGGCGAACGTCAGCGGGTCATAGCCAGGAATTTTTAATATCGACGGTCGTTAGCCTAATTATTGTCGTGGTAATTGACACACTACGTTATGGTGATGTCTGGGGGAAGGCATTCAACCGATACAAATATCATTGCCGCCTTGTACAAATGTATGATTTATTATAATCCAACATCACCGTCTAGTAATTACGCACGCACGCACGCACGCACGCACGCACGCACGCGCGCACGCACGCACGCACGCACGCACGCACACATCGACATACATACACACACGTGCACACACACGCCCGCACACCATGTCTGGCTTGTTTAATAATTTCTGGAAATAGCTCCGTCGGCACATATATGCCTGCAATGAGTGCCAATGAGTCCGTGTAGCCGGCACCTGGACATGTCACTGGGCGACAGTCCAGTTCGCCGAGGGCCGAATGTGCGTCTCCTGAGGTCTGAACCATCGTAAAACAGCAAACTCCACGCAGACTCAAAAGTCGAAACGTGAGGGAAGGTCAGGGAAGGGCACATAGGTTGTGGTTATGACTGTTGCAACGTGATACTGAAAGCAGAGATGAATGGGAACGTTTCGTTGATTAAATGTTATAATCATCTCACTTGGCAATTCAACAGATTGATGCGCGTAAATATGACAATAATCAATCTCAGACTGCGCGATTATATCAAATTACACTACGTAGTATTTCCCCCCTTAAAATCGACTACATTTCTTATAATACAACTTTAAATTCGAAACCCAGTTCAATGTTGCGTTTGCCACGTCTTCATCAGAAACTGTTCTTCCTCTACTCGCCAGATGGCGGGGCGAGCAAGCTGCTTACACGTGACACAGACATTGTTTCTTTTCAAGGGTGGTGTTGTCTTACGTAAGCAAACGGCATCATAGACGTTACGCGCTCATGTGTCCGTCTGTCTGCCTGTTCACTAGTTCCTCTCTCGCCCTGCGCACAGTATCACACCGTTGTTTCTGTCAACGTAATCTATTATCGCCCAGTTTCGTTCATCCGTTGACGTTGTTGGTCCGTTTCGTTTATATCATATATGGCAGTTGAAATGTGTTGATGTGAATTGTGATGGTGTCAAAGTCTTTCTTTTGTTCTTGTTTTGTGTCAAGCGTTCTTCCTGCGTCAGTACCGTAAGCAACACCAACATTTGCAAACCTACAAAACGCCGCACGACTCACCTAACTAGATATTTTTTAATAACGAAAATAAACTTCCTGGACCTGGAAAAGACAGTAATGCTGGCTTTATGTGAATGACGTGATTTACCAATAACATGTGCGCGCAAACACACACAACATACACAATATACACAACACACACAACATACACAACACACGCAACACACACTCAGAAGCTCACACACACGCACGCACGCACGCACGCACGCATGCACACACGCACGCATGCACACACGCACGTATGCACACACGCACGCATGCACACACGCACGCATGCACACACGCACGCATGCACGCACGCATACACACACGCACGCACTAACTCACACACGTGCAAACACGCGCGCGCGCGCGCACAAACACACACATACACAAAACACGTGACCATTCCCCATATTATTTAACAAGCTATAACAAGATTGTCGCCTAAAGAATCAACTCTTGGTGGCAGGTGGACAAGGAAGCCCTTTGGCTTATCGAGAGTCCAACCTATCTATCTAAGTCAATTTTATGTTTAAACATTATTAACACTAATAGCACCTCCACAATCAGCTAATAATGCATTCCATTCATTGACTGTTCTTTGTCAAAATGAGAATTTTCTAATATATAATCTACAATTCTTCTTTGCTAATGTGATTCCATGTCCTCTTGTCCTTCTCTCTTCTTTAACCGGAAACAAATATTTCTGTCAATATTTTCAATTTTTTACCCATTCAATATTTTAAACACTTCTAACGCTAGCAATCCACATAGCCACCATCCTGCGGTCCTGCAAACTCCCTTCAAATTTGCCCGACTACCGCCTGTTGTGACGATTGCAATATTGATGCCTGGTCTACATTATTAACTCCTTACGACCGGAGTTCGCATGACAACGTGAACCTTTGCAGACACACTTGAGAAGCAAACGGTCAAATCGATGCCGGAAATAATCGCCACATGTTGGACAGGGCCATTCAAAAATCGCAATATAAAAATGCTTACGTGTAGCGTCGGCTCGACCTTTGGTAGAATGTTTATGGAGAAGCCACACTCACGTTCGGGTCAGCGAATCACTGGACGGCCAGCACTTGTTTTATGAAGGACATTAGCGGTACAGTTTGTGTTTATAGACGTAGATATAAGATTAAAGATCGTCAAAATTGACGTCGCGTAATTCACGTGGTTTATTATGTCGCGACCTGTGTCTAAATTCGACGCTGATCTACGACAGACCTAACGGATCCAGTGAGGATGCTAATGCCGCCGCAGTGACCGATCGTCACGGGCAAGCGGTTATGACATGTCAGCACAGCTGGCGGAAGCACGCGGGCAAATTATATTTGATCAAGTAGCCAACGGCATTTATGATCTTAAAGATAAAATGCTACACGGTGTGTCTGCATGAGAACTCGTGGGTGTTGAGACATGGGCAGCGTCTGGCCACAATGGGTTATGGGCGGTCGCGCAGCACATATACATGAAACAAATGGTGTTTGTTGTGGTGGGGAGAGAGAGTATTGTTTAGAAGATTTCTGACGTTTGCGGCGAGGATCACGGAATCACCACTGTTGCCAGTCGTAATGTGTGCATTATGTTTCTGTTGAATGGAAAGTAAATATGACAATTCGTTAGTTACATACAATTTAAGCACTCTAATGACAGTGTTGTGGTATCCATCGTAAGTGAGAAACAGTAGAAGAATGCAGTAAGGGAATATGTTCATAGTGTGTGTTGCGGTTAATGGATAAGTACATGTATAGACTATAGTGTGTGGGGTTAGGTTACATCATTGCAGTTGATTGTGTGTGTATATGCAGACGTGTTTTCATAATTTTGGAGGAAGTGGTACTTTGCATAATTTACAAGACCCAACAGCGCCCAGTCGTCCGACGTCATGATCTGAGTGCGAGAGTCGAGTCGTGCTGAAGCTCAGGATCAGCCCCTGATGTCAACATCGTTGTGACGCCATTGATTGAGCAGTAGCGAACTGCGAATGACACTGCATCACCTATAGTAGCGCGATGGATATAGAACTTCGGACTCTTGACTAAGAGAACGCGGGTTCGAATCCCGCGTAGCTGTGGACAAGTTTTTTTCTCTGCATAGCACCAGTTCACTCGGCTATATGAATGACCACGGTGGATATTTGTGCACGAATTGTTCACGTATTAATTGCGGCGTGGCTGGATGCTTCTCAGAGACGTCAATATGGTATTTGATTGAAGAGCAAAGTGCTTTCAACAATACTGAGAATTGGAAACTGCATTATATGAGAACTTCGCATTTACCTTAGAGGTGGCTCATATCCAAACTGGTGAACATTTGATCCCCCCACGCCACACCACCCCCTACTTGCAACTGACCAAACTCGACAATACTCTAGTCACGTAGGTACGTGGCTACCACAAGAGTGATGAGCTGAAATAAGAAGTTACTGGTGGTGTGGGCAACGAATGTTGATTGAGCACCATCATCAACTTGTGTACTCCTGCAAATTCTCAGCTTTCCATAAATAAATCTCTTGTATGTTGTAAAACAGAGATAATTGATGTGTAGAACGTACATAGTTCTCTCTCTCTCTATATATATACATATATAGTATATACTCCTAAATGCAGAATGGCTAAAATGAAGGAGAGAGTGCGTGAAATTTTGTTTTTGCTGATGACTGCGCTGTAAATGCCAGCTCAGAAGATGAGATGCAGCGGAACTTTGACAAAGCACAGCTTTCAGAAGACTTCATAAGAATGTGTGGGAATGACACAAACAAAGCTGAAAGTCTACAAAGCTGTGTTCATGACCACTCTCCTCTATGTCTGCGAAACGTGGACAGTCTACCGTAGGCCCGCCAGGAAACAGATTCCACACCAAAGCCTGCACAAACTGCTTCACATAACCTGGCAAGATATGATCCCAGACACGGAGGTCCTCTAGCTTGCAGGGCTGCAAAGCATTCATGCTCTCCTGAAGAATGCTCAACTTCGATGGGGTGGCCATGTTGTCAGAATGAGCGATGAAAGACTACACGAGACTGACCAGTGAGGTCAAGGTCATCATCTCTGATGGATGGACGAACAAGATAAGATGATACTCCTAAATGCAGTTTATGCAGATGGTTCCATTATGAGAGATAGGATATGTGTCATCTAAAAACAGGGCTCTCAAATATATTTTGATATTTCCATTACTTAAAAAAACATGATATCTCAGTTATCCTATGTCATACATGCCCTTAGTGGATTTTGTCAAAACTACAAAATACGTCCTTTATGGATAAGTAAACAATTCATTCAAGATATTCAAAAGTCCAATTTAGACAGGTTTTTATTACAGCAGGTTTCACTGTATAATACAAACATCTAGACAATAGTATTCTGTTTTGTGACGTGGCTTAATATGAAAAATATAAAGTTCATGGTTTCTTCCAATCATTCTGCAAATTCTACAAGACTCGTTATAGACATTTTAAGGACACAGTTGACAGAAATCATTTTCATCTTGTTGTTTCCGGACTCGATGCAGGGAATGTGGCATCGAACTTGATTGGTTGACACTCTAACGTGCGAAGGTTGACGAGAACGCACATTTTCGATTGGCTGAATCTTGGCAAGGTCACCAGGAGCACTTTCTGGCCCAATGGTCCTACAACAAAGGTCATACCAAGGTCACAGAAAGGTCATGTGAATAAAAAGTAGTAGAAAGATGTGTAACGTAAAATGCTAAGCTGTTTGGATGACATCAGTCAACTTTTAATTATTAGTGCAAAATTAATTAAATGTGGGAGAGGTGAATGACCAAAATGTGGGAGGTGAATGACCAAAATGTGAGAAAGGTCAATGACCAAACCAGCTTTCCTGCATCATATCTTATGAGTGATCAATCTCACTTTAATGTTGCTTTTGGCAGAAAAAACACGTTATATCAACCGAGAGTGGCAGTCACAACAACTGCGTGTCCTGCCATACAAAGTTTGTGATAATTATTATGACATTCATCACTACATTGCATATTAAAAATGTTGACAGTATCTGAGTAAGCTGCATCAAAGCAGCATTTTAAATGCAATAAATGACTGATCGTAATGATCATACAACACTGTTTGTGATTAAACACTTATATCTATCTGTAAACAGTTTCACAAACAAATGCACATCTGCTTCTCTAATCAGGCCACCTCTGTAAACAGGCCACTTCGTGAGACACTTGGGTGGGCCGTCTAGAGACGCTCCGCCATACAGCAGTGTCCACAACAATGACACCTGACAATGACAGCCGCTGATACCAACAAACCACTCAAAGTTCACACCCGGGAAGAAACAGAATCCCCCCCACACGCACAGGTGCCTGGGAGACGGGAACAAAGCCCAGCTGGAGGAGGGGAAGAAGGTTGGATCCCTGTCAACAAACCCCTCATCCCTTCACTTCCTTCCCCGTAGTTGTCAACAGAGGTGACAACTTGAGCCAGTCAGAAGACAAGGCCAAGACAGACAGCTCTAGACTGGTCAAGTCTTGAGCTATCCTGGGTCCTGGCTGGACACCCCAGGGTCTATCCAGGCACCACAGAGAAGTGTCGCCAACATTGTCCTTAGTTCTTAGGTGGTTTCCTCTAAACAGCCCAAACTAGTTCTCTAGAATTAATGAGTCCACTACAGGTTACACATTTACCCCCTGTATGGGATCTTTTACTTCCCCTGGCATAGACACCAGTTAGAAGGGACCACCGGCTTTCAGTGTCTCTTCCGAAAGACCCAGGCAAATGTGGGATAAACGGAATTGCCTAAGTTTCGAAACAGCGGTAGGTGGGATAGAACCACCGTCCTTAGATTGACAGTCTGGCGCTCTACCGCACGACCACCGCTCCCCACGTCAGACACATTTGCTTTGGTCAACGATTTATTCAACGTTACAAACATCCATAGGCTACAGCGTCACATGCACACACACACGGCTGCACGTACACACAAACACGCTTATATGTGGGTGACATTGTAAAACTGGCATGTTAATTGAACCAAGCTATATAATTATATTACTACTATTGTATAAATAATATCCATAATGTGTATTAATCTGTAAGTGATTCTAACAAGGTCAGTATTTCAACCATCCGTTCTCTTCATTCACCCACCAAACACAAAGCAGTGCCTACTACCAAATGCAACTGTATTACATAATACACACAATGAATCGCAACACGTTTATTTGACAAAACGGCGCGTCACACGTTTATTTCACACGTTTATTTGACAAAACGGCGCCGCTGACAAGCTATTAATTACGACCTCTCCACTCCATTTGAAATTAAAGTCTCAAACTGAGTCGAATAAAGACCATCTTCATAAATAACTCAAGCCAAATGTGTGATTACTTGGGTTTCCATCCACCTGTGGGGTTTTGTTCCCTCACTGTATTCAGTGCATTCATTCAGTTATTATATGATGGATGTTGTAGGGAACGGAAAGCTCCGCAGTAATCATTTACTTGTCCCGGCTGTAAACCTAACCCTCCCGTTATCACCCACAGTTCAATGGCCAAGCTATTTTGAGATGAGTAGCACACTTTATGATGGTGTCTTTGTCATTTCATTATGTTACTATATTTACTCCAAGTTTTTTTGTATCATTTATCCCAAGTCGACTGAATGTGTTGACCAGAATGGTCAATGAACCCACAGAAAAAGACTGCTGTGTTATATAGGTAAACGAATCAATCTTCATTTCTTTACCTTCGACAAAGGTGTCACCAATGACACTAAGTCAGTCGTCAGATCTAACACCTGATATGTCAGATGTGACAAAGTTGTCATTGCATGAAGCTGGGTCTGTGACAACAAAAAGTGCCTTAAGATATGTGTGCCTGGGTGGCATTGTCATAGGATGTCAACTGATTTTTTGTCACCACAACAAGTGAGGAACTGAATGTCTTTGGACAAGGCACGCTGGAACGAACTGGATAAGAAACACGACTACACACTACCAACTACACACCACACGTGTGGATGTTTACATTTGAAGGTCAGTCAATGAGACCTTGATCTGTCGCGAGTGTCTAGCTGATTCGCGTTACTAAATCAAAGATGCCAATGGAACTATCTTCTGATGAACGGAACTAAGGCATATAAACATCTCATAAAATAACTATAACGTTAAAATAACATTTTGATTCTAGTTTAATAATTTGTTAACATAAGAAAACAGTGTTGTTACAATTCTAATAGTGATGCTTTTAAATAATTTAAAAAAATTAAATAAAAAAACGGGAAGGAGAGCTTGTAGACACGGTAGGGTGGTTGTTTCAATATTAATAACAGGTTGTATGCTTTAATGTTACACAACTTACAATACCATATATTTGTATCCATGGTGTATAATTACACAGAAATGTAGACAAAATGTCAGGTATGAAGAAACTATGAGAGTTATTATAAAATGAAGATGATTTAAAAAAATAATTATGTACAAACATGCTGCCAAGTAATTCTGTACTGCACACAATTTAAACTGACTGTGAGAACTGACCAAATATGTACCATAGCATAAAGTCTAATAAGTGTACCAAGTGTATTGAGTGTACCAAGTGCATAAAGTATATAAAGTGTACCAAGTGTACCAAGTGTATAAAGTGTACCAAGTGTATCATTGTCTCTGATGGTACTTTTTCAGGATCAACAAACACCACAAATTGAAATGTACAATCAGGCACTTTTATATAATTTTAAAAACAAACTACACATCATTTTTGGCCAACTAAAAATGAACACAGACCAACAACACTACTCGTCTACAATAGATGGTGCATGCATCTATGAAACTTTCAACAAAAACACTAAAGTTCAGTAAGTTTTGAACTGAACTGTTGTCATTTGAGGTGACAAAATTTTGCAAACAACCCCGGTAGGGAAGACAGACCTACACGACACAAGAGCTCCTATAAACAGGATCAGAGTTCCCTTGATAGGAGGGCGTTTGGTCAGGTGGGGTTACAAGGCTGCCCCAAATCCTCAATGACAGGAGCCTGACGTGAACATTGGGGTCAGACAGTAGTTCTGTTCTCTGACCCAGTGACATGATGACGGAGGGGGTACACTAACTTTCTGGGTCTCCTATGCACTAGGCAACCCTGATTCAATGGGACACTGCGTATCCAGGCCACCACACTGTGGTCAAGACGTTCTGCTCTCTTCACAGTTATACAAAGTTAAGCTCTAATGACATAAACATCACGCGGATGACACCAGAATGTCACACAATATTGCCATAAAAAGCCACGTTCCAAGCACAGGGTGTCCATTTAAATCTGCAAATGTGTTAGATTTAGTTATAAACACAGACCCATCACAGCTTTAGAATGTACCCATCATGACAATAGATACATTTCTAATGACACATCCATTTCTAATGATACATCCATCAAAACTGTACACTCTATTCACTGTGTCAGTGATACATCATCGCAGATTGTTGTTTCTGTCTGGGAGAGTCACCTGCTAAAACATGTGCCTAAATGACCGAACCGCGAGTTATTTAGGGTGAACGCAAGATGTGAAAATATAGAATTCAACGACACAAATAGTCACAACCAACAATGAGTGCACTCCATTTGTACTTTGGACCATCTTTGATTAATATCACAGATGCTTCTGTGATTATTTGACAAGCACGCCTACTGCCACTACAGGCTTCCACACAATGGCAGTTTTTATTGATGCTATGCAAATATATGGCATAGCATCAATCAAAAACATGAAGAATGGCATTGAATGACATACTTCATAAAATATCATCAACTAGTGAGTCTGAGGTCATGTGAGGTCACTAGCCCCCAATGGTCCAGGCAGCATCAATCTACAGATGAAAGTCAAGATTTCTGGCAAAAAATACCCAAAGAAACACCACAAATAGGTTTCGTGAAAAAAAACCTAAAATTGATTAATCCTAAGAGCAAAACAGTTGTCCTCATCACAGATTCTGAAACAATGACAACCTAACAACACAGACAACATTAATTTAAGAAAGTTAAGTTCACAATTGACAACATCTGTCAAGTGTTTAAATGTCAGACTAGCAGCAACAACTTAACACTATCACAATATGTTTCACCTACGACAGTGGGGAGGAGAGAATATAGCATTTGATATTGTCAACTGTCGTTGTCCAATCATGAATGAAATAACATGGAACACCAGTCACATCTCTGGAAGTCACAGTTTTTGTATGAAACTCACAGTTTTCAACAAGTTCAGTAACAACACCTCTCATGCTTGGTGCCAGTTTCTAACAGGTTCAGTAGGGTGGGTGTTTTTGAAATCACAATTTTGAAGTCACATTTTTGTTAAAGTTCTGTAACAACATTAGAAATATAGTTGAATGTCACTTAAAATTGTGTATTCACAACATCAGTCCTGTGTGTGGAAGTCACACTTTGCAACAATACCAGTAAAAACAACAACATCAAAACACCAACACCATTAAGTTTATAATATTCTGATCATATTTGTGAGCAGTGATAAAGGGTGTATCAAGTTTCTGTTGCCTGGAATGAGGGTACACATGCCACCCCTAAACCAAACCCATCCCTGATATTGTGCACATTTTGAAGTTTTCAAATCACTACGTTTACATCACATCTAGAAACTGTAGATTATAAATTAGACGATTTAAATGTTTTCGGAAAACAGTTCAGAGAAAAGAACATCAGTTGGGAAATTAATTACCGGTACACAGTACCTAATAATGTCAAATTGTGTGCACTTTTCAACACATTTGCAGCACAATAAATCAAGTAGATTCTAAAAAATTCTGCTATAAAGTGAAAAAATCAAAAACAGTTACTACAAAGTGGAACATCTGAGGACCCTTAAGCCATTGAATAAGCGACTGATGTCAGCGGCTGCTTTAGTGTCGTGTTTACTGGTCATACATCAATCACCTTCCAAAAGATGACTGCCACAAGGTGAAGGAGACACTACTTAAAATACGGTTAATTAGATTTGAAACATTAATCTCGTGAAAAAGGCAAGGTTTGACTTGTTTGCCGGAGTAAACACAGCGTCTGCTAAATGTCAAACGTTAAAAACACATCCGGTTACAGGGAATTTTTCAATAAAATGAAGTAAACAAGACGCATTCGTAAACATAAATTTTAACAACTGCAGGGCCCAAGGTTTGGTGTACGTTTGTGTCAGACACTGACAGTGAACACGAGATGAATGACATCATAACCAGCAGTTAATGACCCTATTTAAGACTTCCACGATTGTTTAATCTATAAGTGGACTGGGAACGGTAAACTTAACACAAGCAGTCAGTGTCCGTAAAATGATAAACAGAGGCGCCACCTGGTGTGTTTCAAGTCAAACATTGCTGACTGACGTCTGATTTGAAGGCATTGTTTCAGAACGGAATCACTGCACTTCTTCTATGTACCCTGTCTGTGTCAGGGGCTGGTGATCACGGTCCTCCTAAATGCGTGTTCTCTGCGGTTCTGTCGTGTCATCTCACATCACGTCGACAGAACATCTATTATTTCTATTCCCTGGCATCTTCTGGGTGTTTTTCTTTCTTTCTTTCGTTCTCACTGTTACTACGTCTTAATTTTTCACGATATGTCCTATAAATCATGCTTGCCTTGTTCTGATTTCATTAATCATCTTTCTTTTGTAGTTGACTGTCGTTGGTTTTCTTTTCGGGCCATGGAACTGTTAGCAATTTTCTTATCTTATATGAACTCCATTTCAGCTGCTTCACTGGGTAGCAGGTAAAGTCCAGGATTCTCATCCATGTAGCAATCTGGGCTCAACATAACATTGTGACATGTTTTCTCACGCTTATAATTACACCTTACAGATTTTTCAAACACCAGTGATCAGTGCATTATGGGAGTACTATCGGTGACCTGGTGAATGAAATGCGTGATTTGTCAGGGTTTGTTATTGTCAAAACCTGTGTCTGTGCCACATATCACTGCGGCTGCAACGTCATCATAATAAATCACTCCAGGCCAGATCTCAAAAGCATCTTACCAGTTACAACCATTCCCAATCACTACACACTAATGACAATAACCAGTCTGTCATTTAGAGTACCAGGTAGTACCACTGACTGCAACCATCACAATTTCGATTCGCTGCAGCCACCGTTTACTGACAACCAACTTGTTTACAAAAACTTAGCGATTGATCCACAGAATCATTTTACTCTTGAAAACGACCTTGAAATAAACTAGGCCATGCTGAACTTATTTGCCTTTTTCTTCCACCCAAGTCACCCCAACATGGAGAGCCTTAAAACTACTTGGAACCTCCTAGACCAGAGGATTAAAGATGTCAAGGGCCTTGCCTCAGTCACGGGTGTTTTTCCACACACGACAATGTCTGCACATTTGTCATTTTCACGCATTACGTCACATTTTAATAAATCACCACGAAACCATGCGAGATATGATGTTAGGGCATGCAGTCACATCTGCAGGTCTCGCTGTGGGTCTGAGTCGACACGCTGAGACCGACGACATCAATCTAATGCAACAACACCCAGCCAGGGGTGGCGGATTGTTATCTAACAGTTTATAAGTGTGAACTTAGAAATTTAACAATCAGTGGTCTTTAAATTGGACACTCTGTATCACACAACTGAATAACGTTGTATCACACAACTGCTTGTAATTACACCTTACAGATATTTTCAACCGAGACGATTCTGATGCGTGACAATACACCCAATATGCATGCAATGACAGCTAGTCATTTCATGATATTAATTTTTTTACAGACAACTGAGACAATTTTCATGCAGGGAAATTTATTATTTATGTCTGTGTGCGACTGTGTGTGGATGCACATGTTCATAAACACCAATTTGTGGCTGACATCTTCATTGTTTGTTCAACAAAATCTTAACCAGACGATATGTACAAGGACATTAACTGACAAAACAACATCAACACAGCACACAAACACCTCTGTTACTAGAAGTAATCTTGTGATAATACCTTAATATATTTAAACTAAGACTATGTGTGCTTCATTTTTCTATATATAATTATACATATATATATATATATATTATATTCACATATATATATATATACACACATATGTATTATGTATATACAAATATATATATTATATTCACACGCACGCACGCACGCACGCACGCACGCACGCACACATACTATTCTTAACACCAGAATAATTATGGTAAACTGGCAAATGTTTTTGATAAACCTGAAACCGTTGACATCTAGAATGCAGTGTTTGGGAAATATTCAGTTTGTAAACGACTGTTCCTGGCCCTTCCTGTGCATCCCCTTTCCCCACCCACAAATACATTTTAGTTCGACAGTTCCCACATGCCGACTCTCTAATCGGGATGTAGTATAATTGATTCAGCAACTTACCTTCTCCCAATTGTCTGATTCTGGATATTGGTGGCAATAACATCAAATTAAAGCATTTAATACCAAAACATCTTTCCCATTAAAATCCCATCATTTACGTGGGATAATTCTCATAATGGGACACTCCCCGTCATTTTCTGGTGTCTCCATGTGAAATAAACTGTCCCATTTCCGACAAATGATAATGTCACCCATAAACTATAAATACACATAATTGTAAGGGTTAGGGTTAATTCCCCCTGGATCTACCCAACACCATGCCCTGGATACTAGGGTCAGTGGCCTCAATTACAGGATCACTACTGCTCAAGTATTGCTCTCTGAATGTAGTATGGTAAAAACTACAATTTCAGACATTAAATATTTATACTCAACCGGGTAGTTTTTTTATAATAAAATTCTTTATGCACTATATATTCAGGACGCCTGCTAATTTTGTGCCCACATATACATGGGACATTGCAAACGTATTTTCAGACTAAAAAAAACTAATATTTTGTACTTAGAATGTTTTGTTTACAACAGTTGAGAGCATCAATACAGTTATTCTTGCGGTTATTTGGGATGTTTAAACGTACACATTATCGACAGGATTTTGTTCTGGACGTGGTCTGTTTAGACAAACTTCAGTGCCATATTCCAAGTGTCACTACTATGGTGACCATATCTTATAGTATTATGGTGTAATGGAATTGCAAATATCCTAGAAAAGTAGTCATAAATCGTAATTCACGTTCACACATTTGGCTTTAGAGAGTTCATTTCCAAATTGGCGAACCAGTGATTCATGTTGACACAGTCGGTCAAACGTTGTCAATCTTAAATAATTTTGTTTACAAACACTGCTTACGTCAGGCACATATAAAGTTGTACCCAGTTGATGCTGGTTCAGTGTACTATCTATGATATATTAAACAGGTGAATGTATTTCTACCTACAACTTACTGCAACCGTCCCTACCAACTGTGTTGGTGGACTGAGGTCACCTAACATGAGCGGCTCGTTCCATCCTTGTTTACGCAGCATAAGAAGCTCAAACTAAAATGTTTCAAAGTGCTTATTGACTTCAATGACAGCAGGTAAACTCAACACATCATCCATAGGAAGTCCAGATAAACAATAACTCTAAACCACACCACGATCAAGTTTCAACGACACCGCGCATTACGGATTAGTAAGGGACGATTATTGATACATTCAATGGTTAAGCAAATCTAACACGACACATATGAAGCACGGTAAAGCAGTTTGGGTCTGAGGCATCAAATTTCACATTGGCATTATTTACGGGTCAGATTTGTAAAGGCAGTGTGACTTGCAATTTTAAGGTCAACGGAGGTGTAATTACAACAACAGTACAAAAATTTATAAACTTAATAGTTTTTTCAGTGCACAGAAGGCACTTTGAATGTGTGCTAGCTGGTAACATTTTGAAATTATGTACTTGCAAAGCCATCCACGAAACAATATGCTGTTCCGGATGCAATTTTTAGGGAGATAACTGACATGGGTGAAATGACAACTGTGTTTTACATATACAAATGAAATAATTGCCTCATATTTAGTTTCCTCAGATTCCACAAATGTCATAGTTTCTTAAGCGAACTTCTCAAGGACACATCATTGTTAACCGTTTACCAACATGGCATGTACATACATAAATCAACAAACAACGTTTTAAACATTTGACCACACGAAAATGGGAATAAATTCAAGATAACATCCATGGTACACTTGTCACAAAAAACTCCAATGATGTAACTAACATTTCAGATAATTATTTCATCTGCAAAACCACAGGTTTGAAGACTGAAATAAGAGTTTACGTAACTACAGAAGCAATCGTGCACACAGCGAGTCACAAATCTGACAACTCCAGGAGGCGTGTGGCGAATGTAATTTATATCACTTTGCCACACAAACACAAGTCCTCTAATGGTTTTTCATGAAGTTGTCACCTTTCAAAACTACCGTGAAAGTTGGCAGCTGCACAAAGAACACCGACTGACAAATTTCTGCCGACATATGTTTTTCCGATCGAATAAAGTAGCTGTTTTTTCTGCGGGACGTGTCTACTGGTGCCACCACTGTTACTGGGCACACACCTCACCGCAGCCGTCAGGTAATTGTTGCAAAGATTAAAATGTCCTTTTGTTATTTTTTAAGTTTGTAAGCTAGTGGTGAGGAACATGTAGGTTGGATTCAGAGGGGAGGGGAGGGGAGGGGGGGTGGGGGGGGAGGGGAGGGGAGGGGAGGGGAGGGGAGGGGAGGGGAGGGGAGGGGAGGGGAGGGGAGGGGAGGGGAGGGGAGGGGAGGGGAGGGGAGGGGAGGGGAGGGGAGGGGAGGGGAGGGGAGGGGAGGGGAGGGGAGGGGAGGGGAGGGGAGGGGAGGGGAGGGGAGGGGAGGGGAGGGGAGGGGAGGGGAGGGGAGGGGAGGGGAGGGGAGGGGAGGGGAGGGGAACTTGTTTTTGTTGTACTCTCTCGTACAATATACTTTATTTATTTATTATTTTTATCTGTCGAGCTGTTGAACACCACAAGATAATTTCCCCATAAGGGACAAAGAAAGGCATTTTTGATTTCGATTTTTTTAGAAGTGTTAAATAGAAGTGATAAAGACCATCAGATGTGCAAACTTGCTAAGTTAGCATAACAAAAACATATGTATTTTAGTGTGTATATAACCATGTCATGACGTTTAGGGCCATAGCTTCTTGCACAGACCCACCCATGTCATTTGGACGAGTAAAACCCATTTTGACGGTTAGAAAAATCACAGGACAGCTAGTGACACTGGACAGCCAGTGATTAGGCAACAAATTTGGAAAGAAAATTTAGTAATTTATTTTCTGGGTGAGAGAAATGTGTGATGATTACATCTATTATTAGCTCTAGTCAGGTGAAATCAAATTTGAACAGAATTGTGAATCCAGTTTCCAAACTGTCCTTAAACCTACTCCGCCACTTGTGTTATTTCCAAAGTGACCTTAGGTTTCCTCGCTTGATATTATGTTTCTCAAGGGTCCATTGTCATCCACAAGTAAATAGTATTATAGTCACTCTACTTGTAATGCGAAACTAAACTAGAAACAGTTGGAGAAACAAACAGAAGTCAAGGTCACCTGCGAATAATCCCCATGACCTGATGAACTACACGAAACATAAAACATAACAAACCGATTAACTGTTGATACAGGTAGGTCAGTATCACTTTCACGTTAAGTCAACAGAAATGTAGCCTTAAAAGTTTGTTTTTGGAGCTTGTATATAATTCGTAATTGGCCTAACAATATTTTGTTGATATCAGCGGGATCTACGGTTACTCTACGCTCTGTTCTCTGCTGTTGACTTCACCACCTTTGGCGGCTCCCAAATCTTTATTTTACGGCTGCTGCAAAAGTTGTATATCACTTGTGCAATAAAGTGCCAAAGTTTCATGGCGAATCCCATAAGTTAACATCTCTGACTTCGTAACAAAGATGTCTCTTACTTCAGAGTAAGCGTCGCAGTAATAAAACAGTGTATTTGTTTTGTAAGAAGGTGCAGCACTGTGGTTAAGTTAAATCATTAACTATGGTAGTTTAATAAACACATCAAGTGGAGGCCCGCCTGGTATGTCCCAGAACCAGCCTTCATAAGCTACAGTTAACGCTATTTCTGCGCACTAATGGTATCACCGGATGTCATGCCGTGTCTAATTTTGTGTTCATTAAAGCAAATCGTTGCTTTTAGCCTAAGTGTGTTTTTTATCACCACACAGAACACCCTGCAGCTGGTGGCTCCATCTAGGTCACTGTTATAATGCGACACAGTGATTTAACATTCTTAGAGAAACCATTTATGAAATGGACACTGTGGTACACTGTACGGGGACCACTCAAAGACTGTCCAGCACCACAGAACATGGCACAGACGCAGGTAGTAGGTGCGCTGGACTGCTAACGATCATGTCACACACAAAATTATGTCTGCTGTGTGTGAAAATACACCTTTACAGTGGTGTTTTCTTGACAAAGCAAAATAAATGACATCATTGAAAAATAAGTTACAACGATCATTTTTTAATACACACACGCACACAGACACACTCACACACATCTGTGTGACTCAACTGTGTGTGTGTGTGTGTGTGTGTGTGTGTGTGTGTGTGTGTGTGTGTGTGTGTGTGTGTGTGTGTGTATGCATGTGTATGTATGTATGTGTGTTGTGTGTATATGCATGTGTGTATGTATGTGTGTTGTGTGTATGTATATGTATGTGTGTTGTGTGTATGTATGTGTGTGTATGTGTGTATGTATGTGTGATGTGTGTGTATGTATGTGTGTATATATGTGTGTTATGTGTATATGTTCAACTTCAACAGAACATAATTATTCATCTCTTGTTAGAGAGAAACACAAGGCTACTTCTTGATGCTATGCGCTTAAAGGAGTTACAACAAACTATTCTATTGCATCTACAATCAACCTTTTCACATGGTTAACTCAAAATGTTGTGTCAAAGTTTAAGATTCTCATAAAACATCCGATGTCGTGGAGGCCTACATCGCGACCAATGAACACCAAGCTGCCGTGGTCTGACGCACCACATTCCTATGTTTGACTGACACGGCACCTCATTTATTGGTTTCTCGTATTCCCTTCGATTCACAAGTTGAGTTACACTTTCAGATGCACGTAATTCACTATTATAATGCCACACTGTGCACAGCACAGACGTAATGTTTTCACAAACTACAGCGACAAAGACAATTTTATGATTATTTACGCTGAGAACTGCTGTACAGGTTGTGACTGTGAGTGTAAACCTATCGGAAAATACATAAAACGTCTCACAAAATACATAACGGAAAGTGGTTGAATTAACTGAGAACATACCATTAAATGCTACAAAACAAATAGGTTCAATGCATATCTTAAATCAAGCTAGTATTCTCAGGTTAGTGACCGGCAAACTGATTACATAAGGAAATCATGACGTCAGCCTTTCCATAAAAATGGCACTGTTCATACAACTGGCATTTTGTATCTTTAACAAAGTTTTCTCATTAACTACTGGCACAATGCTTTTATCCGTAGCTGCAAATAGCTGTGCTTTACTTATACTGCTAGACACATAGACCCAAACGAACTGGACCAAAAGGCCCTCAAGTCCTTTGGACTATGTAGTGAGTTGGTAATTATGAATGAAATGTTTTGATGAATCACAGTCATTGCCTAGTCCCTAGTCCGTAATCACCTAATTTGTGCTTTTTCTGTTTTTGAAATATTCATATGGAATGGCCAGAACCATGCAGAATGCAGCAGAGAATAATTTATACATTTTGTTAACCTTTAAATTACCATTAAAATAAGATAAATCTGACTATTACCTGTCTACATTGCTGGAAGAATGCCGCTGGAAGTGGGTGGAGTTGACCTTTGTGCACTAACAATGAAGCCATAGCTGCACAAACTGACTGACTGCTCACTCGCTTTCACTTACAATGTTTACACGATATATTGACTATACTTCAATAACATCTTAATTTGACTAGCTACAAACGAATGACCGTTTTTTACCCCATCCCACACATTTGCTCAGCGATTTGACCAGGAACACCATTACACCATTAAAAAACAGAATATTTCTAGTAACCTCCGTAGCTTTGAAGTCTACAGACGTCTCAGTCAACTGACTCCAATGCTCCAGTTGCCTGGAGAACAAGTGATCCAGTGACAGTGTTTCTCACACAGCGGAAGTAATGTGGAACGCTCTGCCGCTAAGTGTTACCAGCAAAACATCAGTATTTTATATGTTTATATATTTTCATATACATTTTAGCCTAATATTGATCTTTACATTAATCTTAGTTTATTATGTTTGTGGTAAAATAATAATAATAACTATTATGATGATATGATCTTGATTATTTTATATGGCAATTTCACATATGTATAAGCAGTATAACACTATTGTTTTTATTCAACTGTATATTTATTTTAGTTAAGCAGTTTTTCTCTTACAAACACCATTTTCTATTCAATGCAAGGCGCTGTGAACAGCATTAGATACGGCGCTCAACAAAATAAATATTAATATTATTCTGACTAGCAAAACTACCCATCCCCTGGCGGGGGCTCGTAGACAAGTAGTACACGGTTCAGTGTTTTTTATAAATGACACACTTTGACACACGTCACTACAAGGATTACATATAATGTGCTCAAGCGACTGGCGAGTCCGTCATGTGACTGGCAACTACTTAACCATAAAGTTTAAACCATTTTAGTTGAAAAGGGCATAGCGCCTTACAAGTCATATGACTTCTGCTATGTCCCTTTAACCGATATTATATTGTATTGTCGTTACCATTATGTATTGTATTATTTTTCATACTATGTTGTATATTCCGGTGTTGCTGTTGTTAAATAAACTTCATCCATCCATCCATCCATCCATCCATCCATCCATCCATCCATCCATCCATCCATCCATCCATCCATCCATCCATCCATCCATCCATCCATCCATCCATCCATCCATCCATCCATCCATCCATCCATCCATCCATCCATCCATCCATCCATCCATCCATCCATCCATCCATCCATCCATCCATCCATCCATCCATCCATCCATCCATCCATCCATCCATCCATCCATCCATCCATCCATCCATCCATCCATCCATCCATCCATCCATCCATCCATCCATCCATCCATCCATCCATCCATCCATCCATCCATCCATCCATCCATCCATCCATCCATCCATCCATCCATCCATCCATCCATCCATCCATCCATCCATCCATCCATCCATTCATCCATCCATTCATCCATTCATTCAAAGAAACAACATCATGCAGCATCGATTTATGTACATTGAGTATCGGGCATAAACTAGTATTAGATTCCATACAAGGGATTGTTGATTAATCCCTGAAGGTTTCCTGCCCAAGGTGTAAACCATCTAGGTCGCAAATATTTATGTGCCCACTTTAGATTTTGAAGATACATATTTTCCAGCGTATGGTATCGATTATTCTAGCAAGATAATTAGATGAATAGCAAGCTCAATCAATACCAAAATATTGATGTCTCAACGTATATGCATGTTTGTATGTGCATGCATGTATATATGTATGTATCTAATTATGTATGCATGAATGTATGTATGTAATTTTATGTATCAATGTGTGCATGTCTACATACACTAATTCGACCCCAGTTAGACGTCACATCCAAATAAATCATTCCTCACTGAAGTTAGCCCACAGTTCATAAGAACAACCCCAGTATGACGTCTGCTTCATTTCTTTACACAATCAACCTTGTTTTTTCCTCTGAAACATTGCCGGGAGAGATTTGCATGAAATTTGCATAAATGCACATTGGGCCGAGCCGCTTACTGATGTTCTAAAGACACACACGGCGAACAATGATGACAGTCAGAAATGACACGACAGACACCAATAGTGGCACTTGACCTAGCATGTCAATCACTGCCCTTTGCCTTGTGTCATCCGTCACTGTGGCAGATTGCGTCAATTGCGACACGGTGATGGTATAACCCGCGGTGACTGGCCTGTCCCGATGAACAAGGCGGCTTGGTGGACAAATAACACGCAGGGAATTAATAAAGCAATTTTGTCGTTGAGCAACCTCCAGTGTTGGGGCTGTCACTGTCGGTGACAGATTGTGTGACCGCGAATGATTACGCGGGGCACGGTGCATTACGATGCATTAGTGCGCACTACCCGACATTTTCATTGCCTCCGTGTCGTTGAAACACAAACTGTAAACACACCTCACTACAATAACGGCTTGTAGTAAAGAGTATACTTAAACACCAGCCCTATATTTAAATTAATTTAGTGTAACTGTACAGTGTTCTCTTTATTCCAATTTAAATTTACCTGCACACTTACAACAACAAAATTACTGTATGTTATCAATTATTGTATTCCAACTCAAATATACTAACTTATGGGCTTATCAATTGTTCACGTACAAATTGAAATGCATTATATAATATACACACACACACATATATATATCTAAACTATTTTGGTTTTATTTCAGGTTTGTAGCACACTTACAAATTACGATACATTATTCACTAACCATTTTATTCCGATTTAATACATTGGCTGCCACACAAATTGCTGTGTAAAAAAAGTATCCCAATGTCAATATATTGGCACATTTGCAAGTCACTATGCATCATTTTTGTTCCAACGTCAATATTTTGGCATGTTAATAAATCACCATGCTTTTGTATATATTGGCAAATTATATTTGCATTTTTATATATCGTAAAACATCAAATTCTAAACAATCATTACAGAAGCCATATCAACTGTAGCCTACTCATTGATTTCCATTTCTTTGATTATATTTCAAAGAAGGCACCGTCATTTTTTTCAAACAAAACAAATCATAAAGTTTTTGGTTTGAAAATGTAAGCCATATCAATAGGTACATTTGTCAGAGTCGGCTGGCACTGGCAGTCAACTGCATGAAACCAACGAATCAGTGGCGCCCCCTACTAGACTCTAGTCACACTAAATATATATTTTACCTAGCATTGAATTGTGCTTCTCAAAATGTGACACATTAAAAATATTTCAAAAGACCATTCATGGCTGGAATTTGTGCCAAATTTCATCAGTACAACTTCAGAGTTCCTGCAAGGCCATCCACTTCATCTCCTGACACAATCAACCAGGTTTTTACCCACTGAAACACTGGCACCATTCTGTGATAGATTTGCATGAAATTTGCATAAACACAACGTCAAGCCAGGCCGTTTAGTGATGTTCTAAGGACACGCATTGATGACAATGGAGAGAGTGAGAGACGACAGCCACCAGCAGTGACACTTGACCCGACATGTCAGTCACTGCCTGCTGTCGTCTTATGTCATCCGTCATCACGTCATATGACATCCGTCATCACGCTGGATTACGTCAATCAGTATTTATGAATTACTTTCAATTGACCTAGACTCCTGCAATAATGGACAACCCGTAAACGCCTGTAACGAATCTACACCGAGACTAATACTCAGTGCTGCCACCTAGTGATGGCTCCAGCAACTGAAACTGGTCAAGACAGAATGACCAATGTTTACTCAAGCTTCTTTTGCTGATAAATATTCCCTCAAATATGCCAAGGCTGTTGAATCACCCCAGCCCTGGTGGTAATGCTATGAACTTTAATCACATTGAACTAGTCAGATAAAATGAAACAACAGGATTATGTATTTTACTGAAGCGTGTCCTTTTTAATCTAGCTCGATTTAGTAATTGCATAAAATACAGCTGAATTTTGGTCACCGGCACAATTCCATGCATGGATCGTTTACAAAAGATACATGGTCAGCTGTGAAATGGGACCACTGACCATATTGACCATTCACATGACCACTGTTTTTATTGGCTCAGACAAAATTTCATCTTTAGATCAAGAGCCAATATACAGTAAATTTACATTGAACAATATAAAAGCTACTAAAGAACTTTTTTAAAGCAGAATATTGCACACATGAATAATTAAAATGACAGTGGTACCTCAGTAGTCAACAGTGGCACTGTCTCTTCCTATTACTGTCATATTTTTGTGACACGCTGCCGAGGACAAACTATCACGGGAAACAGATTCTGCTGCACTCAGTAATACGTTTCTCCCGGAAGAAATATACAGATTTACAGGGTTGACGGCAACAAGTTTATCTAATCAGTACTTAACATACCCTATTGTAACTGGCTCTACAGTCACTCTAATATCATATATAATTATATTCACTTGTCTACATATTGTTTACCTTTGTGTTTACATATCATCTGTACTATTCCAAAATAACGTCCTATCTGTCCGTCCGTCCGTCCGTCCGTCCATCCAAATGCCCATTGGTTCATCTGTCATCTAGCTATCCGCCCATCTGTCCGCCTCTTGTTCATCCATCCAATCTGTCGCCCAACTTCTGTCTGTATGCGTCCGTCCGTCCGTCCGTCCGTCCGTCCGTCCGTCCGTCCGTCCGTCCGTCCGTCCGTCACCTCCCAGACTTACCCTCATACAGGTGATGCTGATACTGCGGCATGTTGGCGGTGAAGTAGACATGAGGGCACTGGTCCACTATGAAGGGGTCGTTGTCCGTGTAGGGGTAGCACCCTGCAACAAGCAAGGGCATTTGTCACCCCATTGTGTTACTGTGGTTTTCAAATTGCAAGTCATAACGCCGGGGGGAGGGGGGACAATTAGTAATTTTGTGATGCACACACTTATATAATGTACAATTATTTGCACATGATTTATTAGATACATCTCGTAATCATCGTGTCTGTTTAGAAACAAAGGACAGAAACCACTCACAATTAGCACAGCTGATGGTGTGTTTTAATGTAGTCAGGTTTTGGGGAGTAAAGAGCTAAAATTTCAAAATTTCTGACTGAACATCTAAACTGACCATCAGAAGTGACCATCATGACTGACCATCATGGCTGACTATTGTGACTGACCGTCATGACTGACCATCATAAACACTGTGATGAATAAACAATGACTAACCATTGTGAGTGACCATCATGTCAGTTCACTAGTCACTTGTCATTTACTCACCGAGTGTGTCTGGTGCCGTTGGGGCAAGATGTCCCCAAATCAACGTCTTCTCCAATATGTCCAAGTAGTTATCCAACGAGCTGGACTTGCAGATGTCGCTGACCGGCTGGCCAGAACTACCAAAAATCCTGAAACACACGTATCATTTAGAAGAGTGTGTAGTTTTCAGAGAATGATACATTTTGTTCAGTGAATATCCATACACATGCAGTGAACCATGCAATGTCTGTTACTTTTAACCACATTGAACTAGTTAAATAAAACTGAACTCTAATGAACTGAACTAAACATTCATGAACATATACAGATAGCATAGGTGGAACCCAAACTAGAAATTGTGTAGAGTTATTTTTTTAATATGTTCTCAGGATTATAAGTATTTAATAAAACACATTTATAATGAAAAGAAGGCTTAGCATTACAATAAATTTTTTTTAATAGGATTACTAAAACACTGCATACATTACAAATGGTTTTAAATTCTCAAAGAGTCCGTTTCAGTAAAATCTCAAAACATTACGACACTAAAACAGCCCTTTCTCTTTGAGTCCTGGTCTGCTGAAAGCATCAAGCACCCGACAGTGTCTTACAATCTCTGACAATACACAGAAGTAAGGTCGTCTTCTGAATACTAATGTAACTTCTTATTTGATGCTTTAAACAACTGTCTGAGTCAGACATCACCTGTCACACATACATCAGACTTCACCCAAGACAACAACAACCAACATCACCCAAGACAACAACAACCAACGTCACCCAAGACAACAACACAACCAACGTCACCCAAGACAACAACCAACATCACCCAAGACAACAACAACAACCAATGTCACCCAAGACAACAACAACCAACATCACCCAAGACAACAACAACAACCAACGTCACCCAATACAACAACAACCAACGTCACCCAAGACAACAACAACCAACATCACCCAAGACAACAACAACCAACATCACCCAAGACAACAACAACCAACATCACCCAAGACAAGAACCAACGTCACCCAAGACAACAACAACAACCAACGTCACCCAAGACAACAACAACCAACATCACCCAAGACAACAACAACAACAACCAACGTCACCCAAGACAACAACAACAACAACCAACGTCACCCAAGACAACAACAACCAACGTCACCCAAGACAACAACCAACGTCACCCAAGACAACAACAACCAACGTCACCCAAGACAACAACAACCAACGTCACCCAAGACAACAACAACCAACGTCATCCAAGACAACAACCAACGTCACCCAAGACAATAACAACAACCAACGTCACCCAAGACAACAACAACCAACATCACCCAAGACAACAACAACCAATGTCACCCAAGACAACAACAACCAACATCACCCAAGACAACAACAACAACCAACGTCACCCAAGACAACAACAACCAACGTCACCCAAGACAACAACAACCAACATCACACAAGACAAGAACCAACGTCACCCAAGACAACAACAACAACCAACGTCACCCAAGACAACAACAACAACCAACGTCACCCAAGACAACAACAACAACCAACGTCACCCAAGACAACAACAACAATAACCAACGTCACCCAAGACAACAACCAACGTCACCCAAGAAAACAACCAACGTCACCCAAGACAACAACAACAACAACCAACGTCACCCAAGACAACAACAACCAATGTCACCCAAGACAACAACCAACATCACCCAAGACAACAACAACAACCAACGTCACCCAAGACAACAACAACCAACATCACCCAAGACAACAACAACCAACGTCACCCAAGACAACAACCAACATCACCCGAGACAACAACAACAACCAACGTCACCCAAGACAACAACAACCAACGTCACCCAAGACAACAACGTGAGGCACACATCATTTCTCCAGTGACTCGCCATACCTGACTCCGTCGAGACTGCACTCGTAGGGGTTGGTGACGCAGTGCATTGTGGGATAGCGGAGTGCGAGCGGGAACATGCAGCGGTGAAGGGGTTGCTGTGGGAGGGTGTAGTTGGCAGGGTCGTGTTCCCCTGGCATCACGTCCACCTCCACTGACGCCTGCAACAGACGCCGCAGAACAAGTTAAAAAAGTAAAATACAATAAAACTTTATTGTCCCGGACCGGGAAATTCATTTTGCAGCGTTCGTCGTCATAAAAATATAAAATACAGAGTAGAGGAACAAAAATAAATTCATTATTAAAACAATATGTAAACATTAATCATATCAAAGTACAAGACAAATCTATAATATAATTTTAAAATTTCAGTTATAATTGTAAATGTGGTCTTCCTTTTAAATAAAAATAAAAGAAATAAAAGAAATAAAATATACAACATATACACATAACGTCAGAGGTGTTTATCGTTTAGAAGTCATACAGACATTGGAATGAATGAGTCTCGCTTTCTGATTGTTTTGGATATGATAGTTCTGAACCTTCTTGACGAGGGCAGAAGGACGTACTCGTTATAGAATGTGTGTGCTGTCATTAATTATTTTATTGGCTTTACGGAACAGGGGCTGGTTTCATAGCGGCTACTTACGACGTCGTAGCGGGCGATAACCCGTCGTAAGCCTAAGACGTCGTCAAGTTACACTAGTTGCGTTTCATGAGTCTGCTCCATAGTTGCACTTAGCTGCACCATGTATTTAGTAGGCGTAACTTTACGCTGGTTGCATACAAGCTCCAAACTTACTTAGATGTACCGTGAGAGTAGATGTACCGTGAGTGTAGATGTACCGTGAGTGTAGATGTACCGTGAGTGTAGATGTACCGTGAGTGTAGATGTACCGTGAGTGTAGATGTACCGTGAGTGTAGATGTACCGTGAGTGTAGATGTACCGTGAGTGTAGATGTACCGTGAGTGTAGATGTACCGTGAGTGTAGATGTACCGTGAGTGTAGATGTACCGTGAGTGTAGATGTACCGTGAGTGTAGATGTACCGTGAGTGTAGATGTACCGTGAGTGTAGATGTACCGTGAGTGTAGATGTACCGTGAGTGTAGATGTACCGTGAGTGTAGATGTACCGTGAGTGTAGATGTACCGTGAGTGTAGATGTACCGTGAGTGTAGATGTACCGTGAGTGTAGATGTACCGTGAGTGTAGATGTACCGTGAGTGTAGATGTACCGTGAGTGTAGATGTACCGTGAGTGTAGATGTACCGTGAGTGTAGATGTACCGTGAGTGTAGATGTACCGTGAGTGTAGATGTAGATGTACCGTGAGTGTAGATGTATTGTGAGAGTAGATGTACCGTGAGTGTAGATGTATTGTGAGAGTAGATGTACCGTGAGTGTAGATGTACCGTGAGTGTAGATGTACCGTGAGTGTAGATGTACCGTGAGTGTAGATGTACCGTGGGTGTAGATGTACCGTGAGTGTAGATGTACCGTGAGTGTAGATGTACCGTGAGTGTAGATGTACCGTGGGTGTAGATGTACCGTGGGTGTAGATGTACCGTGAGTGTAGATGTACCGTGAGTGTAGATGTACCGTGAGTGTAGATGTACCGTGAGTGTAGATGTACTGTAAGTGTAGATGTACTGTGAGTGTAGATGTACTGTGAGTGTAGATGTACTGTGAGTGTAGATGTACTGTGAGTGTAGATGTACTGTGAGTGTAGATGTACCGTGAGTGTAGATGTACTGTGTGTGTAGTAAGTGAGGGTGACACTTACAGCGAGCTGGACCAAGACGTCATCCAGGGCCCTGATGGCTTCCACACTGGCTGCATCTGTCTTCTTTGTCAGGTACTTTGCCTGAGTAACACACAACTTGTCAGGTACTTCGCCTGAGTAACACACAACTTGTCTACGTTAAGTTCTTACGTCACTTCCTGCCAATGTTAAATCAGCAGGCAGCATTGTTACATTTCACCATCACATGAAATCATTTTTAATTTCACCTACCCCCAGAGTCTTAGTGCACCATCCAATTGTTGATGATCTTTGTACTACTCTCGATACGAAAATACTAAATTCACCAAGCTAGGATTTTCTGATGACATTAGCATCATAGAAGTAACTTGTAACTTATTTATTATTACTATATTTGCCTTCCTAGAACTCCAGCTCAACCAAAAACTATCTTCCAATCATGCAGCATTTACTACATGACTTTTCATCAAATAAACATCCACTAATGTTACTTGGTAGCTGGTACTCATTCTTTCCCAAATTCAAAATGACAACAAAGGGATACAATTGACAACTATTGTGTCACCATTCCTGGCACTATACATGCAGTGTAGCAAGAACACACGACAGGTGTCAGGAGAAAATATGGCGGATACTATTTATTTCCAGTAACAGTTTTTGACTGGGAAAAATTTCACTACTGATGTGTAAAAAAACGTTTAATCATTTCTGATCAGTTACTGTGATTCCGATTCATCAAAATAAAAGATATTCTGATACCATACAAACACCATCATCCTAGTCCTGCCTCCCAGCTTACCTTAGTCAACTGGTCTTTCCCTTGGGTTTCTTGACTCAGAGAGTTTCCCGCAATGACCACTCGGACAATGTTGGCCGTAGCCTTCTGCTGCCCCTCGTCCCCCAACTGACCGGTGAGGAGGTCCACCATCAGCTGCAAGGCCATCAGGTCCTCGTTGTGGTCACCAATGTCCAGCCCCGACAGAAAGGCCACATATCTGCACAACCGGTCAACATGTTTGATAGTGACAACTGTAGAAAATACGTAAGACACAAACACTGGCTGGTGACCTTAAGTTAGTAATCAGTCGTAAAACTGAAACTTTTAAAATTGAAAGTTTTATAATTCCACATATTGTAAGCTTTAAAATGATAACTAATTTATGTTATATTTCATATATGTATGTATTATATCCTACTACACTTACTTACTACTCCTTACTACACGTTTGCTATACTTGAACATTTATATTTGAATATTATTGTTACGTTTTTACACATCTGGTCAATCATAAAAAACTATAAGTATGTGATACATGTGAAAGTATTATTATAACATCATTGTTTATACAGCTATGGTAGGGTTGGCAGCGACCAGTTTAATTTAATTTAGGAGAAATGGTTTCGCAATATTAATTATTATCCAAACCAACTGGTAACAGCCTTAATTGGCTCCGCTGTCTGCCCGGAATCGTACATGATATAATTGATTGTTACATTTGTTGTTTATACTTACTGTTTGCTTTGTACGATTCCAAAAAATAAATATTCATATTCATACATTCATTGAGAGATCCTCAGCTGTTGTTTGTAGAGGAAAGTAAACTAGGCAAGTGAAAGGCGAAATTAAAAGGTTTGTCAAACTCATAAAGATTGATTGGATGTGATGTAGACAGATATGTAGACAGGAATTTTTAGTGGCAGGTTCTGAATCCATTTGATATGAAACTGCATGTTTTAATTAACAAAATAATCAAATTCAAAAACAATAAATGATATTTTATGACCCGGACACATGCCCACCCACATGCAAATTCAACTACACGTACAGGAGTTGTCAGGTTGTCAAATATAACCACAAATACGTGACGCGGCACGCCAAAACCAGGCACTTGTCGCAGATCCTCGATCGGCGCCAGGGTGTTATTAGTCAGCATGCCCTCAAAATGTCGAAAGTGGGTTCTTGGTGGAATCAATCAGCAAAATCATCAATCTTTCAATAATAGATACCATGATATAATGTTGAAAGGGGTAATAACGAGCATTTTAATGCAAGACCCTCATTAATTTCACAGCTAATTAGTCTAAAACAAAGCCGTTTTAGGCTAATTTAGCGCACCATCCTGCACCCAAATAATTACTGAACGGATAAATTTCCTACTTCCTGCGAGACAAATGTAGCCACACGTTTTAGCTGCTAAATAACATAAAAATGAATCAAATCCGTAGAGAACTTTTATTTTTATGATTTGTTTTCAACATCGGGAGAGGCCATTTTAGGCCGCCCGATCACTGCTACATTCGCCTATGGCGTAAACCCCCGGCGCGCGGTGAAATGTCGCAGGCTTAATATTTCATAATTATACTTTCACATATTATGAGTATATACCATTTCTAGGTCTATGCAAAATTTCAAGACACTTGGAGCATTATAAAGATGTGGTTGCTATGGTAATGTTCCACGATATCACTTTTTACGACCGATCACTTTAAAAACTCATTTTCTCGGAAGTGACATTCCACAAACTTATGCACTTGAAGTGGAATATCTTCGCCATTACACAAGATAGAATGTTCATCTTAGTATATCATTTTAAAGCTCTTCATCTCCTCTAATTGAATCAATAAAAATATGGAATTGTCAACTTGCCAACAAAAGCCCGGTTTTGGCATGCCGCGTCACATATATTAATAATATACTCAAATACAAATTTGTTAATACTCTCGGAGGTCCCAGCTGAGAGGGGCACCATACAATAACCACAACTGGGCACAGCTGGGTGGGATAGGGGTGGTTTCTGGGGTGGGGATGGTCTCTGGGTGCAGGGGTTATGTCTGGGAGTGGGGGTGGTCTTTAGGGTTGTCTCTGGGGGTGGGGTTGGTCTTTGGGGGGGTTTCTGGGGGCGGGGGTGGTCTTTGGGGGGGTTTCTGGGGGCGGGGGTGGTCTCTGGTTTACGTGACCACTGAAATTTTAGGGTAGGAATGTGATTTCAAACAAGTACATCTTGTTTGTTGTAGAAAGTATCGGTTGTTTCAGATGACGTTATAATGACAGTGAACTTATTCCAGATGTTGAGTGCAGCTGCAAAGGAACTCAGTAATGAACAGTTGTGATTCTCTCTCTAACATAGTCATTGAATTACTGGGTATGTAAATGTGGAAGCAGTGAGTGGAGATTAAAAGGTTTGTCAAAATAATAAAGTACACACTACAGAAAGAAATGGAGAAGATGGCCACAGACAGAAAACAATGGCGTTCCTTAGTCGATGGCCTATGCTCCGAGCGAGCGAAAAGGCTTAAGTAAGTAAGTACACACTACACATGTTCCCGTCACACATACTTGTCCTGCTCCATGGGGGGTCTGGGGATCTGAGAGGGCAGCTCCTGGAAGCACAGAGCCTCAACATGGAACTTGCCTCGGTCGTCCTCCGGTTCCTTGCCACACACAGCCACCACCACGCCTGGGGACAGCAGGGAGACATCACCAATAGGTACAATATAAAAGTAAAGGCAAGTTCTTATATAGCGCAGTATCCAGTCCTCAGAACCGTTCAAAGCGCTTTACACTTTACTTCCCTGACAGACCTGTTCACTCAGACACCATCTCGGCTTCTCTCGGAAGCATCGAGCCATATGCTACAATTAATGCGCGAAGGCTGCTCATACACATATACACCACTGTCTATAGTCAGGTACTCATTTAAACATTTGAGTGAACTGGAGTAATGTAGAGTGAAAAAAACTTGCCCAAGGTTTTAACACCGCAGCACAGGATTCGAACCCGGGTTCTCGTAGTCGAGAGTCCGAAGCTCTACCCCTGAGCCATTGCACTATACGATATGTGTGCATGTGTGCGTGTGTGCGTGCGTGCGTGTGTGTGTGTGTGTGTGTGTGTGTGTGTGTGTGTGTGTGTGTGTGTGTGTGTGTGTGTGTATGTAAACTATGTATGTTATGTATGTATGTTCTAGTGTTTTTGTTAGAACACATTATTTCAACCCCTTCTCTGTGTTGTCAGAAATATTTATGAAATCATGAAAAGAAGCCTAGCTATGAGAATATAATGAAAGCGATTGCAAGACAGAAATGTGACACCATTGTACGACTATTGTACATATAATTGTTATCTTTTAGAAGGTATCCACGGCGGTATTACACCAGTGGCTATTAGTGTATCTTCCCAAAGTCACATGGAAATAAGATGAAGAATATTTTCTAGCATTCGAAAAGGCGGCAGGTGTAATTGATGCATCTTTCCTTCTGACACTCTACCACGTGACTACTGCGCCAGATGGTTGCAATTAGAGTAAGTGTGTCTGAAGAGCTATGTACACCAGATCTTAATTTTTAGGTTTGAAGCATAAATAGGTCAAAGGAAATGTAGCTACCATGTGCAAAGAGAAGTGCAAAACACAACCAGCGTGCACTCCTTAAGTCAGCACTACCAGGAGGTAATCCGTTTGTACTTATCATTAGACACCGATCTCTCTATTGGAAACACTGTCAAGCTGAGACGTATTGACAGTAGAAACATGTGTCAATAGCTTTGTAAAACTGATCGATATGTTTAAATACAGTACAATGTTATTGTTATTATTAGGATGAATTCACAAAGACCCAAGTGTCTTGGTTAAACCTGCTCAAATGCTTTTAACAACATAAAACAAGCAAATATATAAACAAAATATATGTTAAATAGATTAATTAGTTATATTAGATAAGTTGATTCAATCAAATAAATAAGTTGAACACACTAGTAAACTAACTTAATAAGTTTGTTAAAACAAGCCCTATTTATAAATACTAAAAAAACCTAACTTAGTTAAAAATGCACAAATTGTCAAATTCACATTTAACCGTCAATTCGGCTGGCAACAAAGTATTCTATATGTTTGTGTTACCTGTGACGACGGCTTGGATGTCAATACTGCCCACTAGGGTGATTCTCTGTAGCTCGTCTTCCAATATGAGGACATCCGACTGGTGCGTGTATTTCGACTGGAGAGGTTGCGGCAACAGGCCATGCTGCAGAGACAGGCAACTGATGAAATATCAAAATGATATGGAATATCATTTACATCATTATGACTAAAGTAATAATTTAACATCACTACAAAGTTAATAATTTAAATATTTTCAGAATGAATAATGGATACCAGTCATGACTCGATATGAACAATGATGCAAACACTTTACTAAAAATTCGGAGTGAAAAATATTCTTTCTAAAAATAACATGTGATTCATATTTATAATGGTGTTTGAAAGTGCACTGCTCGGTGCTGGTGCGTGTTATTTAAGATAATGAAATAGCTCATTCACGTGTTTATGGTGTCGGTCTCACTCAGCAGTCAATATACAATGATAATTATGTTAATGGTTGTAGAAGATATGACAGCAGATACTGAACTATGAACATTATAACTTTATATGCAATTATTCCATATACTTTTTTTCTTAGAATCCATATAAATTAGTATGTCATCAGACCATAATATTAAAATATGTTGTAATGTGGACATTGTCTTATTTCTACAATATGCTATGTATAATTGTACATCATGCCGCTCAGTTCGTCACTGGATACTACCGTTTTAGACACCATGCTCACCAGCCTCAACACACTAGAAAGTAGGCGATGAGACCAAAGACTGTAATTTACGTATCAAACTCTTAATTGTAAAGGGATCGATCCCAGCCCTCCCCATTGAAACATTCTTCCGGCTCAAAAAAAACCGTATTCAGTCAAACCATTTCCTAGACCATGTATCTTCAAATTTCGAACAATAGCTAACAACCAACAACACCGGATGCTTTATAGTACTTACAGCCCACAGAACAACTTAGGAATTCATTTTTTGGTAAAAAATAACAGTTAAATGGAACTAACTTAATGAGTCACTAGTCCCAACTGAAACCATAACTGATTTCAGCTGCCTGATCTGCGATTCACACACTCAACATGTGCGCAGTTGCATCCCCACCCCAACATATACAATAGCCAATATTGGCTCCTTACGACGTACCCCATTCAGATAATTATCACTGCCTGTGACAGTGTAATTTCCACCATAACTGGGTCATTTCAACTGCTCGTACAAGTGCATAATAAAAAATATAAATTAACTATATTTGATTTGTGTAACTAAATTTAATCTACACAGTATTATCTGTTGGTATAATATCTACAACTTCAGGAAGTTAGTGAAGAGCAGTGATGGGCTAAGTTACAGAGACCTATTCCCTAACGCGACCTACCGCCTCACTGATTTCCTTGAGAATATTTGGCCTGAGGCTCATGTCTTTGAACAGTGTACCAACTATGACACATCTCTCGTCATGCTGGATGTCACACAGCTGCTTCATGGGAACTTTGTTACCTACACAAGACAGTAACACAACACAGTAACACAAGACAGATGGTCATCGGTCTGGTGCCTCTGTATGCTGTCCAGACCAACCTGTCAGTTTGTCTACATGCACACATCATCACCTTTCATCAATGTGTTATTGATAATGTCTTTAATATTCGAATAATAAAAATAGAGTAAGATATTAACTAAATTTAGCATCATCTCAATTGGTAGAAGATGATAAGTGA
This sequence comes from Oasisia sp. SBJ-2009, assembly GCA_964017155.1. NCBI lineage: Eukaryota > Metazoa > Annelida > Polychaeta > Sabellida > Siboglinidae > Oasisia > Oasisia sp. SBJ-2009. The sequence goes on from OZ024858.1 coordinate 39,631,773, forward strand.
GGAATTTCAATAAAATAAATGTTCAGTGATACGTTGGCTTAAAGTTCAGTCACCAATATCTTCAATATTAATTTACATAAATTTGTATTTAAAAATTGAGTCAACTCAGTCAACATCTGTAAGATTGTTACTATCACCGTTACATATTTATATTTCCCCACTTTTGCCAAATGTTGTAATGATTTCCAATATCACATGACTACAGAGACTGACACTATATAACTGACAATTGGAGGTGCCTGACGGGTGCAGTTGTCAGGTTAATGTCTTGCAATGCACCCTTGAAGGCGTCGAGACTGTTGTGGGTAAATACATTAGATGGAAGTATGTTCCACTGAGCTATTGTTCGGGGAAAGAAGCTGTATTTGTAGTCACATGCATTTATTATCGCCCACACTAACCTACAACGTCCTCGAACCTAAACGTACCCCATTTAACTTTGGCTGCTCTTTCTAACTTTGGTCGCATATTGCTAAGTCGTGCTGCGTACAGGTGTGCATATTGTTTTTGGAAAGTGCGATCTCTTTGATGCACAAATCGTTCCGACGTGTTTTCATATTCTGCTGTCAGTCGCTTGGAAGTTTTTGGTGTGTCGTCAGGTTCCGATAGCAACTTGCCACATCCATCTGACTGTGGACTACAAGTGTACAGCATGCTGACAGGAATATCGACGAAATTGCCTTAACAAATTTAACACGATAACAAGGTACGTTTCACCAAAGTCCGTTCACCAAACTGCATTCACACGGTTCAGTCACAGTGCATATTTCCCGCCATCTTGGCATCGCATGTGGCACCACCGTGCGGCGTTTATTATTATTAAAAGTGGTTTTGCGCGAGCAGAATAGTGGCGCCACCATGCAGAATAATTATAATCCAATAATATAGATGTTAATATAGATTATAATTTACAAAATGAATTTGAAGCGTTGCTATATCTGAGTAAATGCTATGTTATTTCTGGCCAAAATATTAATTCAAAGCTAATACAAAAACATATTTTATAAGTCATCAGATGGAATAATTTGTAATTCACGCACTATACACCAGAGGGCACGACGTCATATGTCAACACGCGCCTATCAACAAACGCCGACCGCTGGAATAATCTGAAAACGTGTAAAGTATGTAATTTACCCGTTTTTGTTTGTACTTTTATTTTGGTGTATGTGTATCCAATAGAGTCTTTTAACCGATTATCACAATTAAGTTTGACATGTGGACGAATGCAGTTAAGAAAGCTATAATTATCGTTCAGTAATAGCTTGAAATGTTGATGAACTTCAATTTTTACTATTTTCAGAAGTTCAGAAGTTGACGTTAACCACACGTGTGATTGTTGACAATAATTATGATCTGTAATGTTTTGTTGCCGAATGTGTACTAAATATAATGCGTTTAAGTTATCAATTGCTGGTTGTATACACTCCAGGTGACTATATTTTGGTATATAAATATAAAATGTACTGTATCATGTATGTACTATGACTATGAGTCTATGACTATGTAGACTTTTGAGTTGAGTAAGACTGTCGTAGACGTAGACCAGACGTAGTCTTGAAGTTAGCCTAACATAATTTTTGCTTGTTGTACTGGAAGTCGGTAGTCATTTTGTGCTACAGTAACGATGTTGTGGTCTACATTTGACTTGACGTTATGACACATTAACCTTAACACTGAAGTAGCCTTAGCATTTTTGTTCAACCCTCGACAACATACTATGTAAGTTAGTTTAACATAATTTTAATTATATAAGATGTTTTGCTGGGTTATATTATAAACTATATTAAACTATACCGCATTTATAATTTAAGAGTGACATTTTGTGAGAGTTATACCATTAGTAATGCTATTAAAAAATAATGCATTGTCCAATGCATATCCACGGCATGGTTGATTTGACAGGGTGTGCACTGTCAACCAGCAATTTCAAGCCCCAAAACACCTCCAACTGGCAACTGCACCCCATTAAGGGTCACAAAAACCTATACAAAATTATTAAATGTCACCTGTAAGCAACAAACTACAACCTGTTGTGGCTTCCCAAATAGTCTCCCACTAAACCTCTTTGATACAACCAAAGATTGCTACATTGAAATGTTCCCAGATAAATTCAACAACTCATCCACGATATTTGATCTGCACTATCACATGCCTTTTATCAGTGACAACATCATTTTATAATTTTCAGTTTAGAAAACTGCTGGGTCAAAGAAGAATATTTGGGCAATTCCACGGTAACGGAATTACAATTCACAATATTTTTTGGTTTCAAGTGGTTATATTTTCCCATTCAGCATGTATCTACAAAAGAAACTTAAACATGGTTTGAAGTCCACACTATACCCTATAAGTACCAGTGGTACCTGTTAAGAAATGTAAAATAATTACAAAATTATGGCTGTTTTAATTTTGGTAACGGAATTACTCAGAGAATTTGAACATCAGTTTTTATTAAATGTCATGACATATCGTCTGAAATCTGCAATCTACCAGGGCCAACAACTAGCATTAATAAACAGACATATAACATGACCTTGTATTGGATAGAATTTTACTCATGATATATGTACTGTTTTTTATAGTGAACTGGTTTTGATTGGTAACGGAATTACATGCAATAGTAACGGAATTACGAGTCTGACTATTTTTGGAATAAAACATCAAATAATAATTGATGCTCATTTTTTCTTTTCTGCAAGATTACATAACACCATAACTTCATGTTCTACTAAAAATAACAATTGTACTGGCCAATAATTGTACACACAGTACAGCGATGTATTTCACAATTAACTCAAAATCAGTCGAAAGCAGTTATTGAACTCCAGTCCATCTGTGGGTCAGGGAGGATGTTAATGTCACAATCTTTATCAGTAGAGGCAGTCAATATTATCTTCAACATCAGGCCCCATAAATTTACATAGTTCAACACACTTCAAGTAATTTGTCACCTTAGTGAACACGGGAAGACACTTTTTTGCTTTTTTTTTACAACCATCCACTTTAAGTCCAGACATTTTGGCAAGGTCTTTTTTCTCAATTCTCAAGTTTGATTACCCATGCTGTTGTCTTCTTTGTCATCTTCATTATTTCAGTGTTTTAATTTTGAAGAAGTTTCTCGTGGATTATTATTTGACATGGTTTTGTATAACAGTCACAAACAATGTAACCAACTACCCTCTGACTCTTTGTAACTGCTTAATGTTGGGAATTAGACTGATCTCATTCCAGTCATATGAGCTTTATCATTTTTAATTCAACCATGGCTTAGTTGGTGCATCCATGTAAAATATTCTGACAGGTCCTGGCAGCAACTTTGTTAAACTTATTGGATGCGATCACGCGATATCACTCCAGAGAACAATTGGAGTCATAGTCTTGGACAATAAACCTTAGCCATGTGGTAAAGAAATACTGTGTAGAATTTCTTTGAAAGTCCATGAACACATTCTGCAACTGATCTTTGATAGATAATCTGGCCTATCTTGTAGATTTATATGGATCACTGCTGCCATTCCGTGTAGTATCATGTTTTTTACAGATAGTACATGTTACAAATAGTGCATGTTTCTGAATCCATGGACAGTTTTCATAAAGTCCAAAGATTCCATTCATATTTAACTGAAACATTGTCCCAAGGCCTGTGCTGACCTCTAATGTACTTAGGTCCCATTATTAGTTTCTTATTATGATTTATAGTGCAAGAGAAAAAAACTTGTAATTCTGTTATTGTAATTCCGTTACCAAAATGTAATTCCGTTACCATGATTCCCGCCAGATGAGAAAAGACACACATCAATTGTGTACTCTCACCTATTCGTGGGTGTATCTAATAAGAGAATTTCAAGTAACTGTTAATTTTGATCACTTGTTGGCTCTCAGGAAAACTTTATGTACTTTTTCGGTAACGGAATTACATAATAAATATATGAAAATGTGTGACTACCCATATAAAAATACAGCTTATGCAGTACAAGTTGCTTTCTGAATTTTGAACACGTACAGTATGAACTTTGAAAATCTAGAAAACAAAGGTAAATTAGTTAAGAGTTAATGGTAAGATGGGAGGGGTTTCTGTTGGCCCTTGTTTTTCCATTAGTTTGACTGCTAAGAATTCACTCCATTAGAAACGCAATTAAAAAAGTGGTAGAACTTTTACACTGTTTCAACAAGATTTAATTTTTAGCAGTCTGGGCTCTCCAATATGGAATTGCCCATTTATCACCTATACACAGTAGTACTACATACAGCTATAATTTGTTATCGTCACATTATTTTAATATCTACACAAAGTACTTTTTACAATATTTTATTGAATGTACAGAAACTAGAATTTGATCTTATTAACTTTTACTTTACGAGTTGTAATTTATTTACATATTATTCTATCTAGCTATCTTATGTACACTTTTGGCTTTAGATTGATGTCATACACACCCATGGCTGGGGCATTATCTTTGGATTTGATGGTATTTAAATAGTTTTATAATATTAGACGCCAGGGCTTTATGCAGGATAAAATTATTGCCAGTCACACATGTTTTGGTGGACACATGGATGTTAACTGTTAAGCTGGTTTACAAAATTTCAAATGTGTGTGATGACCTGAAATGGGCTACAAACACATATGACACCATTTATACTCACTTTCAAGGCATAACTAACAACATCTATGGTTTTGGAAGACCTTTTTTTTTGCTCCTTAATATTTTTACCCTTCCACCATATTTCTACCCATCCATATTTGTTTTTACCCGTCCAAATGACGGGTGGACGGGTCTCTACATAAAGCTATGTTTTTTATGTAGATGCAATGTAATCTGTGTCGTAGGTGACCAGATGGAAGGCAACTATGGCCACCACATAAGTCGCAAGGAGGGAGAGGACCTAGAAGATACTGGCAAGTTGTTGAACCTGCCGAAAGAACAACGTAAGTGTTGCCCTCCAGACCAGGGCGATGCGGCGAACAGTGTGTGTGACTGCCACCAGGTGGCCAACCTGCCAAAATTGCCAGCGGCAAAGAAGAGGCCTACCATAGCACTAACGCATACGAGGAGTAGTTCCCACAGCCCCTGCTTGGTGGAGCACCATGGCGGAAGGCGATATCGCTCCAGCTTCGTCACAAGGCAGTGTTTCTGGTCTGTGTCATGCCCGTCACTGAATCTACTGTCGAGTGGTGATGCCATTGACAAATCCAGTGACATGGTTGACATCCTGGCCAAGTCAGTGCTTAGTGCTGAGTCAGACAAGGCACTTAACAATAGGGGTGGTTTTGGTTTACCCAGAATGCCTTTCGGCAACGTAGAGTCGAATAGCTCTGTCACTGACAGTGACATGTCGACCGACCGCTCTGGTGATGATGAAGGTGACACGTCACTCGAAACACAATACGGTGACTCGTCACCAGATAGACAAGACAGCGACATGTCACTGGGAAAACAAGAAGGTGATGTGTCACAACAAAGACAAGATGGTGACGTGTCACCAAAGAGACTAGATGGTGACTTGCAGCAAGGAAGGGATTATGGTGATGTGTCACCAGATGGAAAAGAGGGTGGCATGTCACTTGAAAGACAAGATGGTGACATGTCACCTGATAAACAATACACCAATGTGTCATTAGAAAGACAGACTAGTATGTCATCAGAGAGACAAGACATGTCACCAGAGAAGACGCAAGACAATGAAACATCACCAGAAAGACAAAACATTGACTTGTCACCTGACAGACAGTATGGTGACGTGTCACTAGAGCATCAAAATAGTAACATGATGCCAGAGAGACAAGACAGTGAGGCATCACCATGTCGACAAAACAGTGACTTTCTACGTCATCCACAAGACAGTGACATGTCACCAGAAAGACAAGTTGGTGACACATCGCTAAAAAGACCAGATGGTGACATGTCATTAGAACAACAAAATAGTAATATGTCACCAGACACACAAAACAGTGATGTGTCACCTGAGAGACAAAATGAAGAGATACAAAACAGTGACTTGTCACCTGATGGACAAAATGGTGACACACCACTAGAAAGACAAGATGGTGACGTGTCACCTGATAGTCAATGCAGTGACATTTCACTAGAAAGACAAAGTAATAACATGTCACCAGACAGACAAGACAGTGAAACATTACCAGATAGACAAGTTGGTGACATGTCACTAGAAAGAAAAGATGGTGACACATCGCTAGAAAGAAAAGATGGTGACATGTCACAAGAACGACAGAACAGTAACATGTCACCAGAGAGACAAAACAGTGACTTTTCATTTGACAGACAGGATGGTGACATGTCAGTAGACAAAAACGTTGTTGACACATCAGTAGAAAGACAAAATACTGACCCATCGCCAGAAAAACAAGATGGTGACATGTCTCTATTACAACGGCAAGATATTGACACATTGCCAGACTGCGATGGTGACACAGATGGTGACAGAAATGGTGACACAGATGGTGACGTGTCACTGGAAGTACAACGGTCAAACAGCAACTGCAGTACACCATCATCAACTGACGCCATTGATGTGACGGCAGATGTACTGGATCCACAGGTTGGTTTCACTGTTTTCACACGCATCATTTATGTATACCGTAACCATAGTGACTGGACATCTTCTCAGGCACCATAGCAGTCTATACAAAATTCACTATTTTTGTTTATTTTAAGATTCCCGAAACCTTTTGTAAAATAGCTGTTTGTAATCGGACACTGGTCAGTTCATTAATCATGTTTCTGGAGAGTGAGTAACAGTGCTGTGAAGCTCTGGTCAGATGAGATGCTGTCAGCTCTTGTTCGTGGTTTTATTTAAATGTTTGAAAAGTGAATACTACTGACATGTGTCTGACTTGAATAGCTAGAATTGCCAGGTTATATGACACAGACTAGTGACGTGTCATCCTCGTCTTTCTAGTGACATTTGACAAATAACATTGATGCACATAATATGCATTCTACACCATAGGTGGCGCCACACATAATGCGAGACAATTTTGGAGGGTTTGTGAATACATATGCGACCGCCATTAAGTGCTGACACCTAGTGGGCAACCACTGGGTGTGATCCTTTGTGCTACTGTTTAATGTAGTGGATGTCGTCTGTTTTCTACCCGGCAGGGAAGTAGTGGGAAGACAGATGGGAGAACAGCCGGGGAGGAGACGATGGGAGAGGGTCCTGTCCCTCAACCTTCCCCAGAGATCACACCTGTGGGAGCTGTGGGATCAGGGGAGCAACATGGAGACGAACCAGCACATCTTCCAATCCAAGAATCCAATGAAGGTTCAATCACAAATGACAGTTCGATGAAGCGTGAAGATTTGGTCGGGTTTGGAGACTCAGCCATGTGTGATAATTCAGCTAGGAGTGAAGATTTGGCAGGGTGTGGAGATTCAGTCACATGTGATGATTCAGCTAGGAGTGAAGATTTGGCTGGGTGTGGAGATTCAGTCACATGTAATGATTCAGCTAGGAGTGAAGATTTTGCTGGGTGTGGAGATTCAGTCACATGTGATGATTCAGCTAGGAGTGAAGATTTGGCTGGGTGTGGAGATTCAGTCACATGTGATGATTCAGCTAGGAATGAAGATTTGGCTGGGTGTGGAGATTCAGTCACATGTAATTATTCAGCTAGGAGTGAAGATTTGGCTGGGTGTGGAGATTCAGTCACATGTGATGATTCAGCTAGGAGTGAAGATTTGGCTGGGTGTGGAGATTCAGTCACATGTGATGATTCAGCTAGGAATGAAGATTTGGCTGGGTGTGGAGATTCAGCCACATGTGATGATTCAGCTAGGAGTGAAGATTTGGCTGGGTGTGGAGATTCAGCCACATGTGATGATTCAGCTAGGAGTGAAGATTTGGCTGGGTGTGGAGATTCAGCCACATGTGATGATTCAGCTAGGAATGAAGATTTGGCTGGGTGTGGAGATTCAGTCACATGTGATGATTCAGCTAGGAATGAAGATTTGGCTGGGTGTGGAGATTCAGTCACATGTAATTATTCAGCTAGGAGTGAAGATTTGGCTGGGTGTGGAGATTCAGTCACATGTGATGATTCAGCTAGGAGTGAAGATTTGGCTGGGTGTGGAGATTCAGTCACATGTGATGATTCAGCTAGGAATGAAGATTTGGCTGGGTGTGGAGATTCAGCCACATGTGATGATTCAGCTAGGAGTGAAGATTTGGCTGGGTGTGGAGATTCAGCCACATGTGATGATTCAGCTAGGAGTGAAGATTTGGCTGGGTGTGGAGATTCAGCCACATGTGATGATTCAGCTAGGAATGAAGATTTGGCTGGGTGTGGAGATTCAGTCACATGTGATGATTCAGCTAGGAGTGAAGATTTGGCTGGGTGTGGAGATTCAGTCACATGTGATGATTCAGCTAGGAGTGAAGATTTGGCTGGGTGTGGAGATTCAGTCACATGTGATGATTCAGCTAGGAATGAAGATTTGGCTGGGTGTGGAGATTCAGCCACATTTGACAAGTCAGCCAGGAATGAAGATTTGGCCGGGTGTGAAAATTCAGCCAGGTGTGAAGATTTGTCTAGGAATAAAGATTCAGCCAAGGATGAAGGCATGGATGGCTGTGAAAAGTTAGCCACGGAGGAAACTTCTGCCATATGTGAAGATCTGGATATAAATGAAGGTCCAGTGAAGCATGAAGACTTGGCTATGAGTGGAAATTTGGCCATGGGTGAAAATTTGGCTAGGAATGAAGTTTCAACCAAAGACGAAGATTCAGCCAAGGATGATGCTATATGTGAAGATCTGGCAATAAATAAAGATTCAGCGATGCATGAAGACTCGGCAGGGAGTGAAAATTTGCCCATGGGTGAACATTCTGCCAGGTGTGAGGAATTAGCTAGCCATGACGATTCAGCCAAGTGTGAAGATTCGGCCAAATGTTCACTGAACCATGACTATGCTGTTGAATCACCAGCCAATGATGTAATACCATCTGAGACGTCCAACAGCTCAGATGACATCAATCAGACTTTAATCGAGGATGCCAGCAAACTTGTTTGTGCATCGTCAGGCAGTCTTGAGACCACTGATCTAAGCTCCATGGCGATCATCAATGTGGATAATGATGCACAAGACTTGCCTGACAGTGGGAATGCTGCAGACAGCTGAGCAACTCAGCACAGATGCTGTCGGGTCCGTGTTCTCAAATGTAGCCTTTTGGCTGGAAAACATTTTTGAAATTTCTATTTGGCTGATTCTCCTTATGTTTGACAATATTTATTATTTTGCAAGATGTCTGCTTGGATTATGAATCTGTGCAGAATCATAAAATAAATATTGCTTTGCACATGCTGATTATGACAATGAGTGAAGGTGTCTCTATGAGTACAACCCAACTGACGTCACACAGGGGCTAGGTGGGGTTTTCATTTCCCAATCAAGAGTTTACAGATTTGTCGTCATTCTGCTGGTTTGAGGGTGTATATGTTATGGATGATTACATGCAATTGTGTGTATGTACAGTGTACACAAATAATGGCAGAAAACACAATAGCAGAGTTTGATAACATATATCGTCAATCGATTTAATTATAAAGTAGCGAAATGTTTAAAATATTTAGTTGGGCAGTGACATTGCAAGTGGCAATTGCACAAATAGATATGACATGTTAATAACAGGAACAACAAAACATGAATACACCATTATTCACTGACTGAAAAAATATCTTTCCACCTTTACTATATGGTATTCATACCACTCAGTTACATACAGATAACACCACATCAATTCTGTGGCAATAAATCTAGATACAATGTAACTATTATGTGCAATAAACTACAGGTAAATCTTTAATGCCAGTTCTGTGCTGAAAAAGCGCAACAGGTGAGAAAGAAACAATATCATTTGATTTTAAACACTCAATTTACAAATTTAAAAACCTAACCCTACAATACATTTCTTGTACAGAAGACGAATGGAATGACGAACAGCCAAGAATAAAAATTGCACATTGAAAGAGAATACAATCTTGATCCATACGATATTTACAAATATGTATAATTGCTAAAATTATGTCTACATAATTACCAGATCATTGTGTACAATTTGTAAGACATTCAAATAAGACAATATTGATTGTGGCTTCCTTTTAAAAAATGCAGACAATTCTTGTGAAATGGTGTAACCAACACATAATGATAAATATCACTACGTGGAATTTTATATTTGGAATGTTATATATAATTATATACAGGTGTACAATTAGAATTTGAAAAATTAACACAGACACTCATAGATTATAGTGTATATATATACATGTGTACAATTGGAAATTGAAAATTCACTAAGATGTTCAATAGTTCATGGTATATACTGCTACAGAATGCACTCAGTATTCACAAAAAGCAACCCGAATTAGCCCAGATTTATCTCACCCTGGTCAATCCCAGCAAACGTTTCCAGTTTTGCAATCTATATTGTGGTCCAAATAGGATCTTTCCACATGTCTGTGCATTCCGTACATTACAGATCTCACTACAGAATCGTGTTCCCGGCTCCAGCCATGCCAACGCAGACTCAGCCAGTGCTACACGACGTGTGTCGAATCTGTCGATGTGTCTAATTCTGTGCTTGAGCCTCAATCTGGCGCCTCTTCTTCACAAATTCCTGTGCGTCCTTGTCCCAGTCTCGGATCTGCATCGCTGTCAACGCAGCAGTCGCCTTTGTCTCTGCAATGTCACCACATGTACTGGTAGCATAATAAACTGACTTCTTCATCATCAACAACATAATTACAAACCAAACGTCTTAGTATTTTTAGTATATCACCCCTCAAGAAACCTGGTTTTTATTTTAGTTTCGAATATTTCAACAGAACATGTCCCACCAGCAGAATGGCTGGCCTCGCTAGGGATAGCAGGTTTAGTTATCGTATGTTTGTAAATCACACGAGAACAATTTGGAATTGATGAGGTGCTCATAAGTGTTTAAATTATTATTATATAACAAGCCATGCCACTGATTAAGACTGATTCAGGCAACATAGTCAAAACATAAAAATACAGTTCCTGACAGTTAATCTTTTTACCTTTAGTAAGTTTATGACGCCTGCTCTGAGCCAAGATACATAACTGTGCACCTAGTTTTTCGCACATGATTTACTAGTACACCTGTATTTCATTTCTTACCTTTGCATATTAGAGTTATTGCAAAGATAACTGAATTTTGCGCTAGACTGCAATATGCGGTTTCGGTATTAACTAACACATTACATAAATACCGTAAAGATGTTGCCAAGTCAAGGTACAAACGATCAAACAGTATAATAAAATCACGAAACTTAAACTTGATCAAATACATGGGCCGACTTCGATTGAGCTACGCGAGTAACTCATGTAACCCGAGTCCCAATCGAACAGCCAGCATCACTCGAGCACGTGACCATTTTGACATAGATTAGCAATGTGAATCTTCAAGGCCGCTACTCGAGGCAATCGCGAGTTTTACAGGATTCACTCCAGTAACTGACGTCATTAGCAGTGACAGCCAACAGGAAACGTAGGCCTCTATGGCATAAGAAATTAATGAAACATTACATGACACATTCATTTAAATATGGATTAAAGTCACCACATTCTATGGATTATAATTTAAGACCAAGAAAATGAATGTCACAATTTACACACTAAACAACTGATTACTTAATTTTTTTTATTTACATAAGAGGTTTATGTCCGTGATCACGATCATCCGTGTTCAGTTGGATTACGCGTGTAGTACTGAGCGCGCAGTGTAAATGATCATAAACCGGATACCACGTTGGGGTTACGCGAGTAACTCGAGTAGCTCAATCGAAGTCGGCCATAGTTGTTGACTCTTGATGGATGGATTGAAATGAATGACAGCTGTATGTGACATGTCTCATCTGTGACATTGAGAAAAACAAGATGAGAACAACAATAAAACTTACTTTCGCCCTTCCTCGGTTGCATGAGGGGTAGTGTGAGGGGTTTGAGGGCGGTGAAGCCAGATATGTCGCCCCCAGTGATTCCCGGGATGCTCCCTAGAGACAAGAAGACCTCCCCAGCGAAGTCGTTGGCCAGCATGAAGTCATGGTCCATCACGGTGAAGGAGATACACGCGCCGTTCCTCGTACACTGTCTCCGGGACACGCTGCTGCAAAGTGAACACAACCACCAGTGTGAAATAGTGTAAATTATGGCTTCTGGGTGATGTGACAAATTAGTCACTAGAAACAGAAAGTCACATCCATACTCTGTATTTCTGAGTGTGTGCGTGTGTGTGTGCGTGTATGTCTGTGTGTGTGTCTGTGTGTCTGTGTGTCTGTGTGTGTGTATGTGTGTGTGTGAGAGAGAGAGAGAGAGAGAGCATGTGTGTGTGTGTGTGTGTGTGTGTGTGTGTGTGTGTGTGTGTGTGTGTGTGAGAGAGAGAGAGAGAGAGAGAGAGAGAGAGAGAGGATGTGTGTGTGTGTGTGTGTGTGTGTGTGTGTGTGTGTGTGTGTGTGTGTGTGTGTGTACATGTTTGCTTTCTTTCTTTAATTAAATTAACTTGGTTTACTATTTTAATGATGTCACCGCATGTACACATACAGCAATATTATTATTGTATTGTAATGCGCCATTTGTGATTACAGGTCTATGGAAATGTTGTCTTTTGTTTTATGCGGGTATTGTGAGCTTACAATTCAAACGACTCGCCAAATGTGGGATTAAGCTTACAATTCAAACGACTCATCAAATGTGGGGTTAAGCTCACAATTCAAACGACTCATCAAATGTGGGGCTATGCTTACAATTCAAACGACTCATCAAATGTGGGGCTATGCTCACAATTCAAACGACTCATCAAATGTGGGGTTGAGCTTACAATTCAAACGACTCATCAAATGTGGGGTTAAGCTCACAATTCAAACGACTCATCAAATGTGGGGCTATGCTTACAATTCAAACGACTCGTCAAATGTGGGGCTATGCTCACAATTCAAACGACTCATCAAATGTGGGGTTGAGCTTACAATTCAAACGACTCATCAAATGTGGGGTTAAGCTTACAATTCAAACGACTCGTCAAATGTGGGGTTAAGCTTACAATTCAAATGACTCATCAAATGTGGGGTTAAGCTTACAATTCAAACGACTCATCAAATGTGGGGTTAAGCTTACAATTCAAACGACTCGTCAAATGTGGGGTTAAGCTTACAATTCAAACGACTCGTCAAATGTGGGGTTAAGCTCACAATTCAAATGACTCATCAAATGTGGGGTTAAGCTCACAATTCAAACGACTCATCAAATGTGGGGTTAAGCTTACAATTCAAACGACTCGTCAAATGTGGGGTTGAGTGAGTTCTTCACAATCTGCGTCTGCTGCACACTCTGGCGCGGAAACACGTGATGGGGACACAGCTCAATCAAGACGAACGGGTCACTCAGACCTACAATGAGACACACAGCCACTTGCATTTTGTCTGCTCGTTTGACATGTTCTCCCAGGAATGGAAAAATGTAACCCTGAATAGGATGGCATCAAAATTCTTTAATCAAAGTTGTAACCAGATTGTTTACGTTCAACTCATATAATAACTTTATTGTCCATAGAATGGAGATACACTTTCACATGGAGTATATAACATACATAGTTGCTGCTATATTAAAAACTCATGTTAGTTTTGTTGAATATAATTTGTGAAATAATTTAAACTTACCGTTGGGATCAAGGGCAAGGATGTTTCTGGCGTGCAGAACTGCAGGGAAAAAATAATTACAAAATAATATATTAAATCAATTAATAGGAATGTTTCTCATTACAATGCTGTTGTAACAACTGATTTACTTTAGCAATACTACCGAGACAGTGTCGTAATAATATCATGATGATCTAATAAAAAAGTATAACAAGGTAGATACAAAAATGTAGCCTTACATGTAGTAAATAACCAAATTGCTGAGTCTGTGAACAACGCTGCATTAGTTGACGGCTGTTGATGTTAGGTTGGTTGTGGGTAATTTGTATTTGGAATTGAATAATACAGAACATAATTTGATAAATATCCTGGCTGACAACTGACTGAAGCCTAAGGTTGTTACCAGTGTATCATTTATACAAAACTATACAATAGTATGGGAAAAATAGAAATTATGTCATTGGTGGATAAAAAGTAGTTATAAAATTAAATTGAAAAAGCATGTTTATTAAATTGTTTTGAATGGTGTAAGTGCCCGTGCTGGTCCGTTTGTATCTCTACTATTGTTAATTCAGAGCATTGCTATCAACCATTATAGTTGTTTACTGTCACCATACTGAAAAGTGCAATGCACTGATTGTTTGAATGTGACAGATTCAAGGAAGGCCACACGCACCTTCCACCAGCAACATCTCGGCGTCTGTGTTGTAGTAGGCCCTCACAGTCAGCGACCCAAACGATGTGCCGTTGTACAACTCCTGAAACACACACCAGGGGGCACTGTGCAGATGGCTGTCATAACGTTGAATCTCTCAAGAGCTTTTACAAAAGCGAAATATTAAAGTCATTGCAATTAAACACGCTACTGAATTCACCATGGCTGCAATCGGAAAGTGACCTGAATAGTGAGGAGACAGACAATGAAAATAATTTGGGTTTGGGATTGCCCAGAATGACCTTAATTGGAGCTGGCTGTAGAACTGAGGGAAAATAAAGTAAAGTTCAACAGTATAAAGATGATGCCTTACACGTTCATGCAGGGCTTTATGCAGGATCAAATTATTGCCAGTCACATGTTTTGGTGGACACGTTGATGTTAAGTGTTAAGCTAGTTTATGAACTTTCAAATGTGCCTGATGACCTGAAATGGGCTACAAACCCACATTTGACACCATTTACACTCACTTTCAAGGCATAACTAACAATATCTATGGTTTTGGAAGACCTTTTTTTTTTGCTCCTTTTTTGCCCGTCCACAACCCGTCCTCCATATTTCTACCCGTCCATATTCGATTTTACCCGTCCTAATGACGGGTGGACGGGTCTCTAGATAAAGCTATGCGTTCATGACAAAACCAGTTTATATTCAGAATATTTATTAGCATTGTCAGTGTTTTAAAACTGGCTATTTGGTCATTAAACATTTCATCAGCCATCTTTTACTATATTAAATTATGAATAGACACAAGCAATCCAAGGGTGAAGATGGAGACGTGATGTGTGTGACCTCCGTGACCTCTGTGAACTCTGTACCTGCTCATGTAATTTCTCTGTGAGGAAGGCCTCAATCACGATGCTGGTGTGAGCCTTGTTGAGTGTTAGCTGCCAATGGAGATCCTGAACACAGAATGTATCACTTTGATACTTCTATTCATACATATCAAATGTAAGAAATAATAAAACGGTGTAAATAGTTGAAATATGAAGTAACTGATGTACACTGTAAAGTAGTCTTGTCCATTTTGCAGAAACACTAAATTATCCGATTGTCACAAGTTCATTCAAGTGCACGCATGCACACATGCATTGTACACATAATGCACACATACCGATATTATTACATCAAATAAAAATGCCCTATAGTATCATAACATGATCAAATCTGGTTACAACTGTTGAAGTTCACACTTTTGTAATGATACTGACTGAAGGATACATTCTTAGGTAGCCATTCGGACAACTCAGTCCTTTATGCTTCACCCCTATAGTAATTAAGCCTGTTCATGCTACTACATTTGCGACTCATTCGAGAACTATTCAGCCATCCTACAATTATTGCATAAAGACTATTCACACACAAATATCCACTTATGACATGTTTATCAGCAAGTACTCATTTGTGCAGCTGAGTGAACTAGAGTAATGTGGAGTAACTAACATTGCAACAGGAATCACAATCTGCTTGCCTATCACCTGATGAATGGACACCAAGACACAGGCCCGGACAAACCTGGCCTCATTCATTATCATATATATATATATATATATATATATATATATATATACATATATATATATACATATGTATATATATATACATATATATATAAATACATATATATATATATATATATATATATATATATACACACATATATATATACATATATATATATATACATATATATATATATATATGTATGTATATATATATATAAGCCTAAAGGCAGCTTATGTCGACCAGTGCCTAGAGGACAGGCTTATGTAGACCAGATGTACTTTTTTATTTAATACATTTTCCAAAGATGTAAAACTGGAACATTGTTTCTAATACTAATGTTTAACACATAATGAAAGTTCATCAAAATATTTCAATAAATAAGGTATATGCAAAAAAAATCGGTCTACATAAAACCGGCGTATGCATAGATGCCGATTTATGTAGACCGGAGCAACACCGGAAGCTGCATATATTTAGTTATCCTTTTTTGCGGTAGACGCCGAATCTAGTAAACAGTAAAACAGTGTTGAGAAATGTAAACTAAGTCGAAGCCCAAGTTACGTTTGATCACGGAATGTATCGATGCGATAACAACAAAGACCAACATTTTTTAAAGACAAAATGCAAGTTTTACTAATTTACACATAATAATATAGCCTTTTGCATCAGTATGAAACATATCATACACTGAACTCGAAACTCCAACCTTTCGTCCGGTATATACCATAAATATAGATTTATAAGAACTTTGACCCGGTACACATAACCCGGCACACAATATACTCATAAATATGCACGGCACTGGAGAAAACATGCTCAAAATCACTTAAGATGTTCATTTAAAATATAATTACGCACAGTACTTCACTGTCATATGAACTGTGTGCACAAGCAATGGTACTGATCAATTCAATTGTGTTAGTTGTGAACTAACACGTCGAATCTTTATGTAGACCAGTTTTGGTCTACATAAAACAGCGGTCTACATAAGCCAGTCCTATATGCATAATCGGTCGACATAAGCTGTCTTTAGGAGTATATATATATATATATATATTATATATATATATATATATATATATATATAATAGTTTACCTCAAAAAGTCTGTTTTTCATGGTCGACATGGAGAGTCCTTTGCCGCTGGCATGGAAGAAGTCCATGAGGATCTCCAGGGCGCTGTAGAGACGCTCAAAGAACCAGGAGAGCTTCTGAGGACACACGACGTACACACTCTAGCTTATTTGTGTATCTTTATCACAGAAATATTTCATATTATATATCACATGTTACTTTTAGTGAACTGATTGTTTAGCTTACGTGAACTAGTGTGGACAACGCAGGATGCAAAGACAAACTTCAGCACAGTCAATAGATATTATGACAGTAGAACCTCACTCATAAGGCACCCTTCGAATGGGGTCAGAATGACCTGAATACACCAGTTGTAACAGCAGAAATAATTTGGAACTGACTTTGGATGACCTTGACTTAACTGCACCCAAAAGTGTCTTGGTTTGACACTACAAAACAATATAAATGATGTATACACAAATAAAAATTAGTGATACAATTGTGACTATGGCTTTCATATAACAAATCTTTATCTCCCCAAACACTTACCACCTCCTCAGTCCCCAACACCCCAGATATCTCCTCTATCTTCCCAAACACCTACCAACTCCTCCGTCTCCAACACCTCAGATATCTCCTCTATCTCCCCAAATACTTACCACCTCCTCAGTCTCCAACACTTCAGATATCTCCTCTATCTCCCCAAATACTTACCACCTCCTCAGTCTCCAACACTTCAGATATCTCCTCTATCTTCCCAAACACTTACCACCTCCTCAGTCTCCAACACTTCAGATATCTCCTCTATCTCCCCAAATACTTACCACCTCC
Organism: Oasisia sp. SBJ-2009; assembly: GCA_964017155.1. Classification (NCBI taxonomy): domain Eukaryota; kingdom Metazoa; phylum Annelida; class Polychaeta; order Sabellida; family Siboglinidae; genus Oasisia; species Oasisia sp. SBJ-2009. The sequence continues at coordinate 39,649,579 of OZ024858.1, forward strand.
TCAGTCTCCAACACTTCAGATATCTCCTCTATCTCCCCAAATACTTACCACCTCCTCAGTCTCTCCAACACTTCAGATATCTCCTCTATCTTCCCAAACACTTACCACCTCCTCAGTCTCCAACACTTCAGATATCTCCTCTATCTTCCCAAACACTTACCACCTCCTCAGTCTCCAACACCTCAGATATCTCCTCTATCTTCCCAAACAGTTACCACCTCCTCAGTCTCCAACACTTCAGATATCTCCTCTATCTTCCCAAACACTTACCACCTCCTCAGTCTTCAACACTTCAGATATCTCCTCTATCTTCCCAAACACTTACCACCTCCTCCGTCTCCAACACCTCAGATATCTCCTCCAACACTTCCACCCAGATGGAGTCGAGGATGCGCTTGAAGTTGGAGGACAGCAGGTTTGTGTTGAGAGTGAGCAGGTTGCTGTCCAGGTAGTTCAGAAGGTCACTGATCGCCTGAAGTAACACAGAAGTGTGACAACACACAGCAGTATTGAAATAATGCTATAGTAAATGGGATGAAGGGAATTTATTTCCATATAAGCATCAAGGTTTAGGTTTTGTGTTTCGCTAGTTCACTGCACAGAAATACTTATCCCATCTGCAGTTACAAATAACCTAACTTGTTCTTTTCAATTATACAGGTATTGCCCTTTCTGCATAGAATTGACCCAAAATTATGTTTTCAACTGAATCAATTATCCAAAGGAGAGTAGCATCCTTTCCGAGAACTTTCAGTGAATAAACGAAAGAATGAATAAGAAAGAGGAGAAATTGTAATAAGGCTATTTGTTGTGGATGTTCCATGCGATTCAACCAGTTGTGATGAGAGTACGTGACTGGGTTATTGTCGTAAATATGATTGCATTACCTCATCTGGGGGCAACTTCTCCGGGGCCCAACACAAGTGAAACACGTCTTTCTTAATGTCTGGTCTCATCTGAAAGGAAAGAACAGTTTCAATACCTCCGACAGCAAGGTCCTTTCATACTGAATATGAATCATTTACAGTGTCTTGCTCTATTACAACCATGTGTTGCTGATGCACCCCAATGCTTCTGCATAAGAGTAAGTATTTTAAATTGTGACCTTTTGAATTTATAAGCACCACCCTGGCTATAACATGGCACCATCTTCATTGCTGGATGATAAATACACGCATCAATTACTATGAAATTACTAACAATAAATAAAACAAATGACAAATCCCAACATTATCCATTTTCTTTTAAAGACATAAGACATAAAATACTGTAAAAGTAATTTTTCTATAGCCTGGTATCCAGTCTTACCATATCACTTTACACCTCACTCCGAGGCAGACCTGTTTGTACAAAAACAATCCCGACTTCTCTGGGAAGCATTCAGCCACCCAGCAGCTATTTAGCCGTCCACCCACACACAAATAACTGCCACAGTTCTATAATAACGCGCTGACTCATCCACACAAGTGACTCAGAGTAACACAGATTCATCGAATTGGACTGGCAGTACGACGATTGATCACAGCATCTCTCGAGTGACAGTCTGACGTTTGGAATGAGGTCGATGACGTACCTTGTCAGCGACTCGATCTACGACGTGTTTGATCTTGTGGATCATCTCGTCGTCGGTGGCACTGACAGTGCCCATGAGTGCGAGTCGTGCCGCCTTGCTGCTCTTCTCACCCTGCGTCTTCTCTACGGCGAAGATGATGTCTGAGAACTTGAGGGCATCAGGCAGAGGCTTGAGAGAGCGACGCACCTGCTCAATGTCGTTGATGGTGATACACAGCTGTAACAGACACATTGGTGTAACACAGCTGTAACAGACACACTGGTGTAAAACAGCTGTAACAAACACACTGGTGTAAAGCAGCTGTAACATATACACTGGTGTAACACAGCTGTTACAGACACACTGGTATAATGCAGCTGTAACATACACACTGGTGATACACAGCTATAACATACAAACTGGTGTAACACAGCTGTAACAAACAGACTGGTGTAACACAGCTGTAACATACACACTGGTGTAACACAGCTATAACATACAAACTGGTGTAACACAGCTGTAACATACAAACTGGTGTAACAAAGCTGTAACGTACACACTGGTGATACACAGCTATAACATACAGACTGGTGTAACACAGCTGTAACACACAAACTGGTGTAACACAGCTGTAACATACAAACTGGTGTAACACAGCTGTAACATACAAACTGGTGTAACACAGCTGTAACATACACACTGGTGATACACATCTGTAACGTACAGACTGGTGTAATATAGCTGTAACATACAGACTGGTGTAACACAGCTGTAACATACAAACTGGTGTAACACAGCTGTAACATACACACTGGTGTAACACAGCTGTAATATACAAATTGGTGTAACACAGCTGTAACATACAGACTGGTGTAACACAGCTGTAACATACAAACTGGTGTAACACAGCTGTAACATACACACTGGTGATACACAGCTGTAACATACAAACTGGTGTAACACAGCTGTAACATACAGACTGGTGTAACACAGCTGTAATATACAAACTGGTGTAACACAGCTGTAACATACAGACTGGTGTAACACAGCTGTAACATACAAACTGGTGTAACACAGCTGTAACATACAGACTGGTGTAACACAGCTGTAACATAGACTGGTGTAACACAGCTGTAACATACAAACTGGTGTAACACAGCTGTAACAGACACACTGGTGTAACACAGCTGTAACAGACACACTGGTGTAACACAGCTGTAACATACACACTGGTGTAACACAGCTGTAACATACAGACTAGTGGTACACAGCTGTGACATACAAACTGGTGATACACAGCTGTAACATACACACTATTGAAATGCAGCTGTAACATATACAATTGTTGTGTGACAGTTATACAGTTGTAACATAGAGTGATAAAACAAACAAACAAACACACACACACACACACACACACACACACACCACACACACACACGCCACACACACGCCACACACACACACACACACACCACACACACACACACACACACACACACACCACACACACACCACATACACACACACACACACACACACACCACACACACACACACACACACACACACCACACACACACCACACACACACACACACACACACACACACACACACACCACACTCACACCACACACACACACACACACACACACACACACCACACACACACACACACACCACACACACACCACACACACACACACACACACACACACACACACACACCACACACACACACACCACACACACACACACCACACACACACACACACACACACCACACACACACCACACACACACACACACCACACACACACCACACACACACACACACACACACACAAACACTGACACATACACACACAAACAAACAAACACACACACACACACACACACACACACACACAAACACTGACACATACACACACACACAAACACACGCACACATACAAACACTGACACATACACACACAAACATACACACACACAAACATACACACACACAAACATACACACATACACACACACACACAGAGACACACACACAGAGACACACACACAGAGACACACACACAGACACAGACACAGACACACACAAACACACACAAACACACACAAACACACACAAACACACACACACACCTGTTCAGTGATGTCGAACTGTCCCACTTCATCGTAGTAGCCCGAGGCCTTCAGCTTGGCGTGGATCAGGTCGGCGTAGTACACAGCTCCCTCACACAGGTCCTAGGGGCAGGCAAGGTCTTACAAACTTGTATTTTTATATAATATAACTAACTTTTGCTAACATTGAAACTGTACAGAAGCCTGATGGTGCCACGGTGAAAATATGTTTTTCTGACAGCCGCCACTTAATTATCTGGCGGACGCCACTTAATTATTTGGAGGCCGCCACTTAATCAGCTGCCAGATAATTAAGTAGCGGCAGTCAGAAAAATATATATTCACAGTGGCACCATCGGGCTTCCATAAAACTGTCGTCCCATGTGCTATTTAAATTTTGCATGGTATGTATTATGATTATCCCTAAATGTCTATAAATATAAGCAAAACTATTGTAACATCAATCAAAAACTGGCCAATTTTTATTGGTGACACAAAAATCCAGAAATGGATGTTCTAAATACATGCCATGGTATCAATATATTGCATTACTGGCCGAGATTAATCACTTAATCGTTTCTACCCTAGTGGTCACCATTGTCCAAACAGTGCTGCCCTCTAGTGTGTGGCATCAACACACCTTAGTGATTTGGATGACAAATGGAATGGCTCCGATGTGGTCTGGCCAATCCATGCTCCGCCAGAACTCTATGATCTGTAAATCGAGAATCAACAACACCAAACATTGTGAAAGAGAAGCACAAAACTGAATGTGTCCTAATAACAGAACAGCTTGGACAACAAATCATACGGATCGACCAACATGTATCTCATACAAGAAGGAAAACATACCACGTCATTCCATGTGGTGCCGTTCTTGTGTAGCATTTACCCTGTACTTACTTTTACTTATCCTCTTTGTCCCCCGTGGGACATAAGCCTCATAAGGCCACAACAATGTTTCGCCACAAGGTCCTGTCTTTGGCTGAGGCCTGAGCCTGTGCCCCGTCATAAATGTTGTCTAAATGACAATTTACCAACACATTATGTGCGTAGATGTGAGTCTGATGGGTGTCAACCCGGGATGTGTGTCTGATGGGTGTCAACCCGGGATGTGAGTCTGATGGGTGTCAACCCGGGATGTGAGTCTGATGGGTGTCAACCCGGGATGTGAGTCTGATGGGTGTCAACCCGGGATGTGAGTCTGATGGGTGTCAACCCGGGATGTGAGTCTGATGGGTGTCAACCCGGGATGTGAGTCTGATGGGTGTCAACCCGGGATGCTCAGGATCACGCCATTGGAGAAAGGCAGTTGGGAGGAAGATGAACCCAGCACCGCCTGGAGACTCCACTGTTAATGTTGATGCCAAGAGATTGTTGATGAAGAGGGGTGTACACTACAAGAGCAGTTGAATGCATTAGATAACTTAGGTCTTAGGTGGTTTACCTCCAAACAGCCCAAACTTGGGCTAACACAGGAGTTGTCCTCTAGAATTAGTGAGTCCGGCCACTACAGGTTACACTTTTACCCCCTGTGTGGGATCTCTTACTTCCCTGACATAGACACCAGATAGAAGGGACCACCGGCGTTTAGTGTCTCTTCCGAAAGACAGGCAAATGTGGGGTGAACGAAATTGCCTTAAGTTTCGAAACGGCGGTAGGTTGGATTGAACCACCGTCCCCTCGACTGACAGTCTGGCGGTCTACCACGCGACCACCGCTCTCCATACAGACTGGCCTTGTACAGGTGTCGCCACCTACCTGTCCAAAGCAGCAGGCCACGTCCACAGCAGACGTGCTCTGTTTCACTTGACCTTCGACCTGACCCACCTGGAGATTAAGAACTGTAGTGATCACGCAGAAGACACAAGGAAACATCAAGCAATATGTCTGTCCCTCGTTCTTGTTATGGTAATTAGTATAACCTGACCATAACTGAGCTTGCGTGTTGTCTGTAGTGGTGCAGTTAGTGCACTGGATCGGCCTCCAAACTCTTGACTAAGAATATTTGCATTCGAATTCTGTGCCGTTGTGTCAAACTGTGAGCAAATGTTTCCACTCTATATTGCTCCAGTTCACTCAGTTGTATGAGTGAGTACCTGACTACAGACAGTAGTGTATATTTTTGTACAAATAGCATCTGCACATTAATTGCAGTATGGCCAAATACATCCTGGAGAAGCTGAGATGGTGTTCTATTGAAGAACAGGTCTGTCAATAAGTCATGTGTAAAGTGTTTTCAGCAATCTTGAGGATTGGATACTGCGCTGTATAAGAACTTGCCCTTTACTTTCCATTCCCATGCACTCACTTTGTCCAGTTCGACGGCTGCTTTGATCCTCTTGATGGCCTTGTACTTGGAGATGTTGATCCAGCGCTGTATTGGCACGTTGTACCAGCGGTAGTACTGTGTGATGGTCAGTCCATCTCTCTCACTGACCACACACAGGTAGAGTTAGACAAGGTAGAGTTAGACACAGACAGTACAGAGTACTACAGACTGTGTAGACAGGCCTTTACTAGTTTGGTTCGTCTGAAAGTCTTATAGATGTTCTGAAATGTTATGGCTGTCTTTCCTGCCGACTGTCCCGTCCCGGCTAGCTGAACCCTGTTGACTATCCCATCTCTGCTCCCTGTCCCTACGCCCTCTCCCTGCTACAGAACCCTCCCTCCCACTACATCCTCCATTGGCTGTGTCCCACCAGCCATCTACCCACTACTCGTTTCCGACTACATTTCTCCCCCTTTGCTCCTCCTACTTCCCCCGGCTGTCTCCCACTGTCTGCCTTATTCTGTCGTCCTTGCTCCCTGCCCCCTGGTTTGTGCCCCCTCACCCCCTGCCCCTGCCCCCTCACCTGGCGGGCAGGTTTTCCTTGAGGTCACAGAACTCGTGTAGAGTGAGGTAGAGCTCAAACAGGTGCATGCCCATCTGTTCCGCGCATACATGCTCCGCGCGGATGTCGTCCACCTCGGGCACGGAGAACTGCACGTGCTCCAACTTCTTCGTCATGTCCTCCCCCAGCTGTGGCGGCAACACAACGTCACACACACTGGCTTACTGGGCACCTGGCTATAGGGGACACCTTTCTAATGAGGACACTTTTAAAAGACCCGGATGAATGGTTGCAGGTTCACTGCCTAGCTACAGTAGGCACCTGGCAAAAATGGACAGGTGTTATATAGTGTATGTGTGTGTGTGTGTGTGTGTGTGTGTGTGTGTGTGTGTGTGTGTGTGTGTGTGTGTGTGTGTGTGTGTATATATATTATAAACTTCAAGACTGTATAAATTCACACACAGTATGTACCTTACAAATTTACAAAAAGCAATGTATACCTAGTGTATGTTTTCAGCCACCTATTATTTCTGGGTACAAATATACACAATACAATTTTTTGTAGTCACTGTTTGGACGACAACAATTTTTTTAGTTTTGCATGGCATGCTTTCAGATATCCGAGAAAGAAATATTATGTGTCCACCTATATAGTCATTGTGGTACCTAGGGGAACTCCGTACACTCTATATACAGCAGTGTGTTTTGGGCCACCTTCTTGGAGTGAATATGAAAATGATTACATACAATTTTAATATATCTGAATTTAGAATCTTTGTGACTGATGACAAGAATGGAAATATTTTGATACATTTCAATATGGACAATTTGTTGGTTACAAATATCACCCAGCTTGCCAGTTATTACATTGTTTTCCTGAAATATAAATGTGACCTGCACCATGAAATTAGTCTGATTGCAATTATCTTCATTTGTTAGTTGTTGCTAATAAATAAAAGAGGGCAACAAAGTATACAGTTGTTATTCTCCTGATACTCACAGAAAAATAGTGGTTTCAAATTTCTTGTTTTGAGTACTTATAGACAATTCTGAACAAAATGTATTCACAGAATAGAACATTTACATTACTTTTTAGTTGCAATAAAAGTCACCAAACCACCTACGTAAATCCTTTTGACTGAATATTTGGGATGTATTTAAAATGACAGTAATAGAATAATGACATGCATTTGATGGTGGTAATTTTCCTTTCATGTTACATATATTATTTAAATTTTAACACTCTAAATACACTGCATTGTCACCATTTGGAAGACATTTTAAATGTGGCAATATTTATACATTACTATCACATGAGTATATTAATTGTAAATAACTGATTTCTATTGTTTTGTGACATTTCCTGTTATTATCACTGAAAATAACATTTAATTCCATTCTGTATTTAAGGGTCTTAAATGCACTGTGTGCGTGCGTATGTGCATGCAGGCATGCGTGTGTATGTTGCAAGTGTGCATCAAATCATATGCATGCTTGCATGTTAATATTTATACATCTGTATAGCCATAGGTAACGTCATTATAACACACATGAAGTAGAAATAACTTTAACAAACATGTGCAGTTGCCAGTGCTGTTAAAGGTGCAGATATTCCTAATATTTTGCACTAAAATAGTGAGTACAAATCACGGGCAGTGTTTAAGAAACATCAAAAATAAACAGTGCAGCGTAATCCAAGTTAAACTTGTTAAATTCCAACTTTGAGTGTAGGAATGCTACAAGCAGTCATATTTATCACAAACCAACAGTCACACAAACTGTCAGCCTGTATCTTACTAAGGAACTATAGCTCCAATGTTCAACTAAGACAGCATGCATAAATGTCTATAGCTCGATCAAAAGAAGTTTGTGATATGATGATACTACACGTATGTGTGTGACTATTAAGTACATAATTATCATCATATAATTCAGCCATCATTATTTTTGCAAATGGTTTTTCAAATGGTTACACACAGAGTAACACAGACTGGAAATCTTTACAGAAAGCTACACTTCAGATAACATTCTAAGTGGGTCGTATGAACTACACTGTACTAGATAATTTTCAGAATATGAGCATTGTATAATTTCCATACAATTGTTTTATATGCTAAACCAAGCACACTTAAACACAATATTAGACAGACCTGGATTACTCCTCCCAAGTAATCCATTATTACTGATAGGGATAATAAAACTTATTTAATTAATATTTAATAATAATATTTTATTGTCATTTGTCTTAATAAAAATGCTCATATTAAGAAAATTACATACAAAATAGGCCCCAAATTTAGATGTCATATACTTTTTTCTTTGAGATTGACCAATACAACACAGATGCTGCCAAAAACAATGACTAGAACTAGTTCTTCATATGCAATGAGTCGTGAAAAAGACAATTGCACAGGAATAGAAGAAATTTTGAATTCCTATGTTTAATTTGAGTTTCCCCCATTGGCTATTTGCAAAAGGAAAAGTGTGGAAATGTGTAGAAAAGGAAAGAAAACTAAAAAAGCTGTTATATAACCCGACCTCCTCCCGAAGGTCACTTTTGACATCTGGGGTCAGCTGGAGGTCAAACAACAAATGCGGAACAAGATGAAGACATCAGTAAAGACGATTACACACAAGACAGTACACCTCTACCACCAAAGACAGAACCACTAATTAACTTACATTGATCAGATAAATTCTGTTTGAGAATAACTGATAATGACAATATATAAATGCTCTTAGGAGGCACCTTCCATTTTAGTTTACACTGTAAATAACAGCAAGTGTACATAGCGGTTTAATTGCATATCATAATCAGAAAATTTGATATTTCAGCAAGATATTGCTTAAAGAATGCGTCTTTGCTCAAATAAATGAAGTTCTGGAATTTCTGCTCAAACAAAACCAATGGCTTTTGTAGGATTTTTTCTTTTTACAGCATAGAGCCTAGCAGTATTGTCTGATTGATTTAAACATTTACCATATGAGTGATTATGTATACAAATAGCAATTTACTTACCAATTTGTCGAGTTGCTTGTAGACAATTTGAAAATAGTCTATCTGTAGAATCCTACAAGACACAATATTTTATTAAAATAAGCGTCTATTCTATAAAACAATATGGGTGTCTGCCAGTGTATCCACATCTATCCACATCAGTGTTGATTGTTTGGGGCTGTCATTTCCTTTTTGACCCATTGGAGTGGTGCTTTTTATTTCTAGGGATCTTGGGGGTCACAATATTAAAGAGGTACTTGTCTGTCTTAGCTTATTACATGTGGGGCTGAAATGTTATACAAGATCTATATGGGCCATTTGGGTTGTTCGCATGTTGCTTTTCCCCCCAAATTTTTTGAGTGTACGGATCTTGGATCACATTAACTGTGAAGATTACATTAACAGCCACGATTACATTAACTGTGAAGATTACATTAACAGTAAGGATTACATTAACTGTGAAGATTACATTAACAGCTAGGATTACATTAACTGTGAAGATTATAATAACAGCAAGGATTACATTAACTGTGAAGATTACATTAACAGTAAGGATTACATTAACTGTGAAGATTATAATAACAGTAAGGATTACATTAACTGTGAAGATTACATTAACAGTAAGGATTACATTAACTGTGAAGATTACATTAACAGTAAGGATTACATTAACTGTAAAGATTATAATAACAGCAAGGATTACATTAACTGTGAAGATTACATTAACAGTAAGGATTACATTAACTGTGAAGATTACATTAACAGTAAGGATTACATTA
>OZ024858.1:39662365-39732365 GCA_964017155.1 Oasisia sp. SBJ-2009
GCGAGAGACTGTGAGAGACAGTGAGAGACTGTGAGAGACAGCGAGAGACAGCGAGAGACAGCGAGAGACAGCGAGAGACAGCGAGAGACAGCGAGAGACAGCGAGAGACAGAGAGAGACAGCGAGAGACAGCGAGAGACAGCGAGAGACAGCGAGAGACAACGAGAGACAGCGAGAGACAGCGAGAGACAGCGAGAGACAGCGAGAGACAGCGAGAGACAGGGAGAGACAGTGAGAGGCAGTGAGAGACAGTGAGAGACAGTGATGTGGTGACAGACCTGAGGAGGAAGACGAGTCTGACGTGGGCTGCCTTGTTGGCGGGAGGGTACACCTCCCTCTGTCTCCCGATCAGCCCCAGGCCGTACTCAGTGAAGGCCTGGAAGGACTGACCTAGAGCCTCCTCCTGACACACGACACAACACATTAGACATGACACTAGGAGCTGTAGAACACAACAGTTGTCACAGTAGAGTGAACAGACCAATGGATAGTAACAATAAATGTCATATGTAGCAGCTCTCCCCAAAACACGTGTTCACAGTGTTTTCAATCAAATCTGTTTAAGAAATAATTAAAACAAACAGTAGTCATAAATAAGTAACTAGTAATTAACAAACATAAATATAAAAAATGTGTTAATATATATGCACACACACATATATATGTATATATGTATATATATATATATATTATAATATTAATAAATCAACTGAGAAAACTTACATCAAATATTTGAAATTTTGACATATCTGTTAAGTATTGAGCCATGCTGCAATTACTGTACAAAACTCATCTATCACATTGTCACTTCATACAAGTGACTGAACTGGGGATACCTGGGCTCAGTCCGAGACCTGTCTACCTGTCTACAAGACTGACAGGCGACTGGCCACCATAAGTAACAGTATCTGATAAGATAGGTAGAATTGAGGCAATCTGGTCTGTAGAGTAACCAAGAGTTGCAAGTGTAGGGGTCCACATGACTGACAGCACTACTGCTAATGGGATCAAATGGCTCAGTATTTGTGAACTAAGCTGCTGAAAATGACATTAGTTTTCATTGAAAAACAAAACTGGCCAATTATGGCAACAGCTGTGTAGCATTTGCCTCAGTACAGTACCCAGTAGACACAGGAGACGGCTAGTTACGTGACACTGGTGTCATGCTTAGTTAAAGACTTGCTGGGACAACACCACGGAGCCACTTGTAGGAGCTGTTCTTGAGGACATGTGCTTTACCAATGGAACAGAAGACCAGGGGGTGTTCAATGTTGTTTTTTCAATTTATATGACGTTTATGGAAGATTAAACAAACGTTTTAGTATTATCTATTGGTAAGATCACATACCATACGGAATACCGGGTTTTCAAAGCACGTTTCAAAACCGTATAAAAATACCAGTTCAACAGTACAAAGTTCTAACAGTGGCTGTCACTGACGTGGATTGGTTCCAGTTATTAGGTTCCGAAGCAAAACATTATTTATTAATTCCAGATTGGCTAACAGCCTCTGGGAGCAGCGTGTTTCCCACCTCATCCCTCGAGAGGTCGGCCTGCTCCCACTTCTCATCCAGGTCCTCCAGGAGCTTGAGGAGCAGGGTCCAGTCAAACGGGTGCTCCCGGTGCTTGCGACTGTACGCCATCCACCGACTGAAACACACAACACTGCACTCAGACCACCATCACATCACACACACAGCACTGTACGCCATCCACCGACTGAAACACACAGCACTGCACTCAGACCACCATCACATCACACACACAGCACTGTACGCCATCCACCGACTGAAACACACAACACTGCACTCAGACCACCATCACATCACACACACAGCACTGTACGCCATCCACCGACTGAAACACACAACACTGCACTCAGACCACCATCACATCACACACACAGCACTGTACGCCATCCACCGACTGAAACACAACACACTGCACTCAGACCACCATCACATCACACACACAGCCCTGTACGCCATCCACCGACTGAAACACAACACACTGCACTCAGACCACCATCATGTACACACACAGCAAGGAGCTCCCCGTGGGTAGGCTCTTATACAGCCCAGTGACCCGTCCTTGTGACCGGTGAGAGCATTTTATTACTCTCTGGCAGACCTCTTTAATGGCGCACCCTCTCAACTTCTCTCTTTGTGAAGAATTCATCCATGCTGCAAATACTACACAAAACCAATGTCTACAGCCAGGTGTTCGTTCACACAAGAGTATGGAGCAAGGCAACATAAACAAACAAATATGTCCAGTCTAAAAATGGCAATAAAGGACTACAAAACAAGAACTCTGGGATCGTTCTTTGTGCGTTCTACTCCTCTAGCAGATTCAAGGTTTAACAAGGTTTAACAAGGTTTAACAAGGTTTAACAAGGTTTAACAAGGTTTAACAAGGTTTAACAAGGTTTAACAAGGTTTAACAAGTTGCCGTCCAGAACCAAGCTCCAGACGGCATGTGAACAAGGAAGCCTATGGCTTATCGAGTGTTCACTTAAAAATTATAAATATACAATATTATAAAATACACTAAAATGCTACTAATTAAAATACAGTGTCTCTAAAAATACATAAGTAAAAAAATGTATACGTTTTCTCTAAAAAAATATACAAGTAAAATAAATAAATACATAAAATATCCTACAATAACACAATTTTTTATAATAATAAATTAATTTAAATAAATATATGAATATATAATTTAATCAGTATTAAAATAATTTCTAAAACATTTAAGTGTTCAACCTAGGTATAGCCCGCCCTTGCCAGATAATTATCAATTTTATTTTGAAACATATTTACGCTGCTGGCATTTACACAATCATGACTTAAATTATTCCAATCAGTTATTGTTCTCTGGGAGAAGGAGAATTTTCTTTTATCTAATCTAGAGTATGGCTTGACTAAGGCTGCCTTATGCCCCCTTGTCACACTATCTTCTTTTAGTTTGAAAAAAATGTTGCTATCAATATCTTCATATCCATTCAATATCTTAAAAACTTCTATTAGCTCTCCTCTTAATCTTCTAGTTTCTAATGTTGTCAATCTACATTCTAACAGGCGTCTTTCATAGGATAAATGTTTAAGTTCTGGAATTAGTTTAGTTGCCCTCCTTTGAATTCTTTCAAGTTTATCAATGTCTTTCTTTTGATATGGCCTCCATGCCTGAATGCAATATTCTAAGTGTGGCCTAACGGCTAACTATTGCCTTGTACAATGGTATTATTAAAGTATTATCCATATATGTGATGTTTCTTCTAATTAATCCTAAAATTTGATTTCCTTTTGCAACGGCAAGTACACATTGCTCTGAAACTGTCATGTCGGCACTAACTGTAACTCCAAGTCCTTTTCTTTTACACTTGTGCCTAATATAGTATTACCCATAAAGTATTCTTTGCTCACATTACCATGTCCAATGTGGATGCATTTACATTTACCAAAATTAAATAACATCTGCCATTTTTCAGACCATTTTACTAACTTGGTTCGATCATCTTGTAAAGTTTCTTTATCTGTATCAGTTTTCACAGTTCTGAACACTTTTGTGTCGTCTGCAAATTTAAGTACTTTACTTGATAAGTCATCATCTAAATCATTTATAAATATCAAAAACAGTATTGGTCCCAACACCGACCCCTGTGGAACTCCACTCAAAACTGGTTTCCAGTTTGATATCTCCCCCTCTACTATTACTCTCTGTCTTCTATCTGTCAACCATGCCTGTATCCAATTTACCATACTTTCCCCTATACCATAGGCTTTTAATTTAATTAACAGTCTTTGATGTGGCACTTTATCGAATGCTTTCTGGAAATCTAAGTATACTACATCCACCGGTGAACCATCATCTACCCACTTAGTAATATCTTCTAAAAAACATAAGAGATTGGTTAGACAAGACCTAGCTTTTAGGAACCCATGTTGAGATTTAGTTATTCATTTGTTTTTTACAAGAAAGTCTACCATGTGGTCTCTAATAAATGTTTCTAATAATTTGCATAATACTGATGTTAAGCTCACTGGTCTATAATTTTCTGTCTTACTCCTCGAGTGATTCATTCACACAAACACAATATCAATTGATATGGGAAGCATTAAGCCATATTACAATAATTATTGAGCAGAAAATATTCATTCATGCAATTCCACTAATGTCTTCAGCCAGAGACTCATGCATGAAGTGGTGTGATGAAACTGTCCTGTTTTCGAATCCTTGCTTAATAATTATTTAGATATCTCAACAATCAGCACATGAATTGAAATTGCATTTTACATAGAATTAATGTGTGTATAAAATACGCTATTGAAATTTCTGAGTTGCAAATTGGTTAATGTAAAAGAAGAGGTTAGGTAAATGAAACACTTAGGACCTGAGGGTTTACTTGGCAGTCTTAGCTGTGGTTGACCTTGGCTTGACTGCTCAAAGCAGGGGTTGTGAATATTAGTTGCTGGCCTGTCCACACCTGGGTTGGGGGGTGGGGTGGGGTGGGGGGGGGGGGTGGGGGGTTGACTCACCAGACCGACTGCTGTACTTCTGTGATGTCCCCCTGGATGGCATGTTGATGTAGGACGGTTGTGGCAGCCTTTGAGAGCTCCCCCGTCCACCGGAACACCTCGTACTGTAAGCATGAAAAGAAAATTATAGTTAACTCCTGCGTTAGCCCAGGTTTGGGTTGTTTGGAGTAAACTACCTGACTGAAACCTGACCACCAATGAGACTCTCGCAAACATTCTACAGACACTGTAAGATATACAAATTGTGTCTGGCACTTTGGGTTCCCGTTGCAGTTAATTGGGGTCTAAAGAGTGACCAGGAGGGTGAGCTCCTGGGTTTTAGTTTTTATGTAATTTTATGTTATTATGACTAAAATACATACATTGAAGGTATGCCGCCTGCCAAATTATTGTAGTATAATTTAGCTTATGCCAAATTATGATTAGTTATTTTATTAAGAGTGTGACAACATTCGCACTTCGAAGGTGATCATAATGATAAACAAAACCACCTGTTTGAATAACAAGCTTCATTGGCAATAACGAAAAGGTGGACTGACTTAACCAGAACATTTTCTGATGTTCAGCGATCCCACATTTGAGACACGAGACTTCCTGCTACAAACAACCACACTGGATCACTCTGGCCAGTTGAGCAGACACGCCCTTTAAACCTTTAAACCTCAACCGGTTTCATCCCCGAGCTGCCTCCAGTACGTGGGCCACCAGACGTCTCACCTTGAACTTGCGCAGTTCGTACTCGATGAAGACACAGATGAGATCCTCGTGTTGACGGATGTCGTTCCAGTTGTCCTCCTCCGAGTATCCTCGGTCCTCCCGTGTAGCCAGGGCCAGGGACAGGCAGATGGATCCCTCGATGTTGGACCGGGACGAACGGCCCTCCAGGTTGTACCACGCTGTCTCGCCCGTCGACGGGATGTCCTGCGAGAGAAAACACAAAAGTAAATATTGAATGTATTGTTCATGTAATTTAACTTACTTTGGAGCTTAATTGTCGATGATGAGTACGACGTTTCGACCCATCAGCTATGGACCTTGTTCACGTACTGGTGTCAAGTGTGTTGCGTGTCCATGAAGAACACAAAAATACTGACCCGTGAATCCAACTGGCGCAAGAGAAAAGTGAAGGAGGCCATATACATCAGACAGAGAGCCCCTACCATGAACAAAGATCAGGGCTACCATCTGCCTGCCATCTACAACCAAATTATCTGAGGCAACACACGTGACACCAGTACATGAACAAGGCCTGTAGATGACGGGTCAAAACGTTGTACGCATCATCGACAATTAAGCTCCAAAGCAAGTTAAATTATACTACAATAACAAGTAAAGGCAAGTTCTTATATAGGGCAGTATCTACTCCATATCCAGTCCACACGACTGAACACTGAACTATTTTCTAGTTCGAGTTATTATTATTAAAAGAAGGCTCTCGTGTTAGTGACATGTTGTCTTAATGGGAATCTCTTTCACCATTACATATATGTTAAATCTGTCAATATGTACATTTATTATCAAAAATAAATAAATAAATAAATAAATCTGTCAGTCAATCTGTCTGATCAAGGTGTTTTGCACTTTCCTCCCTGGCAGATGTGTTCAATCAAACCCTGTCTTGACTTCTATGGGAAGAATTCAGCATCACTGTAATTACTGCACAAACACTATTCATACACATTCACTATGTACAGTCTATAGTCAGATACTCATTCACACAGCTGAGTGATCTGGAGCAATGTAGAGGGAATCAACTACACCAAAGTTGAACACAGCAGCGCACGATTCAAATCCAGGTTCTCTTAGCCAAGAACTAAGAGAACTTTTACAGTCCAAAGATGATATACCTAGTTGTCTGCATCCCTTCTCTGCACCAAATTACTATCATGTAGAACTTGTGACATGAAAATTATAGTGACAGTAAAACATTTACATAAATTTTATATGAAACCAGTGCTATAGAAACTTAATCAGGATTTCTTCAGGTACATTTTATTCAATTCTTTTCTTTTCTGTTGCTAGCATATTCAAATATTAGATTTCTTCAGGTATGTTTTCTTTTCCTTTGTGTTGCTAGCATTGTCAAATAGTAAATAAAACAAAAGATGTCTATCACAACACAGACTATTCTAACGACACATACGTCGAGTCGAATATTGAGCGAGCCGAGGAAATCATCAACACTGTCCCTGCTACTGGTGCGAGCTGATTGGGCGATCTGTTTGAAGTAACGGCCCAGACCCTTCAGACCCTGAACCTCATTGAGGGTCTTGGCAGCATCGAACACGGAGAATTCATCATCGTGGTCCCTGAGACAAGACATATGTCACACAGCATTTACAAAAATTATATATCCTTCATGTGACATGTTGCCTATTAAAGTCATGGAACAACTTGAGGTGCATTTGCATATTCTGTTGTATATTTTGATGACATTTTGACACTGAAAATTGTTTTCTACAGACCATCTCAGCATTGTGATGTCCGATATGAGACTAAATTACTTTAATTTAGTGTCAGCTTTGACCCACACCTCCCAGACGACGGTCGACCCTGTCATTTGAACCCAGTAGCTTTAGTGGCTATAATGTTACATGGTTTTGCAGGGAGCCATGTCTGATCGCTTATTTAAAGAGGGACTGAATCACTTGAATAACCATTGCCCGCACATAAGAACATACCATATAGAGGATATGTGATCATGATTTGATGAGCCAAACCTGGATATCATTGACCACGGGGCACTGCTAATGTTACGCACAAGCTGCATTTAATTTGACTGGCTCCTAACTACTCAATGAACATATTCCGAT
This sequence comes from Oasisia sp. SBJ-2009, assembly GCA_964017155.1. NCBI lineage: Eukaryota > Metazoa > Annelida > Polychaeta > Sabellida > Siboglinidae > Oasisia > Oasisia sp. SBJ-2009. Next base: position 39,669,716 of record OZ024858.1, read on the forward strand.
TTAGTTCATGTTCTTATATTTAGGCTATGGTTGTTTCAGTGTTTTAGAGTTTCAGCCCCCCCCCACCCCTTTAAATCACAAGTGTTGTGGAGGTTCATTTGAAACAATAGGAGATACTACATAGATTTGTGTATTTTGAGAATCCATAAAAACAATCCTTGGCCATAAAAGGCTAAGATGTTGGCCAGCCAGGCAGCGGCAGCCATGAACTGGAGAAATAAAATAATGTGTACTCTCTACTACGGTCACTTTCTGGACTGGGCGAAAGCGACCTGAATATCAGGGGACCACATTAGCAAGACTAATTGCATGTAGTTCACTTGAGAGAAATAGTATGGCGACCTTTATTGAGAGGTGTGTGCAATACAGAGAAGACTGTAGAGGGATGTTCCACTGTTTGATCAGCAGAGAGAACAGTGAAGGCACCAGTCCCAGACAAAAAAACATGTTAGTAGTTTTGCAATGATTACATCAGTGGATGCTAAATAGGTTTGGTTTTTAACAAGATTACGCCAAAACAAGTCAAGCAAAACAACTGAGTTGTGGCTGCTCCTGAAATAGACTGGTGCACATTAGGTGGGTGGAATTCTCAGAAAACACAGGTTGCAAATGTCGAGAGGACTAGTTTTGTTTTAGGACAATCAGTCATAAGAAATTTACGCAACCAGTGGGCGAGAAATTTGAGATAAAAAGGCAGTGCATTTTTGCAAAGTTGTTTGATCGATTTGTCAAAGCTTAGGCATAGCAAACCGGGAAATAAATTCAAAAAACAGAGACGACATACTTAAAATAACTGAAATATACATGCAACTGTGTCATTAGAAATCACTAATCTCCAGTTAACTATGCACGTCACAACTTGTGCATCTGCGATTACCATTTGATTTACTGCTGAGATTGCATGATGTATGAAGTCTCAATACATTGGAAACAGTTTTAATGGAAAGCTATTACAGTACACCATTATCCTTGGCAATAGTTGCAAATCAAACAGAGTAGAAACCGATATTTAGAAGACCAACACAAGCCGTTTGGCAAAACTGCATAATTAAATACTTTTCAATCATCACAACGACAAGTAATTTGAACAAACACACTGTTTCAAGCACTGGCACAAAACCAATGAATGGCTGCATAGTATGTATTTCAGGGATCCATGACATTTGGTAAAGGACACTTTGGTAATGACCAGTGTGTTTGTTCAAATTACTTGTAGTTGTGATCAATGAAAACTATATGCAGTTTTGCTAAACAGCTTGTGTTGGTCTTCTAAATATAGGTGTTCTACTCTGTTTGATTTGCAACATCCACATTGAGGAGTGACTGGAGGGTGAACAGACAGTGACTGGAGGGTGAACAGACAGTGACTGGAGGGTGAACAGACAGTGACTGGAGGGTGAACAGACAGTGACTGGAGGGTGAACAGACAGTGACTGGAGGGTGAACAGACAGTGACTGGAGGGTGAACATACAGTGACTGGAGGGTGAACAGACAGTGACTGGAGGGTGAACAGACAGACAGTGACTGGAGGGTGAACAGACAGACAGTGACTGGAGGTTGAACAGACAGTGACTGGAGGGTGAACAGACAGTGACTGGAGGGCGAACAGACAGTGACTGGAGGGTGAACATACAGTGACTGGAGGGTGAACAGACAGTGACTGGAGGGTGAACAGACAGTGACTGGAGGGTGAACAGACAGTGACTGGAGGGTGAACAGACAGTGACTGGAGGGTGAACAGACAGTGACTGGAGGGTGAACAGACAGTGACTGGAGGGTGAACAGACAGACAGTGACTGGAGGGTGAACAGACAGACAGTGACTGGAGGGTGAACAGACAGTGACTGGAGGGTGAACAGACAGTGACTGGAGGGTGGACAGACAGTGACTGGAGGGTGGACATACAGTGACTGGAGGGTGAACAGACAGTGACTGGAGGGTGAACAGACAGTGACTGGAGGGTGGACAGACAGTGACTGGAGGGTGGACAGACAGTGACTAGAGGGTGGACAGACAGTGACTGGAGGGTGAACAGACAGTGACTGGAGGGTGGACAGACAGTGACTGGAGGGTGAACAGACAGTGACTGGAGGGTGAACAGACAGTGACTGGAGGGTGAACAGACAGTGATTGGAGGGTGAACAGACAGTGACTAGAGGGTGAACAGACAGTGGCTGGAGGGTGAACAGACAGTGACTGGAGGGTGGACAGACAGTGACTGGAGGGTGGACAGACAGTGACTGGAGGGTGAACAGACTGTGACTGGAGGGTGAACAGACAGTGACTGGAGGGTGAACAGACAGTGACTAGAGGGTGAACAGACAGTGGCTGGAGGGTGAACAGACAGTGACTGGAGGGTGGACAGACAGTGACTGGAGGGTGAACAGACAGTGACTAGAGGGTGAACAGACAGTGGCTGGAGGGTGAACAGACAGTGACTGGAGGGTGGACAGACAGTGACTGGAGGGTGAACAGACAGTGACTGGAGGGTGAACAGACAGTGACTGGAGGGTGAACAGACAGTGACTGGAGGGTGAACAGACAGTGACTGGAGGGTGAACAGACAGACAGTGACTAGAGGGTGAACAGACAGTGGAAGGACATTGTGCGAAGAGAGTTTAGAACAAATTGGGAGAGGGAAAGGTGGAGGGAGGGGAGGGGAGATGAAAGGACATGAACTGTAAGCTGAAACAGAAAGCAAAAATGACAACTCAAAGACCAGGATTGAGGCCAGTCTCTGTGTCTCATAAGATGTTCACACAGAAAGTAGAGACCAGCTGTGATGACAGGTGTGTGAACTAGGAGTGTATTTACCAGATGTCCAGATGTACGCGGTCATGCTGCACGTCCTCCAAATCACTACAAAGTCCGACAAAACAGTGTCACCAGACTTGACATCACCAGTGGAAACAGTAAAAGACAGCCATTTCACAGGGATAACAAGACCAAAGGTAAATACATCATTAAGCATAATATAATGCTGTGAAATGTAAAAAGCTTCTTTAAAATACAGAAAGCATTGGTGAGGAGACTATTTTCTCATACACAGGTGACTGTGTTTGTGTCATGTGCAATGTTTCTGAGGTTGTGAGTTCATGACGGAAATCCACTTATTAAGAACGGAAATCAACTGTTGTTGTAAACTAAACTATTGCCACCCGCAAACGAAAACTAAGATAAAATAACTGTCATGAAAAATACACTATGAATATGATATAAAAATAAACTATAACCATAACAAAATAACTTAATGAATAAAAATAATGGTTTACTACAAACTAATATAAAATATGATCAACGAACAAATTATAAAAACAATTATAATAAACTAATTTTTATGAACATAACATGATCTCAGGGTTGTATATATGTACATTCATGCCTGCCTCTGTTATTTCACCATGTAGTTCACTGACATCTCACCGGGGACCCATTAGTACTGTTCAGAAGTTGTAATTTTTTAAATCCTTGGTACGTATGTTTTATTTTTTCTTAAATTTCACCAGGTGAGACCGTGATCTCAGATCGATGACTTACAATCTGAACTTCTCGTTCCACACGGGGTTGAGTGTCTTGGGCTTGACGCTGGTGGTGCGGATGTAGCGGACGGGGATCAGGTCCAGGGCCGTCTTATCCCGCCTCTTCTTGAAGCTCTGGGAGAACTTCCTCAGCCCGCGGTCCTTCCTCCCCCGGTACTCATCGTCCGACGACACACTCCCACTTCCACACCCGTCTGCCACGGGGTCCCGCGCCCGACTCCCAGGCACAATACCCAGCATGCAGTAGGGGTCGCTGTATCCTGTCAACACAATACCCAGCATGCAGTAGGGGTTGCTGTATCCTGTCAACACAATACCCAGCATGCAGTAGGGGTCGCTGTATCCTGTCAACACAATACCCAGCATGCAGTAGGGGTCACTGTATCCTGTCAACACAATACCCAGCATGCAGTAGGGGTCGCTGTATCCTGTCAACACAATACCCAGCATGCAGTAGGGGGCGCTGTATCCTGTCAACACAATACCCAGCATGCAGTAGGGGGCACTGTATCCTGTCAACACAATACCCAGCATGCAGTAGGGGGCGCTGTATCCTGTCAACACAATACCCAGCATGCAGTAGGGGTCACTGTATCCTGTCAACACAATACCCAGCATGCAGTAGGGGTCACTGTATCCTGTCAACACAATACCCAGCATGTAGTAGGGTCGCTGTATCCTGTCAACACAATACCCAGCATGCAGTAGGGTCGCTGTATCCTGTTAACACAATACCCAGCATGCAGTAGGGGCCGCTGTATCCTGTCAACACAATACCCAGCATGCAGTAGAGGTCGCTGTATCCTGTCAACACAATACCCAGCATGCAGTAGAGGTCGCTGTATCCTGTCAACACAATACCCAGCATGCAGTAGGGTTCTCTGTATCATGTCAACACAATACCCAGCATGCAGTAGGGGTTGCTGTATCCTGCCAACACGATACCCAGCATACAGTAGGGGTCGCTGTATCCTGTCAACACAATACCCAACATACAGTAGGGGTCACTGTATCCTGTCAACGTTATACCCAGAATGCAGTAGGGTCGCTGTATCCTGTCAACGTGACAAGATGTCCCATTTTCACTAGGATATTTTTTTATGTAGAATTCTACGGAATTTCTGTGGAATTCTATAAAATAAATTGACCTAATTTTTTAGAATATTCCATAGAATAGTTCATAGAATCTGTAACGCCACATAGACTGTTTTTAAGAATTCTATGCATATTCTACAGAATTATATTAAAATGTGTATAAATTATTTAGAATGCTAAAGTGTAAATACTTACAGGGTAATTAACAATAACATTACATCACTGACTATGATGAACCTTACTAAACGATATAAAGATACCCACAAAACAATACTGATATTAAAAAGATGATTTTGTGCAAGACGTGCGTGATATATTGCCTTTATTAGATGCTACACGACATTCCGTCCGAGTATTTTTTGTTATGTCACTTCATAAATTGATAGATGAATCATGGAAATCCGTTTCCTGCACGAAGATAATTGCCACCGAGTTAAAAACAGCACACTGGCAATCTTCTCGTGAGAAAATAACCGGCCAAGGTGCAGGAAATAAATGCCACGTAAACAGATTAGAGCCACCTGAAAGTGGATAAATAAAAGAGAGCACATTTCTTCTGCCATGCCTTGAATGAACTGAATTTAATCTAGCAGTTGTATGCTGTCAAACGAAGAAAATCCATTTTGCCCTTTTTAAACTTTCATCTGAATATATTTCCAACTGTTTCGTGCTTAGTGAAAGTCTTATTAAAATTGACAAATAAAATGGCGAGTGAGTAAGTCCTAGTATCACATGAAGATGTATGTTATTGGGAACCAGGTATTAAGTTGTACAGGCCTTATCTGCTACTCACTAAACTAATTGTTTAGATTATGTCATCAATTTTGGTAGAAATGCATATAATAATAATTATTACAAAAACATTATTCCCAACTTTCTACGGCCAACCTATTTTCCTTGATAATTTTTTTTTCAAAACGATTACGGTGAATGACTGATAGAAACAAATGCCATCATTTCCCATATGGAAAGCATGCTTAGGAAGTAGGATCGCACACGTAGGATACGGCTAATGTGGAAAACACAGTTAATTTAACATACACTTCTATTCCGGCATACATTGAGTTACTTTCCCACCACCCTGTGGTCATTCTGATGACACCATCAAAGTACAGTTGGCAATAGGAATAATCATAAATACAGTGACCTATTCAACAGCAGTAAAGTGTAAACAGGAGAATCCCTGGTGTCCAGCCAGCTGTGTAGAGATAGTTGACCAGTCCACTGGCACACAGCCAGTGGTCAGTGAGTGTCCAGAGACACTAGGAGCTGGACCATGATTGGGAGATAAAGGGAATGATGAATAATTGGGACTGTTTACGACTCCATCATACACATCCACATCTGGAAGTTTCTCCATTGGTTTACAATGTCCAAGAAGGATGCTGTGGCACAGGAGGTGGAACATTAAACACTCAACCATGAGTACACTGTACTACGAGTACACCGTACTACAAGTACACTGTACTATGAGTATACTGTACTATGAGTTTACTGTACTATGAGTATACTGTACTAGGGTTACCATTTTGAGTTCGTCTGTTATCATCCCTCTAACATCTGCTATGACTCATAAAATTGGGAGTAACTCATAAAGGTAGCCTGAAATGCTTGAACAACCTGTGCCCAAACATAAGAACATAACATTTAAAGGTACATTCTAAATGATTTTCACCAGTGTGTGCCATCATTACGCTCAAGTTGCATTTGGTTTGATTTGCTCTTATCTACTTAATGTAATTTTTGCCCCCAACTGAGATAATTTATAGACATATCTGAGCAAAAACATAAATATAATGCCACTGGCAGGTGCTATACAGGTCAGCAAGCCATTTGTATCCATGTTCAAAATGAAAATGGTTAAATTACAACTATTTTATTTCAGTCTATCCCCTTTAATCAACTGGAACTTAACAATAATTATGGTTTTAGTTTTCATCCAAGGAGATTACTCCCTGACAACTGGGCACCTGGGATGTCAGCCGTCTAGGGGGATAACAGTGACACATCCACCCCCTAGCACCTGGGATGTCAGCCGTCTAGGGGGATAACAGTGACACACCCACCCCCTAGCACCTGGGATGTCAGCCGTCTAGGGGGATAACAGTGACACACCCACCCCTAGCACCTGGGATGTCAGCCGTCTAGGGGGATAACAGTGACACATCCACCCCCTAGCACCTGGGATGTCAGCCGTCTAGGGGGATAACAGTGACACATCCACCCCCTAGCACCTGGGATGTCAGCCGTCTAGGGGGATAACAGTGACACATCCACCCCCTAGCACCTGGGATGTCAGCCGTCTAGGGGGATAACAGTGACACATCCACCCCCTAGCACCTGGGATGTCAGTCGTCTAGGGGGATAACAGTGACACATCCACCCCCTAGCACCTGGGATGTCAGCCGTCTAGGGGGATAACAGTGACACATCCACCCCCTAGCACCTGGGATGTCAGCCGTCTAGGGGGATAACAGTGACACATCCACCCCCTAGCACCTAGGATGTCAGCCGTCTAGGGGGATAACAGTGACACATCCACCCCCTAGCACCTGGGATGTCAGCCCTCTAGGGGGATAACAGTGACACATCCACCCCTTAGCACCTAGGATGTCAGCCGTCTAGGGGGATAACAGTGACACATCCACCCCCTAGCACCTGAGATGTCAGCCGTCTAGGGGGATAACAGTGACACATCCAGCCCCTAGCACCTGGGATGTCAGCCATCTAGGGGGATAACAGTGACACATCCACCCCCTAGCACCTGGGATGTCAGCCGTCTAGGGGGATAACAGTGACACATCCACCCCCTAGCACCTAGGATGTCAGCCGTCTAGGGGGATAACAGTGACACATCCACCCCCTAGCACCAGGGATGTTAGCCGTCTAGGGGGATAACAGTGACACATCCACCCCCTAGCACCTGGGATGTCAGCCGTCTAGGGGGATAACAGTGACACATCCACTCCTAAACAATCTCAATCACAACTATGTCAATAAGTGAGGAATACAAAATCTGAGACAAAAAAAATAACAGACTAACACAGCTCTTAATATAAACAGTGTGTTCTATGCAACGGTCGATTCCACAACTCAAAGGGAATCTAAATTCATAACAACGGAAATGATTAATCCATATTTTCCACGGTTGGTGATTAAGCTTTTGTCTAAAAAAACACTTTATCTTAAAATGGCCTACACACAAATTGCTTACAATATAATCTAACCTGTTCTAAATAACAGTGTTCATGTTGATGCCAATTTTGAGTGCTATTGTGTAGTTTTTCAAAGCAGGACACCGTTTTTCAAGTTTTACCTTAATCCTTTGACACAATTCTTAGTTCTTTGTCCTGATTATTTTATAAAGAAATACAATGTATCCAGATTGTGTCAACTATGACACTTTTGTTTTACATTGGCAAAATGTTGCAGCCACCTAGCAACTAAATTGTGAAGCTACCTATGTATGTCAGTACCACCTAGCGGCTAGCTAGGAAACTAGGTACACTGACTGGCATGATCCGACACATTTTGCTGTCAGCTTAAACTTTTGTTTTAAGTCATTGACTGTATGACACTGACATCATCAGTACATAAAATAACAAAAAGAAACAGAAAATTTGACAAAGTCTCACTATCAAAAACTGACTGGCTAAGATTTGAGAATAATAAAATGATGTTCACATAATTAGGGCGTCATTATAGTTAATATATTTATACTTACTAATAATAAGTAGAACACTTAACACATGATATATATTATTAATATTATAACTGTTCTATATATGTTCTATATATTATATCATGTACAATAAACCCGATATTTACGTCACACACCCGACTCACTTACTGCATAATCCTGATTGTAACCCCTTTGATAAATCAAGAAATATGCCGAATTAATTCGGTAATCCCATTCAACCACTAACGCATGCAGTTTGATGCTGTGGGTGATTAATTAACAAACTGCTGACATCAACGAGATTTATAACTAAACTCAATTAACCTTCCCGCTGTGTCATTGAGTATTGTTGATTTATAATAGTCGTAGTGCAATATGTTAAATGACATCAGAGGACATGAGTGACTGGGTCTGTCAAACCATGGGACCTGAGGCTGAGACACTAATGGCTGAGGTCCTCAAGGCTGTGCCAGGCCCAGACACAGCTAGCCAGACACACAGTGACATGGAGAAGGCTCCTGACAGTGTGAGAGGCCACCAGAGACTCATCAAGTCATAGTTTATTATGTGTTTATTGTGAAATACATCACCAACTGGCAGCTGAGAGGTGAATGGTTCAAGGATACAACATTAACCTGGGAAGGTATGCATGTAGGAGGAAATGCATCTCTGAAGAGATGCACCTAGGAGGAGATGCATCTGGGAAGAGATGCACCTAAGGAGATGCACCTTAGGAGATGCACATGGGAAGAGATGTACCTATGGAGATGCACCTGGGAAGACATGCACCTGTAACATAATGCGACTCGGACTCGGGATGGCAGTATGGTAACTCGATATGTTTATTGGCTTGTCGTGTGCACATGCGCGGTAGCTAGTTAAGCTAAATACTACATCTCCCTTTCTTTCAAGGAAATATTTGTTTACTATTAAACCAAATAAAAACCAAATAAACATGTAGATCAACTGATGCACAAAGTGTAAAAGAGTGAACGTAATTAATTAGACTTAATTCAACAAATGAGTTAACAGCATAACATATCCAGTTATACAAAGTAAAATTAATGTTCAATGTCAATGTTCAATGTCTGCCAATGTCTGCCTCCGTTTTCTTTTGCTATTATTCACACTTCTAAAGACTGTAGGGTGGACTATCTACAGTCGTGTAGTAAACAACTACTCAGGGATTATTCTGCCCTGGAGCTACCATGCACATGATAATCCGTAGTTTCTGTTTCTAAAACAACTTTTTACAATATTTTAGAGCTACTTCTAGACACCATGTAACATAATGCGACTCGGACTCGGAATGGCAGTGTTGTAACTCGATATGTTTATTGGCTAGTCGTGTACACATGCGCAGTAGCTAGTCAAGCTAAATACTACAGCACCTTGGAGGAGATGCACCTGGGAAGAGATGCACCTAAGGAGATGCACCTTAGGAGATGCACATGGGAAGAGATGTACCTAAGGAGATGGACCTGGGAAGAGATGTACCTAAGGAGATGCACCTGGGAAGAGATGCACCTAAGGAGATGCACCTGGGAAGAGATGTACCTAAAGAGATGGACCTGGGAAGAGATGTACCTAAGGAGATGCACCTGGGAAGAGATGCACTTAAGGAGATGCACCTGGGAAGAGATGTACCTAAGGAGATGCACCTGGGAAGAGATGTACCTAAGGAGATGCACCTGGGAAGAGATGCACCTAAGGAGATGCACCTTAGGAGATGCACCTGGGAAGAGATGTACCTAAAGAGATGGACCAGGGAGTAGTTTACTGGAGTCTACCATTTTTAAGTGTAGAGAAGGCGTGCCTACAACTCACTGTCACAACAATGACTGCACATGATCCCCGTTAGATACTGCGGCCCCTCCAAGGCGTGCCAAATACCAATTATGTGTCTCACAGATGACAGTGCAACGGTCTCTCACCTCATATTAACAACATAAACTGTCAAATTGATTCTGCTAATTCCGCAAGAGCCTCGAGGCTTCTCAGTCACAGGTGATTAGTGGACGGGCAAGGATCCTTAGTTCTAAGGAGTCATTAACATACATGACTGCTTGCACAAATACCTTGGGACCAGTCAACCTTGGACTGAGAGGTCGAGTTATGTTTGTGTCATCATAAACGTCCACCACAGGCAAAACAATACTGCATAATCAAGTATTTACTGGTATAATCGTCGACAGCAACAAGCTAGCTCACGGCACCTGATAATATATTGGTAATTTATGTTGCACCTATTAATATACGGCAAAACCGTGTGCAACTGAGGATTTACTGCAAGAGGCAATAGAAATAACAAGCTGAAGATAAAGATAAATAAGATCATTTATGTTGCATCTAAATCCTCAGAAGCCCAGTCCAGAGGCACATCAAGATGAAAGGACTGGTCAGTTTCTGAATCGATACAGTATTCAAGTTATCAACAATAAGATGGATACGACAGAGCTGCCCAGGTGAATACGTAAGGTTTAATGATGGTAAATCGTTAAATGAAGCCAGGTAGAAATGTGACACTCTCAACTGAAATAGAATAAATGCCAAAGAACTGATGCAGCAATAGAAAAAGCCTATGTTTTTGGTATCAACTCTTATCTAGGCAGAAATAAACAGAACTCGATGGTCGTATCCTGATAGGCTTTCTTATGGGAATACGCAATGAATATAAATATGCCCGTTGCTGAAATGAATGTGCCTGATAGGTAATGGTAGACCATAAAACGATACACTGTATCAGACAGGAGGCCAGTGCAATGCAGCCATGAGTGGAAGTCTGCACAGACCAAGTAACATCTCTGGATAAACAATTGTGCACAAATTGTCTACAGCTTGTTGTAGTAAGATCTTGTACTTACCATCAGCATCTTTTGCCTCCAAATCCCTTCCTTCCAACACGGTTACGTTCAACACGAGTATTGGCGGCTACAACACACCAACACCTTACAGTCACTAGGCAGCCATTTCACCCCACAGGGTACAGCCTGAGTCCCTGTCACAAGCACTCAGGATGTAACAGTGGATTAAACTCTCTAAAATACTCTAAAGACAAACTGAAAACAATCGTTAAAGTATTATAAATTGGACAATGTTTGATAAAATAAAATTATGATAAACAGGATGAAATGCAAAATTGGACGGAATGCGTGCCTTAAAGGTCTAGTAGTTATGAAATACAATTCTCTACCACATGAAAACAGCTAGAGTTGTGGCCCTTGCATGGTAATGGGGACATCAAATTAAAACAACAATCACACAAAACATCCAGAAACTTGACTACTCTTCATTCTGAAAAACATATATTTTAAAGTCCAGTTTAGCAGAAACAATCGCAGATCATCCTATTTATTGATTTTTATTACCCACTTGTTTATTATTTTACTTGTACCCAATAATTGCTTTAGTTGTTTCTTAAGTATTGTACTTTTTTAATTGTATTGTATTTTATGTATCCGTATCGATTATTTGTCCGAAATAAACATACTACTACTATTAAAACAATCTATAATACTGCAGAACAGAATGACACACATCCCATTGACAAAACGACACCTGAGAGGACCCTTTGAGAGGACCCTTTGAGAGGACCCTTGACAGAGTTCTGGAGCGTGGTGTTCATCTATTCTACTGTGGATCCTTTCGGTGAAATCAGGCACATATTTCGTCCAATTTGGCAGTAGTAATAGAGCCACTTGTGCGGTCAAGGGCAGTACAAGTACCAACTTAACCGAACATAATTAATGATACATCGATCGATGACCAGGGTTTATCTGCTAGAGTAAATCTGCTAAATTGTTGTTGATCACCGCCGGGAAATATTGTAAATTGGTCAGCGTCTTCTTTTCCACCCCACAGGTACTTAATAGTATTAGGGATGCACTGACCATCTTTGTATCAGTTACAATTGTACAAACATGTGCTTAGACTATCATGTAACAAGTTTTGCATATTAAGTGTTATACATATATATGTTGTTCTTGGTTATATTTTTTTTCTCACCATTATTAATGCACAGAAATACAAGCGTCGTTGACATTACAGCAGCCATGCTCCTAATTGCTTTTGCAATATTTAATCTCATTGGTCCATGGTGCAGCAACCACCCAATGACAGCAGATTTTATTAAAACACGATTAACAAATCTGACGGTATTGCATTTGATGGGGAGACACACACCACTGATACGAGTGGAATGGCACTGCAAACATTACACACCACCAGTGAGGGTCCCCTTCTGTGGTCCTTTCCCTCAGTTTGTAAGGATCTCTATAATCCTTTGTTCCAGCTCGTAATCAACTCTATGGTTCTCTGCATCAGCTAGTAATGAATTTCATGGTCTGTTGACTCAGCTTGTATGGTCCATGGTCCTTGGTTTAGCCAGTGGTGAAGTTCATGGCTCTTTGCCTCAGCATTCTGTTAGGTCCATGGTCCTTTGTCTCATGCTTGTGGTGAGGTCCATGGTCCATTGCTTTAGAGTGCAGTTACTTTGCCTTAGAATGTAGGACTTCTGTACATTATGCTGAATGATCTAAACACGCTTCCAAAATCACAGCTGGCCCGCCAGGTTCACCACTGTGTATTCATAATGTCCACCTTTTATGGAAGACCAACATTTTTACTTTTCTAAGTTACAAGATCTCTCTTACATAGACTCTGTCTATCATCTATTATATTTATAAACTCTAACTGAGCACTGTAGTATAAGGCAGTGGCAATAAAAGTGAATGTTTACATAACACTGGGTCCACCTTTTTCCCTGTCCAGAGCAATTTATCCTTCACACTCTGGTAGACTTTCTCAACGAAATACAATCTACATTTCTCTGGCAGGTATTCAGCCAAGTTGCAATTATTAAGAAAGGGTATTCATTCATAAACATCCACCACTGTCTATGGCCAGGTACTCATTTGTATCTGAGTGAACAGGAGCAATGTCGAGTGAAACAACTTTCCTGAAAGTGTTCATTACTGCAGTGAAAAGATTCTCCTTAAATTGTGACTCTATTGTTCAACACGCCACAACATTTTGACTGCGCATACCAGGCTGACAGAAAAGCCCAGCGTACACACACTGCTGGAGACCAGTGGAGGGCTATACAGACCAACGGCAAGCCTTGGTGTTAATTATTAGATCCTGTATATATATATATATATATACACCAATTGTTAATTACAAGGTGTGTCGTCCATCAGAAATATGACGACCATTCCGGACATATCTTCACAACCAATTTCCTGTGTCTCCTTTCTGACCTTTTGTTACTGGACTAAGGACAGATATATACCTTAATGACACCGGCCCCAGTGCCGCGATCTTATGGCCAGGGTTAATTAAAACCCAAGTTGAGACGTGCCGCACATATTGTCTACTAATCAGGGACCATTATTAAAGCTGGCTACTCAAGTCTTCAGTCCATCGTGGGTGGACCAGCTTCAGTGATGCACAACATTTTCATAATTCAGTAATTAATTAAAGGTACAATGTTTGCATTCAGTAATGTTTAGTATAGCTGTATACTGAACATTGGGCATCAGTAGCACTGTAAATACACTTAGGCTCAGCGCTTCATTAAAACTGTAATATTAGTCAATTCTTTATCATGATGGACTTTATTTGTATTATAATATTATCTCCAAACTACTATGTGTTTTTTTTATAAATATACTAATGATTTATTCATCTGCATTACAAAAAAACATTATTTACTTTACTGAACAGAGTATTGATCAATCCAGGTATAATGCTTAATAAATTATTATTAAATTATAGTTTTTCTTTCTGAAATATAATGTTGTTGTTCATCTAATTTCAAACTGATATTTCTTTATGAAAACACAAACCTATTATAAACCCACGTCAACCTCGATATGCAGCTCATTTATGTAACATTTGCATGTTACAAGCTTGGTAACATCGTCAGACAAACTATTAAGTTATTTCATTCCAGAATTAGATGTTGAGTTATTTTTAAAATTGGAATATCTACGATTTTGCAGGTTTCTGTGCTGATCAGTTGTCAACGTTTATTACTCCGTCATAGCCACATTGCTGACAAGTTCAGTGGGTCAAAGGTTAAATGTTGACCTGTGGCAACTTATCAGATGTAGTTAACAAACAAAATAAATGCCCTTGACAGTACAATCACACGCAGGCAGCATTCTTGGATGGACGCAGTAGTTAGGGTTAGCTTACATAATAGTCAATGACTTTATGTTTACATCTTTCAAGCAATGTACATTCTCACTTAACACAGATACACCTGTCTATATTGTATTTTTTTATTGTTGACACTATTTTGAAGATATGTTAATTCATTTAAGTAATTTTATTTACTAATTGTACATATACGTTTGTACTTTCTTTGAGCAACTATAAATATTTGCATGTTAAGATGTTTAAATTTAAATAAAAAATTAAATAAAAAAGCAACTGCCGAACAGAAACATAGTCGCTAGATATGACCGTATACAAAAGACACATCTCTTTATTATCATTTTGAACACGGCTGGTCATTTAGGAGACATTCACAAATTAATCAATTTTCAACCCACTCAGTAAGATTATGTAAAATCGTTGGACAAATGCGTTGTCTCTGAGGTGCAACTGTAGTTCGTCTGAGTCTGCCGCCTGCTGCCAGCCTCAGATAGACGGCTTCAGGGACACTGAGGCAGAACCCACGAGATTATTCTGATCAATGGAATCTGGCAAAGCACGCTCAACAGAATGTGTTGTCTTTGATAATGTCATCAATCATCACCTTAACCAGCAGCCTTGGCAAACTTGTTATACCAACAGCAACATTGCTAATTAAACACAAACTAGGCCAAAATATTTAATAATTTAAAGTGTTATACTGTTATTATATAGACTGGATGACTACATCAATATGACAATGAAACGTGTTGTATTAGTTGAACAATGCAGGACTTGTTATATATATCCACAGAGGGTCAGACAGATGGAAGGACTGTATAAAGAGAAACACCTGGCGAAGGAGGAAGACTTGAGAGACCAGAAAAGTGGCAAAGTCTCCTACATTCCAGACCAACCCCAGGAGGGAACATGGCGACAGAAGAAGAACAAAACAGAAGCATAGATGGCCAGTGAGGGCGGGCAGGAGAATAGGAAGGGTTGAGATAGAAAGACAACGTGGAACAGGAAAGACAAGGTGAAACAAAAAAGACGTGTAACAAGACAATGTGAAACAATAAAGACAACAATAGGAAGGATGAGATAGAAAGACAACATGAAACAAGAAAGACAACATGAAAAAATAGAGACAACATGAAACAAGAAATATAACGTAAATAAAGAAAGACAATGTCAAACAAGAAAGACAATGTGAAACAAGACAATGTGAAACAAGAAAGACAACTTGAAACAAGAAAGACAACATGAAACAAGAAAGACAACACAATACAAGAAAGACAACTTGAAACAAGACAATGTAAAACAAGAAAGACAACATGAAACAAGAATAACAACTTGAAACCCTAACAAGAAAGACAATGTGAAACAAGAAAGACAATGTGAAACAAGAAAGACGACATGAGACAAGAAAGACAACGTGAAACAAGAAAGACAACGTGAAACAAGAAAGAAAACATGAAACAAGAAAGACAACTTGAAACAAGAAAGACAACTTGAAACAAGAAAGACAATGTAAAACAAGAAAGACAACATGAAACAAGAACAACAACTTGAAACAAGAAAGACAATGTGAAACAAGAAAGACAACATGAGACAAGAAAGACAACGTGAAACAAGAAAGACAACGTGAAACAAGAAAGACAACGTGAAACAAGAAAGAAAATGTGAAACAAGAAAGACAACATGAAACAAGAAAGACAATGTAGAACAAGAAAGACAATGCGAAACAAGAAAGACAACGTGAAACAAGAAAGACAACGTGAAACAAGAAAGACAACGTGAAACAAGAAAGAAAATGTGAAACAAGAAAGACAACTTGAAACAAGAAAGACAATGTAGAACAAGAAAGACAATGCGAAACAAGAAAGGCAACATGAGACAAGAAAGACAATTTGAGACAAGAAAGACAACGTGAAACCAGGAAGACAACTTGAAACAAGAAAGACAATGTAGAACAAGAAAGACAATGTGAAACAAGAAAGACAATGTGAAACAAGACCCTATAAATACAGGTACAAAGTACAACGAATGGAAAATCATTGAGGAGACCTTTCTTTCTTCTATTATTAATAGGCAAAGTCTATTTTTAGACATTAGCACCAATGGGAGTTTCAAGAATGAGATCCCAGCTCACTGAGTCCATGACAGATTCTTTCCATGTCTCATGTGGGATCTATTATTTCCTCTGACACAGACAGCAAGCAGAAGGGACCCAGTTCCTCCGACAAACTATCTAGCATTCTAACCACTTGACCACAGCACCCCAGGGTGAGAGCTCTAACAAAGGGTAAATGAACAGAAAACATGAACCCCTCCAGCAAGGACACAAGGAAAGAAGACGTTCCACAAACCACCATGGCCAAATATAGATAATCACAACATAACTGCTCGTGAAATTTAACTGCGCTACGACACATCCACACATCCACCACCAAAATAACAACGGCTCAGTAGTGGACAGAAATATCAAAGATTTCCATTTTTACCACCGCCAGGCTTAGTGATGGTCACACGACGTTATTACTCGGTGACAAGCCACTCCCATCAGTCAGTGTCAGTGCGACAAATTACTCGCCACGTTTCTACCTCGTTATAAGTTAATAATAACGAACGAGAAATGCGACCAAAGTTTCTAATGGCTACGACATAGGTACTAGCCCTGAGGTCACAAATGTCCATCAAGATGGCTGAGGAAGCGACTCGTATCTCCACTAAACACTGCGGCATCGAGGGACCCATTGAGGATGTTCTCAGATTAATGATGAGAAGACAACCAGTGTCACTGCATCTAGTTCATCATAACAGCATTGTAGAAGCGGAAAGGACTGGCAGTCGAGTAACGAACGTGATAATTTCCTGCGTTATCACCTTCCGGCTGAGGGAGTGTGGCATTGGTCCAATTACAACCACAATGCAATTGTTTCAGCCGCAGTAGTTTAACATTCTCAAATGTCAATGTAGGCCATAGTGGCAAGGCATCATAAGTTACTGTAGACAAAAGTTATCTCCTAAATTGCTGTATATTTTATCAGAGTATGTATGTATGCATTGTACATGTCAATTTCAAGAAAATGCCATTTATCTGCCCAAGTCGCCGGCTTAACTTGTGTGTGGCTATCTGCTCAGTGATCAACCGTTAATGGCCTGACAACACCTCAACACAGATCTTCAACCAGTCATGTGATGTGTCATGTGATGTGTCATGTGGACGTCTAACTATAACCAAGCTGTAAAATAACTTTTGTCACAGACACTTTGCGGTTGCCTCTTTGTCATTGAATTTGTAGACATCTCTTAATTATATTATTATTATTCTACGATTACTGAAACCTGAAACTATGCTGGAGTAGACCTAAGTGACACTAGAGCCAATCTACACCAGTCATCTTAAGGGCGGCCTGTCCAAGGTTACGTCTGTCACTAGTAACACAGACTGCATGGGTACTAATTGCATTTCTGTGAAATAACCAAGGTACACAGTCATGTAGAATTTCATAGAATTCTTCTCGGCCTTCGCCAGTTAGCCTTGTCCATCACAGCTGTGTGCTTCGCTCGTCCTCAGGAACACATTGCCGGGTTTCGATGACAACCAAATGTGCTACCTGCACCAATTACAAGCAATTACAAAATGTCTATGCATCATAATCACATATAACAACTGTTTGTGTCTTTATCAGACTGGAAAGTGTTTTCTAGTTTTCTAGTTGTTTTCAGCCCTTGACAGACTAGTCTGTATATATTGTGGTTACACTATTATGATCTTAGATCTCATCGAACCAGTCAGTCTTTTTCAGAACATTTACGCCAAGCCGACCTTTCTACGCTGGCACTGAGGTTGGTCACTGCCAGGGTACTTGTCATCCTCAGTGGTTCTTTTATGCCCCAAACCAAGATGGGAGGACATTAATGTGTTTTCTGATTCACGAGGGATGCAATCCCCAGTGTTGAGAGCCAGGTTTTTAAACCAAATATAACATATGTCTGCTGCATCTGGGTATTGAAGGACTGCCGGCATGTCAGGCAGGTGCGCTAGCCACTACACTATCTGCGCCTTTGATACGTTCTGGCGGCTTAATCAGTAACTGTAATAGAAAAATGTGTAGCTATAACAAGAAGTAGTTAAGTTCTTATGTAGCGCTGTACCCAATCATCAGGATTGCTCAACGCGATTTACACTGTACTCTTTGGCAGATCTGTTCAATCTAACACCATCTAGACTTCTCGCAGACGTATCCAGCCACACGGCAATTAATGGGTGAAGAACATTGGTACACAATTATCCACCACTGTCTATAGCCAGGTACTCATTCATACAGCTGAGGGAATTGCAGCAATATTGTAGAGTGAAAAAACTTTCCCAAGGTTAGACATGGCAGCACATGATTTGAACCCTAGTTGAGAGTTCAACGCTCTGGCCACCGCACCATGTGATCTGACAGGAAGTAACTGTCACAGGCGATCATGTCACTCACATAAATGTTAAGAGCTCTTTATCTTAAACGTGATTTTACACTTTAAAATCAATTTTGATCTTTAACAATGATCTTGACTACCTGAAAACTGTCAACACCATGACGTGCCAGAGGGCCATTGTGACTGGTGTGTCACGGAAACAGTGACCCTAGTAACATGACAATGGGTATTTATGTTTGGAAAAAGTTATTTAATTTAACAATATATTTTGTTTAAAGATGATTTTCCTTAAGAGCTCTTTCTCTTAGTGAAACTGTCCCCAGGTCTACATCATTTCATTCCATTCTGAGAAAACAAATGAGGATGCACAGCAATTACTCTATGAAAGTGCCTGGCTACTGTCAGGCATTCACTCAAACGGAATAATGAATTAGGAGAAATTAATTAACGTGGTGAGGATGCATCAATCCAGGCTTTGAACACTGGCAAGACGCCTTAACTGTTGTTGTCTTGATTGAAATGATACCACACGGCCATTTCATAGGGAGGTTTCATAGCTAAAAGTACGATGTTTAGGTATAGCTAATTACAACTGTATTGCTTACAAATGTACACCCATCTTCCCAATCACCTTTATTAGTTCTACTTTATTCATACCATGCATAAGAACACTATATAACACTACTCACACTAGCAAATTCACGAAGACACATCTCTTATGAACAACCTTTTAGGCATTTCTTTAAATTTGGCTGATTTGGCTGCTGACTTGTACATAGTATTTATTTTTATTGAAATTATTAACTGCTTTATGCATAATGTAATTTGGCTTAATTAATTTGTTTTAACACTAACAATGCACTATATATTCACTTACTTTACTTTACTAAACAACATTTAATTATTAGTTATTATTAACTTACATACTTACTTTATTTCCTAATGCATTTTAGCCTATTTCAATTTATTTTGGCTCAATATATATTACTATATATTAATGTTTATCAATTGATCATGACCTGTATTTTACTTTTGTAGTACCTTTGAGCAAATATTTTATTTGTATAGATGGCACATAATAACAGCTTAAATATGGTGTTGATTATTGCAGAAAATACATCAAACCTGCACCTTCAACCTTGTTCAACCACCAATATAATCTTTAATCCAACACACGTAAGTCAAACCAATTAGGGAAGCCATAATTCACTGTGTGCCTGAGGCTGCGATAATAAACTTTGACCTTGTGTGTATGAAACTGACCTTCTCTTCACTGGCCTTGCCCAGGAGTCTGGCATGTTCGTCTGGAGTCAGTTGGAAGGCATCCTGTACGTAGGCGTACAGGTCTTGTATGAAGGGCAGGTGACTGCCAGCGGTTGCTCCAATCTTGTGTTTGATCGTGTACAACACCTCAATGTACAGCAGCTCAAACTGAATCACACAAAACAAACTATAATCAACACAACATCAGTTATGGCTTCATTGGGTCACTTCCATTTTGTCACCTCCATGTCTAGCAAATCCCAAAAACATATTCCTACTACACCCTACAAAAGATACATTCCAAATTATCATTACCAATACAACTTTTAAAAATCTCAATGGAAAAATAAATTTGAAATTGTTTAAACAGTTTTATTTGTGCTTGAAAACATGTAATAATAATAACGTAACTTCTGTTGCACCTAAACCCTTAGAAACGAAGCTCAGAGACACATCAAGACAACAGGGTCAGTCAATCTAAATACTGATTAGCAGTATACACATAGTCAACATAAAGGTGGACATGCCAGGGTCGACAAGTCATGTTATAAGGATAAGTCTGTAAATGACGTCAGAACTGGGTAAACCTTTTCAACTGGTCTAACGCTAAAAGCCGATATGGAAAAATCATTAGATCCAATGTTTGTATATTGACTCTAGGAACAAAATGAAGAAAGAGAACAAGGATGATGTAGGTATCATTGGGAGGGTTGCATTGAGATTTAGAGAAAAGTTTGAGAGAGCAAAACTGAGAGAAGTGAAGACAGTGGGCGGAGACAATGTGGCGGGGGAAGAACATAAAAGATACATACAAAAATCGAGGTTCTTCTTCTGATTGTTCCTCATCAGATTGACTATTGCTATCATCCGAAGATTCAGACAGATTGGACATTAAAGTCATTATGGTGGATTAAACGCGAGATTATGTGGATGGCTTTGTGGATTAGCGTAATTATCTACGTCATAGCATACATCGGGTGTTTCTGGAGCGACCTTGGGGATTTCCGTGGAAAGTTGCAATTTTTTATTTAATTTATCGATTTTCAATTAGATAACAGATGCTATCGCGAATGATACTGATAGATTGGGGAACAACTACAAGGACTGGACATATTGCCAAAAATCATGTCTTTGATGCTTAACATACCCTTTAAGGACAACTTCACCCAGGACATTCAGGGAAAGGAAACGGAGGCCAACGTGAAACGTAGAATTGAGGGTGGGGATATAGGCCTTGTTTAACCTAAGATACAGGCCAGCAAGAATTACCTCTTTTCTGCTCAGTTTCTGGGCCTTCTGACGTGGCCCAAACTGGCTCTCTGAGGGCGGCGGCTTCTTCGCTTCCTTCTCATCCTGGGGAGGAACAGAGACAACACGTTACCTTCAGGATACACACAAGCACTACAGTTTGAGACAACACGTCACCTTCAGGATACACACAAGCACTACAGTTTGAGACAACACGTTACCTTCAGGATACACACAAGCACTACAGTTTGAGACAACACGTTACCTTCAGGATACACACAAGCAGTACAGTTTGAGACAACACGTTACCTTCAGGATACACACAAGCACTACAATTTGAGACAACACGTCACCTTCAGGATACACACAAGCACTACAATTTGAGACAACACGTTACCTTCAGGATACACACAAGCACTACAATTTGAGACAACACGTTACCTTCAGGATACACACAAGCACTACAATTTGAGACAACACGTTACCTTCAGGATACACACAAGCACTACAATTTGAGACAACACATTACCTTCAGGATACACACAAGCAGTACAATTTGAGACAACACATTACCTTCAGGATACACACAAGCACTACAATTTGAGACAACACATTACCTTCAGGATACACACAAGCAGTACAATTTGAGACAACACATTACCTTCAGGATACACACAAGCACTACAATTTGAGACAACATGTTACCTTCAGGATACACACAAGCACTACAATTTGAGACAACACGTCACCTTCAGGATACACGCAAGCACTACAATTTGAGACAACACATCACCTTCAGGATACACACAAGCACTACAATTTGAGACAACACGTTACCTTCAGGATACACACAAGCAGTACAATTTGAGACAACACGTTACCTTCAGGATACACACAAGCAGTACAATTTCAGACAACACGTTACCTTCAGGATACACACATGCAGTACAATTTGAGACAACACGTTACCTTCAGGATACACACAAGCACTACAATGCACATCATAAACAAAATGACAGATGAAAAATCAATGCTTAGCCTTCGCAAAAAACAAAATCTTCTCCAACAGGCGGCCATAAATACACAACACGACAGTGCCAGCAGTTCAAAATAGTAAACATCATCTTAGACACCTCTACCAGCAGTGGATGCTGATTAGATTACATGAAAAACTATTTAGCAGATATTCAACCATTTTATATGGCAATGAAAACCCTAAATTATCGAGAATAAAGCTGAGAAAATGTAATATATCTTGTTGGTCATTAGATACATGTATGCATTTTTGTCTCAAACAAAACACTAGAATGGACCAAAAACCTAACATGAAATAAAATGCTTGCAAAAGAGATTTAAGTTTGCAGACTAATTAAACAAAAGTTGGTCACTTGTAGCTTGCATGACAGGTCAGTAGTAAATAATAGAAATTGCTAACACTATATCCATACATAAACTATAATACATTTCTATCCAAACAACTATCAACAGGTGTGTTGTAGTATAATTCTTTGGAAGGTATGTTAATACGTCTGTACTGGCATTATTGCGAATGACCACTTAATTACAACTGAAATATCTCACATAGCATTTTGCATTAGGTAGACAGGAACAAGACAACATCGTGAAGTGGACATGATTATCTTCTCCCACAGATAGTAAGAGTCTGAATAAAATAAACAAATATTGTCCATAAAAAATGAGAATTATTTCCTCAGAAACAGGTTCATCTCAGGGATAAAAAAAAACTATTTCTGTAATCCTGGAAAAAACAGTAAAATCGCTGCAATGACTTTTTTTAAGATGTTGCCTTATCCTGTGATTATCAAATATCAATACCGGATTTTATCACTTCCCTCCGAGTCGCACTTGGACAGGCGGAAAGGTCACGCACACGCCACCAGGGCACCAGGCGTAACCAGGTGGAAATAATCGACGGCATTATCGCGGGAATTATCGTCGGAGAGGGAAGCGCGGCCCCAGTTCCCTGCTCTGTGTTCCAGTTTGGTTTCCTCCGAGGATGATAAAGCCAAGTCTAATGACGCCCGCCGCTCACGCAACCAAACTTTATCGTGACATTTGCGATGCGTTTATGATCATTACACGAATATATTTGGACGTGATGTCCTGCCCCCCGTGCAACAGCACCGCAGAAATTAGTTCGCTGACATTCAGTTTATCGTGACGCGGCTTATTGCCGTGTAGATCAGACGAAGTATTAGCCGGGATGACAAGCTGGTGATCTTTATTATTTCATGCTGACAGCTAATTGTCATCAATGATGATTTAATGGGCCGAAAACTGGGATTTGTTGTGGCAATGGCGTGATTACTCACGGCTGTCAGCTACACATTAATTGATGTATCCACACAACCACGGCCTTCTGTGTGGCTCGGGCCTGGAAATAACAGTTGTCAAAACGTTATTTATGCCTTCTATGGGAAAGAGTGAGCTGAAATAGAACGCTGTATGCGTTGTCGCACTTCACAACGTACACTCTGGAAGTGTCGTTCCATGTTAGTCCACAAAAACTGAAATGCCGTTTTGGAAAATTGCTTTCAACCGAATGATATTTTGTTGACATTCAGGTAACGGTAACACCGTTACAAAAAACAAAAGCCGGTGCTAAGATCCAACATTAAAAAATAAATGCATGTTAATGCCACCAGGGACTTGTCGATTTCCCAGAGGTGAGATTGCATTATTATAACGGGGAGTGAACCATTATACACGGCCAATTTTTTTCCTAGTCCACAATCCACACGCACTGACATTTTGGGTTTCCACATATTTGCCACCTCATACGTGGCTAAACTTAGCCCAGCAAGTCTTTTCATCCCTAATGCGTTTAACTACTTAAAACCACATCAGTTTTATCGCATGCATGAACACTGTTAATGCATTTATTCCTGGGTATGTTTTGCCAGTATTTTCCCTCACATTTCTTATTTGATCAGTAAAACCAATTTTATAGTTCAAACACAATTATGTTTGTCAAAACACAACCGAAGGTAATTTCTTATGTGACACTGGCTAAAGTGGCTGAATACAATACACCTCCCTGTGGCAGACATGGGGAGGCACTGCCACTGTTGCCACCACTGCCACTGTAACCAGTGCCACTGCTGCTACTATTGGCACTATCATTGCCACAATCGCAACAATTACCGCTCCTGTCACTTTTGCAACTGATGCCACCATTGCTACTGCCACTACTGTTTCCATTAATATAACTACACAAACATTAATTAATTAATTCACTTTACTAAATACATTTACTTTACTGTGAGTGACTGGTGACGGTATATAGGCTACCACAGTGCAAACATGTATGACACAGACAAATTAACGTCAAGTCTCTGATGAGTTGTCTAACAGTGTTTGTTCCACAGACATGCCCTGTCAGAGGTCAAGTAGGGCCGGGGTCAGTCCAACCCTCAATGGCTGCACAATATTGACATGACATGATTAAAGGCTTCACCACTGTCAGTCTCTATACAAGTGGGAACAACCCGCCATTGCCGTGGCGCCGTCCATACCGGGCTGTACCGGGCCGTATCATTCCCCAGCCAAGGCTGGTTCAAAGACGAGTTTTTTGCTAGTTGCACACTGTAGCATAACTGATTTCCCCCGACCCCTGCCCATTAACTATGCATGAATCTGTACAGGAGGAAGATCCCTCTCTAGTGATCACCTGGTCCCAGGCTGTAATGAGCTCTCAGACTTCAAGGACCTCTTTGGACTCTCGCTGTATCCTGCACTGTCCCTGTACCTATACTGACTTACATGGCGTGACTGCGTCTGTGTTGCACCAGGCAATAATCCATGTTATTACACACCCAGGTCACACAATACCCCGTCTAATAACACGGCACACTTTTTATGATTTCATAATCACACACGTTTTATTATATCAGTGTATTTATTTACATCAGCACGATCGATGCATTTAAAATGGCGCTTGTGGTGACAGTAAAACTGCCATTTGCAGCAATGATAAGCAGATATTTAAATTGTTTTAAAACCTTCTGACTGTATCACAGATATGAACTGGTTAAAATCATGTGCCATGTAAAATAAAAATAAAATCAGACATTCACAAATTTTATTTTGCTGTAATAATATTCAACAGTTATAATAAAAATAACTCACATAATCAGATCCTGCAGTTTTCTGCACTTCATTTTTATAATCACTAATGGAATGCTCCAAAGACAGGAATAATTATGCTGGAAGTACATTGCTCACCAAATTGCATTTGCATATAATAGTCCAGAAACTGTGTTCATATTTTTAAATATTTGTCCTGGAAAATGTAATAAAGACATGATAAATAAACAATTATATTGGAAAAATTACAGGTCATGGTTGGTTTATCCACTGAAGTACCTTATGTTCAGCATAAAGCTTCAAAGATGTCCATTTCAACCAGTTGCCTGGAGATGAGATCCGGCACTGACCAACTCCAGGTACCAGACCAGGGGACTGTTTCACTAAGATAAGCTCTTAATTTATCGTTAACACAAAATCCATCATTAAATGAAATGAGTTTGTTTCAAAACGCAAATATCAAATCTGAGTTTAAGAGAACTAAGGCAATGTGGAGAGAGAGACAGTACCAGTGCTTTGAGCAGCAACAGAACATGAATCTCCGTCATCTCAACAGAATCACTGAAGCTCCGCCTCCCCAGACACCAGGTGTGACCTGTTGGCTGTCCACCACTGACCAACACAGACAACTGACCAGTGTGCCTTGGGCCAGAAAAAGGCCAAAGCCTCACAGTGGTGAAGACTGCAGCTGACACCTGCAAGGGGTGGACAGTGCACAGGACTGTCTCTTTGATGTCACCCTGATGTCTGATGTCACCTGCAAGGGGTGGACAGTGCACAGGACTGTCTCTTTGATGTCACCCTGATGTCTGATGTCACCTGCAAGGGGTGGACAGTGCACAGGACTGTCTCTTTGATGTCACCCTGATGTCTGATGTCACCTGCAAGGGGTGGACAGTACACAGGACTGTCTCTTTGATGTCCACACTGATGTCTGATGTCACCTGCAAGGGGTGGACAGTACACAGGACTGTCTCTTTGATGTCCACACTGATGTCTGATGTCACCTGCAAGGGGTGGACAGTACACAGGACTGTCTCTTTGATGTCACCCTGATGTCTGATGTCACCTGTAAGGGGTGGACAGTACACAGGACTGTCTCTTTGATGTCCACACTGATGTCTGATGTCTGGACAGCCTTATGGACCATGTGGTCTGAAGAGATTGATAGGTGGGGTCTGACGTCTGACATCTGATCTGTAATGTGATGGATCATTGGTCCAGTCTACCACAAGGTCCTCTGGGTCTCCTGTCATGTCTAGTCTAGGGTCTACAATCTACATGAGCTCCTGCCTTGTGCTTCCCACTCCCCACCGTCCACCCTGTGTCACTATTGGGAGCGGCTGCACCAACAAGTAACAATTCCTCACAACATCGCTCCCTGTTTGATAAGGATCAGTGGGGAATTGCCGGCAATTATGAAGATGCATAATATCACTCTTGTCTCCACATACCCGCATTAATTATAGATCAACAAACAGCAGACAACTAGATTCATGATGTCTCGTTGAGTTTGTGGCAATGATGACAGTGTGGGTCAAACAAACTCATGCACAATAAACAGAGATACCTGCTGATGCTTGTAATGACTGTACATGTTATCTACGGACACAGAATTAATTGACAATGTGCATGGGCCAGTAAGTATGATAGGAAACTAGGCTAGAAATTAACACAGGTGGACACATAGCTGTAGACAATGGAGGAATGGCATGGACAACCTTGTAGATATCACAAGGTCATCTTCAGCTTCCCTCTTCTGCATGGGAACACAATCCTTGCTCTTGTCATAATTTCTCACCATTCTCTTCCAAACTCAGATAAGTCTTTCATTAACATTTGTATGAGTCCAATTTTGCTCTTTAAAATAAATTTCACTCATTAACAGTGATCATTTCTACTGTGAGTATTGAAAACAGTCAACACCACCACACAGCACTTGAACACTTGGATAACATATTTTAGTATTTTCTCACAGATAATCCAGATGTATAATTTACCACATCTCAGCTAATACTGAAGATCCCGTCAATGTCCAATCCTTAGAGATGTCTGGTAATGACAACGATCATTTGGCACAAGCTTTGTGGTCAAGCGTGCCATTCCACTCTGTCCTTACACTGAGGTCATGTTGACACATCCACAGCCCAGATGGAGCTGCCTGTTGATTGTCTCAGAACTGTTGCTAGGTTCAGGCCCTGGGAGACATCTGAGAAATATTACTTTTTCATCCCCGGTATTACAAATCAGCCCAGAACTGTTTCCTTCGCACTGTATGTGCCTGGCCGTGTTATCATTATCATGTAGATGTCCATGCAGTCATGAAGACTGGGTAAATTGAATGGATTAATGGCATAGTAAAGGATGATGAAGCCTATTTCAAGCAAACCGTAGTTGCAGACAATGTCTTTATGATTGTAATGCAAGAATTCCCAAAGAGCTGCTCTATGAAGAGCTGGGCTCAGAAAGCAGTGACCAACTGGACGCCTCCATCTCTTTCACGGACATCTGCAAGTGAGATCTGAAACCACCAGACACTGGCACTGGCACTGGCACTGGCACTGGCACTGGCACTGGCACTGGCACTGGCACTGGCACTCACAGGGGGGAGAAAGAGCCAACAACAGGAGTCAGAGTAGGCATCAGCTGAATGAGGGCCTTGAGAGGAGAGGAGAGGAGAGGAGGGGAGGGGAGGGGAGGGGAGGGGAGGGGAGGGGAGGGGAGGGGAGGGGAGGGGAGGGGAGGGGAGGGGAGGGGAGGGGAGGGGAGGGGAGGGGAGGGGAGGGGAGGGGAGGGGAGGGGAGGGGAGGGGAGGGGAGGGGAGGGGAGGGGAGGGGAGGGGAGGGGAGGGGAGGGGAGGGGAGGGGAGGGGAGGGGAGGGGAGGGGAGGGGAGGGGAGGGGAGGGGAGGGGAGGGGAGGGGAGGGGAGGGGAGGGGAGGGGAGGGGAGGGGAGGGGAGGGGAGGGGAGGGGAGGGGAGGGGAGGGGAGGGGAGGGGAGGGGAGGGGAGGGGAGGGGAGGGGAGGGGAGGGGAGGGGAGGGGAGGGGAGGGGAGGGGAGGGGAGGGGAGAGGAGGAGGGCAGGGCAGGGCAGGGCAGGGCAGGGCAGGGCAGGGCAGGGCAGGGCAGGGCAGGGCAGGGCAGGGCAGGGCAGGGCAGGGCAGGGCAGGGCAGGGCAGAGCAGAAGAGAGCAGAGCAGAGCAGCGCAGAGCAGAAGAGAGCAGAGCAGAAGAGAGCAGAAGAGAGCAGAAGAGAGCAGAAGAGAGCAGAAGAGAGCAGAAGAGAGCAGAGCAGAGCAGAGCAGAGCAGAGCAGAGCAGAGCAGAGCAGAGCAGAGCAGAGCAGAGCAGAGCAGAGCAGAGCAGAGCAGAGCAGAGCAGAGCAGAGCAGAGCAGAGCAGAGCAGAGCAGAGCAGAGCAGAGCAGAGCAGAGCAGAGCAGAGCAGAGCAGAGCAGAGCAGAGCAGAGCAGAGCAGAGCAGAGCAGAGCAGAGCAGAGCAGAGCAGAGCAGAAGAAAGCAGAGCAGAGCAGAGCAGAAGAAAGCAGAAGAGAGGATGTGAGGAGAGGACCGGATGATAGCCTAGTGGAAAGGCAGCCAGGTCTCTATTTAGACTGAGACAGACTTCAAGTGCAGCCAGTGCAACAGACTGTCACTCTAGAGTGGGTCTCTACAGCCACAGTAGACATTGTTCCAGAAACTTATAAATCCGTCAGAAGTCCACACCCTTGGCCACTCAAGACTGCTGAATGCTTACTACTACAATCTTCCAAATAACGTCACATACAGGTGGCACCACCGGAGCCCGAGAAACTTAAAACGTAACTAAGCTAGGTGTCCCTTTTCCCCGTCACCCAATCCCACTCAAAAATCCTATTATTTGCAAAGTTAACATCTCCTCAAAACAACCACTAAGAATCTCAACGATTACCAATTCAACCTTAATATGACAAACTAGACAGATCACTACAAGTTAAACAGGACGAAGCACAGAAATCTGCTGTATTCTGATTGATGACAATCTGAGGTAACGTTTCTCAGCAAGACACGCAATGCCGATGACACTTGACCCTTGATGTGGTCACTGGTTGACGTAATCGTCCATGTTCACTCCAATTCATTTAGTAGCAGCACCTGCGTCCCGGGTCACGAGTGCCGGGGTCACCAGATACAAACTCATCTGGCAGGTGTCTAACTTTATTTCTCTATGTGCTGACGATGTATATATACCTCCATTTCTTGGGTTGACTGTTGGGGAGAGTGTTGGTACACTTCCATTTCCCCACCCCGTTACATACATGTTTATTGTAACTTCACCCTCAGCATACACTTGTTCCATCTAACTTCACCCATGGCCCACCACTGTATCATTCATACAGCTGAGAGAATTGGATCAGTGTAGATTGGACACATTTGCCCAAGGTATGAAGCTGTAGAAAGATTAACTGAAGCCAGAATCTTGATTGATGCTGTGAGCTTCCAGGCACCTCATCACTGGGCCTACTAAACTCTACAGTAAGTCTAACACCAGGCCTACTAAACTCTATAGTAAGTCTATCACCAGGCCTACTAACTCTATATAGTAACTGGTAACCCAGTATTATGATAGTATCAGTATCATGGAATAATTCCATTTCAATTACATTTTCAATTCATCAAACTGCTGTCAAAAAAGCAGTCCAGATCACTGAGTGCTAAATTCCACCATAATGCAATCTTAGAACCTGTCGATGCATAATGCTAAATACATTTTGTGTTTCTCTTCTCTTCTCTACGGAATGTCCCAAAGTACTGTTTCCTATTAAGTCATGTTTCTTTAAAGTCCCTGAATCTGATGTCCCCATTGGGCTTGGAGTGTCACATATGTGACCGAGATAAGTATCACACTGTCACAAATGCATCAAGTCTATTGTAATTTTATTCTTCGCATGTATTGCTACAGTTTCTTGGTTCATATTATTTAGTAAATGATTAACCTCTCAAGAATTTATTTCTCTATATATGTCTCTCACAGCCTTCTTCAGCAGAAGGCTGTGAGAGACAGCTGGGGAAAATTATTACATATGAATTGACAATGAATTGACAAAGTCAATTCATATATAATGACTATCTATTGTAATTATTATATACGAATAAATGTTTGTCTGATGTGGCTATTACAGTTTTTAGTGTATCTTAGTAAAATTAAGGTAAATTAATTTCAAGGAATTCTTTGTCTCTGGTGAACATTGTCTGAAAAAAACGAGTTCATTTGCGTCAATTACATGCAAATCGGCTCAGTGATTGCGTTATTTTATATAGAGTCGGGTTTTTGCTGTTTACTGTTTAATTATTTTATTAAAATTTGTATATAAGTAAATACACCTCTGTAGTCATAATTATTACAATTAATATATTATTACACATAATAGTTGTACTAAAATGATGCCAAATGTCACAGAAGTAATATAACCAATGTTTGTGAAGTTAACTATGTTTGTGTGAAATATAAGGAATAATTGTGCAAACTTATCTATGTAACCATTGGGATATTGGATTCAGGGACTTGAACAAGAACACACTATTTATAACATGTCCATCCATTACGAGACACCTATTATTTCACAAGAAAAAACTATTATTTCATAACAGTGTTTTAAAAAGGTGTGTTATTATAGACAGTTAACAAAAGGGTTATTCATCCACGCTGCTGGTTTGGCACATATCATAATGGAGCCTGACATTGTGATAAATTTAGCAAAAATCTACTACGCAACATAGCTGCCTGATAACTGACTGCCTAAGCCACACTGGCAGTTATGATTCATAGCATATGTGACAGAGTGAGCTGGGAATACACACAATGGCTGACCCATCAATAAATAGACTAAACCACCCAGAGGCAGCCAGCATGTTTTACATGTTATCTAGAAACTTGCAATCAATAATGAACAAAAGCAAGAACAAAATGGTCATTGTTATAGTTTGTTGTTAACGGAACGTTTGGTTAAACCAATATGCTACAATAATTATCATCATTACCAGATCATTGTCAAAGTGGGCAGGGTCACCGCAAAAGAACCGAGATAGCCAAGGACATCACATATCACCATGTGGAAATGTTACGAAGGGAAACGATCTATAGGCAGACCAGGGAGATGATGTAGAGATGAACTAGATGATTACTAGAAGGGCACCATCTGGTAGAGGATAGCTCAAGATAGGCAGATGTGGAAGCAGCATGCTGAGGCCTTCGCCCAACCACGGGACACTGCGGTGCACAAAGATGATGATGATGGCCATTGTGGACTTACAAAAAGTCACTGTCAATGCTAATATCTTGTGTGTGTACAAGTTACTGTGCTTCAATGATTGTTATGTGAACTAGCAAATTGCTGTCATTGAGTCAACATGCTCCAAATATTATACAACATTTCTCATCATATAAACTATAATATGCAACTTTAAGATACATTTTAACCACATGACATACTGTTTACTTGTCTGCTGGCCAGACACATAAAACATTTATGAAATAACATATCAAATGTCAAAGTGACATACATTAGCAATTATATTCAAAAAGTGTTCAAGTTGTACGTATGCTTTTAAAAACAGTTTAAAATGGTAGTTTAACATAAATGCAATTTTTTTAAAAACTATAAAATACATACAACAAATACAAAAGTGCTTCTGTGATCTATAACATAAACCGTGGTCTACTTCACGCATTATTTAGGTTGATTTACTTCACATACACTCTGAAATAACAGGAAGGATTGATTCAATTTTGAGTATTTAGGGCTTCAAGGATTGCCACCGTCTGGTGGCTGATTGATTATGTTCTGTGACCGACAGATGTGATATTTAGCCAGGACCAGGAAAAACAACTGTGGCTGCATTAAATGTAACATGCCGTGGAGGAAGTGTAGCGGCCAATGGCACGCTATGAATCAATCGCCTGTGGGACAGACAAACTGATATAAAGCTGTATGAAACATTTATGACCTTACCCCATCATTGGTGTTCAAGGCAGACACGCGTTGACATTCGAAAGTATGTCATATGATCAGCACGCTGATCGAAAAACAAGCGTGGTCGCAATAAAACCTTCTACAAGTAATGTTAGCTATGTTATTTAAAATGACGTCACACATCGCAAGTAAAGGTTTATGACAGATGCACGACAGTTTCTCAGTAATCACTGGATATATTTTGTGACATCAGAGAATAAAGGTCATGGCATATTATTAGCATCTGCATATACCGTAATCTAGAGTATTGGATATATATATATATTACACCACTGTCTTTGTCCAGAGGGTTGCATCAGAAATAGTGAAATGAAGGTAGTTCTTCCCTTCGTAAAGATGTCTTACCCTACAGTGAATGGATGTATGTAGAAAAAGAAGTCATTTGTTTAAAGCCTCACTCCATGTAAACATGGATTAAAATATAAAACGCAGGTAATTATAAATAAATACAAAATCTGAATTACTGGGTATTTACACAGGCCGCTCAAGAGACAGTTATGGAATTAATGAGGTATTGAGAGCACAATTAAAAGGAAACTAATTTATTCATATAAAATAATAAATTTAGTAATACAGAAATAAGCAATTACAGGGTGTATT
Organism: Oasisia sp. SBJ-2009; assembly: GCA_964017155.1. NCBI lineage: Eukaryota > Metazoa > Annelida > Polychaeta > Sabellida > Siboglinidae > Oasisia > Oasisia sp. SBJ-2009. The sequence continues at coordinate 39,702,827 of OZ024858.1, forward strand.
GTGTTGTATCATGCAAGTATAGTATTTTTCAATTATATATATATATATACATATATATATATATATATATATATATATATATATATATACATTTATTGTGTTCTATCACGCAAGTGTAATGTTTGTTAAGGTAGTACATTGTACATTTTACCTATCACATTGCTAATGTCATGATTCAATAAATAATTAACTATACTTTTATATATGTATGTATATATATATATAATTAGTAAAATCCAGACGTGTGGTTGTTGTGTATACTGGAAGGATAATCTATCAATTATGTAAACTTGTAAGACTGTGACATTGAGACGTGACATTACATTCTTATGCCATTCAGTACTGCTGCTCCTGAAATAGCCGAAGCGTTGCATCACCCGTGACATACAGGGACCACAAAGACTAAAGACGAAGGCTTCTTGTAAGTAGAACGACCTCGTGATCTTTGTAAATGTCACTGATGTACTTATACAACAAGATCACTGCAGGTAGCCACTGCCGACGTGAAGCATCGAACGTGTCTGGTGCTAATCATGTACTCTACGAGTCACTGGTTCCCAGAAGCCTGGAAACGATAACATGGAAATGATGACAACGCTGTCAACATATCTACACTTCATTGAGCCTTAACGATTGTCACCCGGGCATTGGGAAATAACGGCCCAGGACGTCCGCTCGATGACGTCTGTCAATGTTATTTAGTCGGACCGAAGCTGGCAGGTGTTTGCCAAAGAGTGGTAACAAGCGGCTTTCGCAGTGGTGAAATGCAACATAAACAGTCATTAAAAGGCGCCAATATGAGGTGTCTCACTCGTTTCCCACTCTTAAACATGTCAGCGTGTTAATGGTAAATCAGTGCCTGGCTGCTTCCGCAGTTTACACAGGAGATATTGACCCAGCTCAGACAAAAATGAAACAGCTATGCCTGGCATGCAGAGAGGATATTTCTGCAGAATCAGAACAATATTCTTTGTGGAAAAGAAACTGTGTATATGTGTGTGTGTGTGTGTGTGTGTGTGTGCGTGTGTGCGTGTGTGCGTGTGTGCGTGTGTGCGTGTGTGCGTGTGGGTGTGTGTGGGTGTGTGTGCATGTGTGTGTGGATATGTTGTGTGTATGTATGTATGTGTGTTGATGTGTTGGTGTGTCTGGATGTGTTGCGTGTGTATGTGTATGTTGGTTTGATTGTGTATAGGTGTTGTGTGCATGTGTGCATGTGTGTGTGCGTGTGCGTGCGTGTGTGCGTGCGTGTGTGCGTGCGTCCATAATGTACAACATACAATGTAAACATTTCACGGTTTTAAATCATCATATAACACCTTCACAAAACCAACACGTCAAACAACTTGTATATCTAAACAACAATTTTCACTTAGCATACACACGTAAATGCATGTGTATGTGCACGCACATGCATTATGCAAGTCCATCATGTAATTGTGTGTCTCCTTGAACGTCTGACGCAGTTATGTAATTAATATATTAATCTGAAGCGTTCCTGTCAACAGATCAGTGCCTTTATTGATGTCATACCGCTTCCACACTGTTCCAACCATTGCCCCGTTACCTCATCCATATCTGATGGACGCTCAACGTTGCTGCAAGTCTGTACAGCGACACATGTTAGTATTCATGAGCTACGCAATCGTTCCCAGGGATAGACACAGGCAGTCGGAGGTGGGCAACAAGGTCTCTTAGGTAATTGCCAACTGAAAAAAATAATGCTAAACGCATCGACATGCGGCGCGCGTACACGAGCCCGCACGTGCGTGATTAGATGCAGGTAGGCAGTGAGAATGTGGTTAATGTTTAATGAAAATTTAACATTTTATGAGGTGATAATTGTAATTGGACCATCCGATGCGCGACCTGACATGAGATACTGTAACGCGGCAACGGTTCTCACGGTCCAGTGACTCCAAAATAGAAACACCTGGGTATTGAGAACAGCTTTTTACGTCTGAGTAGTGAATACTGTTGGATGCGTGTAAAAGTGATGTGTTACAAGGTGTGACATGTGTAGAGAGAACAGTTCTGGCACCTGTGAACAATGTTTAGAGAACAGTACCAGGACCTGTGTAGAGTGAACAGTATCTGGACCTGTGTATAGTGAACAATATCTGGACATGTGTTGAGTGAACAGTACCAGGATCTGTGTAGAGTGAACAATACCTGGATCTGTGTAGAGTGAACAATACCAGGACCTGTTTAGAGTGAACAGTACCAGGACCTGTGTAGACTGAACAGTACCAGGACCTGTGTAGAGTGAACAATATCTGGACCTGTGTAGAGTGAACAGTACCAGGACTTGTGTAGAGTGAACAGTACCAGGACCTGTGTAGAGTGGACAATATATGGATCTGTGTAGAGTGAACAGTACTAGGACCGGTGTAGAGTGAACAATATCTGGACCTGTGTCGAGTGAACAGTACCAGGACCTGTGTAGAGTGAACAAAATCTGGACTTGTGTAGAGTGAACAGTACCAGGACCTGTGTAGAGTGAACAATATCTGGACTTGTGTAGAGTGAACAGTACCAGGACCTGTGTAGAGTGAACAATATCTGGACTTGTGTAGAGTGAACAGTACCAGGACCTGTGTAGAGTGAACAATATCTGGACCTGTGTAAAGTGAACAGTACCAGGACCTGTGTCGAGTGAACAGTACCAGGACCTGTGTAGAGTGAACAATATCTGGACTTGTGTAGAGTGAACAGTACCAGGACCTGTGTATAGTGAACAATATATGGACCTGTGTAGAGTGAACAGTATCAGGACCTGTGTAGAGTGAACAATACATGGATCTGTGTAGAGTGAACAATACCAGGATTTGTTTAGAGTGAACAGTACCAGGACCTGTGTAGAGTGAACAATATCTGGACCTGTGTAGAGTGGACAATATCTGGATCTGTGTAGAGTGAACAGTACCAGGACCTGTGTAGAGTGAACAATATATGGACCTATGTAGAGTGAACTGTACCAGGACCTGTGTAGAGTGAACAGTACCAAGACTTGTGTACAGTGAACAATATATGGACCTATGTAGAGTGAACTGTACCAGGACCTGTGTAGAGTGAACAGTACCAGGACCTGTGTAGAGTGAACAATATTTGGACCTGTGTATAATGAACAGTACCAGGACCTGTGTAGAGTGAACAGTACCAAGACTTGTGTACAGTGAACAATATATGGACCTATGTAAAGTGAACAGTGCCAGGACTTGTGTAGAGTGAATAGTACTAGGACCTGTGTAGAATGGACAGTACTGGAACCTGTGTACAGTGAACAATACCAGCTGCCTAGGTTAAGCTGTACATTGTGAGTGAATAAAAGAATAAATAAAATGATTAATTTTCTGGGTGGCTCACTTGCTACTGTTGTCATATGCAATAAATTAGAACACTCAGCTGCTGTCATTGAGAAAGTGTTGAAGGTGCGTGATTTAGGGTTCAAAAGTCATGCGTGTAGATGCATGCATAATCAGGGTCAAAGTAGCATCGGCATTTCAAAAATATAAAAGATATAAAATTGCAATATACATCTGCACACATATAATTATACACAAAACACATGCACATCTGTAAACATGCACATGCATACGCGCATCCATACAAATGTACGGCAAAGTGTAAACAGCCAGTGAGCCTGGTGATATATCAATATTTCCCTGTAACAGTACACCATGTAGACGTAATGTCATCAAGTACCAATCAAGTACCAAGAAACTGCACTCTGATCAGACCTAGTTTTACACCAAACTCAGCCACAGTGGCACGTACTGCTCAATAATCTCATCACCAGAGAAATTACGTTGGCAATGTTGTAAGGGTGTCCTTGTGGACTAACAGGGTAGCAAAAAGCTGCCAATATCCATAGCACTTTAACCTTCATTCTGTTGCAAAGGTGAGACTTAGAGTAAAAACCACTACAATGTACGGCTCGTTTGCTATTTCATACATTCATTCTTCCATTAAATGACTTCGGTCAACTTGCTGACCATTATTGTCATTGGTTTTTAGAGTTGTCCTTCTCTAGAATTAGTGATTCCACTACAGGTTACATATTTACCCCCTGTGTGGGATCTTTTACTTCCCTTGGCATAGACACCAGACAGAAGGGACCACCGACTTTTAGTGTCTTTACCGAAAGACACAGGCAAATGTGGGGTTACAAAATTGCCTAAGTTTCGATACAGCAACAGGTGGGATTGAACCACCGTCCCCTCGATTGACAGTCCGGCGCTCTACCGCCTTACCACCACTCCTCAGACCCTTCGCATCAGAAGTGGACTTTGGGACACGATACGTCTGGGGTTCCACAGGTGTATCAAGCAACACATTTTTGAAAGCATTCCTCAAACTTTGAATATTCATCATCATAATGATGAATATCAAATATTTAGTTTTTTTTGTAATTACACAACACTGTACTAGTTAGTAGTTGTGAATGTTTTTTTATAGAAAATATTCACGTCAAGCCTTTATGCATGATAACATTTGTGCTAGTTCAAAATGTTCTGGTAGAATGTTCTGGCCAGTCACAATATGTGTCAATGATCTGGAGTAAATGATAAACATGCATGCGACACACATCATTTTTAAAGCATACTTGATAATATTTATGATTTTATTAGAGTTCCTTTTTGTTCTTCTTCCATCACCCATAATTAGTTCTAATTTAGAATATTGCATACAGGCATGGAGGCCATATCGCAAGGATATTGATATGCTAGAAAGAGTACAAAGAAGAGTAACCAAAATGATACCAAAACCCAGGAATATTATGAAATTATGAAATGCGTCTAAAAGAATGTGGTTTAAAACACTAGAGACCAGGAGATTGAGATGAGATTAGATAGAAGTGTTTAAAATACTGAATGTGTTTGAAAATACAGTGTATTGACAGAAATATTTTTTCTCGGTTAAGGAAGAGAGATGGACTAGAGAGCATTAGCAAAGAAGCAAAGTAGAATAGATATATTAAAATTCTCATTTTCACAAAGAACAGTAAACGAATGGAACAGATTATCAGCTGATTGTGTAGGTGTTAGTAGTATTAATATGTTTAAAAATAAAATTGACATATACCTCAGAAAGACGAGATATACTTAGCTAGATAGGTTGGACTCTCGATAAGCCAAAGGGCCTCCTTGTACACCTGGCATCTAGAGTTGATTCTGTAGGTGGCAATCTTGTAAAATCTTGTTAAGATAAAATCAACATGATATTATTATACTGACAAATATTATCTCTAACCATGACCAAGTAAAATATAACTTGTCAGACATTTTATACCAAATTTCAAATAGACACACACCTTGCATGATAGTTTCTGGCGTTTAGTTGTTGAACAAGCAGATAATTATTGAACAAATGTTGCCGACGTGTCACCACGACATAATTAATTTCCTTTGTGCATCAGTTGAAATTAATCAGCCAGATAAATAGCACAGACCCGTCTGTGGTCAGGTTTATTGCACTGTTGGGCCACGCATATTATAAATATTTTATTATCCCGGGAAGCCAGACATATCCCACTGGACGTCCAGTCTAGGTTCTCGCCACTGGACAGCCGATAGCCACTGGAAGGCAAATTGTAGCAATGCCCCAAAGCAATCTACCATGTCGAGTGTCAGTTAGCCAGTTTGTGTGTCTGTGTGAATGCACACCACACCACACCTTTATCACGGCACGTTGTGAGTCTCTCGTGAGCTGACAAATTGTAGGCGTCATTACTCAGTCTCTGTTGCCACGGTAACGTCGTATAACAACATTGTAACTTGCAAAAGAGACCAAATCCGGCAACGCTTGTTCTCATTGCTGTGGTTCCCAGAAGACTGCCATGAACTTTCTATTTCTGCCCTTCTACCCAGAATCAGCCAACGTTATAATTATTAACAGGAAGTTTGCTGAATTGGTTACCATGACAACACCTAAGCAATAACTAAGTACCAAAGAAGAGCCTTGCAGGTAAACCATTGGCAGTCATTGTCAGTGCACATTGCATTATATAACTTGCATGTTTTCATTACATATCGCCGGTGACACAATTGAATTCTGAACACTGTTTTCAGAGTAATATATGGCATATTTGGCTACCTACACCAGGAATTAATTAGTTCTTCTGAGCCAAACTTACTTATTTATATGCATTCACACAACCTGAATACACTGAATATCACAGTTTCCCAATTTCCCCGGTGATGATATATAGCCGTACCGTAAATTGTACTGTTCTTGCTTGTATCTGTGTAATAAACACACTGATACTTTGGTGGCATTTTACATAACATTTTAATGACCCCTCATTAGCACCTGCTTTGCAAGGTCCTTTTGTCCCAAAGCCAAGATGGCCTTCTTGTCCTGTATAGAGGTATCTGCTATTGGGATGGCCATTCAATTGTAACACGTTCTCTATGTAAGTAGCTTCATTATCCTCTGTAGTAAGACAGACCAAGATCTCATCAGAGCTAGTGATGGTTAGGAACCGCCATTATGTAGAGACAGAACACAAGGAACGGGTGGGGATTGCATTGATCTCTTTTCAAATCAAGACCTCCCTTATATCCTTGGCTACCCAACTGCGTTGGCATATGCACTTTTTATGAACACATCTCCATTGTTACGAGTCAGACTTTTTTTACATCGCACTTACCTGCGAAAATAAATTTAACATATGCAAACTGTCACTTATAAAATCTAAGTGAAAACTGTTGGTATATCAGGTATTTTGTATTTACTGTGCACTCCTGCTTACACTCACTCGTAACACAAGCCATGGGCAGCAGTTCTTATTGTTACAAAAAATTGAGTTTTAACGACATAGGGGAGTATATCACCGCTCAATTTGTTCACTGGAAAAAGTAAATTTAACCAAATATTACCAGTGTTTAGTCAAAATACACTGTACATTGCTTGTTATTAAATCAGAGTCGGTAGGTCATTGGAAAAAATAAACATTAGACAAACAGTGAACCTCGGCTCCGTGGATGAAATGCACTTACAGTGCCACAAAGTTAGCGACTGACACAAGGACATTTCACTCACCTCACTGGCCAGTCGCCGTCGTTGGTTCTGCTGTTTCCAAGCGAGGGCGGTAAAGCTCTCGAAGAAATTCCCGTCAAGTTCCTGCACGCTGGAACACAACATGGCACGCGGTTAGTGCGACTGGTCAACAGACGCCTCGGTCATAGCGGGCAGAGACGTGTCCAAGGCGAATCCACGCCGGTATTCCTCTTAACTGGGGTAGTGGTTAGTGGGGAACGTTGGCATGCCCACGGCGTGAATATCCACTACACGCATGCACGGGCGGGGAACGTGCGCACGCCGTCGTGGCTCGCGTGCGAATGCCAACCGTGGCATGCCGGCTTAATACGCCGATAATCAATGAGGCCCAGCGGTGTCTCTCAACTACAGGTGGCTACAAGGCCGGGCATTGTGTGACACACACACGCCACGCGGCGACGCATCAGTTCATTGGAGGAGAGGGTACCGCTACCACCGCTACCACCGCTACCCCGCTACAGCAGCAACGGGGAGGCGGCAAGCTGACATAGACGACACGGCGGGTGTCGTACCATGCGTCGGTTGTCAATGCCCGTTGTCAAGTGACCGTGGTAGTTACCTGGTGTATCTCTGTGGCTTAGTGACGGAGACATGTGTCATCATCGTCAAGGCTCCAGGTGTAGCAATGTGTCGGTAGATGGTTATTTAATTTGTGTCACTATGTCGGGTACTATCTAACTGTAAGTGTAATTGATATCTAGTTTCAGAACTCTACTATAATTTTGAGTGCAATAAATGGATATTTTTAGCATGTTGTGTTAATTTAATGAAAGTCATATATTGGCGATCTTTTACGTAACTGGCCTAAATGATAGGTAGCATCAGTCTGGTAATCAATCAGACTCTCCCCTGGGTTGTGATATTAAAGTGACTAGGCTGGACCTAGTTTGGTCCATTTATGCATCACCATACCAGTCTCATTGCACACTGCATGACAGTCCCCCAAACATGTATCATCTCAATAGTAAGTATATTGTTCATGGCTCCAAGAATGATTTATTGTTGTATAATTAACTTACTTTGGAGCTTAAAGTTGAAGCTGAGTACGATGTTTCGGTCCGTCAGCTATGGACCTTGTTCACTTACTGAACAAGGTCCGTAGCTGACGGACTGAAACGTCGTACTCAGCTTCGACTTTAAGCTCCAAAGTAAGTTAATTATACTACAATGTGTCATCTCACAATGTCACCTAGAATATTGTCACACATAATGTCACATGGGACAATATCACACAGAACAAAGTCACATGTCTCAGGAGTATTACATGATGCAATGTCACACTACACAAAGGCACACAGCACAATGTCATGTGACTTATGTCACATCCCACATTATCACATGGCACAATGTCACATGGCACAATATCATACTGCAGACAATGTTGCAGAGAACAATATCACATGGCTCATCACAGTTCAATGTCACTTAAGACAATGTCACAGGGAACAATATCACATGGCTCATCACAGTTCAATGTCACTTAAGACAATGTCACAGGGAACAATATCACATGGCTCATCACAGTTCAATGTCACTTAAGACAATGTTACAGGGAACAATATCACATGGCTCATCACAGTTCAATGTCACTTAAGACAATGTCACAGGGAACAATATCACATGGCTCATCACAGTTCAATGTCACTTAAGACAATGTCACAGGGAACAATATCACATGGCTCATCACAGTTCAATGTTACTTAAGACAATGTCACAGGGAACAATATCACATGGCACATCACAGTTCAATGTCACTTAAGACAATGTCTCAGGGAACAATATCACATGGCACATCACAGTTCAATGTCACTTAAGACAATGTCACAGGGAACAATATCACATGGCACATCACAGTTCAATGTCACTTAAGACAATGTCACAGGGAACAATATCACATGGCTCATCACAGTTCAATGTCACTTAAGACAATGTCACAGGGAACAATATCACATGGCTCATCACAGTTCAATGTCACTTACGACAATGTCACAGGGAACAATATCACATGGCACATCACAGTTCAATGTCACTTAAGACAATGTCACAGGGAACAATATCACATGGCACATCACAGTTCAATGTCACTTAAGACAATGTCACAGGGAACAATATCACATGGCTCATCACAGTTCAATGTCACTTAAGACAATGTCACAGGGAACAATATCACATGGCACATCACAGTTCAATGTCACTTAAGACAATGTCACAGGGAACAATATCACATGGCTCATCACAGTTCAATGTCACTTAAGACAATGTCACAGGGAACAATATCACATGGCTCATCACAGTTCAATGTCACTTACGACAATGTCACAGGGAACAATATCACATGGCACATCACAGTTCAATGTCACTTAAGACAATGTCACAGGGAACAATATCACATGGCACATCACAGTTCAATGTCACTTAAGACAATGTCACAGGGAACAATATCACATGGCTCATCACAGTTCAATGTCACTTAAGACAATGTCACAGGGAACAATATCACATGGCACATCACAGTTCAATGTCACTTAAGACAATGTCACAGGGAACAATATCACATGGCTCATCACAGTTCAATGTCACTTAAGACAATGTCTCAGGGAACAATATCACATGGCACATCACATAGTTCAATGTCACTTAAGACAATGTCACAGGGAACAATATCACATGGCTCATCACAGTTCAATGTCACTTAAGACAATGTCACAGGGAACAATATCACATGGCACATCACAGTTCAATGTCACTTAAGACAATGTCACAGGGAACAATATCACATGGCTCATCACAGTTCAATGTCACTTAAGACAATGTCTCAGGGAACAATATCACATGGCACATCACATAGTTCAATGTCACTTAAGACAATGTCACAGGGAACAATATCACATGGCTCATCACAGTACAATGTCACTTAAGACGATGTCATTTAAGAGTGTCACACGGTGCATTGTCACACGTCAACTGGCATGTTATTTAGTGTCAATATTATACAGTCAAAAAACGGGGACAACAGACGTTAAGTAATTAAACTTGGAAGGTCGACCAGTGCACAGAGCAGACAAGGTCCCACTTTGGTAATGAAAAATGCATTATGTCAATGCATTTCACTTCTGGAGTTATAAATTAGTAATATTTGAACCAGTTAAGATGTATTTATTCATGAACATCTGCATCTCAATGTCTCTGAAACTACGCGTGTATTGTTTATTATTTCTATAAAATTTGCATAGATTCAGTTACTTACATGGGTTTGCACCTTGTGGTTAAATGTTTAATGATCTTTTTCACAGACATCTGTGTTATTATCTTATCTTCCCGTGTCTCTATAATTCATCTCTAAATAGCTTGTCTATATACCAGGAAATGTGTGTAATAATTCATAAGCCGTAACTACAAATAGCATGTCCACAAATGTCTAACTACCACAACCTACTGTTTCTGGTGAAATCACCAATATAACCATTAGTACAACTAACAATTTCAGGAGCATCTCTGAAAGTTATAATTACAAAGTTACATAAATATTAACTACTTATTACAGACACAAATACCCACATAATCATGTTGTAGAATGTGCACTGAATTGGATTATGAAATAGTAATTGTAATGTTTGGTTCGTTTATTTAGTCTGTTAAATAATACACCAGTGTTTGCATTCAATATAATACGCCTTGTCATTGATATATTACATAACAAATTTAATACTTTACCGATTGCATAATTAACAATTCAAGATGTTAATCTGGATAGGACTGGTTAGAAATGATGGTGTGGACTAAATGTGGGCTTTCTAATGTATGAACACACAATTTCTTAGTTCATGTGCACTTTTAAAGCTTGTAAAGCTAAGGGTGATACCCAGAAGACAGCGAGAAGATGTAGATTGATGTTTTACAATAATAGCCTCAGAATTTTACTCAACTTACCCTCAAGATGTAGTGCAAGTTTTATGTTTGCCACCAACTATATTAAATCTTTTAATGAACGCATTCGTTCATCAATATTCAGTCTTTTATGTCGTCTTCATCAGTCGGATAATCTTCTTTTTATTAATTACCTCCATACCGATATTCATTTTAAGAGCTGTATGTACACTTACTGGAGGTCACTATTATATACATAACATTTGTATTGTATTTCGTTTAATCAATTTTTTATTTTATTTTATTTTTACAACATATTTCATTAATTTCCTGATATATTTATTCATAATTTGTTTAACTTTACACATATCTTTATACTGATCACATCACTGCTTTGATTATATTATATGTATTGTACTTTTCATATTTTTTTAATTGTATTTTATGTATATATATGGACGACGTCTTGTCTGAAATAAACTTTATTATTATTTATCCCATGTGGTTGACCTAGTTCTCAGACATTGCCCTGACACAACACAGAGACGTACACACTTTCATACAAAATAGACACATATGTCCAACATCCTTTAAAGTCACATGATATACGCGAGGTCAACCAAAGTGGGTGAAAATTAAAACCATCAACATTCTAGTCACATGATCACATTGACTACACAAGTGGTATTTTTGCCCAAACGTCCAATCAGCTCTCCCATCTTCTCGTCACAATAACATCAGTTTGCCAAATCAGTCAAACACACCTAATTAATGCATTCCCAGTTAATAAATAGGCGCATGACCCCACATAGACATTTTACCAATTTAAACAACACATATCTATATGAATACGTCTTTTTTGTGTACATTCAGTATAAGCATTTCGAGGGAAATTACATGAACGATGAAGCAACTTCAAAGGGCAAACATCTTGTCACAGCGGCCATTTGTAATTGTATCTAGTATTAAATGTGCCACATCAACTGTTGTGTCAGTAAGTTGACATTACCTCAATTATTTAGAGTTAAAGCTATACAAAATAGCTGGAATTGTGATATTATGAAAAACGATTACCCGGTAGGTAATGGTGTATTGAAATACGCTGGTGAATGCAGGTAGAAAATATTAACATATTTACAGTCCTTGAATCGTATATCATCATTTGTATTTCTCTGGTGTGGCACGCCAGACTTGAGTGTCACACAGAACAGACAGAAGTGTCACACACAACAAAGTCACATGACAAAGACACATAAAGCAAAATGTCACGTGATGTAATGTCATATATATACGGTATATATATATATATATATACACACCACAATGTCACAATGCTCAATGTCACATGGAACAAGGATCAATATCATATGGCATAATTTGACATGGCACAATATCACACAACACAATGTCACACAACATAATGTTGTTATTATGTTGTTATTATGATTATGGCAACATGTAATTGCAAACATGATGTAAACACAGTATTTCTCTGAAGAGACTCATGCGCTATGTAATCATCCTGCCAACACCACAAACCCGGGATCATGCCAGGCTGCCAGCTCATGTACCTGAGCCGGACACAAGTACCCTGTCTAACTGACCACAACAAGACACCTGAGACTTGACTAGCAGTGGACTTATGAGGACACTCACCTGTCAACGTCAACTGAACATGACACTTGACAATGTGACACAGAGATGCTGTTATATGACATCTTTATGAGGACTCATATGGCTACGTTTACTAAATATCCAGGTTTCTTAATAATAACCGTTGTTTCTCTTCATTTCCCAGTGATATATTACCTGAGACTGGCCTCAATACTGTCCACCGTAAATCTCAAGTTTTACTATCTTTAATTACTGTAACAATTTTGGAGCATTGTAAGTTCATCACCTCAAAGGTGCCAAGTTCCCAGGTGCCAATTTAGTTAGACAGAAAACAGTGAGTTATTTAAATAAATGTATCTGGTTATAGTGACTGGTTGATGCATCTTGTCTAGGGTCAACCTCACAAGGGAGATGTAACCGCATCTCGAAGCAAGATTGGCAAACTTTGTGAACCAATGGAGCAGAACATAGTCTTCAAAAATCATAATTATGTAATATATTGTCAGTTATGGCTTGTTAATGGGTGTCACACATGTGTTTATAGTCTATTTCAGGTCATAATACACGTCTCGACTGGCTGGTGTGTGTGTGAGTTAATAATCCCGTATATCTACTACAAAATTGTTGACTGGCAAAAACTGTATCATGCATAGAGGCCTGACACATACCAACGGCACAGGATACATACACACTAACTGTACACACCTATGATGGCTGTGAGCAGCTGCAACTGTCAACTTCAAATTAATATTGATCTGCCGTTGTTACAGTTTCCATGTAATGTCCGTGTTGATCATAATCACATTCCTTAGAAGATAACAGAACAGACACACATACCTGAATACTCCTGGAATGGAGGCCAGAGAAAGCATGAAGTATAGTTCTGTAACGCTCACTACAGTTTCTTTTGTCAGACCTTTTTGACAGTATATGTATGCAGCACAGTGCTGAATAATTCCTGATTCTCAGACCAATACATGCATTGCTATAAGGTCCAACTGTGACTCAAGAATTTTGCAACATTGACTCCGTAGTTGTTTGACTTCCCTTTGATCTCTCCACAATACAGTTTCTACAGCCTTCTCAGGACTGGGTTCTTACATACATCGCTACACATAGCTCTAATAAAAGTGAATTTGGCAGAGAGCACACTATGAGCACTGATCAAAGTGTGTTACAAGAGGTCCCACTAGACAGATATATAGTTATATATAGTCAGGGGTGGTACTTTAAAAAACCCAACACTTCTATAATTGACATCTATAAAAGTTTGTTTAGGTGGGTATATATATATATATATATATATATATATATATATATATATAACCTATCATTTGCTAGATCTGGAATACCTGGTTATCTAAAGCATGAGTGTAATGTGTAGCTAGTTGTATTACACAAAATCCTGATTTTTTAATGTCCTATCAGCAACAAAACAATGCAGATGGGACAATTTAAATAGCTTAGATCTAAAAATTAGTCCAGTCCATTATTTCACTCTAAACCAGGAAACTTCAATGACTGTTCAAATTAGCAACTATGAATATCTGTCTAACTGTAATTAACAACAGAACTAGAAAATATGAGTTTTTGTAAGCATGCATTTCATAGAACTGTTGGATTGGAGACGCTACCATCAATGTTATCAGTGATATCAATCAAAGTGACAAAACATGTTTCCATGATGCAAATGAAAATACTGAATGCAATATCCGGACACATTTTTTGCATCATAACGTCTGACAGCATTAAATAACTGTGAAATATTGTATCAACTGAAAGCTGATAAACAGACTTTGGAAGATAAGCATACTTAATAAACAACAGGGATTATTATAGAACTGCAGGTGTTTTGCAATATAAATGCCAAGTACTAGTACAGCAAATGTTTACAACGCATTAACAACTGTTTATATTTCAATTCAGTGATTACAAGATAAAAAAGTAAAAAAATTAATAATGTATTCAACCTATATTATTAGTTATTTACAATAAACAATTGTTATGCTTATGCACCAGATTAACACCAGGAGGCAGCATTCTAAAACACGATTTTCACCCCACATCACGGAGACTTGGTAAAGTCCCCACGTTGCAGGATCCCCAGAATATTAAACTGCACCCAAAAATACAACTTTTCCCTAAACTGTGGTGGGTAATCCTTATCCCACCCTACACCAACACTACTGGGGTTGAGCTCCCCCTGCTTCCAATGCCCCAGTCTGTTTGTGTCATGTGATTATATACAACACAATTATTAATCCTTTAAAATTAATATGATATGGAATAAATTCTAACAATTTGTCAAGATGTTCAAAACTATCCAAAATATTCATTTTAGTTTTGTAACTGTTTGAATAACCACCCTGGCAAAAATTACTTAGATGTACCCTGGGTAATAGAACAACTATTTAGCAATACAACTGTCCAATAATACCAAGTAAAATTGCCAGTATATATTTATCAAGCATTTAAAAAATCGCGTAGTGTAACTTACTTCAGCAAATGCACTATCTTTGATGTTTATCGACCTAAAAGGCAGATTATGAAGAACATTGTCCCAGGGCGGACATAGATTGTAATTGTTTTGATGATTTTCAGTGCAGTTTTTATAGGTGAGGAAGCCCACCACGTGAAGTACTGTAACATCAATGGTCTACATATGCCACTGCCATATATATATATATATATATATATATATATATATATATATATATATATACAGACTGTATATATATATATATATATATATATATATATATATATACACACATATATATATATACATATATATATATATATATTATATATATGTATATATAAGCATCTAGGATATTTAATATAATTACACCGTGATTATGCCACCATCCACTCTACGCCTGGGCTGATGAGCCTGACTGGAATACAGCGACTACTACACATGATGCAATATTCATAGACCTCCATCAAAATGAAAAATGCATGGCTGCAGAAGGTTACCGTCCGTATTCTGGAAAAATAATCATAATTAAATGTCAAGATGAGAAACATGGTCATAATGTTAACAGCAGCAATGGCATATAGAAAACAGGTCACGTTTATCCCCGTGCCATAGCACAGACATGCCACAGCATACATGTAGTGTATATACCCACTGGTGCAACCGCATAGGTCATAGCTCTAGGGGTTGTCAAACATGCTGAAGATCCCATAATTTCAAGTGACATGGTTAAGTCTCAGTAGGGGCGCCTCTGAGCAAATTATATACCTCCTGTAACAATCAACTCGCTGTGTGATTTATCATTGGAGTTGTACCAGCGTCACCTAGGCCACGTGGCCGAGACTTTACAGCACTCAAACGACCCAGAAAGTACGACATATCCATTGTTGTTATGTAAACGACTAGTTGTTGACCAAAGTGACACCAGGTGCCATATTACAATCCACCGTGCCCAGCAAACAAGGAACCATTTCTGAACCAGTTGGCAGGTGTCATACTGGTTCATAAATGGTACCGCTCCACCAGTGCGTGTATTCGTGTGTATTCATGGGAATACACGTGTTTTGCCTGTTGTCACGAGTTTTGAACGAGTTTGACATGAGTCATACTGGGTCAGAGCTGGTACAGTTTCACTAGTACGTGTCATCACGTGAAAAACTCGTGATTTCATGGGAAACACGTATCGACACACCACATTTGTTCACAGAATCCGGTGAATTCACGTGAATTGAGCCAGTTGAACTCGTGAATTCACTTGAAATTCACTGTGAAATCACGGGTCCTTGTTTGCTGGGTGTACATTCTTATTCGCACCCATACTCCCATAGGGTGAAGGGGTTCGATTGATGTGCAAAACACATACGGATGTACATTTATATTCGGTGACACGGACCTCCGGTAAACAAACAAAAATCATAAAACACTACAGTCTACACTGTCTACACTGCAGCAATACCACGGAATTAAGTCTACATGTAAATCACCAATGTAATTGATATGTATCATTGTATGGGCACGTAGCAATTATAAACTAATAAAGTTATGTTGTATCACATGTTTGAATGTAACAACAGATTATAATTAAATAAACTGTGTCGTATACATGATATCTGATCCGTTAACCTGTTAGCTGATCTTATGATCAAGACAAAGATGTATTTCGATTGACTTACGGTAGTAAAAACGCTGACAGACGATGGCAAAAAGACGATGGCGCCACCTAACGGAGTCTACAATTTAGGTTTGTAACTTACTGTGGCGCCATCTTTGGAACATTGGGACAACTATATCTCATGACCAGCGCTTTTATTTATTTATTATATACATGTAGCACAGCGTACGCATTTTCTAATAAGCACATCGGCCCCTCAAAGTGCACCATTATCTTAGAGAAGACTTGATCTGTTCAATAGATGGTGGATAGAGCCTTCCTAACGTAAAGAAGATGAAGGGTTCGATAATGGAACAAACTAAGTTACTCGCGCGTAGCCTGACGAGAACAGGCGAGACGCGGCGAGACGCGGTGATGCGTCAATGCGGATGTGACGTAACTGTAACTATGCGCCATTTCCGCCCACGTATATTCGTCCATATACAACTGCATACGATGTGTCTCTGTTGGATTAACCCGGACCACGACAGTGCGTGGAGTGGGTAGCGAAGGGAACTGTCAAAGCCCAAAAACGACCAATGCCGACATCGACGTCGTAAGTTGATCTATTATTAAATACTAATTACAGCTATTAATTTACTATTGCAGCAAAGCTAAATACAACTGTACACAACGTAGGGGCATACCCAAGCGTCACTTTGCTTTGTTAAAAAGTTTCTTTCAAATTCATACTAGGTTATTATTAACCTCAACTATACATAAAAACACTCCTAAGTAACGGTTGTGTATGATTCAAACAGGTGAGAGTGGTCTAATAACTCTAAACATGCGCTATAGCGCGGATCCATGGCCGGGTGCTCTTGTAAATTACCCATCCGGGGGTGGGTTGTCCTCCGTGGCCTCAGCACACTTTAGACAAGACATCTGCAGATATGGAATACAATTGGATCTACCAGATGAGTGATTATAACAATGTTTTCGACCCCTAAACATCGCAGAAAACGTTCTTACTAACTAATTGTCTTGTTTTTTTAACTTATTTCCTTCCGCATTTATTATTTCAATATTCACTTTCAAACTGACTGAATTGTTTACTTGGGCTATCTACTTTACCTACTTAACGTTTCTTTTCCTCGGAGCGCGACCATGTCATGGTGGAAAGGCTTGCGTGTACCAGTAATCGTCACGGCTAACTCTGTGTGGCGTCCGGAGTCTCGTACTCCTGGTAGGGCCTTCCATGGCGCACAGGTCTGAGGTGAGAAGCCCGACTAACAGCGATCCAGCCACAACGACAGATCAGGCGGAAGAGGACACACACAGTATTCCCCGCGGCTGCGAAGGCGGATGATGACTGCAACAGGAGCTCTAGGACAACCTCCGGTCGTGGATGTGCTCCTGTGAAGACCGTGCGGATGCCGCAGGCGCATCGACATTCTCACGCTACAAGACATCATGCGCAGGCTTCTACCAAGGGTCAAGCAACAAAGCCCTGCGGCGATGGACGAGTGGCGACGGGGCAGGACTGTGAGATCTGGACGTCCTTAGTCCCGGATCTACACGTAGACGGCGGGAGTGCGATGGTCGGCTGGCACTTTGGGAGGGACAGAAGTGCTACTCGGCAGCTACTCCAGCGACAGAGCGGTCCTCTTCAAGATCCCCTCTGCTCTCGTCAAGCGCGGAAGGGCCTAGAAAGGGTGGCCCAAATTCTGGCCTTTCCACATTGCATGTTTGAATTAGTGGAGCCTATCAATTTGGATTCTTCTTTCTCCATTTGTATTGTGTGCCCTCTGAAGGATATCATACTTTTTATTAGGAGTAGGATGATGTGCGTGTACTAGGTTATGTCTGGATGGAGATGTAGGTGAACAATGAACGCACATGCGTTGTGAACCCACGGGTCAGACCTACGGAGCGTCCGGCATGAAACCCTTGTCGGGCTCCCTCCCGTCACCCCGCTGCACGTGCCAACCCTACGGTCATCCCGGGGAATGAACAAGGAGCGATGTCGTCAAGGGCGGCCATTGCAACGTTTCCTTCATTTCCTACAGCATTTTACTAGACCTGCCACTAAAACTTTCCACCACGACACTCCTTCATTTCTGCTAGAACCTGACATTGATTTGCAGAAAAACACCGTCTGACATCTGACATAATTTAACAGCTCTGATACCACGCTTCACAAATACATAGTTTCTACTCACTCAACGCTACACAAATCATCACAAAAAATTAATCTAAACAAGCTGCATAATGCTGTTTCTATGTGGAATTCTAGTAGCACGGGGCGGACGAACTTGTAATGTGGTCTTACACATCATAAATTGAAGTGACAATTCGTCTGTTGCGGCCATGACGCAAAAACTTGCACACTTGACACTCGGTTCATCCGAAGAGCCGGTATCGGCGGCTGATCTCCCGGACACAGCCGGCTGGGCTGAGACATACGACGTGAGACGGCGACACGGGAGGAGATGATATATAGCAGTGATATAACGTGGTTCTTCCTCCGCGCAGTGATCTGGTGGTCAAAGCGACGTCACAACCACTGAGAGGAGCGATGTGTCAAGTCGACATGTCACCGACGCGAAACTGGGGCAATTTCGGTCATCCGGGCACTTTATGGGAGTCGGTCAGAAAAGATACTAGAAGATGTCTGTTGGTCTCTTCTATTTGCTGTGTGCTGCACAGGACGTAAATAATGCGGATGGAACCTGTTGGGCACGCGTTGTGTAGGTGTCTACTGCTCTCTCGTTCCCCCTTCTCTCTCTCTCACTCTTTCTCTCTCTCTCTCTATCATTCTCTCTCTCTCTCACACACACACACACACGCACACGCACACGCACACGCACACGCACACGCACACGCACACGCACACACGCATACACGCATACACACACGCATACACACACGCATACACACACGCATACACACACGCATACACACACGCATACACACACGCACACACACGCACACACACGCATACACACACGCATACACACACGCATACACACACGCATACACACATACACACTCTCTCTCTCCCCCTCTCTCTCTCCCTCACCCTCTCCCCATCTCTCTCTCTCTCTCTCTCTCTCTTTCTAGCCATCCCTCCTTTCTTTCCCCTTCCATCCCTCTCTCCCTTTCTCCCATCCTTCATCCCTCCCCCTCTCTCTCTCTCTTCCCCCTCTCCCTCTCCCTGTCTGTTGTAGCTCTCTGCCTGTGAGCTACACCGACACGCGTCTTTAACTTACTTGACTACTATGCGTCACCAATTGTGAAGATACTTATTAGATGGCTCTGTTAATACTGTACACGACGACGCTTGAATGCGCCCAATCAGGCAGCCATTCTCCTGGGATTAAGCCGCACACGTCCGTCATCTTCATCCGTTATGTTACGTCTCCAATCTC
This sequence comes from Oasisia sp. SBJ-2009, assembly GCA_964017155.1. Lineage (NCBI taxonomy): Eukaryota > Metazoa > Annelida > Polychaeta > Sabellida > Siboglinidae > Oasisia > Oasisia sp. SBJ-2009. Next base: position 39,722,868 of record OZ024858.1, read on the forward strand.
CATTAAGAAAGCCGACCCCCATTTTACATCATTATTGTAAACATGCAAGACGTAGTCGGAATGATAGCCACACAAATTTGTCGAACACTAGATTTTTGTCTCCTCCGATGATTGATCGATGATTCTTGATATCAACGCGGTTGTTTGGAGAACTATTATATGTAATATTCTGATGCTGGCGTGGCTTGAATATCTCAACGGAAAAGGTCTACGTGAGGTCAAACACATTTTCTTTTAAACCTCAACGAAAAAGGTTTGCATGAGATTAAACTTATTTTCTTGCACATAACTCTAGAGAACCATTGTTAAGAAAGCTGCTGCGTTACAAATTCTTAACCAAAACCGTTTCCGATCAACACGTCAGTTGCAACTCTTCGAAAGAAACGCCTACATGTCCGTACCTGCGTCTGACTGTGAAAGTAAGGATATCAAGCAGAAGGTTGCGTGTGATGTTTGGTCAATTGGTTTTGCTGCTGTTTTCGTTTTTTACGATAGCTAATGAAATCGTGCATGTATAGTAAGCTGTACCCAGTGGGAATGGTGGTGCCCTACGCATAGGGGTCTACAGTGCCGGACTGCCAGTCTAGATAGTATGGGGTTGAAACATCGTCCCCCGGCCGTATGACTGCATTAGTTGGATATGTATGTGCCGGGTTATCGACAGTGGACGTTTTGAACAGTCCCAAGGATACTACGCAGTAGAAGAGCATACCTAGTTTATATAACGAAGTAGTTGTTGAGATTTATCTCAGATTTGGACATTGTCATTTGTCAAATGTTTAGTGTGATAGGTTTGCACCATTAATGATAGCTCTAAGTTACCATCTATGTAAAACATTGCCTAAATGAAGTCATCTGTGTAAAATGTTGCTAAAACGAAGTACACTCTACTTGCTAGAGTGTGCCGGGGACTATGGCCTCCAACCTTAGGAATTTAGGAGGTTGGGGAACCGAGGAAATGCTTGTCAGTCACTGTTCGTGACAGCGTATAGGGTCGCCTCCATGGGACATCCAAATCCTATCTTTTCGCAACTAAATTATCATTTTCATATCGTTAAAGTTAACCAACGTGTATAAGCCGTGCTTGTACTGTAGCGAATAGCAGGCTCCCTCCAAAATAAATCCTCCCTGCATCACTGGTACACCTGTAGCGCACAACCGACCAAATGTGTAGCTAGGACATCTGGCAGACATTCCTGTCTTTGGAACAGAAGTACCACGGCACACAGTTGCATATAGTGTGGATTCAGAGCACTTGTACTGTTCCATGGGATACCGGTTCCATGTCCCGTAGGCGACCCAAATTACGCCCACCACAATCACTTACAACACGGAATTGTGCCGGAGTCAGCGATACATTTATGTGATATGGCTAACGTTTGAACTACTACAAAGACTACAACGAGAATACTCATTCCGATGGGTTAATTTTGCCTGCGTCGTAGCAAATGTATCTTTAGTGGCACTCCTACCATACGCGGCTGTTAACTTGTGACCTGACGGGTGCGACTGGGAATACTTTCTATCAACGTCCGAACTGCTGACCGCCACTTAAGGAGATAACAGCTCGACCACATCTCACAAAGGTTCTTGAACATCGGCTGATGAACGGGTGACGCCGAAAGGCAATTACGTGGAACGATCGTTCGGGTGAGACGGACATGTAATAACCATGAAGCGACAGTACCACACAATCAGCATCGTATTGATTTCTTTATCCACTGTCCCATCAGCGGTACATCCATACTTCCGCCGTTGATCGGTGACGCCGGAAACCGGAGTGGCGATAACAGGCGAAGTGAGTGACGACGCCGTTAACGGTCTTCCGCCGATACTGCCACCTGCACGCGACTACGAGAGTAGGTCTACTCGAACCACGCCGAGTAGTGCTCAAGGTTCACACGCACGTGTACGCGCATGCGTTATTTTATCGTTGTGATTACGCACAGGTGTCAACAGTATCGCATTCGGGCGGGAAATCCCGCTTTATATAGTAGGTTCCGCTTTCCAGCGTTTCTGGGCGTTTCTGGGAAAATATCTCGCTTTTTTACATTTCGCGTCCGGCAAAAAATGACGATAACATTTATTTATTTATTTAGTTGTACGAAATTATCTGTGGTCGCGAACGAATGTTTTCCCGCGCGCGCGAGCGCGGGACTTGAATAACGTGACTTCGCTATCGGCGGAAGACGGCAACTTCATTCAAGATGGCGAAGCGCCTGAACTGAGTGGGGCATAAACTGAGCGGTGGAGGTTGTGTGCACACGACAGTAACGAAGTAGCAGCAAACGAACGGACGGACGGACGAACGGACGGACGGACGGACGGACGGACGGACGGACGGACGGACGGACGGACGGACGGACGGACGGACGGACGGACGGACGGACGGACGGACGGACGGACGGACGGACGGACGGACGGACGGACGGACGGACGGACGGACGGACGGACGGACGGACGGACGGACGGACGGACGGACGGACGGACGGACGGACGGACGGACGGACGGACGGACGGACGGACGGACGGACGAACGAACGAACGTACCTAATAAAAAAGTATATCTAGATTTATCAGAATAATATATATCAGATATATTTGTAATTGGGCGGAACAACGGTGAAGAATTAACATCCATCTGAGAAGAAGCCCAGCAGACCGTTCTCACTGATATCAAGCTGCACACATTCTATCGCAGGCGGCTTACACGTACAGCTGCTGCGAGTGGAGACAATGTGTGCGACGACGGCATGAGTTGAAGATGAATTGTCGAGAGACCAACTCCATGACCTGCAACCATCCCGGACACATCGCGATGCGATAATGAACAATTTCAATGACGATCGATGATTTCAGAAACCTCGGCTCCCGGGTCAGCTTTACAACCCAATATGTCACGATTAGGATGGCAATACCACGGAAAGCACTTAACTCAGTAAGCGCAGTATGGAAATGTGCGCCCCCGCAGAATGGCCAGCAGCGAGGCTCACGGCAGGGATGGGGAGCGCGCTGCTACAGACTCGAGTCTTGGACGTTAAAGGCCTGGTTACACGAACGACTAGTTGACGAACTAGTTGTTGCTGAACTAACAGAGATACGAAACACAACTAAACAGGTGTTTAAAAAACAACTAGACAGGTGTTAAAAAACCAACTAGACAGGTGTTAAAAAACCAACTAGACAGGTGTTGAAAAACCAACTAGACAGGTGTTGAAAAAACAACTAGACAGGTGTTGAAGAGGAACACTGCGAATCACACTGAATATTGACTGATGTAAGCACTTGAATAGTGTAGAGATCTGTAGAATAGAGATACAGGTATCACAACACAGACTGTATACCGACGGCAACCTTCGCGCGGTTATATTTTCCCAATAACAGGGATACAAAGACAAAATAATTTGTATTGTCATAAAACGAACATCGTACGAAGTGTGAGGGCGAACTTAGGAATGTAGCTGGAAGTCTGATTATTCAGCGAGCCTCGTGGTGGTGCAAACGGGTATTCCAGAAAGCCCTTAATGTGTGGTGCGGTTGGAGGTTTTCTGGCGTCCTCAAGGGGTGGTGCGGTTGGAGGTTTTCTGGCGTCCTCAAGGGGTGGTGCGGTTGGAGGTTTTCTGGCGTCCTCAAGGGGTGGTGCGGTTGGAGGTTTTCTGGCGTCCTCAAGGGGTGGTGCAGTGGGAGGTTTTCTGGCGTCCTCAAGGGGTGGTGCAGTTGGAGGTTTTCTGGCGTCCTCAAGGGGTGGTGCAGTTGGAGGTTTCTGGCGTCCTCAAGGGGTGGTGCAGTTGGAGGTTTTCTGGCGTCCTCAAGGGGTGGTGCAGTTGGAGGTTTCTGGCGTCCTCAAGGGGTGGTGCAGTTGGAGGTTTCTGGCGTCCTCAAGGGGTGGTGCAGTTGGAGGTTTCTGGCGTCCTCAAGGGGTGGTGCAGTTGGAGGTTTCTGGCGTCCTCAAGGGGTGGTGCAGTTGGAGGTTTCTGACGTCCTCAAGGGGTGGTGCAGTTGGAGGTTTCTGGCGTCCTCAAGGGGTGGTGCAGTTGGAGGTTTCTGGCGTCCTCAAGGGGTGGTGCAGTTGGAGGTTTTTTGGCGTCCTCAAGGGGTGGTGCGGTTGGAGGTTTTCAGAGAACCATCAACGAGAATCTGCAATTGGGGGTAATCGGAGAACCCTCAAGTGGGTGCAGTTGGAGGTTTTCGCCCCCAAATATTCGCCGTGTGTAGCGGGAGTTTCATGTTCATAACGAGTACATAGTCATGATACATGTGTGAACCATGACAATGTCACAATCTTGACTAAGTTGGAGCACGTAACTGAGAGTACCGCCGACTACGGTCGGCCAGAGCGCGGATGACACAACAGTGACATTCGAAGTGAAGCGGCCGTACTCCGTCATCACTGGTTGTGTTTATTAGCAACTCGACGTAACCCGGATGGACAGACGACCTTGACACCGCCGAGCGCCAAGTGCTTCGTTAGTGGCCACTGGCTCCAGACACTCACACCCCGGGACTGACACGGCTGTGGTCGGTGGGGTGTGCGGTGGAGAGGGTGGTGATAAGGAAGCCAACTGTGAAGTGGAACTACAACTTACTGGCTACAGCATCGACCAGGGAAAATGCAAGAGGGCTTATTCCGTATTTCCTGCTGGTTTGTATTGTCAGCATGTGCGTGTGCATGTGTGTGTGTGTGTGTGTGTGTGTGTGTGTGTGTGTGTGTGTGTGTGTGTGTGTGTGTGTGGTGCGTGTGTGTGTGTGTGTGTGTGTGTGTGTGTGTGTGTGTGTGTGTGTGTGTGTGTGTGTGTGTGTGTGTGGTGCGTGTGTGGCAATGAATGACAGAGGAGTTTGGAATCAGGTGGTTAGAGTCAATAGAGTTGCAAGTGGCAATGAATGACAGAAGAGTTTGGAGACATATGGTTGAGTCAATTGAGTTGCATTGCAAGTGGCAATGAGAGACAGAGGAGTCTGGAGACATATGGTTGAGTCAATAGAGTTGCAAGTGGCAATGAAGGACAAAAAAGTCTGGTGACAGATGGTTACAGTCAATAGAGTTGTAAGTGGCAATGAGGGACAGAGGAGTCTGGAGACAGATGGTTGGAGTCATTAGAGTTGCAAGTGGCAATGAGGGACAGAGGAGTCTGGAGACAGATGTTGGAGTCAGTAGAGTTGCAAGTGGCAATGAGAGACAGAGGAGTCTGGAGACAGATGGTTGGAGTCAGTAGAGTTGCAAGTGGCAATGAGGGACAGAGGAGTCTGGAGACAGACGTTGGAGTCAGTTGAGTTGCAAGCGGTATACTAAGAGACAGGAGTCTAATCGGCGTCCATGTGTTATAAAGAACACAGCTAGGCTGGGTCGCGTTTATCGCGCCCAGTGTCAACCAAGACACGGCCCCTTGTCAACCAAGATACAGCCCCGTGTCAACCAAGACACGGCCCCGTGTCAACCAAGATACAGCCCCGTGTCAACCAAGACACAGTGCGCCATCTGTTGGCCGTTTCATGCTGGAATCAAAACGTTGATTACACTTAACTACTGCTATTCATGACTTTACCATCAACTATTGGGTTACACATGCGAGTGAGTTTTGTCAAAATTCAAATGGTAATAAGTCGTTTGACTCTATAATTTTTTATCACTTTAATGTTTGATCAAACGGTGCAAGTGGTCTTAGCTTGAAATAATGTCGTGTGTGTATATGCGCGCGGAAGCTCCTGTGTGCGTAAGTACGTGTGTGCGTGCGTGCGTGTATGTGCATTTACGGGAATGTATGCACACGTCAGGTTTGCTACCGGTGAAGAAGACATTGGCCCGCCACCTGGTGGGCACACCTATGACTAGACTAACAAGAACTGCCGTTAATCACAAGGCTTAATGTTGACGCCATGTTTTATGCATAGCGTTCGCCAGGGTTGCGTGTTGTTTTTAATTTAGCAAGTGGTTTATGTGATGTGATATTCACTGCGTATAATGTATGGTGCTAGCACAAAGAATGTAATCTAGTCGACAAAAACAAGTAAATCTGCCACACCGATACACCAATGACTTTCACGATCACTGCAATGACATACTCTGACTACGGACTTCTGTGCTCTGACTAAGGCATAGGCACAACCAAGAGGGCGCCCGGGGAAGCACGTGACACCTAGACGTTGACATTTGGCGTGTCCCAAACCTTTGTGAATGTGCCCCGCTGCACCCCCCTAGGCCTTCATAATGTGCGCCTGGGTAGTTGGTAAGAAGAAGCTAAAACGATGGCGCGGTGACAAAACAATTCAACACCCCCTGCCCCCCCCCCCCCCGTGTTCCGGTTATGATTCGACAGCGTAACAGGGCTATACACTGAGCGGAGTCCTGCTGGAGCTCTGGCTCAGACCTACCAATATATTAATTGACTCCGCCACCAGTGGACGTTTCGGCGAGCCTTAACGAGTACAACTGGAATGTTTGCCCTCCCCCACGCCCACCCTCCATAGACCCCCACTCCCACCCTCCATAGACCATGCCCACCCTCCATAGATCCCCCACGCCCATCCTCCATGGAGCCCCATGTCCACCCTCCATAGACCCCCACGCCCACCCTCGATACTAATAGATCCCCCCACGCCCAACCTCCATAGCCCCCCACGCCCACCCTCCATAGATCCCCACGCCCACCCTCCATAGACCCCCCACGCCCATCCTCCAGAGACCCCCACGCCCACCCTCCATACTAATAGATCCCCCCACGCCCAACTTCCATAGCCCCCCCCCCACGCCCACCCTCCATAGATCCCCACGCCCACCCTCCATAGACCCCCCACGCCCACCTTCTATAGATCCCCCACGCCCACCCTCTATAGATCCCCCCACGCCCACCCTCCATAGACCCCCCGCGCCCACCTTCTATAGATCTCCACGGCCACCCTCCATAGACCCCCCCACTCCCACCCTCTATAGATCCCCCCACGCCCACCCTCTATAGATCCCCCCACGCCCACCCTCCATAGACCCCCCGCGCCCACCTTCTATAGATCTCCACGGCCACCCTCCATAGACCCCCCCACTCCCACCCTCTATAGATCCCCCCACGCCCACCTTCTATAGACCCCCCCACGCCCACCCTCTATAGATCCCCCACTCCCACCCTCTATAGATCTCCACGGCCACCCTCTATAGACCCCCCCCCCACGCCCACCTTCTATAGACCCCCCACGCCCACCTTCTATAGATCCCCCACGCCCACCCTCTATAGATCCCCCCCCCCCCACGCCCACCCTCCATAGACCCCCCACGCCCACCCTCTATAGACCCCCCCGTGGCGATGCTCGCGGATATGATCACGTTGGTGGTGGCAGTTTTGCATTACATCGACGCTCAATGACTTTCCGGCGAGAAATCTTCCGTGACGCCCGCGCCACCAGTGGATGCATTAGCGGGCGGCTGGTCGATTGAAAGCGCCGCTTGCCTCAACGACCCGGTTTATACAGAGGAAGTTAAATGCAAATTGCTACGTTACCGCAAGAAATCAATCGATGATAATCAAGTGATTTAAGCCAAGCATTCTTCCAATCAGAAATTAGCTGGATTTAACGCACATGCCACTGAGTGTGAAAGTGCACATCGCTTTATCGCAGTGCGTTGCTATTTACATTAACATTGATGCGAGAATGGCCGTGCGTTTTGGTGATTTAGGTGCGAACAAAGCTTTATTATTACATTATTATTATTATTACACGACGGATAATGTCCTATTGGAATATTGTACGGAGCTTAATTATAATATAAAATACATGTGTCTAATGGACACGTTATAACTACGACAATCGATACTATGGTACCGTAAGGATACTCTCTTCAGACGCTAACCATGCAGAAATTAATTTTTAACTATACATTGAACACATATTTTTCATAGCATAACTCACTATTATCGACTGTTACTGTATAGGACGACATAGAGCCTACGTACGCTTTGTTGCCGTATTCCTTTGGCCAGCGCCAGTGGAACTTCTCGCCAGAGTTCTGCCTCTGGATGCTCAGGGTCCGACTGTCCTGGCGCCGTAGCGGGGTCTCATCGCCGTCGGGGCGATGGTGATGGTGATGGTGATGTGGGTGAGACTCCGCAGGTTCAGCCATGGTCGTTCACTACAATGAGAGACACACACGTAATTGGTTGGTTGATGACGTGTCCGTGTGTTCTTACACAGATGTGTGATTTGTTTGTGTTTTTCAGTCTCTCACTGCGGTGGACAGTCTCCCACGGAAACATTGCGATCGATGCGTTGAAGCACTGCCATGGAAGTGCTGCGATGGTAACACTTCTATGGAAACATTGGAAACTGTCCAATAGAAGCACTGCGATCGAAGAATTGCGTTGGAGCACTGCGATGGAAACACTGCGTTGGAAGAGTTACGATGGAAACACTTACATGGAAACACTGCTATGGAAAAACTGGAAACTCTCCTATATAGAAGCACTGCTATCGAAGAATTGCGTTGGAGTACTGCGATGGAAACACTGCATTGGAAGAGTTACGATGGAAACACTTCAATAGAAATACTCATATTATGGAAGCACTGCGATGGAAACATTGCTATTGAAAACTTCAATGGAAACACTCATGTGGAAGAACTGCGGTGGAGATACTGCGATGGAAGCGCTGCATTGACTGGATCCAGTTATCCGGATAAGCCACCGATGTCATTAGTGCGTCACGCAATTACCCGTGAACTCCGATCACGCGCACGTGTGAAACCGTGCCCATTACAGGTGAACGTGCAAATGTGAACGTCCCCACGGGTGTGAGAAAATTTAAGTCCTTATAGACGGCGTTAAATGCTTTTGAACGAAGGCTCGCCTGGTCGTAATCAAGGGAGAGTCGATTATAAACAGCATGCCAAATTATCCAGACGTGGCTGCAATTTGTACGCGATAAGCCGCCACAATTCGTCTGGCTGGCTTATCTCTGTGCACCACAACAACATAAACTCTTTCGGTGTTCTATAATCTGTTTTCAAGTTCAAATAGGCCTAAGTTTAAGTTGATACAGAGGTTTTCGTTGGTTTGTGTGTTTCTACCATGTACTAATGTATGCACTGTGTGATCTGAAATGCTGAGAGGAAAAGTATTTTTTCAACGAAGCATATCGTCGCGGTGTCACACGCAGGTCCCGGATGACGAGCAGGGGTAATTGCTAGGTGCGGTGGGACATCTAATGTTTATAGGCTGTCATCATCACGTCGCACCTGGGGCCGCACCCGCAGTCGACAGCGGCACTCTGTCTGGCATAGAACATGTTTTCTCCCGAACCACCACAGCTGTGTGTCGTACGCAGGTCCACCGTTGAACCGGGATTTATTTACGGTTTAGACTCCAACCCAGTTTTGACAAACCCGTATTCCACACGGTGTGATAGATACATCGCTAAAGGGCAATACTAAAAGTGTTCTAAATCTTCCATAAACATGTAAACTGTATCTATCATGAACGAGGAGACGTCATTCAACACATTCAAGATGGCCTTCTC
>OZ024858.1:39734865-39752365 GCA_964017155.1 Oasisia sp. SBJ-2009
CACACACACACACACACACACACACAGTAGTTTCCCAGTATTCAACTGAACTGCCGCTAGAGCGCCACGTTTGTCGCCGGTTCTTGACACGGGTCAACTAGTGACAGTCCCGCTGTCTTTAGTGACTATGCAAACACAAACATTGAATGATGACCGGTTCTCCCCAGTTTGGCGGCCAGTTCTCCCCAGTTTGGCGGCCATTGCTGTTCTGTTTCCCAATATCGATGGAGCGACACAGCCGGTGCAGTAATTCCTATTCGCCGACCTTATATTGCCCGTCGTTTACGTCTGTACCGACGTTTGGTGAATGCACAACAATTTATATCTGAATGATCTTGTAGCGATATAAACGCTGTGCCTTGATTTCTGTGTCAGGTGATAGTTAGGCTTTCGTCGTACAAATACATTATGTTTAGGCGTATCGATCAGACCTACGATACATTTATTCTGACGTACAATGCGTTATTGCAACGAACGTGATGTTAGGGGAGACCGGGGCTAGTTGTAACACGGGTAAGTTGTAACAGAGGACTTGTTGACAAAACTGCTAATGCAAATTATTCTGCAAGACGACAGCATGTTCATCAATAGATTTCAGCATGTATTGTATAATATCACGTGAATCCGTCGGCACGCCATAAAGTTATGCCATTTTAAAAGAAAAGAGGTACTACCGTGGCGGGGTAACTTGTAACACTTTAGGACACCTCATATAACTTATTATGCCACAAATATATAATAAGCCAGGCATTTAATTATGCACCAATTATCTTAGGGAGATATGTGGGGAACCTTTGGCATGATAAAAGTTTCGACCGCTTAAGAAACTCACCGGCAATCCTGAAATGTATTAATTTTGTTACAAGTTAACCCATACCTGGGTAACTTGTAACACTTTAGGAAACATTGTATAACTTATTATGCTACAAATATGTTATGAACCAAGAATTTAAATATGCACCAATTATCTTAGGGAGATGTGTGGGGAACCTTTGGCATGACAAAAGTTTCGATCGGGTAAGAAACCTACCCGCAATCCTGAAATGTTTTTTTTTTTTTACAACTAGCTCCGGTCTCCCCTAATAGTCGATAATTGTTGCGCAATGTCGAATGCACCACCTGAAGAACTGTGCTCAGCTGTTGCGATCATCCACTAAACGACTGTTTCAGATGTACGCGATTAAAACACAACCAAGCCATATCAACAGATGACTCAACAATGGTACGTAATTCAGTTAAATCTTTTTCTGACAAATCGAGCTCTGTAAGGTCAAAGGTCGAATCACAAGGATTTGCGACGTTGGTTAATTATGACATCCGTCAAGTGTTGCCTACTTAACTCGTTTACATTTTATTGTGTTCATTTTATAATAAGCGTTGCAAGGAAAATACATTGAAGACTAATCGTCATAATAATAATATAATGCGAAATGCACGATCACATATTCGGCATCCATTTTAAAAGCATGACGGACCTTATTGCTAGACAACTGCTCACGTGAGGAACCTCTGGCGCTCCATCTTGAGATGACGATGATTAACGAGGTTAGCTGAGAACCACGCATGGTGACTCCATATCAGGGAACCGGACAATCTAGACTGAAGGTATCTATTAGAGCTCTGGCAAACGCTCTTCCGACCCACAGAGCACGTGTAAATGGGCCGACGTTCCCCTATGCATAATGAATACATATTTACTTAGCGGGCAGACAATCCGGACGCAGTGGCGATTTGCAGAGTGCGACAAACGGCACGTACCCGTCGTAGGTGCAGAAGCACACACGGTCCACACTTCCGGTGAGAAATTACGAAGACCCCTGTGTACGTGGGTGACCTAGGTACGACATGCAGACTACTCTGGCTTCTGTATCCGTGTGAAATCTGCTGTCACTAATGTCCCTATAGTGCGCCGTAGCCTAGTGGTTAGCACATCAAACGATTCCAGTTAATGACCTCGTATTAAAGTCATCCTCTCTGGACTTTCACAGAATAGAGGGGAATACATTAAGACTAGCCCGGATTACCTTGTTACCATTAATAAATGTAACTTTCATTTTGTAATTAAAAGCGAAAGCACAACTTCATATAATTCTTACAATTCGTCTGCTCTATATTACGTTTGAACAATTATTAATAAAAACACAATCTATATTATCATTCGGTATTTTTTTTATAATAATAGACACTCAAATCTGTTAGGTTTCATTGTTTTCTAACTGCAATGATTACAATCATATATGTCACATTCTCACGCTCTTGTTGTTTTGTTTCCTTTCGTTTTGTTTATGTAATGTCCTGCTTAGTAATATATGTCTCATATAAGAGCCAAGTTCATTTCTTCAATTCGGTATTACACATAACGCTATGTGAAATAATATAACTGGCTTCCTAATATCGGCCACACAAGATGAAGTTTGTCGCTAAATCAAAAATACGCTAAGTCTAACTACGTAGTGGACATATAAACTATCTGTGGATATTAAAGTCTGTCTGTAATTCACTTCCAGCTGGCTGTATTGGATCTGGATGGTTTTGTAAATAAAAACTTTATTAAGATGTTTTCTAGCGTCCTTTCTGAGAAGCAACGATTGATATAATAATACAATTATGTCTAACAGTCGTTGTAGTTCAAATTGTTAGATTTTTCATTTTGGATTAATAAAAAGTCGTTAAATCCGCTGGACATTTATGCGTATAGTATGTGTGTAACGTAGATTAGCGGAACAGATAGTTGCGTCCGTCCGTAGCGTGTATATGCGAGAAGGCACACTTTGCACACGCGATGGTTTTCCTCCAGTAATGAGGTTGGTGTGTCCGGCTTGATAAAGTGGCACCAGGTAATTATTGTCCGGTCGCTAAATGGCGCCCCTCGTCTCTCCAGCATTGTCCGAGTGCTGTGAAGTGACAGCCGAGGAGAGGCCCGCTCAGCATTAGCGACTTTGTTTACTCGAGGGCGCCAATAATCCACCTCTCGGCGGGCGCCAGCAGAAATAATTTAGCATTACCCCTTTGCAATCCAACCAATTACGTACGTCGACGGGATTTCCCGTAGGAGTCATTCTCAGTGTTTCGTATTGATTTTGCGCATCGCCTGTGAACCAAATATCTGGCGTATATTAGCATAATATTTAATAACACTAATGAGCGTTCATGCGCATTCACGAACGCGCGCGCGCGCGCGCGAAAATACCCTATTGTGTACGATTCTTCGACAGGTAACTGATATTGTGCGATTTCCTGGAAACGAGTATAAAGTCAGCAAACGTTAAATCCAGCAACGCTACTGAACAACACTCTTAAATACAAATGTCTAAGATCAAATGTCTAGCGGCCGCCTTCAAATCACGTCGAACCTACGTACGAAATAACTGACCGGTGGCAGTGACTTGTTGTTGAAGACAATCTAGATGGCGTGTCAGTCTGACCGGTATGGTTGTGGAGGCGTACCAGAAACCATCAGATAAGTGTAAGTACGAGGCGTCGTGCTAGACATCGACCTTGTAGAGCGCAGTGGCTCAGGGGTAGAGCTTCGGACTCTCGACTACGAGAACCCGGGTTCGAATCCTGGCTGCGGCGTTAAAACCTTGGGCAAGTTTTTTCACTCTACATTGCTCCAGTTCACTCAGCTGAATTAAATGAGTACCTGGCTATAGACAGTGGTGGATATGTGTACGAGCAGCCTTCGCGCATTAATTGTAGCATATGGCTGGATGCTTCCCAGAGAAGCCGAGATGGTGTCTGAGTGAACAGGTCTGTCAGGGAAGTAAAGTGTAAAGCGCTTTGAACGGTCCTGAGGATTGGATATTGCGCTATATAAGAACTGCCTTTACTGCATGGCGCTGCCGAGACGAGCCTTGACTCTCGAGACGGACGCTGACTACCGCGTACATCCAGTGTTCCACATAGCTGCTACTTCATCACCCGGGGCCGTGGGTCGCCTGGTGTGCCCATAGGCGGATTTGTTTGGATTAGTGGAGACCAAACTTGGAGTACACGAAGTGTTACTAGTACAAGACGTTCTGTAGAAGCAGGAAACTAATCTTGATAAGTAAGTGTGTTTTGGACATGAGAAACGAGGTTTGATTACTGGGATTGTTGTACCTTTGAATCCACTGACGGGCCAGCAACAAGTGGAGGGTACATGTCCAGCCGACCATAAACAACGTTAGATTCATGTCGAACATCGCTTAATTCTACCTACCTACTGATGTTTCTGTTAACGACATCTACTACAGCGTTGTGACGGTGTCGAATCCGGAATCCAGACACACGCGTCTGTCGCCAGTTGTCGCATGCAGGATTAGCTGAACCGACTACGTTGACCTACTTTCCGCGACAACTCTTGCGGCTTCTCGACATCATTAATTCTACGAAGTGGAAACTGGGTCACGCCTCTCGACTGTTCCTCGGTGTTATACGTTGTCTCGCGGGCGTATCTCTTGGATAATAGCTATATCGGCTCCTGCTGTGCGAACGTTGCGGTTTGGCATGCCCAAAACTGTATCTATCAAATTTGTCCCATGCACGCAATAGGATGCAGAGCCTAAAGCTGTTTTGTCTTTGTTGCTCATCTTATAATTAACACCGGATGTTCCGTATTTATAAATCAAACATCTGGGTTTGCCAGAATAAACGTGCTCGAAGAAGCTGTGGTCAGGATTACGAAACCACAAGGGTCTTTTCTTAGAGATCAATGTTTTGGTCGTGCCTTTCGGCCATTTTAATCAAAAGCGTCAGTTCAGTATGTGTAAATCAGGCGGCATGTTTTACGTATGATTACCAAAATAAACCTGTTTTAGCGAAACAGTAATCAGGACAACAGAACAGTATCTCTTTCGACATGAGCGGATCAGACGTTGGGGGCCGTAAGGCGATTACTTAGGCGATTTAGACGACACAGCCGATGTGTTATTACAAGATTAAACCGCCGCCAGATGCTTCTATGAAGTGTGGATCTTTTAAGTTTTCTGTAGATGATTTTCATTGAAACGAGTGCTATTGTTGTTGTTGCTTTCGCCGTTGGTGTAATTAACTGTGCGTGGCATCATTAGGCGACTCTGTTATGTTCATGCCTCGTATACCCGGAGCTAACTTAGCGTCAGTGCTATTTCTAGAGCTGGAGAAGTGAATTCACTGAACATAATACTACCACGGAAAAGTGCATGCACGTCCAGATTAGATCGAGAAATAAGTCACCAACACCGTTTAGCACTAACAAAATATGAACTTAACCTATATTCCTGACATTATAATTACGTAATTGTAACGAACGTGACGTATTATCTAACACTGTGACGTACGTTACACTCCGATGTGTATTGTATCTAGTACTATCTACGCGAAACTTCTCATGGATTCCATAAAACATGCACAATTCCGGAGATGTTATTCATCACGTGGCAGACATTGCCGTGTGCCCGGAAGTACAATATTTACTCTAGACATGGCGAGTGATTAATTCTTCCGTCGGCCAGTGCAGTCGGTCAGGCGGTCAGATCTAGAGCTTGAGCTACTGACCACTCGAAATCTTCAAACGCTGTGCCGACATGACGGACCATGAGTTGCACAGTGGGTCGGACCGCCTACGGTGATTCTAAATTAATATAACGAGAGATAATATTGACCACGATAAACTGTGGCCATGTTAGTGCGTAGTACTCAATCCTTCAAGAGCCATGTGCGTTATCATCTTATTTTTACAGTAATGTTCATTTTTCTAAGCTCTAAGCTGCTGTGAACCACTTATTGGCCCATTACGACTACAGATTCATGGCATATATGGTGGTATATGTGCATGACCTGTTTACATTGTATAAAAAAAGCCACCATGCAATTAATGCGCGAACACAATTCATGCATAAATATCCGCCACTACCTATAGCCAGGCTACTTGTAGTGAACTCATTCGGTGAACCGGGACTACACATAGTTAAAGAACGTTCCCAGGAATTGACATGACCGCACATGATTCGAACTCGGGGTATTTCGACTGAAAGAGTGGTGGTCTAACCACTATGCACCAAAGGTAAGACCAGGATATCACCCTTTAACGACGTGAGAAGAGCTGGTTTAATTACGTGATATCACCCCTCTGGATTGACCTGACACGTCTATCTGACAATAACCCGTCGCGGGTCAGAGAGCATTTGACACGACGTATCCACCCGACACACAGATCGTGCTGGCTTACACTAGATGTGACGAGAGAAGAACAAGGCTGGCTCCGGTTCGTGTAACCGACACCTGTCGCCTTCTGGCGCCTGCAACTGTGACAAATGTGACAAACCGCAGTTCTAAGAAACAGATAACATGATCAATATACGATGTCGTTTCTCTCATCTCAGAGTAATCACGTCGCCAGCTGCGCGGAGCCCACCAGGTTGACCCGCGGCGCACTAAAGGTACAGTTCACCTTCTGGTGTGTCGCGTGAAATTTTAGGACTTCGACACTTATGATATTTAAAATTATAAAAACACACCAAGTGTGGATTAAGACACATGATCATTAGCGGGTTTAAATGGAGAATGTCTTAGTAGAATTTTTTTGCAGCAATTTCATTCGTGTTCAATGTTATTACTCGTCGTACATGTTCTTTAACTGGACTGGAGTACAGTGCGAATGCCTGTGTAAGACGCTAGAATAATAACTCGCCAACTGGCTGAGGACAGGAGCGACAAGAAGAGGAAGAGGAAAAGCTGAACTGGCGGAATGTTGTTGCCTGTTGTTGCCTGATGTTGCCTGTTGTTGTCTCTTTGTTTCCACGCGTGGAAAAGTTTGTAAATACTGATAGATAAACTGCATTTTGAAAGAACAGGTAGTAGACGATGTTGACATTTGTTCGACATATTCACGACCTGATGGTAGAGACTACGATGACGTTTAAGAACTTTTCTGTATACATCTTTTTGGCATCTAACAAAATTCGCATGGTCACAAATGAGAAAATGGATCGATTGCGTTCTGTGCCATATAGCAATCATTGTGGTTAGACGCAGCAAGACTTGATGAGACCTTGGTCGAACTCATGCGATGATTGTCTAAGATTAATCCTCTCATGGGGATAGTGGTTTTCTTTGATCTAACCGCACCGTGGAATATTGGTGTGGTTGGTCAGGCTCGTGAAGACGTCGCTTTTTATATGTTAAGAAATGTTGACGTTATCGGCCAATTGCACGAATAAACACTAACACAAGTCTCGCAGTAATGAAGCTTTAATGTGCAATATTTCTTCTTTCTCCGGGGAAATCGCCGCTGAGTTCTATGGAAACAGAAAGTTATCATCAGTCACGAAATGGCACTACAACGTGAACCTTGTATATGCTGGCCACTCCATCACTTATGCCAGAAGTTACATATTCATTAATTCTGTTTCCCACAAGTTGCCTTTTATGTAGGGGAGGAACAGTTACTGCATGTGGGAGTGGGACTGCGTGTTCCCTCTTGCTCTACGCTGGTTCATGTCATCAATAGCAATTCTCTCTCTCCCTCCCTCTCTCCCTCCCCCCTCTCTCTCTCTCTCTCTCTCTCGCCCTCTCTCTCTCTCTCCATCTCTCTCTTCATATATATATATATATATATATATATATATATATATATATATATATATATATATATATATATATATATATATATATATATTTGACACCGAAATGAGTTGTATGTGACGCATAACTGTCAAAGGGAAAGGATTTCACGGCCATTAAAAATGACCGACATTTATAAGCGCAGTAATATCAACAGCGCATCCGAAAGTTAAAATGCAGAATATGTACACGAACCTGCCACGTTTCATGGATTTTAGCAAGCATTACTACTCTTTTTCAACTATCCGCGAGACTATTGGTGACTGGCATAACTGGCCGGGAATTAAATTACTCGTTGATTTATATAGGCAGCTGCAATATTGGAGAATGGCGTGACAATAAATACTGCAGCTGGAAATTGTCACCAGACATCATCAAAAGAGAGCCATGCTGTGAAAATTGCAGATAAGTGCCACTAGAACTATTACCATTTACCGTTATTGACTTAAATTCTGATACTGGCGTCGAAGAACATTAATGTAACGTAAATCCGTTATAATACTTCATACGTTTCCATGGTTACTGGTTTATCCAAATCACCAGACAGACGAGACAAACAACACTAGTATTACTCCGCCACTGAATGCGATGCAATTCGCAATGTACAATTTGACCTGATAAACGTTAAAACCCAAATGTGAGTGAGTTTTCTTTGACCCATGGAGATAGTATAGTTTTAGGAATGCATCATGTTTCCAACGAAATAACAAACATGTTTAACGCCTTAGTGTTTATAATTTAATCCACAATGCAGTATGTGCTACAGAGCTTGCAATACATTAACGTTCTTGACCGCTTAATGATAACAATACCTTTGTCGAAGAGCATGATGTGTTATTTTGCCAGACATGACCTATCCTACGGCTACGGTGCCCTAAGTACTTTCCACTAATGGGCGACTCGGCAACTCGGTGGCGACGGGCGTTAATTAAACATGTAATTGTTTTCGTTCCTGCCTGTGTCAACAAATGTCACGTCAATTACGCTAAATATGACGATTAAGTCGCGTCCAGAACGCAAAAGAGGACGAACGGCAACAGCCCAAATGCAACGCCTCGTGTGTCGTATGATCAGGACGCATTGCTTTTGTGTTGTAATTAGAGTTGATGATAACTCCACTAATAAATATTGTCTAATCCTTCGTGGTTACCCGACAGCTGGTTGGACATTGTATCTTTATACCAGCTTCATGAAGGTTGAATACACTGAAACGTAGGGGCTAAATACAGTTTTGCAAAGAAAGCAATAATAAACGCTTCATGGGCAGTTTGTTGTTTAGACAAAATTAGTAGTGACTATTCACCCAGTTATTCGATATAAATATACATTGAGACTCCAACACACACACACGCACGCACGCACGCACGCACGCACGCACGCACGCACGCACACACACACACACACACACACACACACACACACATACACACATACACGCACACACACACGCATACACACGCACGCACACACACACACACACACACACACCACACACGCACACACACACACCACACACACACACGCACACACACACGCGCACACACACACGCACGCACGCACACACAGCTTACTTTTGAATGTCAATCTTGTTCAATCTGATTAAAACGCAATAAAATTGGTTTGGCGTAAGCAACGCACGTTTGATCAAAATGCTCACGCGTAGGTGGCGTTATCGTTGAGACTTCATGGCCCGTCTAGACAGTTGCCACGAGGTTGACAACTGTCATGATATCGGTTTATGTTCACTGCACTACGGATAAAGACTAACAAGTGAACGCGATGTTTGAATACACACAGCACGTTTTTATGTTATGGCCGTGTCACTGAACTGTAATCTGTCTGCATGTTTCCACAAGCAATGCTAGTATGAGTCGCAAAAAATAAGCCTGAATCGCATGATTCGGGGTCGATTCCTTTGACTTAACGATTCATGATGTTGGGACCGAGAGCTGGCTATGGCGTTATAGCCGGACTGTCTGTGGATGAGTGCCGTAAACATAATAAACCACACGATGATTGGTTTCATTCAAATGTTAACCTAGATAATTGTTTCCACATTCCACAACCGGTCAAAAAGGTGAACATCAGCGTGGCAAATACTACGCACGTCGAATCTAACATGACAGCTGGATGTATTATTGTGCGCGCCCATGCGTGCGTGCGTGCGTGCGTGCGTGCGTGCGTGCGTGCGTGCGTGCGTGCTTGTAAACTCGTCTCATTTAAGTATTTGCATATTCAGTTGTGTCGAAGAATCAAATTAGAGTGATTTAGAAAATATTGTTTCTAGGCATTAAAATAAAAGTGTTCACTGAAACAAACAACGAGTAAAACAGTGTCTAGTCACATTTAATCATTTGAAGTGTTAAACGAGTTCTCGATGAGAATGAAAACGTAAAATGAGGCCCCGACGAGAATTGAACTCGTGATCTCCTGTTTACTAGACAGGCGCTTTGCCAACTAAGCCACGGAGCCGCGGCGTGGTTCAAATGGACATGTAAGCTGCTTACTCGTGGTGGTCACAAGTGCCCACAGGTCTTATTGGTGCATAAAGATATGGTCTATGTGTTTATGAGATTTAAAAGTGATAGCTTATGTGTTTTCTTTTTTGCTTCTTTTGAGCACACTGTAATTAATTAGTAAACCTCCAAAAGGTTTTACCGTATCACGTGACGGAGAAACTGAGATATTTGGTATCAAGACATGAACCAGACGGAGCCACGGAGTCAGTGAAATAGAGCATTGCGCTAGGAAGCAATCAACAGAGGAATGGCGGTTTTGGATTAGGCATCGTGGATAAAGCGTTTGCACACGGTATGGACTTGATTAGTGATGGTATTACGTCAACACAGAGCTTACGTGGACATGTTGTGAACAATACAAAGATTACTGAATTGGTTGTTAATGTTGATAACACATTAAGTGGTATACACAACAGATAAATAAGTTTTTGGACATGGAGATAATTTTTAACAAGATTGCTTATGAAACTCTTCCAAACAACTGGTTGGGTCGGTGCCACAAAGAAGATAATCTGTCAACATTCACCTTGGGGTCGCATGGCAAGATCAGCGGTAAAACATAAAGAAAACACACAGCAATTCGTTGATGTTGTAGTGGTTAAAATTTCGTTCTTAATCAACACATTGCAATTGGGGTTAGTCGGTATGACTGTTCTCTACAGAAACACGCTTTGGCCTGGATTACTGCCCACGCCTGCAGGACCTGACCGACTGATTAACTAAGTGATCCGCTAGGATGTCACCTGGATAGCCACTGTTTCGTATCATCCCTCTATGCGACCATGCAATCAAACGGAAATGTCCTACTATAAACCGTAGCTTGCAACGTACACATTTACTCAACCATCCAATGTTTCCGTAGCCAATCAACGAGGGTATTTGCAAAGCGTCGGTCGCTATGCAAAAGCAACAAACAAAAGGCGGACTCCTACATAAAGCCTGACTACAACTGATATTAGGTCCACATAAACCGCGGTCTATATTGTCATGTATCCAGTTCACTCGCATTTGCCAATATTCAACAGCCTACTATAATTATAGAGAGCAACACGCGTTATTACTCGAGTTGTGTGAATAACCACGTCGTGCTACACATAACGGATCAACTGCTAAATCTGATTTCGGCGAAATGTTACTTTCATGTTGCCACCACGAACATGTGCGTGCGTGACAGCGCTTTCAAATCGATGCACTGGCAAATGGGAAACGGTTTTCCTAATAACACCGACAGTAACACTCGCCTGACTCCACCACCATATGCCGTGACCGTTGACCTTTAGTACATCCACTTCCGGCGCCGGCCTCGTGTCCTCTACAAGTGTTGAAGACGCGACCTTTTCATCATCGCTGATATGCTCTCGTTTTCAGAGGCACCTGTAACGGATACTGTTCGTGGCAGGTGACACCTCCTTGGGGAACAATGCCGAATGTCATCCAGTGCAATGACTGGGGGAAGCTTCTTTACTGCGTTCGTCTGAGTAAGGCACGAACAAGTCTCTTATGTTCCTGCCGAAAGCCGTTGCAATATGGCTGCCGTATGCGGGTCGCATGAAACAGCCACGACAATATTTATTTTGTTGCGTGCAACTCTGTTAACTTCAAACAGAATAAAACACGGTTTCGTTCAATTTATTGAGCAACACTTCAAAGGAAGAACTTTTTGATCACTTTATTGAGCAACACTTCGCAGGAAGAACTTAGCACCATTATGTTAGTTAATCTATTGAAACTCCTTTAGACAGCGACGCCCCTGGATAAAATTGGTTAATCACTCAGTTTTACCGAGTCATTATATAAAGGCCTCCCCCTCGAGAAAGGCGTAGCGTATTAACAATTCATCTCCAGTTGGTAGATTACATGCGAATGCTTACTGAAAGGAAGCGAATGAACGTTGAATGAGGAGACTGGACCTCGGAGGTGATGCACTAACAATATACCAGAGTTATTGTGTTAAACATAGACGTTGACAATTAAGTGATGAATGGTTTTATTAAATGAAAACGTGTTGCATTTCGCATAATTATAATGCGCAATATAATTATGTGGATATTGGGCTTCTAGTTTGGGCTTGATCTGCCTTTGTTACCCATATATGGCATGGTCATTGGTGAGTAATAAAACATAATTCTAATTAAATAAATACATAATAATAATCACATTAACCAATTATGTTATCAGGAGTGTATACATTGCAAACAATTGTTAAATAAAAAGATAAATTTATCAAAGAAATTATACACATTTGTGAATGGGCTGATAAAGAAATGAATAACGACAGTGTCAGCCACACGGGAGTGGAATGGAGACATCCAGGGATAGGGACAAAGGAATGAAAAGGAAAGTCATGTAATCGAGGTCACCTATTGATGCCATCCCCTGTCCGTGCCATACGTTCAAGGACACCGAGATCAAGGACACTCGTGTAGGGGACAACGTCCTTGTTTGTTCGTTCTTCATGTCAGTCTGTTCTCCAGACATGCCACACGATACGGATTACCCGTATCCGATACGATTTTTTAAGTGATACGGCCGTAGTCCGTTTTGATACGGATTTTAACTAAATTTATGGAGTAATTATTTTTAACCACATTATGGCTTGTATGCGTCACAAAACTATACTGCATAGTGGAATAATTGTTTACTGTTAGTAAATCGATTCGAACTAAACGAACAAAACCACCTATTAGTTTATTGTAGCGCATAGCCTAATAGATGGCGTGCTGGTAAATTTTAGTTCTGAAAACTGGGGCAGGAGGCTCAACGGATGGGAACGGGGCGCGTGGCAGGCGCGTGACGATTATAATTTATAAAAAGCAGTACAGGAAATGGAGCTCGATGCCGAGTTCAATGACATCGCCTGCATTTCTTATTTCAAAATGTTGACGCTTGCCAGTGTAACTTGGATATACGCGCGAACTGCTTAAATAAATAGTCATTATTTGATGACACTGTCTGTTTTGCTGTACGCAGTTTAAACATGCTCAAGTGAAGTAACATTCGGTAATCTTCCAGGTAACTGGCCCCAATAATCGAAAAAACTGCGAAAGAAAAACCGTTTTGAAAAGGCCTTAATAACTTAGGCCAGTTAACTGCATAATTAATGATACGGATTGATACGGATTCCTACAATATTTTAGGTCAAAAATACGGATTGCCATCCCAAAAATGTGGCATGTCTGGATCTCATTCCTGTTCTTCTGCTGTTACCGACGCCGTAGGAGTCTTCATCTCCCCGACTGTTGTCTCGGCGAGACCTGTCTAGTTCTCGCGGGCGGCGTGAACCTGTGGATCAACTGATTTATCAGCTACTTATGAATTCTCTTTGATGGCAGTCCTTTCAAGAGGTGGCTGGTGGCCTGGGAAAGATGAATGGGGCGCGAGTCCACAGGTTCGTCGTGAACGCCTGTACGACGGTTGGAAGACGAGCCACTGACAACGAACACATACAGCATGATGTCATTACATCGTTATGGGTGAGTCTGAATCAACAATTTATCTTACAAACTTACCAGGATCTAATAAACATACCGACATATCACAGGCCATACAATACGGTAGCACGTGATCCAAGAACTAACCTCCCAAAGAATTTGACGGGAAGGCAACATTGTAGGTCCAGATTGTCATCAGACCTACATTTACGTGAAAGCAGCAGGTTACCAATCACATTACGGGCTATACATGCGACAACAACAGGGATACTTATTACGACCGTCAAGTGATTTTTTGAACAGTTTTCACGAGACAACCACCAATACAGTCATGTAACCATTGCGCATTATTCGCTAATGAACTGTCATGAAAACTATCTATCCAGAATCGGAATTGCGATAGGTATCCGTAGTATTATAGTGAAGACAGCACGACTATTCTAGGGATCAACGAATTTGCTGATTGCAATATATATATATAACACGATATATTTTAAGAAACCCACTATCTGAATCAGCACTAAAACACTGCTCGTGTTTTATTCAGAAGCGTACATGACTATTGAAATGCGCAGGTTCTACGTATAACACGGACGCATCAAACACCAATCAAACATGACTTATTATGATTGGCAAACACATTAGTTTCTCCCGATGCCGTTCATAAATCATTCTAGTAGAAATATCAATATTGATTTCGCGTGTCCTCAGGTAGCGGACCCACGCAAAAACTCCACGCGTTCCTGTCAACATAAGCGAACACGGCTATTATAACATTAGCAGTGTAACGTCCCGCGGGATTACTCGGGCGTTTTTACATTCGCACGCAACAAACAAGTCTTTAGAAATGTCAAAACCGCGGGCGAGATGTCACCGACAGTTTCCTCTAGGAAGTAGATGGGGTCAGCGGTAGCAGGCGACACAAGTGCACGCCGCCAAGTCAATCAGTGATAACGCGTGAAGTGGTCCTATTTGCAATTAAAGCCTATCGTTCAGCGGCGCAAAGCGACAACCTCCTCTCTTGCAATCGGCGCCCAGCTACTCCTGCAAACGAGCTGCCGGTGCCTGGACGAATATTGATGCCGCCGACTATAAATTCTTCGCAGCACAAACGAGTCTCGATAAGGGAGCATCTGTTGACACCGGGGCGTAATCTATCTGCGTTAGAAGCATTCAAATGACGGCACTTTTGGGGACAACGCACTCGGCTCGCGATCGTTGAGATAATCCGTGCTTTTGACTTCTGCTGACACGATCGAGAGTCGACTCGGGTTGAGTGGTTTTGCGACGGCGAGGTTTTTCGTGAATAAATGCGTGTTATTTGTTGCGCTGGTCGATGCTGTAGCGATGCCTGATAATGGCCTAGTCGACAATCCTCAACGACACAGCTAAAAGGCCAAAATGTACATGGAATGTATTTTTCTTTGCCTCTCTGTGGTCTACAATAGCATAGAGTATTACATCTACATTTCTGAAATACGTGAATTACATGCGAATGCATAGTCATTATGATACAGAAATCCACACGGGAATGGGAAGACAACAGAAAACAGGGGGCTAGAAGGGTCAAGGGTGGAAACGTGATAGCAGATGTGAAAAACTGGATATAGTCGGAAACCACCGTAATCGCGATCACTAATAATATCCAAGGGGAATGTGTCATTAGGCGCACCTGCTAAATACACACAGACTCCGGGTCTATCAGTCATAGACCACCTAACACTAATTGGTTAGTACATCAGTCTGGCAAAATATCAAATACCTTAAAAACAACAATGTGTTGTAATGTGTAATGTGGCTGTATTGTGCTGGAACTTAGGAACGCAAAAAGCGACGAAGACACCCTGTGCATGTGCTAATATTATGCAAACGTTGCCGATGTAACGATAAGTGGGAGGGGGTGTTCACTGTTACCCTGGCATCGACTCTGGGGCTAATCGAACTACAGAAGTCAACACACCCACCTCGCGATTAAGGTCAACCAAGAATACTCTAGTCCCGTATAATTTCTGTCACAATAGAGTCCAGGAAATCAGTCTCGCTAATACGGTCACATCGCTATTCAATTTCGCCACATCCCAATGGTGACCGTAACAGAGAAGTTAACAGCACTGCAGAGGTTGTCAGAGACATACTGAGGCGTCCTTTAACTGCGATGTGCTGACTAGTCCATTGCGTTTTAAACGACTTAGGCCTTGTGGAGAGAGAGGACGGGAGTAGTGCGTGGAACAGGAAGTACGAATTCAGAGACGAGTATGTGACGTCAGCAAAGGATGTCCGAAGAATTAGCACGATACGAACATCTCTCAGCCGAACAGGAAGTCATGTGTGAGAATTAGTTCGACACGGACGCGTCTCGACTGAGCAAAGGATCACATGGCCATGAAAACCACATCAAGAGGATCTTCCCGAAGCCTCCATCTTTCTCGGTGATGTCATCAACATTTGAAATGTTAGTCCGCGGGATTGCTGAAGGCGTTAGCGTCCATCCCTAAAATAATCTACTTTTTACATCACGAATTCATCATGCGTGCCAAACAATAATTACTACGCGTAGACAGTCCTTACAACATATCAAAGATTGCATAGGTGGTCACGTGGTAACTTGTTACTGTTCCAGAGATCATTTCAGTCGAGTGAACTGAGGCAACGTGGAATAAACAAAATGGTCTAAGTTTCGAAACGGCAGCAGTTGCATTTAGACACCGTTCCTCCACAGTCTCTTTCACTATCTTTGTATTCAGTTTCTGTAGCAGTCTCAGTCTGTCTCTATATCTGGCTCATCTCTGTCTGTGTCACTCTCTGTTTCGGACTCTCCCAGTCTCTGTCTCTCTCCCAGTCTCTGTCTCTCTCCCAGTCTCTGTCTCTCTCCCAGTCTCTGTCTCTCTGTCTGTCTCTGTCTCTACGTGTGTCTTACCATATGTCTTAGTCTCTGTCTTTTTCTCAATCGCTGTTCCTGTATTAGTCTCAGTTTATGTTTCAGCGTTCGTATCTGTCTTAGTGTCAGTCTCTATATGTGTCTTTATATATGTAAATATATCTCTACACGTATGTCGGTCTCCATATTTGTGGCATGTAAATATCTCCGTCTCCCCCAGTCTCGGTGTCAGTTTCAATAGTCTTCAATGTTCTCTCTTCTGTGTCTTCACGTAGGTCTGTCCCTGTCTCTCTTCCCGGTTACCGTCCTCACCCCTCACCCCTCTCCTCGCCCCATCACCCCTCGCCCCTCACCCCTCACCCCTCACCCCTCACCCCTCACCCCTCACCCCTCACCCCTCACCCCTCACCCCTCGCCCCTCGCCCCTCGCCCCTCGCCCCTCGCCCCTCGCCCCTCGCCCCTCGCCCCTCGCCCCTCGCCCCTCGCCCCTCGCCCCTCGCCCCTCACCCCTCACCCCTCACCCCTCGCCCCTCGCCCCTCGCCCCTCGCCCCTCACCCCTCGCCCCTCGCCCCTCACCCCTCACCCCTCGCCCCTCGCCCCTCGCCCCTCACCCCTCACCCCTCACCCCTCGCCCCTCGCCCCTCACCCTCACCCCTCACCCCTCACCCCTCACCCCTCACCCCTCACCCCTCGCCCCTCACCCCTCACCCCTCGCCCCTCACCCCTCACCCCTCACCCCCCACCCCCCACCCCTCACCCCTCACCCCTCACCCTCCCCATCTCTCCACGCAAACCGTAATCCGTGACTAAACAGCACATTTTGCAAGTAGTTATCTGCATTATCGGTATGTTGTCCCGGTCAAATGTCCCGACGCTTGATTGCAACAACACAAACGTTGCTTATCAAATTGTCACATTACCTGGGCGCGGGATGATTTATGTAATAATCAATAATAAATAATGAATTAATCATTGCATTAATCGCCTTTATTAGGTAGTCGAATCCTTTAGGTGTGTGTGGGGGGAGGGTGAGTCCGTGCGTGCGTGCGTGCGTGCGTGCGTGCGTATGTTTGTGTGTATGGTGGGC
>OZ024858.1:39757365-39784865 GCA_964017155.1 Oasisia sp. SBJ-2009
AATGATGATGATGATTATTATTATGATGATGATGATGATTATTATTATTATTATGATGATGATTATTATTATTGGTTGTCCAGAGTATTTATTGTTTTGAACACCCCTTTTAAAGCGTTTTGGTGAGCAGCAAGGATAGTGCAGTTAGAGGCTCACGAACATTGTTCAATACTACCAACCACTGCGCATGCTCTGATCCATATCCGGTCTTGAGAACACGTACAGACTGCTCTGGCTGCGTACCACTTGAAAACCTGCATGTATATCCACAACGTCTCTCGAGACTACACTCAGCCTACTGCTGTATATAACAGAGACCCAGCACGTGACACAGCGGCCGTATCAGTGCTAGCTTGACAACGGCAGGAACAACGAAAAATCAACAGGCAAGATTTGAATGCAGGAAAGTGAACATTGCTAATGGCCTACTTCATCATGTGATACAGGCTGTCAAACAGCGGTCTATGTTTGTGTGTTTGTATGGCTGTAGTAGTCGACTGACTTGGACGTACATTTAACGCTCAGATTCATATCCTTATTTCACACTCAAGTCGTGATACAGACGAAACCACAACAGGTTAAATCACGTATTTTAATAATTACATCCACATACTGTATATAGATGGCTTATTGAATTTTTTTAAAGGAGCAAAAGTGTGTTTTTATACTTACATTCAGATATAGACTAGTGGGTAAATGCTTCAAGGATGAAGCAGGACTGGGGTAATATGAATGGGAGTGGGACTACTACAGGGTAAATGATTCGCAGCTAAAACACGTATGAGACACGAGCCCCCCTCCCACCCCCCCCCCCCGCCCCCACCTCTCTTTTAAGACACGAGCTAAAGTAAGGAGACAAGCCCCCTCCCCCACCCCCTGAAATGTGCGCTGGCATGCTGTCCGTGGCAGGCTTGGCTCCGTGTTCGTCCTACCACCAATCAGAATTTGAGCCCAGTGAGAACCAGTGGTTGAATGCCCACCCCCCCCCCCAACCCCCCCGATTTTGCCGCATATTTCCCTATTTTCCACCCCAAATCAAAAGTATGCGATCTCGCCCCTCCCTGAAACGAAATGATGGTGACACAGCGAAAGTCGAAAGTTTGAAACATCGAAAACTATAGGGGTTTCCTTGTAATACTGTTACGCCATCTTGCGGATATGGGTATTCATTATAACGGTAAAGCTCCGCGATGTGGCGCCAATACACGAGTTTCCCCGTCTTGAACGTTGATTTAAAAAGTTTGAAACATCGAAAACTCGAGTTGAGGGACGAAAATCAAAAATCGACGATTTTGTGTATTCGAGGCTTGCTCTGGGCTTTCCAAAATGGTATAGCACACATCTGTAGCTATTCCCAATCGCTGGATCAATTCGGATTCACCTTAATGTTTAGGAAACTCTTAGCCATTCATATTAGGAAGGGTACTGCCGTACCCTTCCTGACTGCCGACTGAAAAAGACATTTAAACTTTGCAAAGGAGACTTATGCAGCGTAGCGATCAAACGGCAGTTTATTATTTTTTTTGAGTCATTAATTTGATCTACACGTGTCCTCACGCAATGCTGGATAACCTCCAGGGCATACAATATAAACGTCAAGCCATAATAAAACGTTATTATAGTCAAAGTGAAATATCGAAGCATTAACAGCTGTAATTTCAGTCATCTCCGTAGAGGTGTGTTCATGCCAATGGTGTTGCGACACATTAGCGCGATGTTCGTGACATTAAAAGTGCTATCGCATTGTGATGATGTGCTAATAGGTTGTTGGAGGTGTTAATGTGTCGTGACATTTAGCGACACGTGCGAGCCAGGAACCTACTCGGCAGGTCGACTGTACCTGGTTTCAACTCAACTTGTGGGGCGCTGTGGCTCATTGGTAGAACACCTCAATTGACATGTTCCGGGCCCGAATCCTCTTGTTGGCGCCTCGAGTCTTGCACGATTCCGATCATTCCACATTGCGCCATTTCACTCAGCTCTCTGAATAAATACCTGGCTATAGACATTGGCGGTATGAATAATCTTCTCGCAGTAATTGATGCATGGACGATAGAGGTAGAAATGTGCTTGGCAACGTCCGGTTTGTCTTACTGTTAGCTAGTAATTAAATTAAACATGCGAGTCGTGGTCCACTACATTAAACGAATCAATACATGACTTGGCCAGTTGACATGTTTTAATTAGCCAAGACTGCGTCGCGTTTGCGTCGCTGCTTCTGTTGTGTGGACGAATCAGCCCAGCCGTGTAATGACCGCCGCCGACAGTCGGGTCGGGTCTGGTCGTAAGTGACGTCTGGTCGACAAGAGGAAAAATTGAAACAAATAACGTTGTGAATCGTGTAGCGTATAATAATAATGATAATGATAATGATAATGATAATGATAATGATAATGATAATGATAATGATAATGATAATGATAATGATAATGATAATGATAATGATAATGATAATGATAATGATAATGATAATGATAATGATAATGATAATGATAATGATAATGATAATAATAATAATAATAATAATAATGTTTATATAGTTTTTTAGTCCACACAGCAGCTAACACCCTCGTGACGTCCACCCAGTAGCTAACACCCTCGTGACGTCCACCCAGTAGCTAACACCCTCGTGACGTCCACCCAGTAACTAACACCCTCGTGACGTCCACTCAGTAGCTAACACCCTCGTGACGTCCACCCAGTAACTAACACCCTCGTGACGTCCACTCAGTAGCTAACACCCTCGTGACGTCCACCCAGTAGCTAACACCCTCGTGACGTCCACTCAGTAGCTAACACCCTCGTGACGTCCACCCAGTAGCTAACACCCTCGTGACGTCCACCCAGTAACTAACACCCTCGTGACGTCCACTCAGTAGCTAACACCCTCGTGACGTCCACCCAGTAGCTAACACCCTCGTGACGTCCACTCAGTAGCTAACACCCTCGTGACGTCCACTCAATAGCTAACACCCTCGTGACGTCCACCCAGTAGCTAACACCCTCGTGACGTCCACTCAGTAGCTAACACCCTCGTGACGTCCACCCAGTAGCTAACACCCTCGTGACATACACCCAGTAGCTAACACTCTCGTGACGTCCACCTAGTAGCTAACACCCTCGAGACGTCCACCCAGTAGCTAACACCCTCGTGACGTCCACCCAGTAGCTAACACCCTCGTGACATACACCCAGTAGCTAACACCCTCGTGACATACACCCTGTAGCTAACACCCTCGTGACATACACCCAGTAGCTAACACCCTCGTGACATACACCCTGTAGCTAACACCCTCGTGACATACACCCTGTAGGTAACACCCTCGTGACATACACCCAGTAGCTAACACCCTCGTGACATACACCCTGTAGCTAACACCCTCGTGACATACACCCAGTAGCTAACACCCTCGTGACATACACCCAGTAGCTAACACCCTCGTGACATACACCCTGTAGCTAACACCCTCGTGACATACACCCATTAGCTAACACCCTCGTGACATACACCCTGTAGCTAACACCCTCGTGACATACACCCAGTAGCTAACACCCTCGTGACATACACCCAGTAGCTAACACCCTCTTGACATACACCCTGTAGCTAACACCCTCGTGACATACACCCAGTAGCTAACACCCTCGTGACATACACCCTGTAGCTAACACCCTCGTGACATACACCCAGTAGCTAACACCCTCGTGACATACACCCTGTAGCTAACACCCTCGTGACGTCCACCCAGTAGCTAACACTCTCGTGACATACACCCAGTAGCTAACACCCTCGTGACATACACCCTGTAGCTAACACCCTCGTGACATACACCCAGTAGCTAACACCCTCGTGACATACACCCAGTAGCTAACACCCTCTTGACATACACCCTGTAGCTAACACCCTCGTGACATACACCCAGTAGCTAACACCCTCGTGACATACACCCTGTAGCTAACACCCTCGTGACATACACCCAGTAGCTAACACCCTCGTGACATACACCCTGTAGCTAACACCCTCGTGACGTCCACCCAGTAGCTAACACTCTCGTGACATACACCCAGTAGCTAACACCCTCGTGACATACACCCAGTAGCTAACACCCTCGTGACATACACCCAGTAGCTAACACCCTCGTGACGTCCACCCAGTAGCTAACACCCTCGTGACGTCCACCCAGTAGCTAACACCCTCGTGACATACACCCAGTAGCTAACACCCTCGTGACGTCCACCCAGTAGCTAACACCCTCGTGACGTCCACCCAGTAGCTAACACCCTCGTGACATACACCCAGTAGCTAACACCCTCGTGACGTCCACCCAGTAGCTAACACCCTCGTGACGTCCACCCAGTAGCTAACACCCTCGTGACGTCCACCCAGAAGCTAACACCCTCGTGACATACACCCAGTAGCTAACACCCTCGTGACGTCCACCCAGTAGCTAACACCCTCGTGACGTCCACCCAGTAGCTAACACCCTCGTGACGTCCACCCAGTAGCTAACACCCTCGTGACGTCCACCCAGTAGCTAACACCCTCGTGACGTCCACCCAGTAGCTAACACCCTCGTGACATACACCCAGAAGCTAACACCCTCGTGACATACACCCAGTAGCTAACACCCTCGTGACGTCCACCCAGTAGCTAACACCCTCGTGACGTCCACCCAGTAGCTAACACCCTCGTGACGTCCACCCAGTAGCTAACACCCTCGTGACGTCCACCCAGTAGCTAACACCCTCGTGACGTCCACACTCTCGCTGTTCCCTTGCTGGGAGGTCTCACGACGTGATTAACGTGACGGTGCAGTGGCGTCAACGTGACTGAGAAACAACATCCTGCAAAAAGTATTGTTTCCTGCCACGCCGCGCTCTAATCGATCTAGAGCAGTCGTAGGTCTACCTCCGTGAGTGCAGTAGATGTCCGCGTGATTGAAAGTGTGTGTTCACTCAAACATTAGCCACTCGTATCCCGGCCGACTTCAGTGCAAGAAGGAAGAGACAGTTGTAACTACGACATGGACACGACAGGGCTACAGTCAAAGGTATAATGTACGTTCGATGTAATTAATAATATTGGCGATGATTTGTTCACGTGTTTAACTCAGGGAGGGCGCGGTCGAAGATATGGAGTTTTAAATTGTCAACTGATGATTTTGCGGTTTGAATGTCACAACAACGTAGCCTGCGTCACGGTTAGCCTTTGCCAGCAATGTTGATACCGATAACGTAATATCATCAGTCAGAACGGCATGATATTGAGGAGATTAAACAATTGTTCGCTATAAGTTTTCACTTTTTTTTAAAGAAATAATATATGACGGAATGTCCCAATGCTCTACGAATCCCGCATCCATTTATGTGATGGCTTGACGAGCATATTGCTAGGCAACTTGTCACGTGACGATAGGTCAATATAAATCGCTTATCATGTCAGCAGAATCACTTGTTTTAGACAAACTTGTGATGTAATAGACATAATCAGTATGCTAAACATGATTAAAAACTGTAATATGAATTTATTCAGGTTTCGCTGTTGCATCGTAAAGTAGGTCTTTATATTATCATTATATTTCCCATATATCAACATGTTGTGAAGCACCACGAACATCAGCGGATGTGGCGCTATATCAAATGAAACATAGTATTAATATTATTATTATTACAAAAATGATGTAGCAAAAGCTAGTTATCAAAGTTAGTTAATTTTATACTACTAAACTATATGGCAAAATGCAAAATGTATCCCTTATCCATTTAGAAATACGGTGTCCTGGTATAATATCACAGTGATTAATAAGTTAAGAGTACTTATAACTAGTACTCGTGTGACTCGCTTTTATCTCGAACACATTCAGACACGTGGACATAATGTGTCTGAGCCGCTGGTGTCAAGATCAATGAAGCAATATGTGCTGTACAATAACATATATATATATATATATATATATATATATATATATATATATATATATATATATATATATATATATATATATATATATATATATATATATAACATATATAAAACTACCAAATGAGCGTCGTTTCCTACAACGTTCCATTCGCGTCAACACATTATATGTGGCAGTCACTAAAGTCTTCCTTCAGCTGCGGTGGGTTCAGTTGTTCGGTGGTCGATTGCTAGATCTCAGACATCCCGCTAGGCGGCGCCGTGGGTCCTCCAATAGAGGTTTTATTTGGTTGCAATCAGTGTCTGGTCTCAGTGATACAGACACTCCTCCATCCACTGGAAG
The DNA here is from genome assembly GCA_964017155.1 of Oasisia sp. SBJ-2009. NCBI lineage: Eukaryota > Metazoa > Annelida > Polychaeta > Sabellida > Siboglinidae > Oasisia > Oasisia sp. SBJ-2009. The sequence continues at coordinate 39,763,626 of OZ024858.1, forward strand.
TAGACACAGTACGTTAACGCATGATGTGTGTGTGTGTGTGTGTGTGTGTGTGTGTGTGTGTGTGTGTGTGTGTGTGTGTGTGTGTGTGTGTGTGTGTGTGTGTGTGTGTGTGTGTCTGTGTGTGTGAGTGTGAGTGTGAGTGTGTGCGTGTGTGCTGTGTGTGTGTGTGTGTGTGTGTGTGTGTGTGTGTGTGTGTGTGTGTGTGCGAGTGTGCGTGTGCGTGTGCGAGTGCGAGTGTGCGAGTGTGCGAGTGTGCGAGTGTGCGAGTGTGCGAGTGTGCGAGTGTGTGTGAGCGTGTGTGCGTGTGTGTGTTTGTATGTATGTGTGTGTGTGTGTGTGTGTGTGTGTGTGTGTGTGTGTGTGTGTGTGTGTGTCTGTGTGTGTGTGTGTGTGTGTGTGTGTGTGTGTGTGTGTGTGTGTGTGTGTGTGCATGCTTGCGTGGAGAGCATGCATATGTACGTATATATTTGTTTAATTGCGTTTAATTGCGTTTAATCGGTCGGTCGGTCGGTCGGTCGGTCGGTCGGTCGGTCGGTCGGTCGGTCGGTCGGTCGGTCGGTCGGTCGGTCGGTCGGTCGGTCGGTCGGTCGGTCGGTCGGTCGGTCGGTCGGTCGGTCGGTCGGTCGGTCGGTCGGTCGGTCGGTCGGTCGGTCGGTCGGTCGGTCGGTCGGTCGGTCGGTCGGTCGGTCGGTCGGTCGGTCGGTCGGTCGGTCGGTCGGTCGGTCGGTCGGTCGGTCGGTCGGTCGGTCGGTCGGTCGGTCGGTCGGTCGGTCGGTCGGTCGGTCGGTCGGTCGGTCGGTCGGTCGGTCGGTCGGTCGGTCGGTCGGTTACTGATTGTGCCCTGTCAACTGGTACATTATTAAAGATTTCTCCTCCTACGAACTGAAATTATAACTTGAAACACCATTTGAGTACGAATACTCTTGGTTTCGAATGTTTACATATTTCATATACACAACAGATATCATTTACACCCGAAAAACAAGTTCTAGATAATTGCACACGTAGTGAAAAGAGAAGAGAACTCATCAAGTGTTGTGACTGGTACATTACCTCATCCAGCGTTATCTTCCTTGGGTCGCCCGTCTCAGTCTCTACGCGCCTGAATGTTTCTAACAAAATCATAAATCAAACAATCAATATCACAGTCGGGAGAAGAAAGCCAGAGGGAGGGAGAGACAGAGAGAGAGAGAGAGAGAGAGAGAGAGAGAGAGAGAGAGAGAGGATGAGAGAGGAAGGTAGAGAGGGAGGTATGGAGGGAAAGAGAAAGGGGTGGAGGGACGGAAGGAGGGAGGGAAGGAGAGAGAGAGAGAGAGAGAGAGAGAGAGAGAAGGAGGGAGGGAGGGAGGGAGGGAGGGAGGGAGGGAGGGAGCGAGGGAGCGAGGGAGGGAGGGAGGGAGGGAGGGAGGGACGGACGGACGGACGGACGGACGGACGGACGGACGGACGGACGGACGGACGGACGGACGGACGGACGGACGGACGGACGGACGGACGGACGGACGGACGGAGGCAGGGAGGCAGGGAGGCAGGGAGGCAGGGAGGCAGGGAGGCAGGGAGGCAGGGAGGCAGGGAGGCAGGGAGGCAGGGAGGCAGGGAGGCAGGGAGGCAGGGAGGCAGGGAGGCAGGGAGGCAGGGAGGCAGGGAGGCAGGGAGGCAGGGAGGCAGGGAGGCAGGGAGGCAGGGAGGCAGGGAGGCAGGGAGGCAGGGAGGCAGGGAGGGAAGGGAGAACGAAATGCGTGATCACGTGATGCAGTATCACGTGAACACAAGTTGACGGGTTGCACGTGCTGCCGTGTCGTGTATTTGTTGTCATTCGTAATGGTATGAAGTCAGTTTTTATGTGTGAATGCGATTTGTATGGGCATTACATTTGTTATAAAACATGGTATATATTTGTAATGTATGTTGTGTGCACATCATAAGACCAGACAAGAGACATCCTATTATCAAGGGGTGGGTGTCACTCGCGGCGATTTGAGTGACAGCGTCGGGATTCTTATAAACATTCGACGTTTAACATTACGAAGTCAGTTCTGTTTTGTTAACACATTTATTGGCGGTCAGGACGCTACAATAGTTGTAACTTATACCAATTAACGTGATTTTGCAATAAAAATAAAAAGCCACGAACGGACCATGTCGCTTTAATATGTAACGGTCATTTGAACAATACTATCCACAAAACGTGTCACACTCGTGATCATTCATGCATGCGTATGATTTGGACAAATACACATTTTAACCGTTTGAAAATAACTTACCGTGGATGTTGAAGATTTTAGCAGCACACACAGCGAAATCATCGAAGTTCATCTGTTGCTGTTTCCCGCCATAACGCCGGGCGATGACCCCCCACGACTTCCGGCTGATGCCCAGTCCTGGAGTATTTGCACACAAGTAATCACAATCATCAGGCATATGAAAACTCACTGATATTTAAGGTATTCAAAAAGGCTAATCGTATAATTAGGGTGACAGAACATATCTGTAAGTAGCGTTATTCATAATAACAATATAAAATATAACGATAATGAAAATTACCTTTATAGTATTAATACAATGAATTAATACATTATTCAAGTCGTCAAATCATGTACATCTATGTTGATTGTATTTTGGAATGAAAATGTATTTGAAATATCGAACAATCTGTCGATGATATGTGGACACGTGTAATTATTTACCGCCGTAAAACGCAGTAAAACATCAAGACTGTTGTCTTTGTAAGTGCACAACCATGTCATATCCGATTAGATGTCAAAATCGGAACGTTGGCAGTGCCAAATGTCGTTCAAGATACAGATGCATTAGTCTTTACCTATGGCCTTGAAACACTTGCGCAGTTGTTTCACGAGAATACACCCCGTCGGCCCGTCACTGTGCTGGAAGAACTCTTTCTGAAAGGATCAGGAAACAACGAATCAATGTGTGTGTGTGTGTGTGTGTGTGTGTGTGTGTGTGTGTGTGTGTGTGTGTGTGTGTGTGTGTGTGTGTGTGCTTGCGTGTGTGTGTGTGAGTGTGTGTGTACGTATGTGCGTGTGCTGTTGTGTTTGTGTGTGTTGTGTTTGGACGTGTGTATGTGTGTGCGCGCGCGTGCGTGTGTGTGCGTGTGTCATTGTACTTGTGTGTGTATGCATACTTGAGCGCCTAAGTGAGTACGCATGGGTGTTTTGTCATGCACTGACATGTGTGTATTGCGTGCGTATGTTTGTGACTGTGTAAGGAAATGAATGTAAGTATGTAAGTATGTATGTATGTATGTATGTATGTATGTATGTATGTATGTATGTATGTATGTATGTATGTATGTATGTATGTATGTATGTATGTATGTATGTATGTATGTATGCATGTGTTTGTGTTTGTGTTTGTGTTTGTGTTTGTGTGAGAGCATGTGCGAATGTTAGTTTGTGTATGGGTGTGTATTTTGACCATGTGTATCTGTGTATGTTTTCGGTTTGTACTTGGGGGTGTACGTGACAATAATTTAACCTTCAATGATGCCCTACCTGCCATGCAGACAACGTATCGCAGAGTTCTCTGAACTCCTTGTACTCGAGAACTCCACTTCGAGATTTCTGTTGTGCATTAAGGAACTGATACCGACATAACCCGCCACACAACTAGTAGTCGAATACCGTAGAATGCTGTACCGACAAGTACACGCGTCGAACCAGCGTGAGCCCAATGATAAATTAAACTGGATCTGACTGTTCCTGATATTTAAAAAGAATGTTCTAAATGCTGGAATATTATTTTGATTTTGAAATTTTGATAAACCCTATATATATGCTCGTTATTTATATATTTCCCCACAAAATGAAATGTTTTAATTTTAAGCGAAATAGTTAAATCAGCTTTCTGATGACAATATGGCGACCGCTGAATGCATACGTTTGCTTGAGGTTTATCGAGTTCGTGTGTTTTCCATTTCTGAGACAAATTTATGACAATAAATTTAACACTTAGCCTTTTGGTAGCGAAACAGACAACGTCGCGTTTAAATACGTTTGTGCATGTGTCCTGCGTGTGTGCCTGCGTGTGCGCGTGTGCATACGCGATCGTGCGCGTGTAGTGGATGACATGGGTGGAGCGAGTGACAACGAACATCGCCGCCGTCTGAACGACACGCACAAGACGGATCCTCTCTATATGCATCGAAGGTCGTCTGCGCCTCGCAAGCGGACGTGTTGAAGTGAGACTGATGACAGACACGCCAGCACGGCGTCTGCCTCCGTCAACCAACAACCTCACAACTCACTAGACTCGAGCAGAAAGAGTAAACCGCTCAACTAGACACAGGAAACATTGGTTTTACCGGCTCCAATCAGGGCGCCAATGCATTTAGATCGAGCGATAGTCGAGCGAATGTCTCCACGAATTACACGACTCAACAGGTTCATTTATTCTCACGGTGAGAACAAATACTCGATAAATACATTTACGGGGCTATTGAAATGCCGCATACGTGGACATCGACTATCGAGTGGTCGCAGGCTACGAGTGGCTCACGACGTTTGACCCGTCTTGTAAGTGTCACAAGAGTCCACTCGGCGGCGCCACTAGCATTTACCCAACTCATTAATCAGTAACACAATCGTCCATCAGGGGCTAGTAAGCTACACGATTGGTTGGTTTTAATGAGCGTCCTGTTTGATTTATGTGACAGGATGCAATCATATAATAATAATAATAATACTAATAATACTAATAATACTAATAATACTAATATTAAATCTAAAAAGATCTAAATGCAGTCTTTGTCGCTTCGCGACCGACAGCACGATGATGATGATGAATACTAATAATACTAATAATACTAATAATACTAATAATACTAATAATACTAATAATACTAATAATAATAATAATAATAATAATAATAATAATAATAATAATAATAATAATAATAATAATAATAATAATAATAATAATAATAATAATAATAATAATAATAATAATAATAATAATAATAATAATAATAATAATAGTAATAATAATAATAACATTACTCACGCACGAAAAATCGGAATTTAGTGCCGCAACGAAACTACCAAATTCAGATTTTTTTCTGTTGTCTACTTAGCAGATTTGTCAATAACTGGTTATTCAAAACTAACCTGCGTCTGTTTAGATAACATTGGCATGTGTGACACGTTTGATCTGATATACGCAGTGTACGTGCGCATGTGTACACAAGGTGTACGTGTACACCGTATGTGGTGTACCTGCCGTGTCTACGGGGAGTAGCGCATGTACATATGGCGTAGAATGAGCCGGATTAGTTTAGAGAAGGCATCGACGGCAGCAAGGATACGTCCCACAACGAAACGAACGTCCGACATTCTTCCTTGCTGAATTCGGCTGCAACACAAAACTTCAACATAAAAAACGACAAAAACCTAACGGATATGCACCGATCCGCTCCCTTTTTTGTTTACCACCTGATGAGTTATGACTTTTAATGTAATACCTCGTGCGTTAGCCTTCCTTTGACCATGACGTAATTCACATATGAGGACGTATCAGATTTCAGCAAAGCTACCCGGCGGAATTGTGTGAACGTTCGTGGGTTTTTACATTACGACTAATGCATCTACCGTGCTAGACGATGACATGACAAATTGAAATAAAACTCTTCGCCTTAAACGGTTGTCAAAATACCGGAATTAGCAGGAGACCTGCGCCACTTACTTCCTTTGAAGACTTTGTTGAGGATTTGCTTCAGTTCCCTGGCGTCCAGCACCTCATCGGACCCCGAGAACTTGGCGAACAACTCCGCCAGGAGGCTACCGCTGTCTTTCAGTTCCTGGGTGATTGGGAAACATCAGTGAAACATCAGTGAAACTAGAACCAGGGTCGTTTCATTAATATGACGTGACACATTTATATACACACATTTATATACAAAAAGGAATACAACTGTTGCACTGTTGTGCTCTGTTTTAATAGGATGATAGAGCCTTTTTTGTTTCATCTTGTAGTGTCACGTTTGTAACAGAAAAGCAGTGGTTGAATTTCATTGTTGGGACATTGTGAAAGCGCTGAAATGTCAAATGTGAAACGTTTAACATTTCGACGCTGTGTGGTGAATAAATACTTGCAAGCTCATTGAATATGTTAATGTGTTACATTGCAACGCTGGGTCCGTCGTTTTCTGACGCTAGCCAGCAGAAAGACTACAAGCTATTATTCTTTATTTTAAATAACATGTTACAGTAGTAATGTTTATGACCTACTTGAAAAGGCCCACTTGTTTCGTCGATTTCGCTGAAGAGAAAACATTATCTCAAGTGATCACATCAATAAGGTACTTTTTCACAAAGCCAAAGCCAACTACAGAGTAGCGAGAGAGGAATTTGTGAGAGACACTCGACTTCAAGTTTACTAGAAATCCTTTGCTGTGAGACAATTATACTGGGAGACATTGGCTGAGCATGAAGTCAGCATTAAAATTCGCTGACGTATGGGCACAAAATGCAACGTTATTCTATATGGAATGCCAGTTTAACAAAAAGTCGATGACAATTCTGAAAGTAAGCAAATTTCACGACCATTTATTCTACATAAAATCACATGATCATCTAACACAACATGAATCGCATAGCACAACTACTCGTTTTGCGTTACACTTTTGCGTTAAAACTAAGACAATGGTTCGCCTGTTTTAGTTTCTAATTTAACTGCAAGCGACAGTTTATAACATTTCTTTTTGTGAACATATTTACAGAGAACATTCTTTAAGTACTCAAAAGATTTCTTAGCTTCTTCAGGTGAACAGGTGAATTCTCGAGGTGTCACAGTGTGAATTCCCCGAAAACGTTCTGTATCACTTCATTTCCGATGTATCATCGTAAAGCGTCAGTGAAGAACAAGTTATGTACGCACAACTACCATCATGCACTGCTGCACGCGCTCACCCCAGTTCCGCTTCCGTCTCGGTGACGGCGCGCAGGTAGAAGCCGGCGTCCTCGTTGGGCTCGTACGTGGCGGGGATGACGCAGTAGCGGCCGGGTTTCAGACTGTAGCGATGACACACCTCCCTACACACGGTCACGTGACATTATGTGTTGTTGTTGCTGGTTGTGGTGGTGGTAGTGGTGGTGGTGGTAATGGTGGTGGTCGTGGTGGTGGTGGTGGGTGCTGTTGTTGTTGTCTGTTGTTGTTGTGGTGGTGGCGGTGTATGTGATGGTTGTGGTGGTGGTGGTGGCGATGCTGGTGGTTGTGGTGGTTGTGATGGTGGTGGTTGGTGGTGGTTGTGGTTGTGGTTGTTAATACTGTGGTGGTGATGAGAGTAGTGGTAGTGGTGGTGACGGTGGTTGTCGTCGTGGTTGCTGTAGTGGTGGTGATGATGGTTGTTGTGGTGGTGATTGTGGTGACGGTTGTGGTGATAACAGTGGTGCTGCAGCTGCGAACGGTACAGTGTGAGCCAAACGATACAGTGTGAGCCAAACGGTACAGTGTGAGCCAAACGGTACAGTGTGAGCCAAACGATACAGTGTGAGCCAAACGGTACAGTGTGAGCCAAACGGTACAGTGTGAGCCAAACGGTACAGTGTGAGCCAAACGATACACGGTGAGCCAAACGGTACAGTGTGAGCCAAACGATACAGTGTGAGCCAAACGGTACAGTGTGAGCCAAACGATACACGGTGAGCCAAACGGTACAGTGTGAGCCAAACGATACAGTGTGAGCCAAACGGTACAGTGTGAGCCAAACGGTACAGTGTGAGCCAAACGGTACAGTGTGAGCCAAACGATACACGGTGAGCCAAACGGTACAGTGTGAGCAAACGCGAAACGATACAGTTTGAGCCAAACAGTGCTGTGTGAGCTAAACGGTACAGTGGGAACCAAACAGTACAGTGGTGTACTGAGTACTGTGTCAGTGAGCCAGGACGCACCTGTAGTGGGAGTACGTGTCCATGCGGTGCTCCAGGAGCAGGGCTCTTGCGCTGTACGTGTCTCCGTCCAGAAGAGCAGGCACGTCGTCCTTCACCTGATACAAGATGGCGTCAAGGTCATTGCTGTTACACCTGAGTTCAGAGAGGCTGTAGTATTTTGAAACAGAATAGAATTTTGCTAATGCCACACCTAAAACTAATAACCTGTCTTCATAGTTCTAATTGGAAGCTTTTAGTGTCGTGCTAACATGTTTACGTAATGTTTTTAATGTTTATTTGTACGTGGAATTATATTATTCTATTTGAAAGGATTATATGGGTATAGAAGAAATAGCAACATTTTGGTTGCAAAACTCATGCTATTTGAAAACAGTTTTCCAGTTCTGCCGTCACAACCCTTATGTAATTTAATGAAAAAATTACCCATCCACAATGTTGCCCATTATATGCAAATATACCAAACTTCGACATGAATGTGAAAACCAAATACGTGCTACAGACGGATCTATTATAATCACCTATCCATCATCCGTAATGTTCTAAGTAACTTACTTTGAATATGTCATAGCCTATTGTCTTGTTGACTTCTGGGAATTGAGCGATTTTCTTCATATCACATTTGTCTTTCTGGATCAAAGACACGATCAGTGTGCTCGTGTTGTCGTCTGCGTCGTCATCCGGGTCGTGCAGAGTCACGTGATATTGAGGATTCGTCCAGTACATATCTACGACATATATATATATATATATATATATATATATATATATATATATATATATATATATATATATATATATATATATATATTTATTTATTTATTAAGTTCACTCACACACCACAAATGCGTGCGCACTGCATACAATAGATCTTGGCGAACAACGCGATCCTAATATATGCTAACAAGCCTAACATACAGTTGTTGAATGTTACTAATAATTAATTTATAAACAGAGTAACATATGAAAGATCGTTATACTGAAGTGTTACATATAACCAAGGGAGATATAATAAATGCGAATTCAGCATAAACAGTATAAATCGAATGTCTCTTTGGTTAAGGTTTTTCATTTTACTTTCAATTTAGTTGTTCACATTTTGTTTCCGTTTATCTCACAACAAACTAAATTAACGAATATAGGTATATGTAATTATACTTAATTGCTAGGCCTACTACTACCACTACCACTGCTACCACTGCTGCCACTACCACCGCCACCGCCACCGCCACCGCCACCGCCACCACCACCACCACCACCACCACCACCACCACATCCACCACCACCACCACCACCACCACCACCACCACCACCACCACCACCACCACCACCACCACCACCACCACCACCACCACCACCACCACCACCACCACCACCACCACCACTACTACTACTAACCTTCGTTAGGGGGGTTTCCACAGCCCCCTGCACTCACCCCCGGCACCCACTCGCCGTGCTTGGCGTTCATCTGCCAACACTTCCGCCGCTGAAACGACGCACACAACTCATGAATTCCTTACGAAGATGGCGGCAACGATACCGGAAGTGTAAGAAAATACCGGAAGTAACCACAGCCGCTGCACGACCGGTAATACGTGATTTGTTATTAACTGTGTCATCACGTTGTATCATACGAATGAGTCTAAGTCCAAATGATATAGGTCATTACGGCCCACACATTGGTGAGGATCTGATGCATATTGAACAAAACTATTTACGACAAAGGAAGTGCAAAAGGACTTCTTGGAATACTCCTGCACACATGTAGTCATGCATTTATGATTGTAGTTAGAACTGCTAATGTGCAGCATATACTCGTGTCAGGGATGTATAGGTCTCTTAGACAGAGAAACAGATTTAATTAATGCGCTAGACACATATGCTCCATGTTGCTATTATCAACGTGATAATGTGATTTAAATTTTTAAATATTTTAATGAAGAGAAATCTGGTTTCCGGTCATCCGCTTTAGTGACAACACCACGCACGCAGACGACTGTGTGGCCAAGAAAGCTAGTGCGGGACCATTATGATTTCAGATGACCGTTAGTGTCAATACACGTCTGACCTCATTATTTCTTAGTTAATAATGCCCCATATGAAATGGTATTTTGAGAGGAAATAAATATTTGCATTTACCATCCTGAAACTGGTAACCCAATACGATGGAAACACACAACTACGCGACTGGGTGCATAACATGTTCACACAGTAAATAATAGGACGTTATTTCCACGTATTTATGCTACCTAGATAGATGTGTACATTTATTGACAACATTTACATAACAAATATAAATAACAAAGATTATTTTAATAACTATGTTAATGGTTATTCCAACCTTTTATTTGGCACAATACTAACGTAGTCGATGACGCTGCTTTCTGGCGTCAAGTAGCAAATTTGCAGTTCCCGGAAGTTTGTCTTCCAATCTTCAAATGACATCCTGTAACAAACCAACACCATACTCTTACCTCACTAACAAAATAATTGCTAATACATATAACAAAATATTAATCCATCAGTTCTCGTGATACATTTTGCGTTTCGGTGAACTTTCTTTTAACGTATAAACGTTGTGTGATATACTGTTTAAATTAAATTACACGAAGCCATCGGTATTTCCAGAAACCAATATTAACAAAGTAGCGTAATACCGCACCAGAATTCACCGTCATTTTCAACTTTGAGTTCCATCGTCGATTTGTCTTTGTCGGAGACATTCTTCCAAAGCTCAGACCTGTAAAATCACACAAAATAAATAATCTGAACAACGCCATGCAAGTATGGTGAATGAACATTAGGGAAATTTCGTGTCATCAGTGCCCGTAGTTCCAAAACAACATAGGATGCATGTCATCATGGAATCTTTTGTAACAGGCAAGGGTAAGATATTGTTGTTTCTCTGTTGCATCATTCAGCGTGGTTCTCTGGCACCAGACTGTCAGCGATTAAACTATGATCCAATCAGAAGAAACAATTACTTACATTAAGGTTAAGGAGCCTCTTCTTTTTATGGATCTTACCGGATATTGGTCTTTTTACCAACGTTGTAAAGCCCGTCATACACCTTGTTCCATTTGCACCCTTGCGGTGGTGTCGGTAGCGGGAAGTGTGAAGTCGTACGGGGTCGCATGCCGTTATTCACATTACGCTTGCATTCCGACCACTACTCGATTTGGTTTTAGAATCACAAAATAATCGCATGCGATGCTGCACGATGTCAAAATAGGTTATGTTTCCAGCTATCAATACTCCCATAAGAACGCAAATCTCATACTATTTTGGTGAAAATTGTTAGGTGTGTGACAGTTATAACAGATATCCCTATATATAGGTCTACTTTGGGAAGACGTATTCTGCATGTATCCGACACACGAGTACTTGTGCTAGTCATTGTGACTCAGGTGTCACTTTAATCTAACAGCTCGTTCTTATCTTTCATTGTCAATCTCTGTCATTGGGGTTGTAAAGTTGTAAACTGACATCAACCAATGCCCACCGGTCACTCCAGTCTCCTGTCCACTCTTTCTTGCCCCACGGATTACGGAGGCGCAAGAGGCGCATCTTTCGACCTCTGTAGTTGAACTGCAATAGAAGAGTCAGTAAGGGTGAGTGTGTCGCCTGTCGCAAGTGGACAGGCATTTTAGTCCGCGAGAGTGTAAATTATAACCCCAGATTGTGTCAGTGTTTTATTGCCCTACATGACGGCTTCCTTTGACGCGTACGTGCTTGAAATTAGTTTTACAACATAATGTCATCAGTGTAATAATATCCCTTAAAACGTAGCTTTATAGCGACATAATATAATCGACATAATGTAATGTTGAGCAGAATGCTATACGTCTTTCACATGTTAGTGTCGGATAATCATGTTGAAAACGCAATAACCGTCGAGATAACTGTTTTTAAAGAACATCGGTGTCTACTAATGTGTCTACCTTCACGAGTCCGGTGACGCTGTAAGCATGTCCCTCGTACAGACCATTGGCCAGCTGCTTCTCTTTGCTCGCCGACGACTGCGGGTGGAAAGAGTTCGGACATCTAATTAATGATAATAATAATAATAATAATAATAATAATAATAATAATAATAATAATAATAATAATAATAATAATAATAATAATAATAATAATAATAATAATAATAATAATAATAATAATAATAATAATAATAATAATAACAATAATAATAGCAATAATCATAAGAAAACGAGAAATAACAAGATCACGGCAATGATTAGTTTGTATTATTGACGATAACAGTTCTATAAATAGAATAACGATTTGTATTAAAGATGATGCTGATTGCAGTTATAGAATAATATGACGTAACATAATAATAACAATACTAAGTAATGATTTATATCCAGAATTTCTTTGATCATTGAAACGTCCATTATAATGATTATGTATGTTGGTAAACAAATTATGGCTTATGTTTCAGTGTGCGTGTGCGTGTGCCTGTGCGCGTGCGTGTGCGTGCGCGTGCGTTCATATGTGAGTGCACCCATCACCACAACAAGCAGTGTACAAGCACGTGTGCGTGAGTGAGTGCGTGCGTTTGTGCGTGTGCGCTTGAGTGTCGCACACGCCGACCGAGATTGTAACTCGCAGTCGACAGCACCAGCGAATGTAGCAACACCACCGGAGATGTCGAGACCCACAACGATTAAGACGACAACTGAGAGCTACTGTGCGGACGATAACCTACGGTAATGGAGCAGCCCATCAGTGAGTTAGTCTCGCCCAGTCGCGTCATCAGTCGGAAGAATCGTCGCGGAATCGAGCCCTTGTCTCCCAGGTTGAACACCTGACTCGCCCCGCCCGTGAAGTCAACGAGAGCGTCTTGAATCTTGCCACTGCGCAAAGCCTCGTACGAGCCGTGAAGCCTGGGAGTGGCAGTTCACCGTTACTATCATATTACACAGGTACATTATACATAGTATTTACAGCCGCATTGAACACTAACTGGGGCTCCTACTGACACACGATAAACACCAGACATATGATATATAATTTTCATGACTAGATATTCGCCGAAAGACAATGTGACGCCTTTTCCATCGTAACGAAATGAGGAGGCCTACACTGTAAAACATAACAACGTATAGAAAGATTAACGGACAGTCGTCTAGTAGTAAGTTATTAATTTCTTTAATTAAGACTCTATGATGTAATATAATAATTGCCATATAAAAATAAAGTCACATTCACTCAACATGACTGCTCAAAACGCCTTATACTTTCTCGACATCTCAGAAAAGCATTTTATGAGCGAAAACTACAAAAACAAAATCGTTGTGTACACGTAAAGTATAAATATAACAAAAAGGAACGAATATTTTTCGTTAGAATGTTGTCATATATATATATATATATATATATATATATATATATATATATATATATATATATATATATATATATATATATATATATATATATATATAATATATAATATATAATATAATATATATATAAAGCTTCAGCCCCCCGCCCCCCCCCCCCCCCGTGCTCACTTTGCATATGCCTTTTCCAGGAGAGCGCACCAGAATTCGTTCGGCTGCTGTCGATTTCTGGCAAACAGCAAGAACTTGCCGTACTTGACCGGAAGTCTATCATCAATGACAACTTCCTGCCACCGACCGAACCGCCAGAAGAAGAAGCGAAAGATCCCTGCAATGGTCAGCAATAACACAATAATACGGTTAATACATTGTTACAACAAGGGTCATTACTAAACAAGACCGTCTTTCCTAACATGTACGGATGACAATATGTATTTTCTACCGTTTTAGCCTCGCTGTTTCAAAATGATATCGCGTAATTTTCAAGAAGTCGTCGTATTAATTCTTTCATACACACTTACACGGCATAACAAAAAGTAGGTAGTATTAATCTGGTAAATTACAACATGAAAAGTATCGCTGTAAGGACCATGCATAATAATCGCATTCAGGTGTGTTATCGTTAGGCGATAAATCGTTGCATTATCAGTTGTTATGTTATCGGCGTTTTCCAGTACTTCTTTTGCACAACACAACAGTTATTTACTGCAACATCAAATGAAACAAGGGTGGCCTGGGGCACGTGTCAGTCAACTGTGACGTCTGTTGCAGTAGGAATATAGGTCTAACAACGTATTGCGCAACAACAAGCGAGGTGGATTTCTGGGTCAGCGACTTCGCTACACAAGTAACTCAAACGAGCACCCAACTCTGTCAGACTAGACACTTTATGTGTTGCATCAACTATGAAAAGAAACACGTAGAGCCTTCCTGCTTGACACATCTGCCAGGTGTGTTTACACTTGCACAAGAATAGTAGTGTTTCGCATAGGTGTGTATATATGTGTTGTGTGACGGGCGGAGAGGTACGTCCGTGTGTGTACGTGCGTGTGTGCGTGCGTGCGCATGTGCGTGGCTGGGTGGGTGCCTGGTGTGTGTGTATGTGTGTGTGTGTGTGTGTGTGTGTGTGTGTGTGTGTGTGTGTGTGTGTGTGTGTGTGTGTGAGTGTGTGTGTGTGTGTGTGAGTGTGTGTGTGTGTGTGTGTGTGTGTGTGTGTGTGTGTGTGTGTTTGGGTGAGTGGGTGTGTGGGAGCGTGCGTGTATGTGTGTGTATTTGTGTGTGTGTGTGTGTGTGTGTGTGTTTGTTTGTGTGTATGTGCGTGCGTGCGTGCGTGCGTGCGAGTGGATATGCGTGTGTGCGTGCGCGTAACAGTACCAGACATTTTTTCATGGCTATACTGTCGTTGATTCGCTGATAACATTTGGTCTACTTCACATATATCAGCTCTTTTAAAACGCGTCTGTGCATGATGCCCATTAGTATTTACCACAAACGGCCGTAATTATTGGTCTACTTCAACACTGGTGAGTGTGACGGCAACTACATTCTTCCAAATATGCATACTTTATCTTCCACGACATTCTACATAATATATGATATATTGAACACCACTGTTTAGCTCCTATGGTAGTCTGAAAGACATATCAGTGGCGGTATTATACCACGTCACATTCAACTGTGACATCACGCGGACGTTGCTAGCCGCCGTGACGTCACTACGTACCGGCGTAGTCCTTGTGGAAGCTCTGGTCAGCGGGAACGACTCGGTGTAGCAGGCTCGGCTTGGTGGCCAGTGTCACCGCCGCCGCCACGAACCAGCAGTTGCCTGTGAGACGAAACAGAGCAAAGGTAACTGTATGTAGAGCAGTGTGTGTCATTAAGACACTCAGTACTGTACATATCTCTCCACTGTCCAATCGAACACAGCCCCGACTTCATTGGAAAACATTGTATCACGTCGTGTTTGTATTTTTAAATAGGCGTGAGAAAATGTAACGTAGATTCTAACTATGGCGGATTTCGTGTATTAAACATAAATAGTATCACGCACGCACGCACGCACGCACGCACGCACGCACGCACGCACGCCTGTTCGCAGTTACGCATGCACACACTGTCACGTGTCTATGTATTTACACACAAGGACGCACATGCACAAATATATAGACATAAACACACACATACACACACACGCACACGCACACGCACACGCACACGCACACGCACACACACACACACACATACACACGCACGCATATTTTCACATGAAATGTTGTCCACGTGCAATAAAATTAAAATACTACGTGGTTTCTATATTCTTTCGATTCCGGAGAGGCAAATGGATTGAATAACTTAGCAATGATAGTGAGTTTATTTAAGAGCTAGCTTACCCAACGCGCCCTGGTCCATGTCGAATCGGCCGACTCCATCAACTATAAATTGCGGGTTTTCACAAATCTCCTGCAAGCGGTTGACATATGAATCATGATTGCAGCCCGTATATTCAATGCAATTTACCACTTGCTTTTTATGAACGTTGACTGTTTAGTGCCCTACATTAACGGGTCAATAAACATAGAGAGACCGGCAGCTCAACTGGCAAACAAACAAGCTACAACTTGTTTATTGTTAGTAATGTCAAGGTTGGACACGGAGAGCGGTAACGGACAACAATCTTTCTTTATTGTAAAAAAAACACCTGCCGACAGTCAGGCGTCAGGACTACCTGCATGCAAACAACCCAGTCTACTCCCGGCCAATTGCAATGAGTCACGACATATCTTCAAATCTACCCGCAACTCTTTAACGTACGTGCGCTGACTCTTCGTTCGTAGCAAGTCAAGAGTGCAGGCCCCCTTGTTCCCCCGCACCCTCCAAATCCCACCCCAACCCGTTCACCACCGATTACTCCGCTTCAGCACCACAACGTTATACCCGTATAAAATACACTTCAGAAGAAGATCAAATATCAAAACACTTTACTTGCAACTACTGTCTCACAAATACATACTCTTAACACAAGAAAGGGGGCAATGTTCAAGATTGAGAATTACAGTAGTTTTTCGCAGGCTTATCCTTGTAAATCGTCTGACCACCTACCGGGGTGTTTAAACACAACTACTATAATGGAGGTGGATAACATTAGGTGGCGTTAATAAAATAAATATAATTCTCATGGCTTGTCCATGACAGTAATATAGCCATAATTTATTATAAGTTTATGAATGTTACTTGAAAATCTAAGAATATCACGATGCAAATGACCTCTCGCAGAATATGTTGAAATGTTATTAACATCGTGTCAGTTGTTATAACAGTGCATGACACGAAACTCCGTCCGTGCACCGGCTGACCTACATCCGGTGAAATGTTGGCGGGGCGGGGTACAGTGTACACCCCCGGGCCTGGCGGACGGCGATAAATACCAGGCTAACAATAATAACCGACATTCGAACGGAAGCGACGCCGTTTGTATTCCCAATACACTTGTTCTAATTTAATAATATTTCTGTTAGGTTTAGGTTTGTCGTAGACCTGTGTTCCACTATACAGATTCAGAGAGGACGGTGAACAAGCACTTCGCTGAGTTGATCGTTTTGAATACGGGAACGTCAGCGAACATAACTAACATTGCGATAAGACCACCCATGGTCGTCCGTGACATTGTCAACATTATCACAGGCGGGTCTTGGGGCCTAGGGGAAAGTCCCCCTAGATATTTGGATGTTGCCTTCCAAATCTGTGAACTTGTGTGCGAATCATTTTGAAGAAATATTAACTTTTCAACCTGAGGGGAACGGCATAGGAAATGCCCCCCCCCCCACTTTTTCAGTTAAAACGACATATTCACAGGCATATAGCGAGACTGATCACTCCTCTCTCCTAAAACAAACCTACATCGGTCTGTAGTAAAATTAATATACCAGTTCAGATATAAACTTCCGACTACCCAGTGGAAAATCATTAGATAAATTGCTTGGTTGGCCGCGGCGCGCAACCTGATCTTAGTCCAGTAAATATTCGTCATGCAGGGCTCTATAATTTTGTACCTTGTGTTGATATATTAATAGGCACTAGGCATCAAGCACGTCATAGATGAATACTTTTTGTTTGCCCTGTCACCCCTTGGAATGCAGCCTGGTCAGATACTCATCGCCTACGGCGGAACCAGCAGATTCCTGCACTTTGTGTAATTTGATCCCATTTAAGTGATGACACATTTCTTTGCCATAAGGTCGGACTGGAAAGTCCTACATAGGCACCCTTGTAACCCCTGCATCTTGTCACTCTGTGAATCAGGCAAGCAATTATGGGTCCAAAGTCTGCCCTCCAAATTTTATTTTTAGTGAGTGATTGGGGCGGGCCATGGCCTCTATTCAAATACGTGTAGCCAACATAACTATTTTAAATAGCATAACATAAAGGCCTTTGTAAGTTTGTTTATTTTATAATTATATATACATACATATAATATTATGTATAATTGGTCCCCCGTCCCCCACGTGTGGTGGTAACCCCTCCCCCCCCACACACACCCCACACCCCATACACTCCCTTTTCCTACGATGTCTGAATAGCATGCTGAAGTCTCCCCCCTAAAAAACCGATTAACTTACATAACAATTTTGTTCCGACGCGCCGGCCGTGGTGTCACATTTTAATGGGCTACAGTAAGACACAGTCACATTAACGACCGGAGTTACGATCGGGTTATTGGCATTCATGGGAAATATAGGCCAAGTTAAGTAGGTAGATTAATATATACGGTGTAATATACACCAGCCGCAAGAACGAGTTTACACAACATTTTTAAATCGTGATCCACCTCCTCCGAAATAGGATTACATTTAATGCCGACGTGTTTACATAACAACGAGATAACGATCGCGCTGTCTCGATCGCAATCTGTTACCGCCGCAATGTAAATGTGGGGGTAATGGTAACTTAGAGTGTGTAGCAGTTTACATATTATATTTATACTGGTTATGTATGTTTGGGTACTAATATACTATGGACAAATGGCAAATGTTCTTAGTCTTACACTCTAAAGATATGCAATGTCTAATTGGTTGACATTTGATGACAGAACTCGAGATGAACATAACAACAACAGCTATGATAGTAAGCATTCGAGATGTGGGAGTTCAGTGGTTCTTACCTTGGGCCGTTTCCACCTGACGTGCGCCGATACGGAATGGCTAAAGTAGATCGACTTCTCAACTGCCGGGAACGCGTCATCTTCGAACAAGACCCCGGCCTGAACACACCGATTTTTCAGCTCGTCGTAACTGCCCTGATCGGTGTCAAATTTGGCGGTGGCCATTGCTGGTGGACAATCGAGGGTACGAAGCGACCCGGGTCACCCAAGACCCTCGGGTGATAGTAGACCCCGCGACACCAGCGGTCAGATCCACGTAAGTCCTTCTCAGTGCACGGCACGGGGAACCGATCTCACCTGACGGTGGTTGTATAAGGACCGAGGTTTATGAGTCGCTCGCTGACAGCTCCACGCCGGCTGGCTGTCAACGTAACCGCGTGTTTAGGTCGGCGGCTACGAGATAAGGCGTTGAGTGACAACGTGAGGTCACGGAACGACAGACCAAGCGTGACCACCGTCTACTGAACGTTGGACCAAGCGTGTACGGTCATATTGACACATAAAGTATATAGGTCAACATATTTGTATCAACAGTAGTTTTGACTCTGACGCCAACCTGCACTGACTATGCCAACGAATATTCAGCTGGTTCAGGAACTCCCGAGATATGATATTCGCTGCTGTATTCGTCCTGGCCTACAAATGCCGAGGGCCCAGTCACTGTTGACAGCTATGACAAATATAATTATGTATTGCAATGTCTAGACACGCGTTCGTTGTACCACGGCGTCCAAACCTTGCCACTTTTTATACACTGCGTCTCGAACGGAGCCATATAAAAGGCGTTTTTTATTGGCAGTTGAACGCGTATAACTCAGTTAACACAACGACTTGTCGTAGCGATCTGTTTATAAAGCGTTTATGGCGAAGGATACTTTCTCGGGAGCGGTGGTGGCTATGCTCATGTATCTGTATACATAGCGACGACACGCTTGACTGATTCTGCTTTATACATGTTGCCGCAAGGTTCGTTTAGCAACAGCGGGTTAGGGGCGGTCGTGTCTCGCGATCTTGTGCGCGATTACTGGCTAATCGTAGTTTGGCTCCGGGGAATAAAGGAAACACGAGGGGTTGTAAACATTAGGACACGCGGGGTGCCCGCAGAGGTTGGCATAGCTCCGACAAACGTTTACATGACATATGACATTGCGTGTGTGTGGTGGGTCGAAATAAATAGTCATCGTGGCGCCATCTGTCGAGTCGAACGTATACTAATTCACATATATGCCGGTAGCGATGTAATATTTCATGTTTTGATGTTTCTGTTGCAATCGCTTATAGGGCAATTACTAGAATACATTGCATTGAATGAAAATTAGGCAATGCAATCAATATTGCTTTGAAATAGTTGATTCACTTTAAACCGTGACCGAAATAATTATGAAACGGTGGTTTCGACAACAGCCAATTAATTACCCAAATTAACGACACATAATAGAAATAGAACACAGTTTAATGGCCATCATTCCTTATGCATGTACATATCACATCTACGTAATCGGTTGGAATTGTATATGCACATTACTGGGATTTCGTCTGCCTGTTATAAACTATGTTATATAGGAAATGCACAGTTATTTATAAGGGTCGTTTTATTACATGAACTTCAATACTTTATACAATGCTGGCGTATTAACTTAATTGCTTCTACGCAACTATAGTATAATTTTCTCACTCTATCTCTCTCTCTCTCTCTCTCTCTCTCTCTCTCTCTCTCTCTCTCTCTCTCTCTCTCTCTCTCTCTCTCTCTCTCTCTCTCTCTCTCTCTCTCTCTCTCTCTCTCTCTCTCTCTCTCTCTCTCTCTCTCTCTCTCTCTCTCTCTCTCTCTCTCTCTCTCTATGTTCTTTATCATGTACAATGATGACGTCAATGCGAGTGTCCTTTTGTTTTACTTGGCGATGTGTTGTTGTTGTTGTTGTTGTTGTTGTTGTTCTCTTGTTTATTTTATTCTCATATTTGTGCGCTGCTCTCTCCATCAACTGTAACAGTATTCCACACATACACACACGCACGCACGCACGCACGCACGCACGCACGCACGCACACACACACACACACACACACACACAATCGTGGACCGTGAAGAGACAATTTGTTCAAGGATTGCGCATTGTTTATCAAATATCTCAGTGATACTAAACGTTAGAAGCGTTCTCGGAGATGTGGACGGGTAAAGCGGTCATCTCCAGTTAAAGACAACAGCGTGTTGAGAAAGGCGGTGAAACTGGATCGTTTTCTTGGATTCCTTCATAGATACAGCATTGTCTGCAGCCACTGAAACAAAACGAAATAAAACGTTATAATGTAGTTTGTGTACCATGCGAGAACGATATTAGATCAACCGTATTGACAGATCCAGAAATCAGGATTATTATGCTCCTGAATTGATGTATCCAATACGTCGCGGTTTGCTTATGTCAGGTAAAAATTATGCGCGAGACTTCTGTCAAGCTTTACTTTTGACAACAATGTTGACAAAAGTTGAATGTATGGGCTGCATTACTAATGCGTCATGGCATCTCCCTAGTGCATGCATCACTGCATACATTTGACACTTTAACAACTTTCCCTTAGGTTTTTGTCATAAAGATACTCTTCTGAAAAGATTTAAACGAAATATACGATGAAATGCACGCGTTCAGTCGGCCATTTTGTTGAACAACTTGCCAAGCAACCTGGACACATCAGTTCCGTTAAGTCTTGCTGTACCATCAAATGGATCAAATGCAAGAACGTCTACATATGAGCAATATGTTACTCGTACATGTGTGGCTTGATACACTTTTCATTACGATATTTTTGCAACGAAAAACGTATTACAAAGAAT
>OZ024858.1:39794865-39812365 GCA_964017155.1 Oasisia sp. SBJ-2009
TCACCATTTACTAAGGTCTTGGAAGCTGTCAACTCAACGACTTGCCTTTGCGCGACAGTTCGTTGAGGATGTCCCTGAGATCGCGGGCGTCAATGCCCTGGTCGTCCCCCGCGTACACCCAGAACAACTCGCTCGGCACACTGCCCACTGGCCGGGCCGCGGGCTGGGGAGAGACACTCAACATCACGTCAACGGTTACACCCTCTCATTGGACGAGACAAAACTTGTCATATCGTCAGTGGAGTAACCTCACAGTCTAACAACATTTCCTGAGGCACGATTGATTGTCGCCAGTGATATCTCAATGATGCCAGTAACACAGAGTCTGGTGAAAATATTTAGCCAACTAAGGATTGTTTATGAACATTATGACATTACTGATAATCTACTAAATATGCCTATACGCTGTATGTAAATACTTACGTCTTCTGTTGCCCCTGGAGTGTTCGTCTTTTCTTCTAATACCCTGAAATATGACGGAAACGTTAATGTCCTACTACTAGTACTAAATTTATTCTCTGGCAACCATAGTACCTGAAAAGAACAATACGAACATTACGACTGCTAAAAAGCTACCATTACGATGTCCTGTTTGTGTGATGTTCACCGACTGAATTCGCTTTCAGACACGTCAGCCGTAACCAATTGACGTGCTATGTTTATAAGAAATGATTACCGTCGGTCTACAATGGTGAACATTCCCGTGTCACCATGTCAACAATTTCATGGACGAAACTATTTGCAGGGTTGTACTAACTTATATAATAATACCCAGCAGCATAACCAAAGATGTCAAGAAAGCAAACCTCTATTTCATTTGTAAAGATGGTGTAAGAGGTACACTGAATGTCATTGAACATAGTGTATTTTTATTTCCTCTGAATCCGAAGTATTTCAAAATTATTATGTACACACGACAGCCCCATTGTGTTACCTACACGTACATGTCACGTACCCTGATTCGATGCTCATGTGTCACATGTCACGTACCCTGATTCGATGCTCATGTGTCACATGTCACGTACCCTGATTCGATGGTCATGTGTCACATGTCACGTACCCTGATTCGATCCTCCTGTGTCACATGTCACGTACCCTGATTCGATGCTCATGTGTCACATGCCACCTACCCTGATACGATCTTCCTATGCCACAGGTCACGTACCCTGATTCGATGCTGATGTGTCACATGTCACGTACCCTGATTCGATCCTCCTGTGTCACATGTCACGTACCCTGATTCGATGCTCATGTGTCACATGCCACCTACCCTGATACGATCTTCCTATGCCACATGTCACGTACCCTGATTCGATGCTCATGTGTCACATGTCACGTACCCTGATTCGATCCTCCTGTGCGTGTATACTCTGAGCAGGAACTCGCTGTCCTGGTGTGGCCTCAGCGTGTTTGGGATGATGCAGTAGACGCCGGGACTGAGGGAGAGACGACAGGAGACTTCCCGCAGTGGGGACCGGGTCCGAAACTGCTTCTTCAGCATCGTCTTCGTGCACACCGTGTCCGCCGTCAGCAGCTCCGGATGGCCGTCCTTCACCTGCAAAAGGCACAGTGGAAAGTAGTATAGTTGTCCTTCACCTACAACAGGCACAGTGGAAAGTAGTATAGTTGTTCTTCACCTACAACAGGCACACTGGGAAGTAGTATAGATGTCCTTCGCCTGCAACAGGCACACTGGAAAGTAGTATAGACGTCCTTCAACTACAAAAGGAACAGTAGAAAGTAGTATAGACGTCCTTCACCTACAAAAGGAACAGTGGAAAGTAGTATAGTCGTCCTTCGCCTACAAAAGGAACAGTAGAAAGTAGTATAGATGTCCTTCGCCTACAACAGGCACAGTGGAAAGTAGTATAGACGTCCTTCACCTACAAAAGGAACAGTAGAAAGTAGTATAGGTGTGTCCTTCACCTACAACAGGCACAGGGGAAAGTAGCATAGGTGTCCGTCACCTAAAACAGGCACAGTGGAAAGTAGTATAGATGTCCTTCACCTACAACAGGCACACTGGGAAGTAGTATAGACGTCCTACACCTACAACAGGCACACTGGGAAGTAGTATCGACGTCCTTCACCTACAACAGGCACACTGGGAAGTAGTATACACGTCCTTCACCTGCAACAAGCACACTATAAAGTAGTATCGACGTCCTTCGTCTACAACAGGCACAGTGGAAAGTAGTATAGACGTCCTTCACCTACAACTGATACCTTGGAAAGTAGTACAGCCGTACTTGGTCCAACTTGCACTAATTATGTAAATTATTTCTAAGACTAATATTGATATAAAGCAACCAAGCGAATAAATTTAAATACATGAGAAAGAATTGTCAAATAGTTACCAAGTGAACATCAAATCCAACGACGAGATTCCTCATGCTCGGGTTCATCTTCCGCTTGCGGTATTGTTTCTGCATCAACGATATGACGCAGGTACACTCCCCCGCAACATCGCTTTCGTCGGGTTCTTTCAAAACCATGTAAAACTGCGGATTGGTGTAGTAGAGATCTACGAAAAAGATTATGCTATTATCATTTGTCCGTTTGTGCCTTGAAATGCACCAATTCTGTAGAAAAAGCCGGGACACAGACAAACAGACGGACTGGCGGACTGGCGGACTGGCGGACTGGCGGACTGGCGGACTGGCGGACTGGCGGACTGGCAGGCCGACGGGCGGACGAACGGGTGGTGGGGTACAGGCATGTAGGCATGGTGGACGGATGAATGGGCGGATGCAGGGAAGATGTGACACGGTGAAAAAAGGGATGAAAGATTGAAGTAGAGAGACGGGGAATGAAAATAAACAGCCGTGGAAACAGCAACCAACCTTTGTTGTCTGACAGTAGGCCGCAGCCGCCGGCGGATACACCCTTCACCCACCGCCCTTGGTGAGCTGCTTCTTCCCACACGAGAGGCTCCTACGAAGTTAATCACTCAGTAGCATCACTTCGAGAATAAAAGCATCTCTATAAACTATTATGGTAAAATGATGTACGAATAAAAAAAATATTGCACCATACACAAAATAGCACATACATAGATCGTATAAAACAGTTATAGCTACGGCTCAAAGAAACATAATATTATGCATTTAATTTTTCGTTAAATAACTGTTTAATCTACGAAATGTTTAATCATTCGTGTTCATTAAATACGGTGAGTGTTTTAAACGGAAGTAGCTACTTGCTAACCACTCACGTACAAATGCATGTAAAATACCTAATGTCAACACTAACACTAACACTAACACTGACACTGACACTAACACTAACACTAACACTAACACTAGCACTAACACTAACACTAACACTAACACTAACACTAACACTAAACCTAACCCTAACCCTAACCCAAAACCTTATTCCACATAAGAAAAAAAGGCATTTGTTCGTGAGTGGTTAGTAAGTAGCCATTGGCGTTTTAACAGTCTGTACGCGATGCGCATGCGCCATACCGTGACACTTCCGATTCGTGCGAAGGTGCCGGCACTTAGATGAACAATGTCGAGGGCGTGGAAGTTGGTAAGAAAGTCGTCGTATGAAATCCTGGAGAATCAAAACAGACATGTGTAGTAGAGTAATGGGGCCACAGACCTACATTATACGAACATTGTTTGAGTAATCTTGGTGGGCTAAACTCGGTAGAAAGGAAGAATTTGTTTCCCCAAATTCTCTTTCAAGCATCCTTGACTTGGCAACGCATTGCACAACTCCTATGCTACCTCCAGCAGGGGTTGCTTGGGTTCTGTAGACCTAATATCTAAGGCGTCGTTTCGATAACGTTACTGTGAACGTAATTGTCGTATCCACGTCACGTGTGTTGCGATTGTTTTGTTACGTAAAGTAAACGTCACGACTGCCTTGTGGGTTGTGGCATACTACCATTGTGTCAACTCAAATTAAACACTATTTCGGACAAAAGAAAAGAAGCGATCAAGTAGATCTATACAATACCGTAATATTACAATAATTAAGTACTCAATACGTCACGGTGTGGCAGTTGACGATACAAACCACAAATATGTTTAAATGCCGGCTGTTGGGTTAACGATTAAAACATGTCAAACACAGGGACAGAGACAAATAAAATAAAAAATTAGTAATGATTTTCAATGCGTTTGACACAACCCCCTAATACTGCCTTTGTAACGTAGTAATATCACTAAATTGCAGCACCGAGGTCACTGAAGCATGTCGCTTGGCCGTTTATTACAACACGTCGCTATACAAAAAAACATCGACATTCATACGGAGGTAGATAGAACCCGTTCGTATATGGGGGTATAGCTCAGTGGCAGAGCATTCGACTGCAGATCGAGAGGTCACCAGTTCAACTCTGGTTGCCCCCTCTTTTGTTTTTTTCAACTTCCCACATCAACGGCCACACATGTCTCGTCTCGTGAAGTGAATAACGTGAAGTAGACGACCTTGTTCACTTTTGCAAAAAGCAACACATGATTCAAACCCAGAATATATCGAATGATAGGCGGATGTGCACCGCGCTCCATATGTACCCAGGGGTTGGAACACATGTATTTATTACTATTTATTATATATATATATATATATATATATATATATATATATATATATATATATATATATATATATATATATATAATCGTACATTTTATTTATTATTATTATTATATTTTTGTGAACTATATATTTATCAAAAGCTTTATTGTATCTATGTAAGAGTGTGTTACATACATACAATACGATATACCACATGAAATGGTTTACTTTCTACGCCGCGTGTCAGCGTAACCTATTATTCATGGCACGTACATTTTCTGCATTGGCGTATTTGATGTTCAACTCAAGAGTCAACTGTTGACAGCCAGCTCAAGACCCACCTAGTAAGGCTGTGAGGAGTGTCACTGGATATGTCACCGAATAAATGTGCACGATAAGGCGTCGTCATCAAAGCAACCATTTTAAATACGCGTACAAAATCTCCGAAGTCAAGTGTAAAATAAATGTTAGTCAAGTGTGAAAGTCAACTCAGTTTCGCTATAAAGTTGATGTCCGTGTCGGTATCGAAGCACACCTTTTCTGTTTTGTTCGACGCGTTGTAAGGATCTCAAATTGGCGATGGCGAACGACGCGACTGAGTTGTCAACGGCGTCGCCTGTTTTAGAGGACCCGTTTACAAATGACGAAAA
Source organism: Oasisia sp. SBJ-2009 (assembly GCA_964017155.1). Taxonomy (NCBI): domain Eukaryota; kingdom Metazoa; phylum Annelida; class Polychaeta; order Sabellida; family Siboglinidae; genus Oasisia; species Oasisia sp. SBJ-2009. The sequence goes on from OZ024858.1 coordinate 39,800,049, forward strand.
CAAAACGATGTACTTTCGTCATGATCTGACCGCCAGTCTGTGGCAGTACGTCTGGCCGCCGCTGTGCATGACGGGACTCGTCGGTAACACGCTCGTGCTGCTCGTGCTGAGACGGGACGGACTCGTGCGGACGTCGGCCAACGTCTACTTGAGCGCCCTGGCCGTCGGTGACAGTCTCGAGCTGATGGTCGCCTCACTGGCTGCCTACCCGGTCTACGCCTGGAGACTCTGCCTTGAGGACACGACTACATGGACACGAAACTGCATCTGGGCGGTGCACCACGCGCTGGGAAACGTCTCCATTTGGCTCATCGTCGCGTTCACTGTCGAGCGCTGCGTCGTCGTCCGCTTCCCGCTACTCAAGCTACGACTGTCCACCCCGCGCAACGCCGGCTTGTGCTGCGGGTCGCTGCTGGTGTTGGCCTTCGTCGAGAACATCGACCTCTTCTTCGTGGACGCCATCTTCGCCAACGCAACATCCGGCGACGTCACTTGCTTCGTCCCGTTGCATTACCTTGATGACGTAAACGTCACCAGACCAGGATTTAACCTCGTCGGCGTCACCGTGGTGCCTGTATGTGTCGTGCTCTTCTGCAACTGGGCGATAATAAGTGGGTTGCGTCGTAAGCTGTTGCCGACGGCCGCTCGCCACCCCGCGACGCGTCCGACGGTCATGTGTCTGGGCGTGTCGTTCACATTCGTCGTCTGCGTCGTTCCCTATCACGTGATTGCCGTCTTCGGGCGCTACTGGCCGATGACACAAACGACTCGGCACGCTGTTGTCCACTCTTGTCTCCTCCTGCGATACACCAATCACGCCGTCAACTTCTTCCTGTACAGTCTCACGGGGACGCACTTCCGGTCGGAGTTGGTCGCACTCTTTCGCAGTTGCACCCAGCGTGGAGGTAGAGTGCGGCAGAACATGCGCGTCGGGCGACATATTGTGGTACGAGCCAGTTTAAGTGCCGCCTTGACTGTAAAGATGACTTACAAAATGTGACAGGCTTGAAAAGGCATCTCCAGATTGTAAAATCGACTGCAGCAATCCAACGCGCCTCCCGACCGAGTTACCGGGACCAGCGGAATAGGTCACGCACGTCGCGTCTGCCCTCGGGTGGCTGTTATGCTGTTTTACCATTTTCATTCACGATCCGGTCCCAACGACTCGAACGAACTACATAGTGGTTAATCTCGCTTAACCGACAGTCGGTCGGCTGCGTAACTACGCCGAGAAGAGTCGAGGGGCTAAAACGTGCTGCCACCTCATGGAGTCTGGGTAATTCTTTCGCGTACGGGCATAACGGTCACAGCAGACACCTCCGATGTATAATTTTGTTCTTAGGTATACACCGAACAAAATCTCATCTAGAAGGTGGGGTTTATTATGCAGGAAAGTTATTATTTTCAATATTATTTTCAATTTATTTGCGAATTGTTCCGCAATTTTGACAATGAATACGCTTACTGACAACAAGGTGGGGACCAGTTGTGTATTGTCTCGTGAAGTATCGCTCAAAACGGACCGGAAACCAGAACCACATGCGTGCCCTACTGGACTACCAGGTTTGTAGTGTCATGTTAAATTGTACACAGCCTCCTTCCTATATCGATTTTGTAGTGATATTAAGGATTATACAACGTCTTTCAGAATCTGGCTACAATATACATGTATGTTTACTATGTATGTTTATTAGTGTAAATTATCTCCCTAGGCTTGTTGATACAATGAATCTGCAAAACTGGCCGACAGGCGGCGAAGCTCAGCGAAACTTCCTACTTGTTCGGCTTAATGTTATCAACATTGGATTCGTGTGTTCTCATTAGGTAATTGTTTGTTCCTCTATTGCTACTAGTGTTTGTATTACATCGGAGTATCGCACAATAACTCATTCTGACCCAAAAACAGCCTTGTAAACAGGCTCTGAATGCATGGACAGGTTGGCCTAATGCGAGGATCCATCGTTTCTGACATCATGGTACCATGTCGCTACATATACGGGCTTTGAATAGAATGTATTCTACAAGTGCATTTTTCTGGATTTTAAATGTTGTTAAATGATATATGCTATGTCAAATTGTGTGTACATATGGAAAACTGATTTTAGCTATGACTTGTTTTTATTTTCTTAATTCGGTAACCGTGTTTTCTAGATTTGCTATATAATGTAGCAATAAATAACACAGGCATGTGAAAGTGTTTTTCTTTTATACTGGTGATATTTAAAAAACGGTAAACAATTTCAGTTATCGCATTATGCACGCGACATGAAGATATATTATGTTATGAATGACATTTTCATTGCATCAATCAGTTGGTGTACTGAGACAGTCAGTAACATGACGTACCAATACTCACCGTCGTCCTCCACGCTCAGACCAATACTACTGAGACAGTCAGTAACATGACGTACGAATACTCACCGTCGTCTTCCACAGTCAGACCAATACTACTGAGACAGCGAGTAACATGACGTACGAATACTCACCGTCGTCCTCCACGGTCAGACCAATACTACTGAGACAGCGAGTAACATGACGTGCGAATACTCACCGTCGTCCTCCACGGCCAGACCAATACTACTGAGACAGCGAGTATCATGACGTACCAATACTCACCGTCGTTCTCCACGGTCAGACCAATACTACTACGCGGGAAACTTGGTGGATGCAGATGTTTGAATTTGGTGGTGTATAAAAGTTGAAAAACAAGCGGAAGTATTGATTGATAAGTATTATTTTTGTGCTAAGGTTATTCATAAGGGTGTACTAGACATATATTGAGTGGCAGTTTTGGTTAAATTTAGTTAGTAAACAGTATTTTTGAACAAATTAGTATACGTGGGTGATAATAGGGTAATCTAGCCTTCGACAAATTGTAAACAAGACTGAGCAAAATCTGTTTATTTGATATCGTATATAAGAGACAAAGCAATAAGCGTAACAACTATATGTGTAAGGTAACACTCTGAATAGGTGTCATTGTTATTAAAAATAAACAAGCTTTTTAGTAGGAATCCTTAGTTTGTGCAGACTATTATTTATAGTGGGTGAAATAGGGTAATCTAGCTTTCAACAAGATTGTAAAAAAAATTTAGCAAATCTGATAAATTGATATGATATATAACAGATAAAGTGGTAAGCAAAACAGCTGCATACATAGGATAATTCTTTGATTCGGCGCCATTGTTATTAAAAATAAGCAAGTGTTTTAGCAGGAAGCCCTAGTCTGTTTAGATAGGTAGTGTCCAAAGTATCCGCTAGGGAACGGTACCAGTACAGAATAAAATTATTGTTCATGGTAGCATAGGTAGTAAGTTGTTTATAACACGTAGTGTGCTGCAGTTGCTGTACACAATAAACAAACAGTCTTTCTAAAGACTAAGTTGGTATAAACTAAGTTGATTTGATCAATCGTATTATGGCACCTTCCAAGCGGCAAGTGAAGGCAAGGAGGCACTTGCTGTGTGATCACTGCCACAGCTTGGTGGATTTTGCCTTATCGGGGTGCGGAAAGTCTTGGTCAGAGACAACGGAGGAAGGGTTTACTTTACAATGTTTAGGGTGTTAGAAAGTGGACTGTCTGACGGCAGAGCTAGCTAAGCTAACGGATCTTGTGAAGGGGATGGAGAGAGGAGGGAGGATGATAGCAAGGAAAACAAATGGAGAAAGAACAACAGAAAACATGCCATGCATGAAGGAGACAGTGGAGAAAGTGACAGTAGAGAAGGAGGGGGGGGGGGACAAGGGGACAGGAGATGATAGAAGTAGATACGACAGGAGGAAAGACGAAGGGAAGAAAGGAACTGAGAGTAGATATGACCAAACGGAAGTCAATAACAAGGAAGATGTCAGGAAGAAAAGAGACAGGAAAGAAAGGACCAACAGAGAAAGCGGCAGGGGGGAAAGTCAGCAACCAGGGAGATGCAAAACGGAGGAGCTACTCTGAAGCAGTGATCGAGGGTGCATTGAGAACAGAAAGGGTTTTTATGGGCGACTCAATTTTGCGAAAGACGGACAAGACGTTAAACAAAGGAGAAGATGTTGTTGTTTGTCTTCCGGGCGCTCGGATTGAGCATGTGACAGATAGGGTAGAGAACGTGTTGGGGCATGGCCAGGGAGGATCTATATTAGTACATGTAGGGACGAACAATGCAGACAGGGAGGGGACAACTAGAATAGTGCAAAGATACAGACAGTTGGTAGGGAAACTGAAGAAGACAAGAGTTGAACAGATCATTCTCTCAGGAATCTTGCCAGTAATCGGAGGAAGGGGAGCAACCTATAGAAACTGTAAGAGGATGGCAATCAATGCTCTGGTGGAGCAGATGTGTGAAGGAGAAGGAGTTGGATTTGTAGATTTGTGGGGATACTTTGTTGGGAAGGAAGATATGTACGTGAGAGATGGCCTCCATCTAAGCGGAAAGGGCGCAGCAGTGTTCTCCGAGAACCTGCTTCAATCTATGGACAGAGGAACAGGTTGCAATTTTTTAAACTAGTTTCGCAGGGGGGATACACAGAGAAGCCAAATACTAGAGGCATAGCTAAAGACAGCAAAAAGAAATCAGCAAAAAACAGCCTGGAAAGCCCTACGAAATGTGGTTATAAATGTGTTTGTTTAAATGCAAGGAGCATAGTAAACAAAAGAAATGAACTAAACATTATGGTAGAAGATATTGACCCTCACATAATAGGTATAACTGAATCTTGGGCCACCCCCGATATATCAGATGCCGAATTAGGAATGACAGGATATGTAATGTTTAGGAAAGATAGATTAGGAAGAAGGGGAGGCGGAGTTATTTTATATATTAAAGAATCCATCCAGGCTTACGAAATAAAATTAGAAAAAGAAGCAGAATGTGAAGCTGTCTGGTGTAACATAGTTACAGGAAACTCAACATTAACTGTTGGGTTAGTTTATCGTAGTCCAAACATAAGCATAGAAGAGAATGAAAAAATGCACAACGCTATAAAAGAAGTGAGTAAACGGGACTGTATTATTATGGGGGATTTTAACCATGGGCATATAAAGTGGACATCTCTACAGAGTCCTGGGAGAGAGGATCAAGAGTTTTTTAATTTAGTACAAGATAGTTTCCTTTTTCAACATGTGTTAGAACCAACCAGGGACAAGAACGTGTTGGACATAGTTTTGAGCTCACAGAAGGAATTTGTTGATAATGTCAATATATGTGAGCCACTGGGATGTAGTGATCATAACCAGATACATTTTATCATCAAAGTAAAAGGAGAACGGAACAGAAAAATACGGTACAGGAAAAATTTTCACAAAGGAAGATATAAGGACATGAGGGAATATTTAGCGAAGATAGACTGGAATAACACACTGAAGAATAAGACAGCAACAGAATGCTGGAATATCTTAAAGAGGGAAATTGACTGCGTCGTTGACAAATTTGTCCCCTTGAAAAAACAGGGGAAAAGGTCAAAGAAGAAACACTTATCGAAGGAAGCCATTAGAAAAATCAAGTACAAGCAAATGATGTGGAAGACATATAGACATACTGGAAGTGACGAAGACTATGCCATTTATAAAGAAGCACTTAATCAAGCTACAGCTGAAATTAGAAATTCGAAGAGAAGCTATGAACAAAAAATAGCTTTCAACATAAAACATGACAGCAAGAGTTTTTATGCGTATGTTCGAAGTAAACAGAAAGTTCAAGATAAGGTCGGGCCACTAGAAGGTAGTGATGGAAACATAATAACGGAGGGATTCTTAATGGCAGAAAACCTAAATGAATACTTTAGTTCGGTGTTTACCAGGGAAGATATTAGTACATTACCAGTACTAGAGACTAAGTTCGAAGGGAGAGAGTGTGACTATTTAGGACAACTAACTGTAACCCCAAAAATGGTAGCTATGAAAATAAGAGATATGAAGGATAATAAATCACCAGGAGTGGATGGGATTCCTCCCAAATTACTACTGGAAATTGTAGAACAAATTAGCATACCACTTGCAACAGTGTTCAATTTGGCATTAGAGGAAGGAGTGGTTCCGGTAGAATGGAAAGAAGCAAACATCATACCATTATTTAAAAAAGGATCAAGAAGCAAGTCAGAGAACTATAGACCAGTGAGTTTAACATCGGTGATTTGTAAACTATTAGAAAGACTAATTAAAGATCACTTGGTTGATTTTCTTGTTAAAAATAAATTGATAAACACATCTCAACATGGGTTTTTAAAAGCGAGGTCATGCTTAACAAATATGTTATGTTTTTTGGAAGATGTCACAAAGTGGGTAGATGAGGGATCACCAGTAGATATAATCTACTTAGATTTTAAAAAAGCCTTTGACAAAGTGCCACACCAAAGATTACTACTTAAACTAAAGGCCCATGGCATAGGAAATAGTATGATTAACTGGATAGAAAAATGGCTTATTGATAGAAGACAAAGAGTAGTAGTTGATGGGGAGGTTTCAAATTGGAAATCTGTTTTGAGTGGAGTACCGCAAGGATCAGTATTGGGACGTATTTTATTCTTAATATATATCAATGATTTGGATGATGACATAACAAGCAAGGTGTTGAAGTTTGCGGACGACACAAAAGTGTTTAGGAAAATAAAAAGTGATGCAGATAGACAGCATTTACAAGATGATCTAAATAAGTTGATAGAATGGTCTGAGAAATGGCAAATGCTGTTTAACTTTGGAAAGTGTAAGTGCCTCCACACAGGACATGGGAATGAAAATGCACAATATACAATGGGTGGTACTGTACTAAATACTACTGTAAAGGAAAAGGACTTAGGTTTAACCATTAGTGCTGACATGAAGGTATCAGAGCAGTGTGGAATTGCAGCAGCGAAGGCAAACCAAATTCTTGGATTAATTAGACGAAATATAGTATACAAAGAAAAAGAACTAATAATACCGCTTTATAAAACAATAGTTAGGCCTCATTTAGAATATTGTATACAAGCATGGAGGCCATATCGCAAGAAGGATATTGATATGCTAGAAAGAGTACAAAGGAGAGCAACAAAAATGATACCAAAACTCAGGAATATTAGTTATGAAATGCGTCTAAAAGAATGTGGTCTAACAACACTAGAAACCAGAAGATTGAGAGGAGATCAGATTGAGGTTTTTAAAATATTGAATGGGTATGAAAATATTGACAGAAATATTTTTTTCACGGTCAAGGAAGAGAGAAGGACTAGAGGACATGGAGTTGCATTAGCAAAGAAGCAGTGTACACTAGATATTAGAAAAATTTCATTTTCCCAAAGAATAGTAAACGAATGGAACAAATTATCAGCTGATTGTGTAGGTGCTAGAAGTGTTAATATGTTTAAAAATAAAATTGACATATACCTAAGACGGGCAGGGTATACTTAGATAGATAGGTTGGACTCTCGATAAGCCAAACGGCTTCCTTGTCCACCTGCCATCTAGAGTTGATTCTCTAGGTGGCAATCTTGTTAAATCTTGTTAAATCTACTGAGACAGCGAGTAACATGACGTACGAATACTCACCGTCGTCCTCCACGGCCAGACCAATACTACTGAGACAGCGAGTAACATGACGTACCAATACTCACCGTCGTCCTCCACGGTCAGACCAATACTACTGAGACAGCGAGTAACATGACGTACCAATACTCACCGTCGTCCTCCACGGTCAGACCAATACTCTTCTTGTCTTGGGTCGATACGTTCTTCCACTCGTCAGAGCTGCGTACGAAATGACCAAGAATTACTACATTGAACATCTAGTAACGTTGTTTCACACACATAGGGCAAAAAAGACGTAAATGTATGTATAAGGTTGGAGCAATACAGCGTTAAGATATGCACCAAGTCTTGGAGACATCGTTCAGTTAATTGTGCAATTGTATGGATAAACATACATTTGTATTTATGTACAGACACTGACACACCGTTCCATCGGCCTTAGACAGACAGTTGCACAGACAGCAGACAGACAGACAGACAGACAGACAGACAGACAGACAGACATACAGACAGACAGACAGACAGACAGACAGACAGACCGACAGACAGAGAGACAGACAGACAGACAGACAGACAGACACACAGACACACAGACACACAGACACACAGACATATATATTTATATATATATATACATATATACATATATATATATATATATATATATATATATATATATATATATATATATATATATATATATATGTATATATGTATATATGTATATATAAAACAGGCACACAGACAGACAGACAGAGACAGACAGGTAGGTAGACAGTCAGACAGACACATAGACACACAAACACCTCGATAGAGGCATATATATATATATATATAGATACATAGATAGAGAAGAATGTTGATATTCGTAAATATTTGTTCTCATACTATACACAAAGATGACTCATCGGTGCACGAAATAAACGACATGACGTCATTCCTATTGTTGTTATTGTTTACTGTTAATGACGGAAATAAATTCACGGAAAAAATTTGAAAAAAAGAGGGGCAACGGGAATTGAACCGGTGACCTCTCGATATGCAGGCGAATGCTCGGCCACTGAGCTATATCCCCGTTGCAACTCGAGATGTTTGCTTCAGCAATGTTTCAATACACACAAAGTCCGGCAGTGTAATTGATGGTCAGCGCTGTTTATTTAGACAAAGCCCTACATCTGTATGTATATCAGTATGTATGGCTATAAGATATGGCAATTCACTTTGTCCAGCGTGCATCAGTCAGTGCGTGCGTGCGTGCGTGTGTGCGTGCGTGTGTGCGTGCGTGTGAATATGTGGGCGTGTGTACATGTGAGTGCACATAAATAATTTTGTGGACGAAACGCAAGGAATATCGCCAGCTTAACAATGTTTCTTAAGATTCTTCAAATTCTAACAACATAAGCGAAATAGTTTCTTTTATCTATTTCCAGGAATATTCACTTCAATTTCTGGGGAATGGGTTAAAGTGATAATCAACGATGGTTTTTCCTTTGACAGTAAACGGAACGTTGCAACATATAAAAAGAGGGGGCAACCAGAGTTGAACTGGTGACCTCTCGATCTGCAGTCGAATGCTCTGCCACTGAGCTATACCCCCGGGTCGGCTTTCAGATTACTTCTGTGTGTATGCCGATGTGTATTATAAGTTGTACAAATGCTACATGTTATAACGAGCTGAAAATCGACATGCTTCATTGAGTTGATAACACACTTATTGTTACTTGAGCGTCGGTAAAACATTAGGTAGGGGACGTATGTCATACACCATTTTGGTATTAGGAAAACTGGCCGAGTGTTTAATGCGTGCCTACAAGTTCGTGCATGTGTCCGTGTATGTGTCCGTGTGTGTGTGTGTGTGTGTGTGTGTGTGTGTGTGTGTGTGTGTGTGTGTGTGTGTGTGTGTGTGTGTGTGTGTGTGTGTGTGTGTGTGTGTGTGTGTGTGTGTGTGCGTGCATACGTGCCTGTGTGCGTGTGGATGTGCATGTGAAGTATAAAACATGTACAATGCAGGGAGATAGACCCAATGCAAAATATCTTGGTCGATTCTCAATGCGTTTGATACAATCCCTAAAGACAGTCTTGCTGACGTATTAATAACAATGACGTGCGTCGTCAAATCACTGAAGCGTGTCGATGTGCCGTTCATTACAACTTGTGGCAGTACATAGAACAAAACTTAGACGTTCATTCTGAAGAAAACCATAACTTTGTATCTGGGGGTATAGCTCAGTGGCAGAGCATTCGACTGCAGATCGAGAGGTCACCAGTTCAACTCTGGTTGCCCCCTCTTTTGTTCTTCTCATTCTTTCTGCCGTTACAACCGAGGAAACGATAATAATAATAATAATAATAATAACAATAACAATAACAACAAAATCAGCGGCCACACACGTCTGTCTAGCTGTCGTTTTTGACATGTACGCATGCATGTGTACACATCCACATACACTTTTTATGGATTATTCCCGGTCTCATTTTATCTAGAAATACACATGCACGCGCATGCACACATATGCACACTCGCCTGCTTGCGACTGTGTATGTTCGTGCCTGTATGCGCGTGCATGTGTATGTGTATATAATGTGTATGTCTGCCTGTGCAGGCGTACAAACGTGCAGACGTACAGACATTCCGACGTACATACATAAAGACAGTCAGACAAGTCATACCGACAGACAGTCAAACAGTCAGATAGACCAGACAGGCAGGCAGGCAGGCAGGCAGGCAGGCAGGCAGGCAGGCAGGCAGGCAGGCAGGCAGGCAGGCAGGCAGGCAGGCAGGCAGGCAGGCAGGCAGGCAGGCAGGCAGGCAGGCAGGCAGGCAGGCAGGCAGGCAGGCAGGCAGGCAGGCAGGCAGGCAGGCAGGCAGGCAGGCAGGCAGGCAGACAGGCAGGCAGACAGACAGACAGACAGAAACGAAACACAGACACAGACAAATATATAGATACACAGATAGAGAAGAACGTTGATATTCGTAATTACTTGTTCTCATACTATACAGAAAACGTGACTCATACACGAAATAAACGACATGACGTCATTCCTATTGTTGTTATTGTTTACTGTGATGACGGAAATAAATTCACGGAAATAAATTGTAAAAAGAGAGGAGTTGAACCAGTGACCTCTCGATATGCAGGCGAATGCTCGGCCACTGAGCTATATCCCCGTTGCAACTCGAGATGTTTGCTTCAGCAATGTTTCAATACACACAAAGTCCGGCAGTGTAATTGATGGTCAGCGCTGTTTATTTAGACGTAGCCCTACGTATGTATGTATATCAGTATGTATGGCTATAAGGTATGCCAATTCACTTTGTCCAGCGTGCATCAGTGCGTGCGTGCGTGCGTGCGTGTGTGCATGCGTGCGTGCATGGGAATATGTTGGTGTGTGCGCGAGTGTATGCGTGTGTACATGTGAGTGCGCATAAATAATTATGTGGACCAGACTCATGGAATATCGCCAGCTTAACACTGTTTTTTAAGATTCTTCAAATTCTAACAACATAAGCGAAATAGTTTCTTTTATCTATTTCCAGGAATATTCACTTCAATGTCTGGGGAATGGGTTAAAGTGATAATCAACGATGGTTTTTCCTTTGACAGTCAACGGAACGTTGCAACATATAAAAACAGGGGGCAACCAGAGTTGAACTGGTGACCTCTCGATCTGCAGTCGAATGCTCTGCCACTGAGCTATACCCCCGGGTCAGCTTTCAGGTTACTTCTGTGTGTATGCCGATGTGTATTATAAGTTATACAAATGCTACATGTTATAACGAGCGAAAAATCGACAAGCTACAGTGCGTTGATAACGCTCTTATTGTTATTTGAGCGTCGGTAAGACATTGTGTAGGGGGTGTATGTCAAACACCAGTTTGGTACTGGGAAAACTGGCTGTGTATGCATGCGTGCGTATATGTGCGAACGTGTACGTGCGTGTGTGCACGCGTGCGTGTGGATGTGCATGCGAAGTTTAAAACATGTAAAATGCAGGGAGATAGACACAATAAAAAATATTTTGTCGATTCTCAGTGCGTTTGATACAACCCCCAAAGACAACCTTGCTGACGTATTAATAACAATGACGTGCGTCGTCAAAATCAGTGAAGAGTGTCGATGTGCCGTTCGTTACAACTTGTGGCAGTACAGAGAACAAAACGTAGACGTTAATTCTGAAGTAAACGACAGCTTCGTATCTGGGGGTATAGCTCAGTGGCAGAGCATTCGACTGCAGATCGAGAGGTCACCAGTTCAACTCTGGTTGCCCCCTCTTTTGTTTGTCTCCTTCTTTCTGCCGTCACAACCGAGGAAACGATAATACTAATAATGATAATAGCAACACTATCAGCGGTCACACACGTCTCGTGTTTATCTAGCTGTCGTGTTTGACATGTACGCATGCATGTGTACACATCCGCATGCACTTTTTATGGATTATTCCCCGTCTCCTTTTATCTAGAAATACACATGCACGCGCATACACACATATACACACTCTCCTGCCTGCGACTGTGTATGTTCGTGCCTGTATGCGCGTACATACATATGTATATATAATGTGTATGTCTGCCTGAACAGGCGTACAAATGTGCAGACGTACAGACGGGCAGACGACAGATGTACATACATACAGACAGTCAGACCAGTCATACCGACAGACAGTCAAACAGTCAGATAGACAGACATGCAACCAGACAGACACATAGATAGAGAATACATTCGTAATAACCCCTTCTTATCCAGAAACCATGACTCATCTTCACAACAAATAAACAACATGACGTCATTCCTATTATTATTATTGTTTACACGGAGATGACGTACAA
>OZ024858.1:39817365-39824865 GCA_964017155.1 Oasisia sp. SBJ-2009
AGTATGTTTAGGTCTTCCTGGAGTGCAGCTGTGTTTGTCTTAGGCTTAAGAGCTATATACATTATGGTGTCATCAGCAAAGAGTCTAACTGTAGAAGTAATATTGTCTGGAATGTCGTTAATGTAAAAAAAGGAATAGGCAGGGACCAAGTACAGAACCTCGAGGGACTCCTGATGTTACATGGACTTCAGAGGAGGCCTCGCCCTCTATTAATACTCTTTGGGATCTGTCGGTTAGAAACGCTTTAACCCAGGAATTTGTTTTGCCTTGGATGCCATAGTGATGGAGTTTGTCAATTAGTTTGGTATGGCTGACCTTATCAAATGCTTTAGAAAAGTCCATCACTATGACATCCGTTTGTGTTGTGCGCCAGATTGCATATTGGTGACTAGATCGTTAGTGAACTGGATAAGTTGTGTCTCACATGACACACAAGATCGAAAGCCATGTTGAAGGTCGTAAAAGATGTCGTGTGATTGTGCATGTTTCATTATATTACTAACTAAGATATGTTCCATTAATTTAGATGCTATACATGTCAAGGAGATGGGTCTGTAATTTGAAGCGAGGTATTTTTGGCCATGTTTGAAGATAGGTGAGACATTTGCTTTTAACCAGTCTTTGGGGACTTCTCCTGTTTCATATGATTTACGAAAGATTAAGGTAAGTGATGGCGCAATTTCAACAGCTAACTCTTTTAGAATTCTTGGGTGGATGTTATCTGGTCCTTGGGCTTTATAGGGTTTAAGATTTTGCAGGAGTTTTAGTACACCAGTTTCTGTAATTTCTATTTCTGGCATTTCTGCTAGAGTAGAATTGTAAAGATTGGTTTCTTGGGGAGATTGGTCATCTGTAAAGACTGACTGGAACTGGAACTGCTAACAGCATCTCGCAGCTATATGATACGCCTACGTTAGATAATATTAATACTGATAAGGTCAACATTGCCTATATTGATTTTTCAACCACAGCCACAGGATCTAAATAGACTTACAAAACACAAATTTTAGCCAAGAAAACATAAAATGTCTGCCAACCGGTGTTAGCGTGACGCGCTACATAGTTCATTCCTGGCCGACTTGGTCACAGCGGGGAGACACGCCATAAAATCGTTGGAGCGTATCGATTTACCACGCATTAAGTGAAGCGAGGTCACTTAGACCTTGCCATATATATGCCGAAATCAGCAATACGAATTCTATCTGGGGGTATAGCTCAGTGGCAGAGCATTCGACTGCAGATCGAGAGGTCACCAGTTCAACTCTGGTTGCCCCCTCTTTTGTTTTTGTTTTCATAATTGAATTTATGTTTCGATTTCAAGAGTTTTAAACAATATCTTGACCTCAACCAAATTCTACCAGTTTTCCGTGTGATTTGCCCCAATTATAATATCTACTTTTCGCAGAGATGATAACTATTTAAAAAATTATATAAAGTAAAATAATATAATAATTTCCTTTTACAAAGCCGAAGTGATAAGGTATACATGGGAAATCACTGTTATGATTGTACCCCAGTTTTACATTGTTAGATACAACTAGTGAAATGTGTGCACGTGTTTGTATCTCTTCATTTTCTAATACAAAACCGTGCGATTCTGTGCATCAATACAGAAATGATCGCTAAATATGTTCACTGTATCAATAAATACCGTACCAACAACGATGTTAATTATAGTTGCAAATAAACAATGTTACAATAACCGACGTCAGTACCTACTTTGCGTACGCCTTTTCCAGGAGTGGGCCCCAGAATTCGTTTGGCGTGGAACGGTTTTGTCCAAAGCGCAACTTTCCATCGACTGTCACCGGGAAACGATCGTCGATTATCACTTCCACCCATTCCCCGAAGCGCCAGAAATTGACGTGAAATATTCCTGGAAGGAGAACGACGAAACTATTACAACTGTTAATTTGTTAATTATTTTCGAAATTTAAATAACTGAAATGGCAAACTGTTAGGTTGGCTTCTGTTCCATGTTTCTTTATTTTGTCCATATACATATGCATGAGCATATGCGAACGCACGCACACACGCACGCACGCACACACGCACGCACACACGCGCACACACACGCTCTTACACGAACAGACACCGAAAAATATTGACTTGGCATTTTCATGCTTACTTAATATTTAAGTAAATATTGTTATAACATGAGCACCGTAGGTGTTTGTCCTAGTGATGTAACTGTTTACCAGCACTGTTATTGGCCATGGAAAAACATTTACGAAAAGAGGGGGCAACCGGAATTGAACCGGTGACCTCTCGATCTGCAGTCGAATGCCCAGCCACTCAGATATACTTGCAGGTTGTGTTTTAGCTACGTGTGTACGCCAATGCGTAAGTTGCTGCACGTCACTCGGGACTATTAATACGTCAGCAAGGCTGTCTTTAGGGGTTGTTTCAAACGCATTGAGAATGAACCAAAATATTTTGTATTGGGTCTATCTCCCTGCATTTTACATGTTTTAAACTTCACATGCACACCTACACGCACACACACACTCACACACGCACGTACACATACATGCACGCACTGTACGCTCGCATGCATACATGGCCTGTTTTCCCAATACCAAAATGGCGTTTGACACCTCCCCCCCCCCCCCCTATAGAATGTCTTACCGACGTTAAAATAACAATAAGAGCGTTATCAACGCATTGAAGCGTGTCGATTTCTCGTTATATAATGTAGCATGTGTACGACTTATAATACACATCGCCATACACACAGAAGTACCCTGAGAGCAGTCCCGGGGGTATAGCTCAGTGGCAGAGCATTCGACTGCAGATGGAGAGGTCACCAGTTCAACTCTGGTTGCCCCCTATTATTTTACCTTCAGTAACGAATCTAGGACATAACACGGTGGATTGCACATAGCTAAGCACTTACTATCTAAGTAAATGTCAATTGTCACATTACAGTACCATATCCCGTCGTTTGTAGTGCTCAAGTAATTTACCCTTCGCTCCGTGGCAGACATGTTTAATCGAACACCATCTTGACTTTGACAAGATCCATTCAGCCACGCCGCAATTACTATGCGAAAATGGGTCGTACACGTACATCACCCACTGTTTACAACCAGGTACTCATTCGTCCAGGAAAGTTATGCCATGTAGAATGACAAAAGAACTTACCGAAGATTCAAACGAGCAGAAAGAGAGTAGAAACAGTGGTTTGTGTTAAGTCGTTGAGCTGTTACAGTAGTGAATTAGTGAATCGACAACCGCTACGCCACACATTCAGCTACACATTGAGCTCAGTTCAGTGGCTAGAGCTTCGGACTCTCGACTAAGAGACTGGTAGAACCCGGGTTCTAATCTTGTACTGCCGTGTCGAACCGTGGGCAAGTTACTTCACTCTACGCTGCTTCAGTTCACTCAACTGTATGAATGTGTACATGGTTATAGACAGTGGTAGACAGTTGTGTACGAGATCGTTGCGCCTTAATTGCAAAAGCGCTATGAGCAATCCGAAGGACATGATACTGCGCTATATAAGAACTTATCTTTACATCTACTCTAAACAACGGTCTTCGTAGATATACATATGGAGCACTTATCTTTTCAGCGGTCCAAAATAGCCTTAATAACGGCGGAAGTGACGTATTTCACTAACGTTAGTGAATCGACACCCGCTACGCTACACATCACCACCACCACAACCACCACAACCACCACAACCACCACAGCCACAACTACTACCACAACCACCACAACCACCATCACTACCGAGGGGCATTTCGCTTCCCGTGGGATAGACGCCAGCTAGAGGATCCAACGGCTTGCAGCGACTCTTCCGAAAGACACTGCTATTTCAGCTACTTAAATATCTACATAAAAAACTTGAGTAATTTTGTTGCACGTGTCCATGTGTCTTCATTTTGTCCTCATACATACGCACATGCATATGCATATGCAAATGCACGCACGCACACAGACGCGTACACCCTTGCACTCGGAGACAGGCAGTGACAAACAGTAAACTTGCATTATGTTGCTTACGTTATTGTTACAACATGAGCACCGTCGGTGTTGGGCCTAGTGATGTAATTGTTACAGCACTGTGATTGGCCATGGAAACAAGTTTAAGAATAGAGGGGAACCGGAGTTGAACCGGTGACCTCTCGATCTGCAGTCGAATGCTCTGCCACTGAGCTATACCCCCAACTTAGCTTTTGCATACGCCAATAAGTAAGTTGCTGTACAACATGCCTACAGGTAACAAAAGGCAAATCGACATGCTTCAGTGATTTCTTAACACACTTATTGTTATTGCAGCGGCGACGGTAAAACATTATGTAGGGGAAGTGTCAAAAACCAGTTTGGTATTGGGAATGAATACTGGACGTGTGCTTCCGAGCGTGCGTACGTGCGTGCGTGTGCGTGCGTGCGTGCGTGCGTGCACGGGTTTGTTTGTGAAGTGTAAGATATTTCAAATACAAGGAGAGAAGCGCATACATGGACACACATGTAATGTCGATTCACAAAGCGTTTGATACCAACCCCCAAAAACAACCTTGCTGATATAGTAACAGCGGTGATGCTCGAATTACATAAATGTGTTTATTTGTTTATATGCAACATGTGGCTCAACAGAGAAAACAGCAGAGTTTGTATCTCGCAAGTAAGCAAGCTGATTCAACATAAATTTAACTAAACATCATATCAACCGGCGCAAACAACTAAGACAGAGTCACGTACCAGCGTAGTTGGCTTCGAAACCTTGATCTGTCGGAACTACTTTAGCAAAGAGCTCCTTCTTCGTAGCGAGCACGGCGGCGGCGGCGACGAACCAGCAGTCGCCTGGGGGCAGACAAACGTCTCTGAGGAACGTGTGCAAAAAACATAGACACGTACATACATTATCTAATTCGGAAATGTCAGTAATTCAGGGTTAGAATTTAGCTAAAAATGAGTGGGGGCCAGCAGCACTTTTCAAAATCTAGGGGCCCGACACAAAAAGTGGGGGCAATGCAACAAATGCACATTTAAGTCGCATTGTAACTATAACTTTATTCAA
Source organism: Oasisia sp. SBJ-2009 (assembly GCA_964017155.1). NCBI lineage: Eukaryota > Metazoa > Annelida > Polychaeta > Sabellida > Siboglinidae > Oasisia > Oasisia sp. SBJ-2009. Next base: position 39,822,395 of record OZ024858.1, read on the forward strand.
CACAATTCACATGCCACAAACATAATGGCTGTGGCCTATGTAGCAGCTTAATTAGTAAATGCTAATGATAATTTCAAGAGATCAATGGAGGGTTGTTAATTTTCCTCTTCCTCTTTTCCTCTTTTCTTGAAACCTGTAGATCTTCCTCTTTGGGCTGCCTGCGTTTGTAGATGGCAACACAAGGTTGCCTATTCCTGCTCCCCCACCCACACACAACAGCTTAAGCGACTGTGCGAGGTCCCGTTCCTTCCTTCATTTTTACCGCCATTCATGTACTTTAAAACAGTATTGGCCATAAACTGTATAAACCAAGGATTGATGTCTATGCACCTATATACCTATTGCCACAGCATTATGGAAAATGACAGTTTAGTTACATCGTAGAACTTCATAGTAGATTATGTCTAAGACCTGTCTATTTCTAGTAACACAATCCTAGGTTATTAATTCTTTTTCCCTGGCCTAGTCGACAGGCGTGTCCACCTCGGCAACCCCTTGTCAATCAATTTTAACCCTGACCAAGGGCAGCAACCTTCTGCCCCCTTCACCCCCACCCCCACCCCAGGCAGCAGCCAGGATCATCTACTGGTAAAGTGAATAATGACATTTTCTTTGCCTTGGCCTCTGGGATAGGAAATTATCAGGCCATTATTTATAAATTTTACAGTTCTTTGACCTGGGGGCCAGTCGGGCCCTAAGAGTTCAACATCTGGGGGCCCGACAGTAAATGTGGGGGCCAGCGGGCCCCCGGGCCCCCGCTAAATTCGAACCCTGCAGTAATTACTCTGTAGCCGGTGATGTTTAGATATAACTGTCGCACGTAATAACTGTACAAGTTCTTATAGATAGCGCAGTATTCAATTACCTGCACTGCTAATGCACATTACACGTTGCTAACTGGCACTCGTGTATAGCCAGGGCCTCATTCGTACAGGTTGGTGAACAAAATGACTCAAAGGTCGATCAAGCCGCATGAAATTCACACCCGGGTTCTCTGATTGATAAACGATGAAGACTATATATATACTGTGTTACCAAAGAATCGCAGCAATGTGATTGCGTTTATTATGACGTTAAAATTAAATATATTCTTATAAAGTACGTAAATAAATAAATAACATTACGTTGAATATGTTCTCAACCCATTGTGTAAATATACGCCTTCTTTTAATACATATTATGAGTAAATGGTGGTTTCTTTCAGAGAATAATTTACTTTCTGTCGGATTTATTTGTTGTAGTTTTATTTTCTGTAATTATATCGTTATGTCATCTCTGACTTACTGCATTTTTAATGTATACATATGTCGTTTTTGCAGTACACGACGGCAGTATATACTATACACCTGGGTGTTAATATGTTGTCTGCCGAAACAAGGAAGAATGGAATCTCTAACTGAAGCCTCGGCAGTGTCGTGTTCTTGCTTGGTAAAAACCTACCCAATTCGCCTTGCATGAGGTCGAATCTAGTGGCTCCATCTATCGTTAATTTCGGATCTTTGCAAATGTCCTGAAACAGATATAGACGACTAGTGGTACCAGCCAAGTAATGTGCATGATCTTAATAACATATCTTATGTTAACGGTATCTAGAGATCTTGTATCACAACAGAACTGTTAAATAATTCGTACAATTTAATTTATGTTTGTTACGTTATCTGATGGAACAACCGATATGGTGTATCACCAATTATTATTCTAGACTGTTGCGTATGAGTGCCCTCTCCGTCTAACAGGTATTGGTGTTTAGCTAATATGCAACAGGTGGCGCTACCGTCTACCGAAGCGATCAATCGACGGTCCTGTCAGATGCCAGAAATAATTTGGACTTGACTGGCTAAACCCAATACTGTGCAAGATAACTGCAGCGTGAATCTGCTGTCAGTGATGGGTGGTGCTGAGCTTGCGTTACCTTCTGTTAACTATTCATCAGAAACTCCCATTACCTGTATGACTGCCAACGGTAGCAGCCCTGCGCGTTGAGTTGTTTACACACAGTATTAATAATACCTGTCAAATGACGACCCTCATGGATTTTTCCGGGAGTTTCGTGGATTTTCTGTGAAACCCCCGAACCCCGTAAAAAGAAACAATTCTCCCGCATTAACGGCGAAGATTAAAATCGCCCGGGTTGTCAAGAATATCTACCTGATGTTTACTATTTTTTTACTGACCCTCAACAGTACCACGTCTTCCAATGTCTAGTCTGACAGACCTGAAGTTTTGAAACACAAAAGTCAACAAACATCTCCAACTGCACCCCATCCCAGCCTTCTGAAGTCCAATAAAACCGAGATTCGCTGTACTTATCGAATGTATTGCATTTTGAAGTCATGAAGTAAAGCCAAACGGGGATTGCGTAGTTACCGAGTCAATCGACCAGTTTGTAATAAAAAAGCAACAAAATAAGCAAATCCAGATAGCAATAGTCAATATTTCTAAACTTAATATACAGCGTTGTCTTACATTTG
>OZ024858.1:39832365-39847365 GCA_964017155.1 Oasisia sp. SBJ-2009
TGCCGGCCGCCTGTACCGGTTCTCCTGCGGTCCGAAGTCCGCGTTCGATGCTGCCATTGGAGCGTGCGTCTCCGCCAGGCTGGTTGCGGGATGTGACGTCACAGGCTCAACTGCTTCGTCACAAAATCAATGTAGGAATACATTTTACTTAAACTATTCATAACAACTAAATGTTGTCAAGTCGGACTGTATCCCAAGGTAGTGGGAAGCATTGGGCCACTTGTAAGAGGAGCCTTGAATATCGAGCGTTAGAATAATTAGCACCGTTATAACTTTGATAAAGAAATTTCTTTGTTCAAGTCAATCCAATGTATTTTCAAAATTCGGACAGTTTCATTCACACGAAATGTCTCTGTAATTTCCACTTGATATGATCCTACTAAATCTAAAAGCCACTGAGTATATTCTACATGTTTGCTATACGAGGGCAGTAACTGACCGGATCGCCACATACCCGGTGTTACGTGTGTGTCTGTTGTCTCAATAACTACAAATGAAACTGTGAACTAAACAAACAAACTTTTGAACCTACGGCCACCTTTTAAAACGTATTTGCTTGAAATTGCATTTCTACCATAAATGTTCGGCGGTTCCATGCTCCAATGACGATCCTTGCCTACTCCCGTTTATGATCACGCTGAGCCTGAATGTACCAGGACATAAGCGCTATGGCAGTGCTACAACTACTGTTACTCTGTTTTCGTTCAGATGAGACCGTCTGCGCCCTCGACGGCTACTTCCCCCACCCCACGGACTGCCGCCGGTTCTTCTGGTGTTCCGGCGGAGTCAATCACCCCTTTAGTTGTCCAGACGACCTCGCCTTTGATGTCACCACGAAGACATGTCGCCAACAGCACACTGTCATGTCGTGCTGGACAAGTGTCACGACACCAATGACATATCACTCGTCACACTCGCCACTCAATGCTGTGACGCCTGAATATAGAACAGAAGCTACGACACACGGTTCTAGCGGGAAGTCTTTCGGGGAGCCCGAGGGAGATGCAGGGAAACAGAGACACGGTCAACAACAGGGAAACGGCACTGGGGGGAAACGAACCCGTCCTGAAGGAATCAAAAGGTATCAGAATGCGAGAAAGAACACGACAGAGACATCGAAGACCTTCACAACCGGCGTACAAGTAAACACGGCGGCGGGTATGTAGTAGGTGTCTAGCAACACTAAAATATACCACTTGCCAGTCACTGATGTATAATAATAATAATAGCAATAATAATAATAACACGTTCGAGCCATTTTATTCAGCAGAAAGGACTGGAGCCTAGTCTTTACATGTGTACCACCTTAGGCTTAATTAACTTAACAACTCCGTCACTTGACGACATACATGTAGCTAAATGTCAAAGTATCACCGCACATTATTGACCTTTCCAATTTGTGTTTTTTTGGGTTTTCACGAGAGGTGGCGTCGATCTTGTACAGTTTATTTACTACTGGATTTCTTTACGAAGCCCCTAAATACAAACCCAGTGTACGTTGCAGACTGTGAGCGGGAGACCCTGAAGCGTGACCCGGCCGACTGTCGTCAGTTCTACCTGTGTAGCGGGGACGGGGTCTCCTACCGTTTCCGATGTCCACGACAACTCGTCTTCAGCGCGGCCAGCGGCGTCTGTGAACCCAGGGACCAGGTGCCGGAGTGCAACAACGGGAGTGGACAACGTAAGTAGCCTCTCGGACTGAGCTTGGTCGTTGATATTATCAGAGTCACTGGTTTGTGGAGTAAAGCGACGATGTATAAATATCGGAGAAATAGTTAATCTGGTGTTTGGTTGAAGGCTATTTAGACACATTTTATGAATATGTGGTAACTATGCGATTGTATATAGTTATAAACGTCCCGTGATCTACTCGAGGATAAATCAAGTTAAGTTTTGGACTGTCACGTAAATATTGTGAAACATGCATTCTACTGGTTGACGTTATTCCAACATTTCATGTTCAGATCTATACAGGTTAATAAGAAACACTTGTCGTGTAAACATTGTTGATATTAAGAGACGGTTTTGTTGATGCCAGATGCGAGAATGATTATCCTTTTGTTATATACAGATAATTTCGATTGTCCCACGTCGAATGGATTTTTCGCCGACAATTCAGACTGTCGCCAGTTCTTCCATTGCGTCAAGGGCGTGGCACGGACCTTGCAGGTAGGATGGTGTCAAGCGAGTTTTCTAAATGGTAAAGTGCCTATGACACGGTTAGTCAACTTGGTTATTTTTGAAAATGCAACATTTATCTATATAAAATATATTCATTGTGTTATAATTGGATATCTTAACTGGTAGAGCCAATAGGTGAGATCATTCTCTGGGATCTCGCAGATAGTTCTTTTACTCTTGTTGCGCCAATTTATGACGTCAGCAGGGGAATGTTTTTAACGTCTAACCAATCACAATATACACGACGATGTAGGCGGACGTTTGACGTTAATTAGGCCTACGTAAGTTAGAACAATCGTAGAAAAAACGCCAAGTATTGAAAAACTGTACATAATAGGTATTGTTCCCCGCTGACGTCATCTCTGATTTTTCCTTCCAATAATGGCGTAAATTGTAAGCTGTTCTATAATATAACTATTTATATTCTATCTATCTATTATATAGTTTGCAAAACAAACGTATCACATTAATTCCTTTTATATTTGTCACTTGTAATGTGAGCAAAAATAAAAATAATCCGTGTCATAGGCACTATAAGGTTTGCTCTTAACGCACTTGTAAGGTTGTTTTCAAATTGATTCGCATATTAGCGACAAACACCCTTCGTAGTAAGCTAACATAAAGTATAGATGAGGGCGTATTATTTTGATATATTATCTGATATGGGGATTTGAGCGTGTGTTTGTTCGTTTGTGTGTGTGTGTGTGTGTGTGTGTGTGTGTGTGTGTGTGTGTGTGTGTGTGTGTGTGTATGTGTGTGTGTGTGTGTGTGTGTGTGTGTGTGTGTGTGTGTGTGTGTGTGTGTGTGTGTGTGTGTGTGTGTGTGTGTGTGTGTGTGTGTGTGTGTGTGTGACTTTGTGTGTGTGTGTGACTTTGTGTGTGTGTGTGACTTTGTGTGTGTGTGTGTGTGCGTGCATATATGCGCGTGTGTATGCGTGTGGGTGAGTCCGTGCGCGTGTGCATGCATAGGTGCATGCACATGTAAATTGCATTCATGCATTAGCAAGAGAGAGAGAGAGAGAGAGAGAGAGAGAGAGAGAGAGAGAGAGGGAGATGAGATGGGAGGAAAGAACGTTTGTGGGGATAACTTATCTCATAATGTCTCATATAACGCATGTGCGTGATATGAGACTTTATGAGATAAGTTATCGTCACAACTAGGGACTATGCATCTGTAAATGATCCGTAGTTTACCGTCACATGTGTTCTGTGTCCCCCAGTGTCCCTACGGCTTCGTGTTCAACCCTGTGTACAATCTGTGCGACATCCCAGAGCGTGTTGACAATTGTCACAGCCGGGTGTCAGCGGCATCTGTCGAAGCCACCACTCGAACTGCAGGTACCGCGTTATACAGCACCACCTCAACTAATCTCTTACTCTTAGGCCGACTTCGATTGAGCTACGCGAGTAACTCGCGTAACCCGAGGGCTACCCGAGTCTCCCAATCGAACAGCCGAGATCAATCGAGCACATGACCATATTTGACCTAGATTAGCTACTCGAGGCAATCGCGAGTTTTACAGGATTCACTCGAGTAACTTACGTAGGCCCCCTACTGCATAAGAAATTAATTAAACATTACATGACACAATCATTTATGGACTTAAATATGGATTAAAGTCAACACATTCTATGAATTATAATTAAAGTCCAAGAAGATGAACGTCACAATTTACACACTAAACAACAGATTTTTATTTAATTTATTTACATAAGGAGTTTATGTCCGTGATCACGATCATCGGTGTTCAGTTGATTACGCGCGTAGTACTGCGTGCGCATTGTAAATTATCATTAACCGGATACCACGCGTAGCTCAATCGAAGTCGGCCTTAGATGTCATTGCAACAGTAGCGCCCTCTGGAGGAGAAAGGTTCACCACTAAATAGAGCATGCAAATGTCGTCTTCCGTTTTATGCTATTTTGTCATTTTCATTTGTGATCCGTTCCGCAACCACTCGACCGGGCTACGTATTCTTTCGAATTCGGACGTCACTGCCACAGCAGACACCTCCATTGTTAGTTTTATCGGTTTCTACCCAACGAAAACACTTCTAGAAGGTGTGAACTATTATGCAGATACGTTATTTAACTTTCAAATTGCCTGCGTGTAGGAGTGATTTAGACCTTGAATACGCTTGCGGACAACGAGATGGAGAGTTCAGTTGTGTGTAGTCTCGTCAAGTATCGGTCAAAGGCCCGGAGATGAGAGTCCTTTGCTGCACAATAATAAAGCAAATTACTCCACGTGACTCTCTATCGAGAGGATCCAGTTTCGAATCCGTTTGCTGCCATTTCGAAGCCGGGGTCAACTTCGTTCATTCTATAGTTGTCACTAACTTGCATACCTGAATACCTCAATCAATCGATAGATCGATCGATCAATAAATTAATCAATCATTATGTTTTTCAATCAATATGTTTATATTCCAACACCGAACATAATACAGAACATAGTAGAAACAACAGTATAACATGCTAGAAAACCTAGCTGTAGATAGTGGTGGATATGTGTCAATGTATAGTCTTTGCGCAGTGTTTTCAACGTGGATGAAAACTTCCTAGAAACGTAAACTAAATGTCGAATGAACAAATATAGCAGGAGGCGAAACCTTGTTTTAGCAATCCTAAGTACTGGATATTAATATAAACTTAACAAATCGTTACTTTCACTTTCAGACTTCCACTGCGCGCGGACTGGACGTTTCCGTCACCCGTTTGACTGCAGCCAGTACTACGAGTGTCGGTCATCTCAGCCGACCGCTGTCCTCGGCCAGTGTCCGGTCGGACTCGTGTTCAACACGTGGACGGAGGCGTGTGACCGCGTCTTCAATGTGCCCGAGTGCTTCACTTACCTGGTAGAGGGCGCCCAGGTACGTCAACGAAACAACTTACCTTGTAGAGGGCGCCCAGGTACGTCAACGAAACAACTTACCTTGTAGAGGGCGCCCAGATACCTCAACGTAACAACTTACCTTGTAGAGGGCGCCAAGGTACGTCAACGTAACAATTTACCTTGTAGAAGGCGCCCAGGTACATCAACGACACAACTTACCTTGTAGAGGGCGCCCAGGTACGTCAACGAAACATCTTACCTTGTAGAGGGCACCCAGGTACGTCAACGACACAACTTACCTTGTAGAGGGCGCCCAGGTACGTCAACGAAACAACTTACCTGGTAGAGGGCACCCAGGTACGTCAACTAAACAACTTACCTTGTAGAGGGCGCTCAGGTACGTCATCGAAACAACTTACCTGGTAGAGGGCGCTCAGGTACGTCATCGAAACAACTTACCTGGTAGAGGGCGCTCAGGTACGTCATCGAAACAACTTACCTGGTAGAGTGCGCCCAGGTACGTCAACGAAACAACTTACCTTGTAGAAGGCGCTCAGGTACGTCATCGAAACAACTTACCTGGTAGAGTGCGCTCAGGTACGTCAACGAAACAACTTACCTGGTAGAGTGCGCTCAGGTACGTCAACGAAACAACTTACCTGGTAGAGGGCACCCAGGTACGTCAACGAAACAACTTACCTTGTAGAAGGCGCTCAGGTACGTCATCGAAACAACATACCTCGTAGAGGACGCCCAGGTACGTCAACAAAACAAAGATACTAGTCGCTCCAGGTGACGCAATCAAAACCCAACCCATGTTAATTACTTAATGTAAAACAAGAAAAGAGGGGGCAACCAGAGTTGAACTGGTGACCTCTCGATCTGCAGTCGAATGCTCTGCCACTGAGCTATACCCCCAGATGCTAGTTCGTCTGCTCACGTCAGAACATACGTTAATGTTATTGTTGTTATACACATGCCACATGATACAAAGAACGGTAAATCGACACGCTTCAGTGACTTTGATGACGCACTTCGAGGTGTTGCGTGTTGGTTTCGTTGCACGGAAGGCGGCGCCATTGCGTGGTTTTGTGAGAACATGATTTGTAAGGTGAATTATACATTTAGCTATTCCACAATTCGCACAAAAATCGTCCCAGAAGTAATACATAAACGGGCGTCCAGAAGTAATACATAAACGGGCGCCCAGAAGTAATACAAAAACGGGCGCCCAGTAGTAATATATAAACGGGCGTCCAGAAGTAATACATAAACGAGCGCCCAGAAGTAATACATAAACGGGCGCCCAGTAGTAATACATAAACGGGCGCCCAGAAGTAATACAAAAACGGGCGCCCAGTAGTAATATATAAACGGGCGTCCAGAAGTAATACATAAACGAGCGCCCAGAAGTACATAAACGGGCGTCCAATAGTAATACATAAACGGGCGCCCAGAAGTAATACATAAACGGGCGCCCAGAAGTAATACATAAACGGGCGCCCAGAAGTAATACAAAAACGGGCGCCCAGAAGTAATACAAAAACGGGCGCCCAGAAGTAATACATAAACGGGCGCCCAGAAGTAATACATAAACGGGCGCCCAGAAGTAATACATAAACGAGCGCCCAGAAGTACATAAACGGGCGTCCAATAGTAATACATAAACGGGCGCCCAGAAGTAATACATAAACGGGCGCCCAGAAGTAATACATAAACGAGCGCCCAGAAGTAATACATAAACGGGCGTCCAGTAGTAATACATAAACGGGCGCCCAGAAGTAATACATAAACGGGCGCCCAGAAGTAATACATAAACGGGCGCCCAGAAGTAATACATAAACGGGCGCCCAGAAGTAATACAAAAACGGGCGCCCAGAAGTAATACATAAACGGGCGCCCAGAATTAATACATAAACGGGCGCCCAGAAGTAATACATAAACGGGCGGCCCAGAAGTAATACATAAACGGGCGCCCAGAAGTAATACATAAACGGGCGGCCCAGAAGTAATACATAAACGGGCGCCCAGAAGTAATACATAAACGGGCGCCCAGAAGTAATACATAAACGGGCGGCCAGAAGTAATACATAAACGGGCGGCCCAGAAGTAATACATAAACGGGCGCGCAGAAGTAATACAAAAACGCTAGAAAAGACTCATCGATAGAGTGCATTCTAGCAAGGAGAGTGTGATTTACAAAATCAATAGAAACATGCAATTATCACGGTGATACAGTTAAATAGCTTTTAATGAGCTACTGACGATACAAAGGAACTACTGCGTCTACACTCAACAATGAACTAGGATCATCATTATGCATTTGCAACTACGGCTCGTTCTCTTTTATGGAACTGTACAATACAAACTCGTACAACAGAGCACGTGTAAAAGCAATAGCAGTGTGTTAATTAATTACGAAATTGACAAAAGAGGGGGCAACCAGAGTTGAACTGGTGACCTCTCGATCTGCAGTCGAATGCTCTGCCACTGAGCTATACCCCCAGATGCTAGTTCGTCTGCCCACGTCAGAACACACGCCTATGCCCAGGCCACAAGTTGTAAATTGGCACGCTTCAGTGACTTTGACGACGCATTTCAGCGGCGCTGTTAATACGTCACTCGGTCACACTTCAGTGACCGTAAGAAACGTCACTTCGTCGAAAGCTAAGTCACGAACGGCAAGATGGCAGGTGCAGAAGGTTAATTATGGGGGTTCAAGGTGTCTGATACATAAATATTTTTTAATAACAAAACTGTCCATCAACCGACCGTAACATGAGAGGCGCGGTAGTGTACTGGTTATGCATCTTCTTGATTCGCTGGCGGCCCAGGTTCAATATCTGACTTAGTGTAAAAACCCGGCTCTGAACTTCGCGAAATGGAGAATCACATTTATGTCGGTCCCGCCTCAGTTTGTCACGTAAAAGAACAACTGAGGACGACAATCAGCAGTGACCACGTTACCACCCTCAGTGCCAGCACAGAACTGTTCTCAATGGCCTGAAAAAAGACTAGTTCAGTGATACCGCATAACATCATAACGGTGTAACCACAATGCACAATGTATAAGCCCTACCCTATAGGCCTATATATATATATATATATATATATATATATATATATATATATATATATATATATATATATATATATATATATATATATATATATATATATATATATATATATATATATATATATATATATATATAATAAAATGCGAATATATATTCTCATTTTTATGGTACGGCATGATGACATAAGCCTATTGTCATATTGTCCATGAAGCAGAAACATATAATTATCACGGTGATACAATTAAAAAAAATTAAATTTGCTACTGGTGATACAAAATTACCACTACGTCTACATGTAACAGTGAACTAGGATTTTCATTACATGTTAGTAACTACGCCTCGTTCCCTCATATGGAAATGTACAATCCAGACCCGGACAGCACAGCGCGTGTAACAATGGCACTGTGTTAATTAATTATGAAAACAAAAACAAAAGAGGGGGCAACCAGAGTTGAACTGGTGACCTCTCGATCTGCAGTCGAATGCTCTGCCACTGAGCTATACCCCCAGATGCTTCTCCGCTCACGTCAGAACATACGCTAATGTTATTGTGTTTATACACATGCCACATGTTACAAAGAACGGTAAATCGACACACTTCAGTGACTTTGATGACGCACTTCGAGGTGTTGCGTTTTGGTTTCGTTGCACGGAAGGCGGCGCCGTTGCGTGGTCTTGTGAGAACATGATTTGTAAGGTGAATTATACATTTAGCTATTCCACAATTCACACAAAAATCGTCCCAGAAGTAATACATAAACGGGCGTCCAGAAGTAATACATAAACGGGCGCCTAGAAGTACTACATAAACGGGCAGCCCAGAAGTAATACATAAACGAGCGCCCAGTAGTAATACATAAACGGGCGCGCAGAAGTAATACATAAACGGGCGCCCAGAAGTAATACATAAACGGGCGCCTAGAAGTAATACATAAACGGGCGCGCAGAAATAATACATAAACGAGCGCCCAGAAGTAATACATAAACGGGCAGCCCAGAAGTAATACATAAACGGGCGGCCCAGAAGTAATACATAAACGGGCGCGCAGAAGTAATACATAAACGGGCGCCCAGAAGTAATACATAAACCGGCGCGCAGAAGTAATACATAAACGAGCGCCCAGAAGTAATACATAAACGGGCAGCCCAGAAGTAATACAAAAACGGGCGCCCAGAAGTAATACAAAAACGGGCAGCCCAGAAGTAATACAAAAACGCTAGAAAAGACTCATCGATAGAGTGCATTCTAGCGAGGAGAGTGTGATTTACAAAATCAATAGAAACATGCAATTATCACGGTGATACAGTTAAATAGCTTTTAATGAGCTACTGGCGATACAAAGGAACTACTGCGTCTACACTCAACAATGAAATAGGATCATCATTATGCATTTGCAACTACGGCTCGTTCTCTTTTATGGAACTGTACAATCCAAACTCGTACAACAGAGCACGTGTAAAACCAATAGCAGTGTGTTAATTAATTACGAAATTGACAAAAGAGGGGGCAACCAGAGTTGAACTGGTGACCTCTCGATCTGCAGTCGAATGCTCTGCCACTGAGCTATACCCCCAGATGCTAGTTCGTCTGCCCACGTCAGAACATACGCCAAAGTTCAAGTTGTTGAACAAACGCCACAAGTTGTAACGTACGGGAAATTGGCACGCTTCAGTGACTTTGACGACGCATTTCAGCGGCGCTGTTAATACGTCACTCGGTCACACTTCAGTGACCGTATGAAACGTCACTTCGTCGAAAACTAAGTCACAAACGGCAAGGTGGCAGGTGCAGAAGGTTAATTATGGGGGTTCAATGTGTCTAATACATCAATATTTTTTACTAGCAAAACTGTCCATCAACCGACCGTAACATGAGAGGCGCGGTAGTGTAGTGGTTATGCATCTTCTTGATTCGCTGGCGGCCCAGGTTCAATACCTGACTTAGTGTAAAAACCCGGCTCTGAACTTCGCGAAATGGAGAATCACATTTATGTCGGTCCCGCCTCAGTTTGTCACGTAAAAGAACAACTGAGGACGACAATCAGCAGTGACCACGTTACCACCCTCAGTGCCAGCACAGAACTGTTCTCAATGTCCTGAAAATATATATATATATATATATATATATATATATATATATATATATATATATATATATATATATATATATATATATATATATATATATATATATATATATATATATATAATAAAATGTGAATATATATTCTCATTTTTATGGTACGGCGTGATGACGTAAGCCTATTGTCATATTGTCCATGAAGCAGAAACATATAAGTATTACGATGAAATAGCTTTTAAATTAGCTACTAACAATACCAAATTACCACTACGTCTACACTCAACAATGAACTAGGATTTTCATTATATTATGTTTGTGACTACGCCTCGTTCCCTCATACGGAAATGTACAATCCAGACCCGAGCAGCACCGCACGTGCAACAATGGCACTGTGTTAATTAATTATGAAATTAATTAATTATGAAAGTGAAAAAATAAAAGAGGGGGCAACCAGAGTTGAACTGGTGACCTCTCGATCTGCAGTCGAATGCTCTGCCACTGAGCTATACCCCCAGATGCCTGTGGGTTTGCTCACGTCAGAATATATACGCCTATGTTACGGTTGTTGTATACTTGGCACAAGTTGTAAAGAATGGTAAATCGACACGCCTCGGTGACTTTGATGACGCACTTCAGCGGCGCGGCTACTACGTCAGTAGGTCACGCACCAGTGACTGTATAACAGCTTACCTCGACTAACACTTAAGACATGAACGGCGAAGTGTACGATGAGGTTCTGGATGTTATTTTCAATATAGTAATGTTATTTTATTTAACGTTACGCCAGATCCAATTATATATATATATATATATATATATATATATATATATATATATATATATATATATATATAGATATATATATATATATATATATATATATATATATATATATATATATATATATATATATATATATATATATATATATATATATATATATATATATATATAGACACAGACACAGACACACACACACAAGAACGCACGCACGTACGCACGCACACACACACGCGCACGCACGCCTATACGCACACACACCCAGGACGGTGAACGGGGTTCTGATTGACACTTATCATGATATTACCGCGTATTTATAACTACATATATATGTCTTCTATCAGCTGGATGGCCTACCATACGAAGCTGTCGTCCTGAGCCAAGCCTCGAGAAGTCCGACTGTCACATTCGGCGTCGTGTTGCCTGGCGACGGTAAGTAACAGCGCAGTCAAACCGTGTGTAGCGAAATAAAAACCGGCGGCGGAACGTAATTAATACTTGGGGGGGGGGGGGGGGGGTTGAAGGGGGCTGAGTCGAAGCATTGTGAAGTTGTGGGGTCGAATGACGTTGTCTCGGAACATGACGTTGTTTGTCTTTTTTATTAATGTGCCAGTTGCAATTTACTGAGGTTAATAGTTTTGTAACCATTCGTTTCCAATACAAATAATAGGACCCTGTGTGTAAACAGTAACTACATACGTCCGTAGACCTTTGAATAACTCCGTCACTTAAATACATAGATACATGTCAATATAATATTATCACTGCCGGCCTTTCCAGTTTTTTTATGAGGACTGAGTCGGTAGCATCGCACCAATCAAATTTGTTTCGATTATTGGATTTTTTTTATAAAACGCTTAGAGCTCTTCAATCTCTTCATAATGCACAATTATTTGCTTTTAGAGCTCAAACCATAAACATCATTCACGCTCTCCAAAAACGTCGATATTCGTCAAAACAGGCGCCCCTTCCCTAGACTTTGGGCGGATTAATCCTATCTCCAACCCTCACCGCCAAAGCAACTACAATACAAATTATCTTTCACGTAGTTGTAGTGTAAGCTAAGTCTACCTTCAACAAACAGTGAGTTCAGCTCGCGTTCAAAAGGTGGTCTAAGAGATCCTAAAACCCTCAAATCGCACATCTTGAGGCACGAAAAAAATCCACTCTAAATTACGACCGACCGACCCAACATTTATATATTCGGTGGTGTGAGGCGGAGCTTCAGCATGATTCATCTGTCGCACTGTCGGAAAATTTTCGCATCTGTAGTTCCAGCTTCAGACCGAAATTACGATGGGAGATTGCTTAAAAGAGACCTAGAAAGAGAAGGAGAAGAATGTAGAAACGTGTGTCAGATAGAGAAGGAATTGGAGGCTGCTGATACAGAACGTAGAGAGAAAAAAGTTAAATGAAGAAAAAAGACAATGAAATGGAATTCATGGCCAACTCACCCCTGACGACAGAGATGCCAAGAAAACAACAACAACTAAATGCAATTTGACCCTAGTCTTGTAACCGGGCAACTATTACTTTGAATCCTAAATATATTAGTCATCACGCACGTTGAGAATGAAGACATTTTCGTTGCCTTGTCACCTTTTGGGCTGCAGCCAGCGACAGAAGTGGAACATTCCTAACTGCATGGATCCTATTTGAATATGACACATGTCTTTGCGAAGGTGTAGAACTGGGAACTCTGTTCCCCATCATCCTACACTTTTCTGGGATTGGGGGCAATACCCCTTGTCCCTCACCCGACTACGTCACTGAACACTGACGTGTCATGGAAATAGTGTCCTCGGTAATATGGCCACGGATATATTTTGATAAAACTCATTCAATTTAACAACGGATTTTATTTAATGACGCATTTTCCCT
Source organism: Oasisia sp. SBJ-2009 (assembly GCA_964017155.1). Classification (NCBI taxonomy): domain Eukaryota; kingdom Metazoa; phylum Annelida; class Polychaeta; order Sabellida; family Siboglinidae; genus Oasisia; species Oasisia sp. SBJ-2009. The sequence continues at coordinate 39,845,206 of OZ024858.1, forward strand.
AATATCTCTTTACCTTTGTGAAACGGTCCCCAGGTCAATCATTGGCCGTACGAGATCCGGAGCCAGATACGTGAACAGCTTCGAGAGGTCATTTACGGCTGGACAGCTGCCACAGGGACATTAAAAGAAGACGTCGCCACCTGGCGCCAGTGACGTCACCGTCTACAGGTGTACGCGTCACAATCACTGTGTGTGTGGCTACTGCGTGTGTGTCGTTATTACAAAACGTGTTGAATTACGCTTGTTGAAAATAAACACCTTGTCTACGTCTCATGTATTAATATTTAGGTCCTATTATTGTTTTGTTTTCTGAACACTAATTATAATATATATATATATATATATATATATATATATATATATATATATATATATATATATATATATATATATATATATATAACGTCGTTTTAGATGGAAAGGCGAAGCACAATTGTTTGAGCCGATACTAATATAAATATGATGACCATCACCCGAAACATGTCAATAACAAAATAAAACCCCAATCATCAGCATTCTATACATAACTGCGTTCATGTTCACCATATTACTCACGTTAACTGTTAATCACTATTTACCCCGGCCTGCTACGTACACTACTATATACGTATTTGCTATATTTACACAAGTACCTTGGTTAATATCATAACATTTAATTGTATTCCACTATACGAATAAAGTGATATTTCCATTTTATGAGCACTGCTATTTTACCATTCTCATTCAAGATTCGGTCCCCAACGACTCGAGCGAGCTATGCAGACTATTTTTCGCATATAAACGTAACTGCCACAATATAAATCTCCGTTAAATGTTCCATACGTTTCAACACAACAAGAACTCATCCAGAAGGTGGTAACTAGTTGGCAGACAATTATTTTTTCTCATTGTTTGCGTATTGCCGTAATTTTCTTATTTAATACTCTTAGAAGGACAACGAGGTGAGGACCAGTTGTGTATGCTCTCGTTAAATATCGCGCAAAACGAGAATCTCGTACATGTCCTGTTACACGCCACCGATTTGTCATTGCAGAAACCTTCGTGTGTCCGAGACGAGGCTACTTCGCCAGTCTGCGCAGCTGCTCCACCTACTTCCGGTGTGAGACATCCGGGGAGACGGCGACAGAACGACGCTGTGCAGGAGATTTCGTCTTCAACGCCAGAACGAGCAATTGCGATTACGCAGCCAATGTACCGGGCTGCGAGACTGTGTCAGAGACTGAATCAGAGACGACGCGTCGTGAGAGACTGTACCCGAGGACCACTGCGTCTCGTGTGCACGTCACGGCACCACTCGCGAGACGACAGGGGGCGTTTCATCACGTGTTGTCCGAATCCGTAGATTCCACGTCAGGGTCCCGGATGTTGTACCGAGCCAAGCTGGGGCGGACAAGGGAGTCCATCAATAGTAAGATAAACCGTTGTGTTAGTTGGATAATCTGGTATCAGATGTATACAGGCACGCACGCACACACGCACGCACGCACGCACGCACGCACGCACACACGCACGCCACATCAACAACTGTAACAACAACTACAATAACATTGTAAACAGGGCAGCTGCTGTCAGTGGCTGCTTACAAGGTCGACCCACGTAAATAACCAACTATCCTCTCCCGTCAGGCAGACAAAACACCAACTTCACATCTCATTGCTCACCGAATACATCCAGATGGAACCAATCGGCATCGGGTTCATTTAAACATCAAACTACATCTTGGACACAAAAATGGACCCATGTCAGACCATAACAGCGACAACAATTGTATTAATAGTCTTCATCATCACAATTACCAATATCTTCAGCACAACTTTCGTCGACAACATCATCATAACTGATGTATCCAGTACGTCGGGTTTGGTGACGTCACAATCAAAACTATGCACCAGACCAACGCCAAGCGTTGCCTTAGCGCACAATGTTGATACCGTTTGAATATGTGAATGAGGTACCACAATAACTAATCCGACAGAGGGCGCTGTAACGCAACCAGGGTGTTTGTGCCGTCTTTTACGTCTTCTTGACGTGTGTTAAATGCGGAACAGTTTTGCGGAACATTTTGCGGAACGCTTGTTTAAATTATCCTACAATCAGCTGTTGAACTCGCATGACTCACACCTAGTTAAATATGGTCACAGGCTGACATGTCCGTCAATG
>OZ024858.1:39852365-40002365 GCA_964017155.1 Oasisia sp. SBJ-2009
TCTAGTGGGTGATCGGAACTTCATATCGCGAGTTTATTGTCTAGCTAGTCCTATAGAGGCTTTTAATAGAGAGGAGTGGTGAGTCAAGCTATATGGCAGCCTCGCAATTTTTCTGAACTGAAAAGTTGGGGGGGACAATTCCTATGCTGTCCCCCACCCTGAAAAGTGGGGGACGCGTCCCCCCCCCGTCCCCCACCAATCAACGCCCGTGCGAAACATACGACGCGTTCAGATTCCATGTGACAGGATTGTTCACGTACGTAAACGATGTCGTGACTGTATTGTTCATGTCTCATTCATGGCTTTGCTTTCCCGACATCTTGAATCTTTACGAAGATTCAAGATGTCGGGGCGCACCGGTCCAAATTTTGGAGGTATTGGACACCTCGTGCTATTTTTGGTTGTCGTGTATTTTATTAAACGTCAAACCCTCCCGAACAATATTCCAGAGGGCAACCTTCTCAAATCAGTGTACCTCACTCCGAAAATTGCGCTTATAGCCATGCCCTTAATGGTCCAGTTGTAGGGTAACCTGGGGCAGCCCTACCCCCCTAAGGGAAACGTTATTTTTTTTGTATCCATAACTTGTCGATGCATAATTGTGCAGTAATATTGTTGAGGTATATATACTTTGTGTATGACACATGTCTCTGAACGATTGAATAACCAAAACGTAAGTTATAACAAGTTTAAAATGTGCTCCAATAAAACCGTTTTGCCCCATGCCTGGGGTAAAACGGCCCCTCGCCTGGGGTAAAACGGCCCCGAGCCTATTTACTCTAATATTAGGTTTAACCGTGTTTTATTCATTATTTATTTAACCCGTCATTAACTACTACTATTATCATCATTCATCGTGAGCAGAAATAATCACCAATCCGCATCACTCATCGTGAATTACATTAGACTCATCATTGTTATGTCTGTTTTCTATTGCTTCTTCGACAATACAACACGGTCAAATAATACTGATAAGATTTGTTGCACGTCTACAGTTCTCCCGCTTTATTGATCTTACATCCGGAACATTCCGGTTTCCTATCAGCTCCTGTCTGTATTACTAGACACTACGATCATCTTTGGCATCTGCATCATCACAGGCCTTAAAATCATTATAGTGTTGAACATATTATACTAAAGTAATGGCATGCAGATACTTCGCGGCAGATACAACAACCTAATCATCAGTTGAAACCATTCATCATTAATTATAATATGTCAAAAAATTACAGTTGTCATTAAAAGCAATATTCTGCATTATCATTACACTATTCACTGAAAATACTCATCAGCTTTGGAATTTGCGTCATCACAAGCCTTACAATCATTAACATATTGTATTAACAAATGGCTTGCAGATAATCTACTGTCTAATCACACTCTGACTCGCAGTTGGGACACACTAAATACGGGAGCCCTGGTATGTGAGCCCACTCACTGTGAGCCCAATTCTTGCATTCTTGGCATTGAACCCAGACTCCTCGTGGCCGACTGCAACTGAATGGTTCTCCCCACACCAAACAAGGCCATTCCTCTTCATCGCTGCATTCGCCGATTATCTTGCACTTTTTTTATTTAAATTATGGTGTGTGCATCACAGCTTTATTGCGTTTACATACCATATTCGTACTGCATGGCGTTTTGCCCCGTTCTGACAGAGCCGTCTTACCCCATACACACCAGTGCCAACTTTTTTTTACCTTCACATGTAATCCTTTAATATCGCACCCATTTCGATGAAAGTCATTGAAAACGTGTATAGATGCGAGTGCATTAGTACCAGTCGCTGGCTAATCATCTCACGGTGGACATATTAACATCGATTTTACAAAGGCGTGATTATTAGATCACAGGGTATGCAAAACTTTAAAAAAAGTTTGTGAACTTAGTTTTGGTAGCGTTTGGCCTTGCGGTCGCTATGAGTATTTGCTAGGTAGCAGCATCATGTTCCACTATTCAACGTTAGTTTGTGTTCACTCGTTTGGCAGAAAAGACGGGGGGCCGTATTACCCCCAGGGGCCGTTTTGCCACACGTACACACTTGCGGGCGCGCACATTCACGCGCACTCTCTCATAAAAACAAGTATACTCTCAATTTGTTTTCTGTATTTTCCCTGGCGGATAGTCTCCCAAAAGTCCACATTCAAGGGTAGAAGTATAATGTTTTAAAATATCACGAATACACAGAGAAATACGCGAACGCATCCGCACACATCCACGCACAGGAAATATAAGAATAGGCGCAGGCGCAGGCGCAAACGTTCACTGCTTTGCCAGGAAGTTGCGCATTGCGCAACTGCGGATTCGCACAATAGGGCGTGTAAGTCTCGCGCGCGAAAACGAGCCTGGGGGCAGTTGGGGGCAGGAGGTCCATATTCTCCATGTTAACGTATAGGACTTCGTTTTGCTTTTGGTTATTATAATCGAACGGTTCCAGTGTAACTATTTCAGTTATACTGTCCGAAGGATTACTACAAGCAGAAGCAGTAGAACACTTTGCCGGTGACAATGATCACGGAAATCATGAATTTTAATCGATTATAATGGTGATTGCCATGGCAATAGCGGCAAGTACTTGCGTTTGGCGATCTTGACTAATAATGAAAAGTGCCATTTTACGCGTAGTACAACCTGTTTGGGGCAAACGTACACATGTGTTATGATTATGCGAATTTAGACAACTTGTCAGATATAAGTGCTTATCGAAACCACAATGTACAGCAATGTAAAATACAAATCCCGTAAACTATTTTATTGTGTATTATTCTTGTGTCCAGTCCCCAATTGTCTCGCTTAGACCCCAATGAGCTCCAATCGCGCGGAGTCACGCCATTTATCGTGACACACTTACGGGCCCAATTAGTGGTCACGTGATTGCGGTTTCCGCCCAACAACGAGACAACGAGAAGGGCGTAAGATGTATGTAAGATGTAATGTAAGGCGAAATGGATCCGCTGCAAGTAAGTTTTCTCAATTCTTTTGTCGTTTTCTTACTCGCCGTCTATAGCTGCTCGTTATCGATACAGTTACTACTAAATCGCTTCAATGTTGTTGTGACATCGATATGTGGACTATAGAGTCTAGGCCCTGCAAACTATACGATGCGCACGATACGGCCATCGGATTGGAACTCGATGAGGCTTTCATATTGAACGTCGGTCGCACGGGAAGAGACATCAGATTCAATTCAAGTTATTGAAGCGGCTGCCGACTTTATTCACAATTATCGGACGTTAAATGTTAGGGTGTTATAGGGTGTAGATCGGTGTAATTTATTTTCGGTAACCATGGTCGGGAGGAGAGTAAACTCCTTTCGCTGTTGAAGTATTGGGAAATCAGACTTCCTCCTCCCCGAAAGGGGTTGGAGGTTCGCCGGCTTGCAGATTCCTTCCATGGCTTACCCGTCGTCTTCAACTGTCAGTTATTTTAACCAGATATGTATCATATCTAATCTAAATGACTGGTTGATTGTCGACGGTGTCTTTTTCGTCATTCGATGTATCATTTTGTTAGGTAATAAAACAAAACTTCAAGATGGTCGAAGATCTTCCGTGTGGCGATTGAGAATTCTGTCTTTGTCGGCTTGGGATGCAGATTGTTGACGACGAAGAGGCCACATATCTAGGGTGTGTTGATCGTCGCAATTGTGCCTCGCAATGTTTTCATTAGAATAACGTATCTCCTATACGCTTCGATGGTGAAGTGCGCCTAAATATATATATATAATATATATATATATATATATATATATATATATATATATATATATATATATAGACGTTCCGCCATGAACATTCTTCAGTTGTGAACGTCGCCGCGAACAGGTATCAAAACACTACACCCCCCCCTCCAATGCAGCGCCCCGTCTTGTTTTCCGAGGTCAATATCCGACGACCCAGAAATTGCGAACGTCACCGCAAAAATTGTCAACACGTCCCATTTCGATGTCGTGTCATGTTGAAGATACGGCTCACGCAGCTCTCTTCACAAGACAACGCCGCCCGTATGTGCAGTCACACCACGCACACGCACGCACGCACACATACACACACACCACACGCACGCACACACACACACACACCACATACACGCACGCACGCACGCACGCACGCGCACACACAAACACACACACGCACGCACGCACGCACGCACACACACACACACACACACACATTTCTCATACACAGATGTAATTATTAACCACACATGAAGCATTGCTATAGGTTCTGATTTGATACATGTAACGTAATATCTGTGTAAACATTGTAAGAAAAACTTGATCATTTCATTACAAATTTCATGTTTGCAGAATCATTGATTTTATAGGCAGAGAAAAAAGTTTGTAAAGTAATTCATGACATACTTTGTTGTATCCTGACCAAACATTCACACAGTCGAAGAGTCAATGTTTGTAAGTAAACTGATGAGATATTTTGTTGTTGTCCACATGTCTCCACTCAGCCAGTCAGTGTGTTTCCTCTTTTTGTCCTAGTACTGCACTACTGGTCTGATGCCAGCATCTTTCAGTTTGGAGACATCGAACAATTTCAACAGCCTAATCGGTGGTACAGTTATTTTAAGCTTCAGTCTGATGTGTGCGACAACAAGGTGGTGATCGCTGCCAACATCCGCCCCTCTTCTAAAACGTACATCTTGTAAGGATCGTCGCCACTTGCCACTGATGAGAAGGTGGTCAATTTGTTTCATGTCTCTGGTTAGGTGAGATCCAGGTAAGTTTGTGTATTTCTTTGTGTGCAAATAGGATGACAAAGTTGTTTATACCACAGAAGTCTATCAGTCGAGTATGACATAATGTAAGTACAGCATATAACAGTCGAGAAAGGCATAATGTAAGTATGTCATGTGACAGTAACGTGACAATAAGTATGGTCCAGTGTGGGTACATCATGTGACAGTAATGAGACAGTAGAATACAGGAAAATGTGACTATGTCATGTGATGGCAGCGTGCAGCACAGTACAAATTCATTATGTGATGACAACCTTTTCTGTTATTACTTGTTCTCTGACTTTTCTTGTATGTAACAGACATGTCTGTCCTGAGTGTTGTTATATGTAATCGATAGGTTTGTCCTATATGAATATAGTTGTATGTAATCGATAGTTCCATCCTAAGTTAGAGTTGTTGTACATAAGAGATAGGTGTGATGAAAGTGAGTGTTGGTGAGGCTGAGCTGTTTGGCACAGGGGGTGTAGAATAGGAGGAGTCTCAGAGAGTGCTTCAGTTCCTCCACTGAGACGCGAAGAAACAAGTGGTGCTCAGGATGAACAGAGAACCCATGGTGAGCTGGCAACAGACTAGTCTCTCTGTCTCTCTCTATATTTCTCTCTATCTCTGTTTCTGTCTGTCTGTCTCTCCCTGTCTCTCTCTCTCTGCATCTCTCTCCCTGTCTCTGTCTCAGTCTCTGTCTCTCTGTCTATGTCCCTCTCTCTGTCTTGCTCTCTCTGTCTCTGCCTCTGTCTCTCTTGGTCTCTCTTTCTTTCTTTCTTTCTCTCTCTCTCTCTCTCTGTTTCTCTCTCCACCCAGCCAATCATGATATGTCGGATTGAAGTCACCATTTTTCTTATAGCAGCAGCCTGAAACATGACGTTTCTTCAGCACATGGTCCACCACTGGGATATGGGCTTTACTTACATCCTTGACTTCTTGTAACTACCATACTTTGATATGGCTACTGCAGTTCTCAACATATTCTACGCTAACCTTTACAAGAATTATGATGGTTGTGTAACTTGATAACCTGGCAGAACTCTGACGCTGGCCATATGATGCTGCCAGCGAGAAACATGTTATCTGCCTTCGTCTATAGCCCACATGTAGGTCTTACGTTGTACTTGTGTGAGTTGGATATTAATCGCTCTTTGTTTGGCAATCAAGATACACAACATTTACAAAGAAACAATTGATATTCCTGCTTATGTATACAAGTAGTTCATTGCATTTCTAAAATACCACAAAACCAGCTAAACTTATTAAATAGAATCAATGTGTGTGCACACAACATGTAGTGTTTGCATAAGGAACACCAGCAGGGTATGAACCTGCCACACACAACACTGAAACGACATTACCCTAAAAACTATGCAAGTGAACAAAATGATTTAGAGAAACACTTGCCAGGGCTTTAGTGTTAAAACAGTATTTCTATGTTTGTTTAATATTGTTTTGAAATTATGGTCAAATAAAAACAAATTCTTCTTCTTTTATAATGAAAATGAAAATATGTAGGTATAAGATATCTTCGATATTTTCGTTATGTGTCATAGTGTTAGTTGTTTTACTGATCAATGCAGGTACTTTGTCACGTGTTGTGAACACGTATGAAAGTAAATAAATATTAATTTAACATTAATGAATATCTCATTGAAAAGATTATACCCAAAGGTTATACTACATAACATATACATGTATAAATAAACGTAACCAAATTTTAACAAGTATCTTAACATTGAATGATCGCAATTATTTATTCATACATTGAATGTATTATATATATTATAGTTCGCTTTATTTATTTAGTGACGATTAAAGATGTAGTAGTATATGTAAATAGTAACAATTATTGTATCTTAGCTATTTACTATTTACGTACGTGCAAAAAATTAACTAAAGCTTATCGTGAAGTTGAGATGTTATGTACGATTAAAACAAAACAAACTGTGTTTTAAAGTTAAACATTAAAAGCTTTGAATTTAATTAAATTAATATTTTTCTTAATACCTTAAAAATAACAGTCAATGTCAGTGTCACACATTTACTGTTTTAAAGAAAAACTTTGAAAAAGAAAAGAGGGAATGAGGAAGTGGGAGACACTGTGAACATAGCCTGTAGTACAATCTAATGTAACTAGTTCGGCCAGAGATTCCTCATCGGTTGCTCCTCATAACGTTCCCTGGCACGGTTGGTCACAATCCTTACTCCCTCACAACTGACCGGCTTTCACCGGAAGTGTTCCTATGGGAGGGAAATTACCTAGCCCAAACCCCGATTCGCCAGATCGGTTGTGACCTCCATAGGATGAGCGTCACTGGTAACCCCTTCCGCCACGTGCGGTCGGAACACTCAGTTGCAATGGAGGTAGCCATTTTGTTTGCTTATAAACCCATGTCGAGCCTTAGCTGGTGAATTTGTGGTGTCAACTTGTAAGACACGTAAGCTGATACATCTGACGTTATTTATGTTGCAGCATTACTTTATAACTTGGCTTATATGGCATAGTATATCATATGATACATCAAACATGTTCACATGCATAAATATAATTATTAATGTTGACTTATGCAGATTCATGGTTCTATAGCGGAAGTTGGGCAACAATATGGCGCACACACTGCCGACGTTTTCTCCTTCATAAAATTAAATAAGGCACTATTTTTAAAGGCAGATACATAATACAGTACATCCTACAGTGAATAATATAACTCGCATTGGTATATGAGAATTCATAATTTAAGATAATAAACCGAGGTGGATTAAAACCTATTAGTTATTTGTTATTTAATTAATAAATAAAATGCTTAGCTACGATTTATATCGACGCAAATCAGCAAGTGCACCTATTCGTTACATATCAAATATGTTCCCAAGTAATGCTTTGATTAACGAGAAATGGATTATCTGTGTAATTATATTCACAGTAGAGTGACGCTAACATTTATGCATAATGATAAAAAAATTGTCTTAAGTATGCGTGCTGGTTTGACTATGCAAGTTAGCAATATAGAATGTCGACACTGTACCACATGACAAATTGCCAATATATGTGATGTTCTACCCACAGTTGCACATTGCCGTTCTAAATACAATAACAACATTACACACATAGTATACCTACCTTAAAGCAATTGTCTGTAGCAGTCGTCGTTCTCTTTTGTGGCGTCTGGTTGTATATCCCAATGTTTGACGACTCCCAAACTGCAACATGTGCAGCTCATTCGGGAACAACTGTCAAAGCGTCAAATGTGTATCGTTTGCTGAATACCATATAATACGCTGCACCCGACCCAACACGAACCATCCATAAACACGTCAAAGTTGGTCTTGTACTGAAAACCACGACGAATCCATGCTTTCGATCGAACGCTTAAGTCATTTGTTTGTAGCAACTCTCAGGTGCAACGCGACACAGGTTACTAATCATACGTTGTCAATGTGTGCGTTCTTGCGCGGGACCAAGAACATACCATTGTCGGAGGCCGCACGTCAGGCTAAGAATGTCCACGGCAGTGAAGCTTTGCATTGTCTATGCTAATTGACAATGAAACATGTCAGGTATTACCGTCGGACAAAACCCAGTTGCCTTGCACAAGTAGTTTCATTCTTCTTGTCGAATATGCAAATACCCATGACCGTACTGAATTGCGGCTTAATTAGGATGATGGGAGGGGTGAAAAGGATTGGTGGATGAAAGTATGGAGGAAGAGGGGTGTAGAGGGAAAGTGATAAAGGAAATAGGAGAGATTAAAGAAAGTGAGGGAGAGGGAGAGGGAGGGGGCAGGGGCAGGGGCAGGGGCAGGGGCAGGGGCAGGGGCAGGGGCAGGGGCAGGGACAGGGACAGGGACGGCCAGGCAGGGAGGAAGGGAGAGAGAAATTGTTTAGTATGTTTAAAGGAAGCTATGTCAATTAGCAGGGAGACAGACAACCAACTTGTTCACTCTGACACATTGCTCATGAGAACGATAAGGGATTGCAACGCCACTCAATTAATATAATGCATTTCTGTCATTTTCATGATGAAGTGCGAGTAGAGATGCTGGCGGTGGCTGAGCGAGTTGGAATATGATCGACAAAAAAATTTGCTGAACACCTGCAAGAGAGAGGGGAAGTTCACAGAGGAATGCATACTGGGGCTGATAGTCTGAATATAGAAACGAAACGGAGATGTGCATGGCCCATGAACAATAGAAACACTGCGTTGCTAGGGCATGTGTTGAAGTTTCTAGAAAGAATCGTGGATGGCAGAATAATACCAGTAGTGTAAGGGAATCGTTGAAGAACAGCTGGAGATTAGGAAAGGAAGAGGAACAACGGATGGTATGTTTGCCCTGAGTTAGCTAGTTGAGAAGAAACTGGAAGGACACGAGAATATGGCAATTAGATTCACAGACCAGGAAAAGGCCTAAGCCACAATCCCAAGAGAAATGACAATGGGAACACTGATGTGGATGGGGGTCCCGAGGGAGGTCAGATTGGTGGAGGGGACACGAAGATCAGGGAGCTGTGTGGACCGGGAGTGTCAGGAGAGTCGAAAGAAAATGTTGGTCTGACACAGGGGAGCGCCTTGAGCCCATTGTTGTTTATCGCTGTTTTGGAACTGATAAGCAGAAAGATTTGTATAAAAGTCGTACTCCAAAAACTATTGTACGCAGGTGGTCTGGCAGTGGTAGAGGATTGGAAAGCAAATCTCCAATAACAGTTGATTGAGTGGAAAGATATTTCCAGCAGACATTGATTGAGAGTACTCTTGGTTAAGACGGAGGTAATGTGAGTGGGATATAGAAGGAAAGAGCTATATATATATATATATATATAAATAAACCAGGAGCCATATTCACGTCGCCCGGTTAAGCTTTCCTACCCGGAGTTAACGCTATCCGCCGGATGACGGCACGTGATTCTGTATTCTTTTACTGTCGGCGGTTACGTCATTTACTTCTGTGTAGTTTATCTGCTCGACATGAATACGGCTCTTGGATGGGAAGAAGCTTAAGCAAAGAGACAAGTTTGCCTACCTGGGTGGAGCGATATGTGGGGTTAACAGTTCGCCAATCTCAAAAACGGAAAACCTTTAGGGTGTGGCTCAGACGTTGGCGTGGGTGTTCAGTTAACAAAAGGTAAAGGTAACTTCTTATATAGCGCAGTATCAATTCCTCAGAAAAATGTGTCCACTTATAAAATATCACCCTGCAATCTGTGCTGTGCGGCTCCATTTAGTACACAGGGAGTCTTACCTCATTACCAAACAATTAAAAAAGGTTGAAAAATTGAAAACAATGGCATATCGGATCCATTTCTTTGGAACAGTAAACCCGTGACTTTGAAAAGAGAATCACTATTAAAAACATTATGCTAACGGGGGTCTTAACATTGTAGATATTAGAACTAAAATATAATCTCTATCTGTCAAACAAGTTCTGCAATTAATTAAAGAGCATAGAGCCAAGTGGACCTTCTTAGCAGTGTATTGGCTAGGTATACACCTTAAAGAGTATATAGTTCTGCACCGCCTTTACCCACCTTAAATGTCATGGTGCTGGTTCACGTCCGGGTAATCTAGTCGGAGAGACAAGCCGTCAATCTATGCCTTTTCGAAAACTTTCAATGTTATTAGTAATCTCATTTCTTTCAAATTAAACCATTGCTTAGAACTGTATCAGCTTAGAACATGTTAAATGCGCTTCTTTCGAGTTTGACTTGCTCCCCGCAACATAATCGGCACATCCCATGATCGTTCGACAGACAGTCACACGTGCGTGGACAGCCAGTCTCTGCCACGCCCCATGACCGTCGCCCGGTACAGAATTACGCAACATATACTGGAGCGCCAGCGACCGATGTCGCTTCGATCAGCGCAACAAGTTGTCTCTTGTTTCGGCCGGCCGCATCTATTCACACCACACTCATTCAAACGGATCTTGTTTACAAACACGCCGAACGCTGATATAACCATGCGTAATATATATATATATATATATATATATATATATATATATATATATCTATATTCGTAATATATATATATAATACATTGTGCACACATGTTATTACAACTGCGAAATTTTACCCAAAATGTAGATGCATAGTTAGTGCGTTCAGGTACTCCCAACGAAAATTAAAATTATCAAAGATGAGACGATCGCACTATTAGATATCATTGAAACTATTTATTATCAAACAACTTATACAAATAAACTATACAATACTTTATAAGCTGCTAGATAATAATAATGTGTTGGGCAGTTATAATCGGGCCAAACAAGCATATGAGACGGTTCATCACCACATGCATGCAATACTTCAAGATGGTCGACGATCTTCCGTGTGGCGATTGAGACTTCTTTCTTTTTCGGTTTGGGATGCAGATTGTTGACGACGCGAGACGCCACATAGAATCAGTTCAGTATGTCGGTGGTAGGGAAGCCCATTGTTTCCCGCAGCCAGTTGTTACAATCACGAACACTTGTTACAACCGATAATGTCATAATCGCTTGTTAATGTAATAACTGCCCGATAATGTAATAAAATCGCCCGTTAATAACCGCCTGATAATGTAATAACATCAACCGATAATGTAATAAACTTGCTAACCGATAATGTAATAATTTTCAACCGATAATGTAATAAACTCCTCTTGCCTGATAATGTAATAACTTTCGCCTGATAATGTAATAACGTACACATTTCTCGTAGGACTTAGTCGTTTTCGTGGATTTCATGTTGATTTCTTGCACTTAGTCCAATTCGTATATTTCGTTTCTTTCGCAATACACCTTTTTCTAGTAGTGGAATCTTTTTAGATTAAATCCAATATGCTGGTTCAGAATCTGAAGTCAGTAATGTCCAAGCAAATCAGGATTTGTCATAACACATCATTAATTAAATGTCACAGTGTCAGTGCTGCATCCATTTTTCTACCAGCAATAGATGATGATGATGACTTAACTTACTGTGATACCCGGGTAGTCAAAATACTTCAAGACTGTAAAACTTATAATGTGACTAACAGTATGACAATTCTCTAGTGCAGCTACCACTAGGGTCATCTGGTGAATAAAGAGAAGTTACATTCCAGGACATTATCAAGATCCATTATCACTGATCAGAAAGACATAAGGCAAACCTAAATTTTTGAATCCCATTGACATACATTTAAAAAAAACAAATTGAGCACTACCTTATAAAAGTGTCTCATCACAATAGAAATGTTAAACATATTTTGTCCAGGTGATTTTCGACACAATGGCAACTGAATTACAACAAAATCTAGGTTTTTACACAGTCTGATTTGGTATAACATACATTGAAATGTGGACTCTATAAAATAATTCTGCTGATTCCTTCTCCTATTAAATGTTTGCTCTAAGTTGAACCAATAATCATTCAGCTGCAATAAAATATCTGATTAAACCACTGAAAAACTCTTCATGTCTATGCTATGTACCACCTACTACGTAGCATGATTTACTCCCAACAGAACATAAACAATAACTAGGATTAGCTATTCTTTCTCACACTGTAGCTGTGTCCAACTTAGAGTCCTAGGATTGTTGAAAGAGAGGCTCCGCCTTGACGATGCCACGTCCCAAGAGATAGTGCTGCTGGCAGTACAGTGGTACCATCTGGTGGAGCATGGCCATCGCGAGACAGTCGGAGGCGTAGAAGGTTCGGAGGTCTCGGTCCAAGACAGTCTCTAGGAAGCGTCGTAGTGGGAGGTGGTGATTTATTGGTGCGTCCCACAACGTGAGGAAGTCCTCCACAACGTGGTGCACATGATCAGGTCTAGGCAGGGTTTCATTCTTTTTCTTCAATCTCATCTGCTCAGCTACAAAACATAAATGAGTACACTCGTGTTAATGTGATAACTAAAGCTGTATATCATATACTGTTGATAAATGTGTTAGTGAGATAAACACAGTTGTATATCGTATACGACTAATACACATATTAGTAGTGAGATAAACAGTTGTATATCGTATACCACCTATACATGTGTTAGTGTGACAACTAAAGCTGTGTATAATATACAGCTGATACACATGTTTGTGTGATAACTGTATCGTATACCACTGATACATGTGCGACAACTAGAGCTTTATATTGTATACCACTGATACACATGTTAGTGTGACAACTAGAGCTGTGTATCATATAGACATATACCACTGATACATATGTCAGTGTGACAACTAGAGCTGTGTATTATATACCGCTGATGTACCATTGATCTGATTATTTTATATGGTTTAGAAACTGAAATCATCAAAACTAGTATTCCTTACAGGACATTACATGACCAAATGACAATACTGCTAATGAATCTTCCGTCATCATATAAAGCTTATAAATGGAATGAAATGACAAGACATTAACACATCCTGGTGTTCCCTTCAATGTGAAAAGCACACATAAAAGCACACATGGAACAAATCAATCAATGGCGTTGTTTCACGAAACCACGGTGTGGCGCCACTGTTACGTCACCATGTTTCTGTGAATTTAGAAAATGTGCACCAGTACTTCTCAATGGTATACAGTATCATGTCAGTATGCTATTATAATGCACTCTCACACACACGTACGCGCGCGCGCAACTTCACTAGACTTGATGCCTTGAGACTCATCTTAGATATTGACGTCAATCTATCCCCTCCCCATTGCAAAAATAACAGTTGACTAAACTTCCAGCCTTCCACCTAAATTATTGGAATACAAATTATATGTAAAATATAGTCACGCAGGCTATTCTATAATATTCCTGTAGTTAAGTGATGCGAAAAGCTGCTTGCAATGTCGTTCGATGAATGAAAATGTAACGGTTGTTTATAACACTGTCACGGTTTATGGCGCCCTGAAATAAATAGATAAAATAAAATAAATAATAAAATATATTAATTTATATTATACCTATTTTGGCAAAGAAATTGTTAAATTGTTCAGTAATAATTGTATAGTTTGACACTTTTTCTTTATTTATGGTTGAGAGAAATGTAAACATACTTTTTATTTTGAAATAACCTGCCCGAATGTGATCCATGTATCTTTGATGTTGTGTTTGTGTACTTCCAACATCTCAGCATAATATTTGCCTTTGCAGCTCTTTTCGTCTTATTATCATCATCATGCTGTCGGTCGCGAAGCGACAAAGACTGCTTCCATCACCATCACATCTGCTGTGAGAGTGATGTCCATGAGTCGATCTTTAGGTCTCTCATCTTCAGGTTTCTCTTGATGGTATCTTTGAACTGTAGACGAGGGCGCCCTTTCTTTCTCTGACCAGAAGACAGTTGAGAGTAGAGAACCTGCTTCGGTAGCCTGTCTGGTGACATCCTCATGAGGTGTCCAGTCCACCGGAGATTCTTTCTGATCAGAAGATCTTCCATAGATGGCAGCCCTGTTCATTCTAGTATTTCCTTGTTTGTCACTTTGCCCATCCAGGTTATCCTCATGATTGAACGCAGATGTCGCATCATGAAGGCATGTAGCTTTTTCACCTGTCGTCTGTACACTGCAGACCTGTTAAGTTTCTGAAATTCCAAAACTGGAGATTTGTGCGAAAAATCGAATTAGTCAAATATCGATGCGGTAGTAGATTGCAAAATTCACACAAACATGCGTATGCAAACATTTTATTAAAAAATTATATGTAAGTACAACATGCAATAATACCACAACCATCATATAAATTATGTACACAAAACCCAAAACATCAAATAAATATATGTGAACACCAACATTAATCATCACAACATTAACATTGGGAATGATAAGCACCTCACTCATGGGAAGGGTGGGCCTTAACAGAGTCCCATGTCGCTGATTTTGCGTACTTCAGCAGTTCAGCTGAAGGCTGAAATTGATAGCAGTTATCCTCTGTGTTTATTTTGCAACTTAGCAGGGCACATAATGTGTCCTGGCCAAGATCGGTCCTGCTGTCCGTATCGATTTTCTTAACCATAGAAAACACACTTTCGCTGTATGCGTTGCTGTTTGGCAGAGACAGCAGTGGCAACACAACAGCACACAAGGTGCCAACACGAGGCGTGAAGCTCGCTCTAGCTGCTGGTGCTGCGATGTTGCCGCGTGGCGAATCGCATCGTATTTTCCTCCTGCAGCAACGCTAAAGTGTGAGTTGCACACGCGGCAATACGCATGTGACACCCCTCTGTCACTTCGGCTTATCCAGTGTAGATCGCCGACCCACTCCTGGATGAACTTGGATGCATATTTCTTCTTTGAGGTCGAACGAGATTATGGCTTCGAATTCGACTTCGCTAGCGCTATACTGCATATTGATGAGTGCCAAGCATCAAACGCTATGTTAGAGCAATTACGATTGGCTGTTTCGCAGGCCACGTGATTGTTTCCATCCAATTAAAATGCTTGTTACGCTCGTGGGTTGTATTGGTGAAAAACAAAGCGCAATTTGTAACTGAAATAGATGAGCGATCTGGGGTGCTTCTACTACGTAGTACGATGTAAATCGCAGATATTTTTATTAATAAAAAGAACAGGGATATGGGAGGTTACAAAAATACGAATCTGGAGGACTAATTATAAACTGGAGATTTCGTCTCACGCGCGGGAGGGCGGGAGATGGGTACAAAAAGCGGGAGGCTCCCGCGTAAAGCGGGAGACTTAACAGGTCTGGTACACTGTCCAGGCCTCAGCTCCGTATAAGAGGGTGGACAGCACGATTGCACGGTATATCTTGCCTTTAACCCGCATGGACACATGGTGGTTGTTCTAGAGTCTCTGGCGTAGTCGGCCGAAAGATGCACTAGCCTTGGCCATCCTCCTCTATATTTCGTCGTCAATGCATCCATCACTTGATATAGTGCTTCCGAGGTAGGTGAATTCTAGAACAGAGTTCAGCTTGTTTCCATCAACCATGATATCCTCCTCTCGGGTTCTTGTAGAGTTGGATTGGTACAGCACCTCAGTCTTCTTGATGTTAATCTTCAGGCCGAACTTCTTTGACGCATCGGAGAAAGCATCCACTATTTGCTGCATCTCTTCAGCAGAGTGTGCAACCAGTGCACTGTCATCTGCGAATAGCAGCTCTCTCATCAGTATCCGAGTAGTTTTGGTTTTTGCTCTGAAGTGTGCGACGTTGAATAGGTCAGCGCTCTGTCTGGACTGTATGTAGACTCCATCCCCCATGTCTCGGAAAGCCTCGTCGAGCATTGCTGATAGGAAGATGGAGAAGAGCGTGGGGGCCAGTACACAACCTTGCTTGACCCCATTTGTAACACTGAACGATTCTGAGACTTCTCCTCCAACACTAACATTCGCCATCATTCCAGTATGTAGTGCCTCGATCATTGTTGTGAACTTCTCTGGGGAGCCATACTTCCTCAGTAGCTGCCATAGCCCGGTCCTCCCAACTGTATCGAACGCCTTACTGAAGTCGACAAATACCATATACAGTGGTCGGTCCTGTTCAATGCACTTTTCTTGTAGTTGTCGGAGAAAAAATATCATATCCACGGTGCTCCGGTTACCTCTGAAGCCACATTGTGTCTCCGGAACTACCTCTGGTGTTATGTGGGTAGATAGTCTGTTGAGGAGGATCCTCGCGAAGATATTGCCTGCTATGGAAAGAAGAGAGATTCCTCTGTAGTTCCCACAGTCTGTTCGAGCACCTTTCTTGTAGATGGTTACAATGTTGGCATCCTTCCATGCTTGTGGTACAGAACCCACCTCCCAGGCATTGACCAGACGATGAATGGGCTGCTCTGCAGCAGGTCGTGTACAACACAGCCAAGACATATCTTGGCAAGCCAGACAGAAAACACCAGGACTGGTTCGACCCCAATGACCAGGAGCTACAGACTCTTATGAACAGAAGAGACCAAGCCCACCAGAGACTGTTGCAAACCAGGAGCACTAGGTCCACCACTGCAGCATACAAAGATGCCTGCAGATTGCTACAAAAACACACGCGTGCACTGAAGTCAGACTGGTGGGAAAGGAAGGCAGTGGAGCTGCAGAGAGCTGCTGACAGTAACAACATGAAGGGCTTCTACAATGGGCTGAAGGAAGTGTGGGGACGCAAAAAGAAGGGACCTGTTCAACTGAAATCAACAGATGGAATGGAGACCTTCTCTGACAGCAAGAGAGTTGTGGCAAGATGGAGTGAACACTTCCAGAAGCTACTCAACGTCCCTGGCGACCTAGATCACGAAGCTCTGGACAACATCCCACAGCGCATTATCAAGACAAGCCTCGATGAGATTCCAACTACGGATGAGATGGCTAGAGCAATCGCCGGCCTGAAAGATGGCAAAGCACCTGGAGATGGAATTCCTGCAGAAGTATGGAAGCACGGAGGAGACAATCTGTTCAGCAGACTGCACCAACTAATCACCTATGCCTGGGAGTCTTATTATATATTCTACAATATGCTCCATAAGCACTCTCTCTCTCTCTCTCTCCCCCTCTCTCTCTCTCCCCCTCTCTCCCTCCCTCCCTCCCTCCCTCCCTCCCTCCCCCCTCCCCCCTCCCTCCCTCCCCCCTCCCTCCCTCCCCCCTCCCTCCCTCCCCCCTCCCTCCCCCCCCTCCCCCCTCCCCCCCTCCCTCCCTCCCTCCCTCCCTCCCTCCCTCTCTCTCTGTCTGTCTCTCCACATTTGGTTTATATAACTTTCTTTGGAGTAGTTTGACTTTGTTTATTGACGAAACAAGTACCGGTAAGCCAGACATTATCCAGGGTTCTCTTTTAATAATCGTTTTATTTATTTTGATAGTTTTGACTGGGCATGATATTTCAAATAATGATTTATATATTAGCATTAAATTGTTATATCCCTCGTTTGGATCAATAGCAGATAACACAGTAGTCTAATCTGCTCTTGTTAATAGATTTATACATTTTTAAATGTTAGACTTATTGAGCTGGTGTGTTTGTTTATATTCTATTTTGTGAATAGAAGGTATAACATAATACTAAATGGAATATTCCAAAATGGTCCATCATGTCTGTGACAATGATCCCAAAGTCATGGTTTGTATGAGTGTCATTGGAATACAAATGGTCTATAAGAGTTGCTGTTGTAGAAATTATTCTTGTTGGTTTTGTTATGTGAGGAATAAATCCTTGTCCTATTATATTTTCTATAAAATCATTAGTTTCTTTATGGGTTGCAAAATTTATATTAAAATCACCCACCAGATAGGCCATTTTATTTTCACTTGATATTCTGTCCTGGATATCTGATATTGTCATTGTAAAAAAATCAAGATCTGCACGTGGATGAGAATTTGGACGATATATTACACTTCGTGTGTATGGTAAATATATACCAGTAGATAATAAAATATGGAATGGAATAAATTAATATACACAGTATTAAAAAGCATAACATATTTGATCATTATAAATAATAAATGGATAAAAAAGTAATATCAATACGTATATACAAAGTGCTTTAATTTATGTATTAATAAATAAATAAAATGTCAAATGATATAACATTATGTGTATGTTTATGGTGAAACATATGTCAAATAGTTGCAAGAAAAAAATACATATAAATAAAAAAGGTAAAGGAAATGTGTGGATAGATTTACTGGAAGTGATGACACCTCAACTGAGTGTGGCGGTCTACTCACGGTGCTGCTGTTTTGCATAGAACACGAAAGTCATAAACTTGACCGCAGACTGACCTGTGGGCAGCTGTTTGTAGTGGAAGAACACGGGATGGAGGAAGTTGGAGGTATGAGCAAAGTAAGGTTCCCCCGTGGCCCGGTCAGCGCGGAAGACATCCTTGTCCGGCCCGGAGTAATTGGCCCCGTACTGGAGAACTAGGACGATGACCTCATCATAGGAGTGACCGGTGATCTCGGACAGTCGGTCCAGCAGGTTCAACGGCACCTCCTCCAAATACTCAATCTCCTCGCCAGAACTGCACAAACAGTAACAATACCTGCATTATTTCATGAACTTTGGAGCAGACTTCTTAATAAATACAAAAGCACTTGAACATACATTTGAAAGTTGAACATAGCAATGTGCACTCAAATGGCCAGACAGAATAAAAAATGCACCTGCATTTGAATGGGATATATGAAACCTTGAGTGAAGTGATGCAGTCGATTTTCATATCAAGTCACTGGGACTACAGTATTCAGTGATCACAGCATCTGAAGGCTGTAGCACTGAAATAGTTAATTCTATTTCATTAACAAACGTCAGACATGCAGCCACAGAAACAGAAACATTTGCTCAAAGTGACCTATTGTTCCACTGGGCTGATGCACCCTGGGACTGGGTGCACCTGTTCTCACCTGCGGATGGCCATCACGTCTCCCAGCATGCCAAACATCTGGTAGAAGCCGGAGCCTTCGTTGATGCGCTTGATGATGGTGGCCAGGAGGTCTGTGGACAGGATGGAGACGGACGGCCACGGCACGCCCTCGTACTTCCACTCCAACATGCGGTGAAGGGCGCGAGCTGTGGGGGCAAACACCATCATTATAACACCCATCACCCTCCACAAGGGGTAATGAGCTGTGGGGGCAAACACCATCATTGTAACACCCATCACCCTCCACAAGGGGTAATGAGCTGTGGGGGCAAACACCATCATTGTAACACCCATCACCCTCCACAAGGGGTAATGAGCTGTGGGGGCAAACACCATCATTGTAACACCCATCACCCTCCACAAGGGGTAATGAGCTGTGGGGGCAAACACCATCATTGTAACACCCATCACCCTCCACAAGGGGTAATGAGCTGTGGGGGCAAACATCATCATTGTAACACCCATCATCCTCCACAAGGGGTAATGAGCTGTGGGGGCAAACACCATCATTGTAACACCCATCATCATCCACAAGGGGTAATGAGCTGTGGGGCAAACACCATCATTTAATAACACCCATCATCCTCCACAAGGGGTAATGAGCTGTGGGGCAAACACCATCATTGTAACACCCATCATCCTCCACAAGGGAATAAAAAATGAGCTGTGGAGGCAAACATCATCATTGTAACACCCATCACCCTCCACAAGGGGTAATGAGCTGTGGGGCAAACACCATCATTGTAAGACCCATCATCCTCCACAAGGGGTAATGAGCTGTGGGGGCAAACACCATCATTTAATAACACCCATCATCCTCCACAAGGGGTAATGAGCTGTGGGGCAAACACCATCATTGTAACACCCATCATCCTCCACAAGGGGTAATGAGCTGTGGGGCAAACACCATCATTGTAACACCCATCATCCTCCACAAGGGGTAATGAGCTGTGGGGGCAAACACCATCATTGTAACACCCATCATCCTCCACAAGAGGTAATGAGCTGTGGGGCAAACTTCATAATTGTAACACCAATTAACCTTCACAAGTGGATTGGCTTCATGTGATCAGAACCATTTTACCAAGGGCACAGATTTGGTATGCTGAAAACTGCCAACACCACAATGCGCCGTCAGGACACTGCTTTGTATAATATTCACAGCAGCATATTATAAATAGCTACTTTAAAAAGGTATGTTTTTCAAACTATTTTTCACTGGGGCAACAGCTTTCTTTTGACATATTCCGGTAACCGATTTTGTAGCTTGGCTACGACGACAGCAAATGACAATCACTGTGTGTGACCACAAACCATGCAATGCCCCCTGACTGTGCCCCCTGCTAATCACCCTACTCACCTGTGTAGCGAAATCCATGGATGAAGCCCCCTGAAGATTTCCTGTAATCAGGCCCATGGGAGGCGCCTCCGGCTATGTACAAGTCCTCCACGTCACGCAGCTGGTAGTCGTAGCCAATCAGAGGGAACTTATCCTCCCTATCTTCAGATTTTGTAATGTTCAGCGAGCTGCATAAAACAACATCTCATACAACAAGACAATAACTGATAGCCTCTGTAATTGTATCTCCTCCCAGTTGCCACGGTTATTCCTCTGTCTGTCTGTCTTCCTTCGCTTTCTCCTCCTATTGGCCTATGACCTTTCTCTGTCTTAATTCACTTTCTCCTGTTGGCCTATGACCTTTCTCTGTCTTAATTCACTTTCTCCTATTGGCCTATGACCTTTCTCTGTCTTAATTCATTTTCTCCTGTTGGCCTATGACCTTTCTGTCTTTATTCGCTTTCTCCTCCTGTTGGCCAATGACCTTTCCCTGTCTTTATTCGCTTTCTCCTCCTGTTGCCCTATGACCTTTCTCTGTCTTTATTCGCTTTCTCCTCCTGTTGACCTATGACCTTTCTCTGTCTTTATTCGCTTTCTCTTCCTGTTGACCTATGACCTTTCTCTGTCTTTATTCGCTTTCTCCTCCTGTTGACCTATGACCTTTCTCTGTCTTTATTCGCTTTCTCCTCCTGTTGGCCTATGACCTTTCCCTGTCTTTATTCGCTTTCTCCTCCTGTTGGCCTTTGACCTTTCTGTCTTTATTCGCTTTCTCCTCCTGTTGGCCTATGACCTTTCTGTCTTTATTCACTTTCTCCTCCTCTTGGCCTATGACCTTTCTGTCTTTATTCACTTTCTCCTCCTGTTGCTCTATGACCTTTCTGTCTTTATTCGCTTTCTCCTCCTGATGGTCTATGACCTTTCTCTGTCTTTATTCGCTTTCTCCTCCTGTTGGCCTATGACCTTTCCCTGTCTTTATTCGCTTTCTCCTCCTGTTGGCCTATGACCTTTCCCTGTCTTTATTCGCTTTCTCCTCCTGTTGACCTATGACCTTTCGCTGTCTTTATTCGCTTTCTCCTCCTGTTGGCCTATGACCTTTCCCTGTCTTTATTCGCTTTCTCCTCCTGTTGACCTATGACCTTTCGCTGTCTTTATTCGCTTTCTCCTCCTGTTGGCCTATGACCTTTCCCTGTCTTTATTCGCTTTCTCCTCCTGTTGGCCTATGACCTTTCCCTGTCTTTATTCGCTTTCTCCTCCTGTTGACCTATGACCTTTCGCTGTCTTTATTCGCTTTCTCCTCCTGTTGGCCTATGACCTTTCTGTCTTTATTCGCTTTCTCCTCCTGTTGGCCTATGACCTTTCTCTGTCTTTATTCGCTTTCTCCTCCTGTTGGCCTATGACCTTTCTTTGTCTTTATTCGCTTTCTCCTCCTGTTGGCCTATGACCTTTCCCTGTCTTTATTCGCTTTCTCCTCCTGTTGGCCTATGACCTTTCTGTCTTTATTCGCTTTCTCCTCCTGTTGGCCTATGACCTTTCTGTCTTTATTCACTTTCTCCTCCTGTTGGCCTATGACCTTTCTGTCTTTATTCACTTTCTCCTCCTGTTGCTCTATGACCTTTCTGTCTTTATTCGCTTTCTCCTCCTGATGGTCTATGACCTTTCTCTGTCTTTATTCGCTTTCTCCTCCTGTTGGCCTATGACCTTTCTGTCTTTATTCACTTTCTCCTCCTCTTGGCCTATGACCTTTCTGTCTTTATTCACTTTCTCCTCCTGTTGCTCTATGACCTTTCTGTCTTTATTCGCTTTCTCCTCCTGATGGTCTATGACCTTTCTCTGTCTTTATTCGCTTTCTCCTCCTGTTGGCCTATGACCTTTCTGTCTTTATTCACTTTCTCCTCCTCTTGGCCTATGACCTTTCTGTCTTTATTCACTTTCTCCTCCTGTTGCTCTATGACCTTTCTGTCTTTATTCGCTTTCTCCTCCTGATGGTCTATGACCTTTCTCTGTCTTTATTCGCTTTCTCCTCCTGTTGGCCTATGACCTTTCCCTGTCTTTATTCGCTTTCTCCTCCTGTTGGCCTATGACCTTTCGTTGTCTTTATACGCTTTCTCCTCCTGTTGGCCTATAACCTTTCTCTGTCTTTATTCGCTTTCTCCTCCTGTTGGCCTATGACCTTTCTGTCTTTATTCGTTTTCTCCTCCTGTTGACCTATGACCTTTCTCTGTCTTTATTCGCTTTCTCCTCCTGTTGGCCTATGACCTTTCGCTGTCTTTATATGCTTTCTCCTCCTGTTGGCCTATGACCTTTCTCTGTCTTTATTCGCTTTCTCCTCCTGTTGGCCTATGACCTTTCTGTCTTTATTCGTTTTCTCCTCCTGTTGATCTATGACCTTTCTCTGTCTTTATTCGCTTTCTCCTCCTGTTGGCCTATGACCTTTCGCTGTCTTTATACGCTTTCTCCTCCTGTTGGCCTATGACCTTTCTCTGTCTTTATTCGCTTTCTCCTCCTGTTGGCCTATGACCTTTCTGTCTTTATTCGCTTTCTCCTCCTGTTGACCTATGACCTTTCTGTCTTTATTCGCTTTCTCCTCCTGTTGACCTATGACCTTTCGCTGTCTTTATTCGCTTTCTCCTCCTGTTGGCCTATGACCTTTCTCTGTCTTTATACGCTTTCTCCTCCTGTTGGCCTATGACCTTTCTTTGTCTTTATTCGCTTTCTCCTCCTGTTGGCCTATGACCTTTCGCTGTCTTTATTCGCTTTCTCCTCCTGTTGGCCTATGACCTTTCTCTGTCTTTATTCGCTTTCTCCTCCTGTTGGCCTATGACCTTTCTTTGTCTTTATTCGCTTTCTCCTCCTGTTGGCCTATGACCTTTCCCTGTCTATATTCGCTTTCTCCTCCTGTTGGCCTATGACCTTTCCCTGTCTTTATTCGCTTTCTCCTCCTGTTGGCCTATGACCTTTCTGTCTTTATTCGCTTTCTCCTCCTGTTGACCTATGACCTTTCTCTGTCTTTATTCGCTTTCTCCTCCTGTTGACCTATGACCTTTCTGTCTTTATTCGCTTTCTCCTCCTGTTGGCCTATGACCTTTCTCTGTCTTTATACGCTTTCTCCTCCTGTTGGCCTATGACCTTTCTTTGTCTTTATTCGCTTTCTCCTCCTGTTGGCCTATGACCTTTCGCTGTCTTTATTCGCTTTCTCCTCCTGTTGGCCTATGACCTTTCTCTGTCTTTATTCGCTTTCTCCTCCTGTTGGCCTATGACCTTTCTTTGTCTTTATTCGCTTTCTCCTCCTGTTGGCCTATGACCTTTCCCTGTCTTTATTCGCTTTCTCCTCCTGTTGGCCTATGACCTTTCCCTGTCTTTATTCGCTTTCTCCTCCTGTTGGCCTATGACCTTTCTCTGTCTTTATTCGCTTTCTCCTCCTGTTGACCTATGACCTTTCCCTGTCTTTATTCGCTTTCTCCTCCTCTTGGCCTATGACCTTTCTGTCTTTATTCGCTTTCTCCTACTGTTGGCCTATGACCTTTCTGTCTTTATTCGCTTTCTCCTACTGTTGGCCTATGACCTTTCCCTGTCTTTATTCGCTTTCTCCTCCTGTTGCCCTATGACCTTTCTGTCTTTATTCGCTTTCTCCTCCTGTTGGCCTATGACCTTTCTGTCTTTATTCGCTTTCTCCTCCTGTTGACCTATGACCTTTCTCTGTCTTTATTCGCTTTCTCCTCCTGTTGACCTATGACCTTTCTCTGTCTTTATTCGCTTTCTCCTCCTGTTGACCTCTCATCTACCAATGAGGGAAGTGTTATAACACATAAAGGTAACATATTAGGGTTTCTTAGTTGTTTCTGTGGACAAATTGAGTGCCTAGGCAGTTACCAGGTGGTGCCACAAGTCAACTGATACCGTCATGGTGATAATTGCATCCCTTGATTTTTTCTCCATCAACAGGTGTAAGCAAGTAGTACTAATATACTGTATTTGTTCTACTGAGGCTCAGGGCTGGTTGACAATAGACATGTGCTAATGTCAGCCAAAAATTACTATTCTCAGAAATATATGAACTCCACTTTAATTGTTCTGTAATAAATAATAAATAACAACTAGGATGGTTGTTATACATAATAAGGTGCTACAGATAATTTATTATGTACACTGTATTTCCAAAATGTTATGACCAAACATAACATTATTTTATATTTTTGCATATTACACTTTTTAATGTCACTGCTAACAGCACCCCGAATGACATGCTAGTATTCTAAATTGTATATCCAAAAATGCAGGGAACAATTGTTGAACATTTCATGACTATATCTTGTATAGTTTCCTGTTGTTTACTGGCAGAAAAATTCAATTTTGAGAAATCTGCAAAACAACTAAACCCATGTTTTGTAAAGCTGATGCATTTGCTAACTTGCCATGAAGCATCTTATTGTATGCCCTGCAACAATGGGAATGACAGCTGAAGATGTCATTCATTCACACATAATAGTTTTCTTGTAATAGTGCTTAAAGAGTAGGAGTAAATACAGCAAACTACTATTTCTCTGATGTAACTGCAAAAAGACATTTTACTACATGTAGTACCTCTACAAAAATGAGTTACCTCACCTGCTGAAAATGCTGTTTTCGAACTGAAATCCGAAACACACAATGATTTTATCATAGAGATGACGCAGCACGTTGTTGTCATATTTTTGAAGTGACGGAAATCTGCTGGTTTCGAGTACTTTGAGCTTGAGCCGGTTTCCTACCTTCACCACTTTCATCTGTATTTTGTCTACTTCAGCCTCCGCTACAGCGTCCAGAGACTTCAGTTGGTACGTGTCAAGTAGTGCCACGTTGACGGCCCTACAACCACCAATATACAAGGCAAATCACAATGAACTACCAAAACGTTTGCAAACTACATTTAAACGGGATATTTGTTCCAGCAGACAGAACTAAACAGAAAGATACCATCAATGTGTTTCTGTTTACGGAGTAAGACTTTGGAATACCTTGCATGGAAGTATTAGCAGAACCATACAGATATTGAATAAAGCTTCTTCTATCTATGTATTAAAAAAATATCATAATCATTCTGGCTAGAACCTACGTCATGTAGGCACTGCTTAATGCATTTTCATTGAAATTATAATTGTTTCTGTTTAACATATTGTATTTAATCAACACATATCTATACTGGTTGGGACTTGGGAGTGAACCACATGTAAGTATGGCACTTCTGTTCACCCTGTTTCCACCAACACTCATGGTTACTATTATATGTTGATAAAAAGGGATTGTGTAATTTTTATTGCTGAGGTTGGAAATAAACACTTCAGTTACTTGCTTACTCTACCTGCTTACTTACATCAACCTGTGAGCAATATATATTGTGGATCACAGTGGGCAGTGACTTGAATTCTAGTACAGGAGAGTTTCGAAAATGAGAGCATTTTCATTCACCCCACATATAGTATAGGGTCCCTTCTATCTGGAGCATATTTATTCCAGAGAGATAAATTCCAGTAGAAATAAATGGTCCCAAAAATGATTAGTATAATCCCAAAAATGAGATAACAAACGTTGTCTTTCAAGTACCCATGGGTAGTAGTAGTAGTTCCAGTGTGTCCACCGTGTGTCTCACCTAAGGTCTCCGACGTAGTGTGTGGCCCAGGACAGCCTCACTCTCGATCTACCAATCATGTGAATGAAATTGGTAGAACCGTAGATCGACTCGGCAAGTTCGAATGCGGAATTGCCTCGTCCTGGAGAAGAATAACAGATTTAGAGCAAGTCAAAGCAGATCTATCAATTGTTTTGTTGTTCAGAGTGCAGTAAATTTGCCTCATTAGACACGTGTTTCTGACACACGAAGCTATTCTAGATTACAATTGATGGATCAAGTATATCTTGTTGAATATCAACAAAATATACAACAGAATATTACAAGCCCAGCACATGTAGCATCGACCTTTGATGCCTTGACATTGACCATTGATGCTAAACAATGGATCATGTGGTCATAGGCATTGAATCAACCTGCTCTCAATATTAATACCTGGCATTCTACCCGGCATGTGCAGCCCGGAGGACCACGTAAGACAGTATTGTCTTCGAAACAACCCTTGTGTGACTGTCTTCAGATTATAAGACATCATTTAATCTTTACGCAACTCTAAAGATCAGTTGTCTAACTTATTTTGACATTGATCTGTTTTAGACCCTACAGCTAATTCTTCTGAAATTTTTCTACTGAATGATCATGAATTAGCTCCACTCGAAAAACTAAGCCATCTCAACAAGAAATCCACCGACTAATTGTCGTTGACAAATGAAGGGTCTACTGAGCTGCATAATTCAAAACTATTTCGGCATTTGGCAGACATGCAAAATGTACTTACCAAACTGTACATATATTTGTCATGCACTAATAAACAGTAAAACCACAATTTGTGTGTAAATTGTTGCTTACTGTGTTATGATATGAGCCTGTTTAATTGTCCAACATTGGACAGTGACTGCAGCCTGCTATTCTTCAATGGCACCAGTTAAATAAGTAAAAGATGGCTCCTCGATAGCGACCAGCATGGTCTTAGAGGAGTCTCCTGACCGTATGTTGTATTACAAATTATTAAAAACTATTACCATGTTTATAATGATCGTTATATTTGTATCTGTTTTTGATTCTGAGTTGTTTTGACATGGATATACGTGTAGTGTATGTATTTGGTTGAAATACTGGTCGAATAAAAAACATCATTTATAAATAAACAAATACCTACTGAACACACTTCAAAATACTCTCCTGTTTTTTGGACAAAAAACAGCAGCCTAGACATGACCAGCTGCCCAATGGCGTTTGGCTGACACTCACTGATGGATTTCTGATGCCTACTGGTTCAGTTCAGAGACTGACATGTCAGAATAAAGATGGATACAATGTGTTATTACACACGCATACATAAAAATATTGTAGTAGGGTCTGACTTACCCAATATGAGCACTGATTTGCCTTCATAGTCATCAGGGTTGATTGAGACATTTGAGTAATTTTCTGTGAACTCCCTCCCTTCAAAGGTTGGCTCGACGGGCTTACTCAGTCCACTGGCCACTATAAGGACCCTGATATACGACACAACAAGAGACATCTTACTCAGTCCACTGGCCACTATAAAGACCCTTACACATGACACAACAAGAGACATCTTACTCAGTCCACTGGCCACTATAAGGACCCTTACACATGACACAACAAGAGACATCTTACTCAGTCCACTGGCCACTATAAGGACCCTTACACATGACACAACAAGAGACATCTTACTCAGTCCACTGGCCGCTATAAGGACCCTTACACATGACACAACAAGAGACAGCTTACTCAGTCCACTGGCCGCTATAAGGACCCTTACACATGACACAACAAGAGACATCTTACTCAGTCCACTGGCCGCTATAAGGACCCTTACACATGACACAACAAGAGACATCTTACTCAGTCCACTGGCCACTATAAGGACCCTTCCTTACACATGACACAACAAGAGACATCTTACTCAGTCCACTGGCCAGTATAACGACCCTTACCCATGACACAACAAGAGACATCTTACTCAGTCCACTGGCCAGTATAAGGACCCTTACCCATGACACAACAAGAGACATCTTACTCAGTTCACTGGCCACTATAAGGACCCTTACACACGACACAACAAGAGACATCTTACTCAGTCCACTGGCCACTATAAGGACCCTTACACACGACACAACAAGAGACATCTTACTCAGTCCACTGGCCACTATAAGGACCCTTACCCATGACACCACAAGAGACATCTTACTCAGTCCACTGGCCACTATAAGGACCCTGACACATGACACAACAAGAGACATCTTACTCAGTCCACTGGCCACTATAAGGACCCTTACACATGACACAACAAGAGACATCATACTCAGTCCACTGGCCACTATAAGGACCCTGACACATGACACAACAAGAGAGATCTTACTCAGTCCACTGGCCACTATAAGGACCCTTACACATCACACAACAAGAGACATCATACTCAGTCCACTGGCCACTATAAGGACCCTGACACATGACACAACAAGAGAGATCTTACTCAGTCCACTGGCCACTATAAGGACCCTTACCCATGACACAACAAGAGACATCTTACTCAGTCCACTGGCCACTATAAGGACCCTGACATACGATACAACAAGAGACATCTTACTCAGTCCACTGGCCACTATAAGGACGCAGACACACGCCACAACAAGAGAGATCTTACTCAGTCCACTGGCCACTATAAGGACCCAGACACACGCCACAACAAGAGACATGTTACTCAGTCCACTGACCACTATATGGACCCTGACATACAACACAACAAGAGACATCTTACTCAGTCCACTGGCCACTATAAGGACCCTGACACACGACACAACAAGAGACATCTTACTCAGTCCACTGGCCACTATAAGGACCCTGACATACAACACAACAAGAGACATCTTACTCAGTCCACTGGTCATTACAAGGACCTTACACATGACACAACAAGAGACATCTTACTCAGGCCACAGGCCACTATAAGAACCCTGACACATGACACAACAAGAGACATCTTACTCAGTCCACTGGCCACTATAAGGACTCTTATACATGACACAACAAGAGACATCTTACTCAGTCCATTGGCCACTATAAAGACTCTTATACATGACACAACAAGATACATCTTACTCAGTCCACTGGCCACTATAAGGACCCTGACATACGACACAACAAGAGACATCTTACTCAGTCCACTGGCCACTATAAGGACCCTTACACATGACACAACAAGAGACATCTTACTCAGTCCACTGGCCACTATAAGGACCCTTACACATGACACAACAAGAGACATCTTACTCAGTCCACTGGCCAGTATAAGGACCCTTACCCACGACACAACAAGAGACATCTTACTCAGTCCACTGGCCAGTATAAGGACCCTTACCCATGACACAACAAGAGACATCTTACTCAGTTCACTGGCCACTATAAGGACCCTTACACACGACACAACAAGAGACATCTTACTCAGTCCACTGGCCACTATAAGGACCCCTACACACGACACAACAAGAGACATCTTACTCAGTCCACTGGCCACTATAAGGACCCTTACACACGACACAACAAGAGACATCTTACTCAGTCCACTGGCCACTATAAGGACCCTTACCCATGACACAACAAGAGACATCTTACTCAGTCCACTGGCCACTATAAGGACCCTGACATACGATACAACAAGAGACATCTTACTCAGTCCACTGGCCACTATAAGGACGCAGACACACGCCACAACAAGAGAGATCTTACTCAGTCCACTGGCCACTATAAGGACCCAGACACACGCCACAACAAGAGACATGTTACTCAGTCCACTGACCACTATATGGACCCTGACATACAACACAACAAGAGACATCTTACTCAGTCCACTGGCCACTATAAGGACCCTGACACACGACACAACAAGAGACATCTTACTCAGTCCACTGGCCACTATAAGGACCCTGACATACAACACAACAAGAGACATCTTACTCAGTCCACTGGTCATTACAAGGACCTTACACATGACACAACAAGAGACATCTTACTCAGGCCACAGGCCACTATAAGAACCCTGACACATGACACAACAAGAGACATCTTACTCAGTCCACTGGCCACTATAAGGACTCTTATACATGACACAACAAGAGACATCTTACTCAGTCCACTGGCCACTATAAAGACTCTTATACATGACACAACAAGAGACATCTTACTCAGTCCACTGGCCACTATAAGGACCCTGACATACGACACAACAAGAGACATCTTACTCAGTCCACTGGCCACTATAAGGACCCTGACACACGACACAACAAGAGACATCTTACTCAGTCCACTGGCCATTATAAGGACCCTGACACACGACACAACAAGAGACACCTTACTCAGTCCACTGGCCACTATAAGGACCCAGACAGACGACACAACAAGAAACATCTTACACTAAGATAGGATACAACGATTTCTATCATTACATGACTGAACGTTGTAAAGCCAAATTGTATATGAGATGATATCAATACTGGTATAAAACATAAATTGTCATTGATTGGATGAAAACATGAGGAAGTGACACAGAAAGTAACATTGTATAATTCATTAAAATTAATTGTGGAAGTGTTAAATTCTAGATAATAAGTCCATACGATTTAATGCAATAAAAGTAGTCTAAATAATAAATAATTAATAGGATTGACAATGATCATATATGGGTGCAAAATGTAAATGCTTTTATGATAATAACATAAAAATATTTATACAGTGCCTGATTAATCATAAATTGCTCTTGGGTGCTTTATAACAAATACACATGCATATGATGGACTTAACATAAGAAAATGTACATTTTCTGGCAAGGCAATATTATTGTTGGCATGGTGGTGTCAGACACAACCTACCTGCACTTGAGAGTGTTTCCGTTCTGGTCATCCATGAGGAACACTGTCTTGTTTGTCGTTGCATTCGTCTCCTTCCTGATGTTGCTCACTTCTGTGTTGAATTGTACGTTGATGCCGAGCTTCTTCTGGTAGTCTGCCATGTAGGCCAGTAGCTGGACACGCTGGGGGAAGAACAACTTGGAGTAGTGGCGGAAGAGAAGACTCTTGTCGTCACTCAACAATGAGTTCCAGTCGTGTCGTAGATTGAACTCAGAGTTCTTCTTACCAGTGTGTCTTTTGTTGATGCTGATCAACTTGTCATGACGGGGATACTTTTGAAAGAAGCTCGCTACAAAGAGTAAATAATATTATTGTTACATGCCATGTTTCAAATGCCGATTGTATCATGTATGTCAGTCATTATCTATGTTTGTGCAGGTGTTTTAGTAAGAATAAGGGGAAGGTCTTCACCAAGTCCTATGATATGATAACTATTACACATGGCCAGGGGTTTGGTCGTCTCCAGGCATCTCAAGGAACATTAATTGTTACAGCAAGTGAAACACAATTATGGCAGTTCAAACGCAGGGATTCTATTAGGCGTTGCCCTGTGAAATTAGCACATAAAAATGCCATATTTATCTGAGAAAAAAAAAGTTTTTTAGTCACTTAAAAACCACCTCCATCCTCCTTCTAATTAAAACAAATCTGTCTACTGCAACATACATGTATATGTATATACACATGGGCTACAACATAAAACATCCACTTACCAACCACACTATTTCTCTCAAGCAGGACATAGTTGCGGCCCGCCTTCTGAAGGAAGTGGCCCATCTGGAGTCCTCCTGGCCCGGCCCCAACTACGATGTAGTCCCAGTACTTGTCTGCTGCCTGTATGCACCCCACCAGGGTGACCAGGACCATCAGCACCCTGGGTGTCATAGCGACGTGATGGACACGGCTTGTGAACAAACTGAAAGGACAGAATATATGTGTTACTTGGTAGTAGAGCATTAACTGGTCAGTCAAGTCTAGATGACTAGAATCCACCAACTTTAGCCCATATTAAATACACCATTTTATGCTACCTTTTAAATATGTTTCTTTGATCATGACATCTAATTATGTTTAATTTACAACTAATACTTTAAAAGTCTCTTTATAAAATTTAATTTTGCTGACTTAGCCTATTTTGAAGTAACCCTTAACTAATGGTAATTACCAAAGTAAATTTATTTATTAGTGGGCCTATGGTACTTAATATTATATACTTCACGTATAAGATTGGATTAGTTTGCTTAATTGGCATTAGCCAAGTTTTAGCACATTGTTTCATTTATTATTAATAATTGTATATTAATTTTTGTGGATTGTAAACACTAGTTACTGAACAGAGCTTTACTTTGGATTTTAGTGTATAAATAAAATTACTGTTATTATTATTATTGCCATTTTGACACTTGGGCAGTTTTGTTCATCCCCACATTGCTTGTGTCTTTCAGTAAAGATGTTAGACGCTTTTGCAATATCTACCTAAACCTGTACACATGAGTAGGTGCCCTGTACCCTCAAGGAATCCTATTGCTGCGATTTCAACCGTGGCCTGGGCAAAAGCATTCATTTCCCTTCCGTTCAAGTCTACAATCAATTTATTGGTTTTTGTGGCATCTTACAAATGATTCACATTGCATAGTCAAAGAAAGAGCATAGAGAGGTTCAATGAACATCAATGAAACGAAAACTGCAGAATATTAAAGAGTAAATAAATCAATAAATAACTACTGTTTAAATAAAATATATGATATGTAATGATATATAATAAGAAAATTGGCTAAATTGCAGGTGACTAGTTCAAGTAGTTGATTGCTTGATGACTGGAGGTGATCGACGCAAAGCCAGTCTAAGATGTCAACTGCCTTCTCTCTTGGCCTTGACCACATCCTTTGTGAGGGCGGTCTATATGGGTCAGGGTAGGAATGATGAGACTCTAAGAGGGTCTTGCAGCCAGGCAATGTCAATTATATTGAACTGCTGGCCATGACCGAGACGCATACGTGATCACGGTGATGATAATGCCCCATGAAGTAATGAAAAAACTAATGGGCCTATTTTTTTTTTCAGGCAGGTACATTCTGTTTCTACTACTAGTCCATTCTTGATTCAGTTATTTAAATGAGTACCTGGCAATAAATAGTGGTGCATATTCGTGTATATGCAGATAGTCTTCGCATATTATTTGCAACGTATACGTGGCTTCATATGCTTTCCATATAGCGTGTGGGTACCTTTCATCGACAGGGTCCCTAATGATCGACCGTTTCATAAATGCAATAAATTTGGTGTTGACTGTTACTATACTAACGTAATTGTATATGTGTAAACAAACACGCAAACTCATGTCATGGACATGGGCGAATAAAATCATTGTTGACACATCATTACTCAAGTTTATTTGCTGAACGGTCGATCATTAGGGACCCCCCTGTGGCTGTGACCTATTGCCATAATATATTGGCTTATTGCCAGTATTGGGTGAGAAGGTAATCACTGCTGGTATTTTGTCACCAAATTGTATCAAACAATTTTTTTGTGTTTGTAGAAATCGTCAATGAATATGCTTTGAATAGAGAATCATTTAAATTGCGTAACTTTACATCAAAGGCGAATAAAACGCGGAAAACTACGCAAAAACGGTCGATCATAGGTCCCCCGACGCTAGAGTAGTGTTCAACTGAACACGTAGTCGTAGCCGTAGGTCACACACACTGTGACTGTAGCTGTTACTGTAAAAGTCTCAACTTGAAGTCACGCGATCATCATCATGTGACGTGTTTTTAGCATCTTATCTTAATTTAAAGACAAAGACTGCATTTACACACATGATCCGTTCCGTAGTTGACCATTTCCTTAACTTGGCAAACTGTTTCAGTAGGTTAAAGTGTTGTCTTACACAACTACAACAAAGCACGTACCAAACAAACGAACGCCGCCTGTCGTGGCGTCTCGGAGCACTTGCGCAACGCTAAACCACAATAATGGGTTCGTCCGCCATTCCTCCTGCGACGAAAGAGATCCCAGTAGAAATAGCTTTATGCAGGTTATTTGAACATCCGTTAGGATTATGTAGTGTTGGGTGAGTAGAAATTATGTCTCTGTGCTAAATGGTATCACAGCTGTCAAATTATGACAGAATGTTAGTCGGTGTTTTTTATTTCTGCTTATACTTATAGATACAGGACTCAGACCACATTTGCATTTTCAATAGGCGACCATTATAACGTTTCCTTCATTTCCTACTAATCTTGAAGAGCTCTGTTATTGCCAATTTCACAGCATATTTACCCTCCACAGACAGAGATGCAGTGAAAAATTCGTGAAATTTTAATACCTCAGGCTCCCACAAACTTCTTTCAAACCTTTACACCCCTCCATTTCTGCTTGAACCACCCACGGATTGCCCCCTGATTACATCACCAAGCAAAATGACAACTGTATTAATACGCAGAAATGCACCGACTGACAGCTGTCATAATTTGACAGCTCTGATGCCACGCTGCACAAAAACATCAGTTCTACTCACTCCACACTATACATATGTATGCTCACAGAAATTCAGACTAATTGCGTTAGCCCAAGTTTGGGCTGTTTGGAGTATACAACCTGAGACCTGAGACCAGACAACCTGCATAATGCTGCTTTTATAGGGTACTGTTACAGGCGATGTAACGCTTACATTTTTCCGGCGTTATGAACATTCCGATTGACGTTTCTGCGCATGCGCGATAAATGTAAAATCATCAATGTGCATCGAAAGGACAATGTATTTATGGTATAAATACTGCGTGTTGTTCGCTAGGATGTATATATAACCTCTCAGCCAAGTTATTTGTCTCAAATTAACACGAAGCAAACAAGTTTTGAGGTATGTTTTGATAGCAAGCGTAAATCACAGTGTGCCATAATCCGTGTCAGTGATTTAAACAAACGCAATATTTTGTATTGAACGACATTTTAAGCGTCAAACGTCAATCGGGAAGTTTATAACAACCGGGAAAATGTAAGCGCTACAGCGAGCTTTTACCACCGACCTTCCGACACCGGGATTCGAACTCCGGTCCCTCTAGTCGGGAGTCCGGCACTCTAAGTCTAACCACTCGGCCTATGCACCGTATTGTAGTGTAAACTGTCTTACTTATTAATTAACCTACTTACTTACTTACTTGCGGTTTGTCTGATGAGAGTTCCATGAACACTGTTTATCACACATTCGATACCGAGTTGGATTATGTTATTTTATTGCTGTGTTCTTTGTATTTAGCACGACTGGGAGATATGGTTAATTGATTCAAATCACCTCCAATGAAATACAATGACACGCATATTTCTCTGTCTCTCTTGTTCTACGAGAATCGTACAGATAAAAGACGAATTTTCTTCGTGTGGTGGAGGTGAGTTCCGGTTTATTCCCATTGCCCATTATCCGTGTCATGCAGTAAAGTAATAATCGGCATTATAAATCATCGTCGCTAATTGTTTTATACTAACGTACGTGCTGGTGCGGTATGTGTTTTAGTCCCATATGAAAAGTTTTAAGGGAGCTTTGTGTTTATCCGTTTGTGTTGTTCTGTGGCACTCGTTAGTTTTACTTTAATTAACCGAGTGATATCTTTAATTTATACAAAGAGTAATAGGGCTACGTAGAGTGTATATACAATTGGCTTATTTTGCAACATTGTAATCGATTGATACCATGAACAATGGTATCAAGAAACCGGCTATAAGCTACATCGACTAGTTCTGTATTATTAGTACAGCGCACACATTTCGGTACACAGGAAGTGTAATTCTGCTAATTTGGACATATTGATTAGGTTCGCATACCTACAATGACACAAACTGATTACAATACTGTCAAACACCCGTAAGGTCAGACCGCTGGTGTGGTAGTAATTACCCGCAAATCGAAATTACTCGCTCCGTACGTTGCCACGTCAACTCCGCCTTGGCCGCGGTCCCAAGCCCGAATGAGAAAGGAGGAGGGTTGAGTGAGTTAGCACCCCCACCTCGTAAAAAGCTACTCGCTACAGAAACGTTGACATATAATTTACTGGGAATACTAGCTTGCCGGGAAGAGGAAGGGTCTTCATCACGAGGACCTATGACGCCATGTGGTGGAAGCCGCAAGATCACGGAAGCCACAGCACCGAGCATCCTTCTTTCGACGAAGCACATTAATATGGGAACATGGAATGTGAGAACCGTGTACCGGACAGGAAATATGGCGTAAGTAGCAGCGGAAATGACCCACTACAACCTTGCACTGCTGTGGATCAGTGAGACAAGAATGACACAGACAGGACAAAGAAGAATGCCTACAGGAGAGCTATTACTCTTCTTTGGACATGAAGAATATGATGATGCCTCCACACGGAAGGGATAGCATTCATGCTATCAAGAGTGGCACTCTTTCTAGGATGGGAAGCGCATGGATCACGAATCATTACAGCATCCTTCAAAACAAAGAAAAAGAACATCATGATGAACGTCGTCCAGTGCTACGCACCAACGAACGACATTGATGAAGAAACCAAGGACCAGATTTACAGCAGACTACAAAGCATCCTGGACAAGTGCAGAGAAAAGGATGTGACCATACTCATAGGAGATTTCGAGGCGAAGATTGGAATGGACAACAACGGGTTTGAAAAAAATGATTGGGGACCCATGGTTTTGGAGAGATGAACAAGAATGGAGACAAACTTGCGGACACGTGGTCACTGAACAACATTGTCATCGGGGCAGCATTTTCACACACACAATGATACACAAAACCACGTAGGTGCCTCCGGATCACTTGACAGAGAACCAGATAGATCACATCTGCATAGGAAAGAGATTTAGGATGTCACTTGAAGGTGTGACAGTGAAAAGGGGAGCTGACTACCAGACCGAAACTCAAGTTGAAGAAAAATGCTATGATAACAGCAACAAACAGACGAAAGTACAATGTCAACCTCCAAAAAGATCTACACACAAGAGAGGAATAAAAGCTGACCATTGCTAACAACCCTGTGAAAAGAAATAGGTACCACCAGACTGGAGAGAGGGATACCTCATAAAATACTTTGCCGACGACCTAGCACTGTTGTCTCATAGCCACCACCAGATGCAGAAGACCAGTGAACTGGCAGCCACCTCTTAACGAGTGGACCCAAGTGTGCATTAAAGCAAGATCAAAAATGCTCAAGGTAAATGGAGCCAGCACGGAGCCAGTCACACTGGAAGAGAATATGAAATTGAGGAGATAGAGACCTTCACGTACCTGGGTTGTATCATTGACAAGCAGGGTGGTACAGATGCGGATGTCTAAGCAAGGATTGGCAAGGCGAGAGGAGAATTTATACAGCTCATGAACATGAGGAGAACCAAAGTGTTGCCATTAGACACGAATATACGCCTGTTTGATTCCAACATGAAGTATGGAGCAGAGACATGGAGGACAACTAACACCACCATTGTTTTCAGTAAAAGTGGCGTTGCATTGAACAGAACTGCCAGGGAGTGCAGCGGATAGGATCTTCTGGACACAGCTCTAAATAAGAATGTACCTTTTGTTTTTATGTGTGGCTGTTCAGGCTGTCCCTCGTATGTTGCCGCCACTGGCATCTCCAGGTGTTGCTAATGTCGGTGACATAATCCTTCGTCTTCATGATCACGAATTGTCGAAGTTATAGTTAATTGTCATTTGACCAATCAGGGTAAAAAACGGCCCCTTTCTGCACTATAAAATATGTATGTGTAAGTGATGGTACGCTTCGCTTTGCTTCTCTGTGGTTCACTTTAGAGTTAGTTTTATCTACAGTGTCTTTCTTGCGCCGTTTTAAGTCTTCTTTCCGGGAGAGACGCCAGGTGCTACCAGGTACAGAACATAAACATTGCGATTTAAGTGGACACGTCTAATAGTTCTCTACACTGTCGTGCTCATTTTCATCGCAACCACGACCTACCATGTGTTTCTATCTTATATCATCATCTTATATCATCATCATCATCATCATTGTGCAGCCATAGGGTCCTGTGGTTGGGCGAAGGCCCCAGCATGCTGCTTCCATATCTGCCTAACTTGCGCTATCCTCTTCCAGATGGCACCCTTCAAGTAGTCGTCTAGTTCGTCTCTCCGACGTCTCGCCGGTCTTCCTCTAGGAGTCTAGGTCTTTTCCTGTCATAGGGTTTCCAGGTGGTGGGTGATACGCAGTGTCCATCGGTTATTTCGTATCCTGCTGACGTGCCCTGCCCAGGTCCACTTCCGTCTTCTGACTTGTTCAATCACGTCTGGGACCTTGGTCTTTTCTCTTACCCAGATGTTTGCTTTTCTGTCCCGGTATGTGATGTTTAACATACTCCTTTCCATCTTTGTTTGTACGCCTGCTAGCTTGTTCTTTGCATGGGTGGTGAGTGCCCATGTTTGCGCGCCGTATGTCATAGCTGGAAGTACGCATGAGTTATAGATGTCGCGGTGCTTGGCGAATGCTGTCCATCCGTCCGGATTCTTCTTTGAGTCTCTTTGTCTTGGTTTTTGTATCTGGTGCTGTATCTCTGTCCTAGGCAGATGTAACTTTCAACGTTCTCGATTTTAGTGTTTTTTACATTATATTGGTGTGTCGGTTTCCATCATCATCTTTGTCTTCGACTTTTTCATCTTCAAACCCTGATTGTCACTTTCATCAGCTAATTCCTGTAGCATTTGTTGTAGCGCAGGTGGTGTTCTTGCGTATATATGTGTATGTCATCGGCGAAGCAAAGATGACTAAGATATTCGCCGTCTATCTTCAAGCCTCTGGTTTCCCAAGGCAGTCGTCGTAATATGCTTTCGAGTGCTGCCGTGAACAGCTTAGGCGATATTGTATAGAACTCCTTGTCGTACATCTCTCCTGATGTCGATCTTGTTGCTTACTTTGTGTAGGTGGACTGTCATCGAGCTGTTGGTGTAGATTTCTTTCAGGAGTTCGATGTGTACACACATCTTCTGTCCCCTGTTCTTGAAGCGTGATCAGTATTGCTTTGAGTTTGCACTGAGTCGAAGGCTTTCTCGTAGTCGACGAATGCGATGCAGAGTGGGATATATTCTCTGCACTTCTCCTTCATTAATGTTAGGTTACGACGTGGATGTGGTCTGTCGTTTGAGTATCCGCTTTTGACTCCAGCTTGCTCTCGTGTTTTCGTCGAGTGTCTTCTCTAGCCTTTTCGCTAATACTTTCGTGAGTAGGTGTTTGATAGTATACATATCGGTCTGTATTTCGTGAGGTCTTTCTTATTTCCCTTCTTGAAGATTATCATCATCTTAGCGTTCTTCCACGCTGTGGGTATTCGTCTTTCTGATAAGCATTTAGTATAGAGCTTAGCAAATGTCTTCGAGATGGTATCTTCTCCTGTTTTCAATGTCTCGATGTTTATAATTATGGTCGTTGCCTGTTGCTGTGCAATTCTTCATATCTCGTAGTGATGCTTCCACCTTCCATGATGTAATCGATGTTACCTCTTTTGGGTCAGTGTGGATTATGGTACTCTGTTCACTGTCGTATAGCTCGCTGTAGAATTCCTCTCTATTCGTTCTAGGATCTTACCATGATCACAGATTTCTCTCATTTTGTATCATCTAATAAAGTCGGTAATGGTGAATGAATAAAAGAAGCATTACGCGTTTTATTTTCTGTTTTAAAATATTGTAGGCGATTTGGTGTTACCGTTCATTCATTTGATCGGCGAACGATGCCTCAAGTGCTATCGGAATGTTATCCCATAGAGAATAAGATGGTATATTTTGGTCTGAAATGTATATTTTGACATTCGTACCGCAGATAGTAATAAATCAAATTATTACGAGCGAAAACCCCATTTGAGTTTCCCATTAAATAGACAAAAGTGCAACAATTTTAAGATTTAAAAACTGATTATAGCACTGTAAATATTGAAGATTTAAACATATCAAAAGGTTTAATAAATTACCTATTATTATCCATCATATGGCATTTAAATGATGATATGTCACATTATAATGTTTTGTTGATATAAGCTACTATATATGCATAGGCGGTCATTATAATTATTTCCTCCATTGCCTGCCAAGTGTTTTCCACTAGTGTTTTTTGTGATGTATAAAATTCGTGAAATTATAATACTACATTTTCTCATAATCATATCTACCATAATCGACACCATATCATTTATGCTAGAACCAGATTGGTACTGGATTGCATGGATGATTATCATCAATAAAAATGATACATATATCTATCTAATGGACTAATGACTAATCAATAAACATAAAAAAACCACCGACTAACATCTGTCACAATCTGACAGCTTTGATACCATGCAGCACAGATACATCATTTGTACTCACCCAACACTACACAAGTCCTCACAAATGTTCAAACTGTATGCATACAGCTATTTATATGGTGAACTCTTTCGTCGGACGGGGAATGGCGGACGAACACATTGCTGTGGTTTAACGTCGAGTAAGTGCTCCGAGACGCCACGGCCGACCGAGTTCGTTTGTGTTATTTTGAAGGTACGTGCTTTGTTATATTTATGTAAGACAAAACTTAAGCCAACTGAAATAGTGTATCAACTTAAGGTAACTTAAGTTATCTTTGTATGCTATGCGGATCATGTGTGTAAATGTAGTCTTTGTTTTTACATAATTATGACTGCTCAAAACACATCACGTGACGTGATGATGATCGAGTGACTTGAAGTTGAAACTTTTACACAATTACAATGACAGACGTGTTCAGCTGAATAGCATGTGAATGTATCTAGGAAGTATATACAGCCACGTACGTTGCAATTAATATGCGAAGACTATTTGTACACAGTCACAAATGCCCACCATTGCAGAGCTGCCAAGTTGAATTGAGTGTGAATAGGAAGATCTCCCTCCTACTACACTACAGACACACAGTATCATACTCATAGACACTAGTATGTCAAAACAGGGAGAAATATATGCAAGACGCGAAGCGCCTTG
This sequence comes from Oasisia sp. SBJ-2009, assembly GCA_964017155.1. Classification (NCBI taxonomy): domain Eukaryota; kingdom Metazoa; phylum Annelida; class Polychaeta; order Sabellida; family Siboglinidae; genus Oasisia; species Oasisia sp. SBJ-2009. The sequence goes on from OZ024858.1 coordinate 39,893,263, forward strand.
CCCGAGGTTGCGAAACAACCTAGAATGCTAGGGGGGTCCGGGAATTTTTTTTATTGAGAATGCCAAATATGTGATTTCCTGCCTTTTTCGCTTATATTTAAGTTTTAACACCTATGGCTATGTCTATGACTCTTCGAAAGTGAACTATATATTTTAAACTTTCATGTGTGGATATAATTAATTAAAAAAATTTATTGGGGTTTACAGAGACTTTCAAGATTCTTTCACTATTATAAAAATGAACATGGTTGTGCTAAATATTGTAACATTTTATTTTAGCTATAAACAGCAGACACAAAATAAATTGCTCAAGCAGAACTGCATTTCTGTCCATTTCTATATGCGCTCTTCTTCTTCTCGTCTCCTCAGACCCTTTTACAACTTCAGCAAACTCAGAAGCCCATTCACTCTTGTACTTGGAATTATATTTCCTCTTTTTCAAACACTTTTCAGACTTTTCACTCATTGTACCTCCAGCACTTTCCTCGTCTGAAAAATGCCGCAAAACTTATTCCTACCCAATACGTAACAAACGTTTCCACCATTGGATATAGTCACTTCCTGTTAGCTGACCAGTCAGAAAAGTTCTATTATATGCGTGTTGTTTAGTCTCCGCTCGGCTGCTCTAGGCACTTTCTGGGTACCGTAGATGACTCACAGCTGGCAAAATGGTGCGCCGGCAAATAAAAATTGAAAAATACGCGTAAAAAAAGACAACAAAACGATTCTTTTGCTAGAGATTGCAAATCAAAAGCGGGAGATCGGGAGATTGGGTTTATTTTGCAATATTTCCGGGAGATCTCCCGATAAATCGGGAGACTTGGCAGCTCTGCCATTGTCTATTCAACTATTGCCAGGTACTCATTCAAATAACTGAATCAAGAATGGGCTAGTACTAGTAGAAATAGAATGCACCTGCGTCAAATAGGTAAATCAGAAAAAAATCAAATACGTCCAGTGACCAATTTAGTCCAAGATAGGGTTTATTATGACGTTTACAACACTTTTTGAATTTGTTTGATATCTTTATTATGAATTCCTGAAGTAATTCCACCTTTTGTGCTCAGAAAAAGAGCGATTCTTGGTATTGAATTCTGTCTACTTCTTGTGACCAGGAAGCTGGAGCACGTACGTGTTTGATTATACAGAAAAATGGTAATAATATAATTCCTTCTACTAAAGATATTGGGGTAAAAATAAAAAAGGGATCTACAAAAACATGTGAATATGATTTGACCTTGACCTAATCAGTTGACCTTCACTGCAGATTTGATCTTTTTCAGAATAACAACATATATATACATGTATAATTAATTAATAAAGGACTTCTATGCCACATTATTACATCAGTAATTTTTATGGCATAATTAGTTGACCTATAATTAACATTTGACCTAATTACTAGGACTAATGAGATAAAACGGGGGAATAATTAGTTAAAAGGTAAATTATACATGGGGTTGACTACTTTAATTTATAATTATATATTATGAATGAATATACTGATTCTCATCTTGTAAAATATGAAGTTTGTTTGATGACCTAATTAGTTGACCTATATTTAGCAATTTACCTATTTATTATGATTAATTACATAAAATGGGTGAAAATAAGTATTCAATTCCATGTACATGTAAAATTGTGCATTTTAAAATGGGCTTAACTAGTCATCTAGACTTGAATGACCACTTGGTGCTCTACTACCAAGTAACACACCTATTCTGTCCTTTCAGTTTGTTCACAAGCCGTGTCCATCACGTCGCCATGATACCCAGGGTGCTAATGGTCCTGGTCACCCTGGTGGGGTGCATACAGGCAGCGGGCAAGTACTGGGACTACATCGTAGTTGGGGCCGGGCCAGGAGGGCTCCAATTGGGCCACTTCCTTCAGAAGGCGGGCCGCAACTATGTCCTGCTTGAGAGAAATAGTGTGGTTGGTAAGTGGGTGTTTTATGTTGTAGCCTATATGAAGACATATATGTTGCAGTGAATCTGTTGACAAACAATATTTTATTAATTGGGAGGGGATGGAGGATGTTTCATAAGTATATAAAAGCCTATATTTTCACAAGGCACCCTCCTAATGGAATCCCTGCATTTGAACTGACATAATTATGTTTCACTTGCTGTAACAAATAATGTGCCTGGAGATGCCCAAACCCCTGGCCATGTGTTATAGTTATCATATCTTAGGACTTTGTGAAGTTATGCAACCTCCCCATATAAATATAAATAATTATTGTCATACAATGAGTCTTTGAAACATGCCAAGTAACAATTTACTCTTTGCAGCGAGCTTCTTTCAAAAGTATCCTCGCCACGACAAGTTGATCAGCATCAACAAAAGACACACTGGTAAGAAGAACACTGAGTTCAATCTACGACACGACTGGAACTCATTGTTGAGTGACGACAAGAGTCTTCTCTTCCGCCACTACTCCAAGTTGTTCTTCCCCCAGCGTGTCCAGCTACTGGACTACATGGCAGACTACCAGAAGAAGCTCAGCATCAACGTACAGTTCAACACAGAAGTGAGCAACATCAGGAAGGAGACGAATGCAACGACAAACAAGACAGTGTTCCTCATGGATGACCAGAACGGAAACACTCTCAAGTGCAGGTAGGTTGTGTCTGACACCACCATGCCAACAATAATATTGCCTTTCCAGAAAATGTACATTTCCTTATGGTAAATCCATCATATGCATCTGTATATGTTTGTAAAGTGCCCGAGAGCAATGTTTAATTGATTGGACGCTATATAAATATTTTTATGATTATTACCATAAAAGCATATACATTTTGCACCCATATATGATCATCATCAATCCTGTTGATTAGTTATTATTTAGACAACTTTTATTGCATTAAATCGTATGGACTTATTATATAGAATTTAATACTTCCACAATTATTTTAAATGAATTATACAATGTTACTTTCTGTGTCGTTTCCTCATGTATTCATCCAACCAATGACAATTTATGTCTTGTATGCCAGTATTGATATCACCTCATACAATTTGGCTTTACAACGTTCAGTCATCTAATGATAGAAATCGTTGTATCCTATCTTAATGTAAGATGTCTCTTGTTATGTCATGTGTCAGGGTCCTTTTAGTGGCCAGTGGACTGAGTAAGATGTCTCTTGTTGTGTCTTGTGTAAGGGTCCTTTTAGTGGCCAGTGGACTGAGTAAGATGTCTCTTGTTGTATCATGTGTAAGGGTCCTTTTAGTGGCCAGTGTACTGAGTAAGATGTCTCTTGTTGTGTCATGTGTAAGGGTCCTTATAGTGGCCAGTGGACTGAGTAAGATGTCTCTTGTTGTGTCATGTGTCAGGGTCTTCATAGTGGCCAGTGGACTGAGTAAGATGTATCTTGTTGTGGCGTGTGTCATGGTCCTTATAGTGGCCAGTGGACTGAGTAAGGTGTCTCTTGTGTCATGTGTCAGGGTCCTTATAGTGGCCAGTGGACTGAGTAAGATGTCTCTTGTTGTATCATGTGTAAGGGTCCTTATAGTGGCCAGTGGACTGAGTAAGATGTCTCTTGTTGTGTCGTGTGTCAGGGTCCTTATAGTGGCCAGTGGACTGAGTAAGATGTCTCTTGTTGTGTCGTGTGTAGGGGTCCTTATAGTGGCCAGTGGACTGAGTAAGATGTCTCTTGTTGTGTCGTGTGTAGGGGTACTTATAGTGGCCAGTGGACTGAGTAAGATGTCTCTTGTTGTGTCGTGTGTCAGGGTCCTTATAGTGGCCAGTGGACTGAGTAAGATGTCTCTTGTTGTGCCGTGTGTAAGGGTCCTTATAGTGGCCAGTGGACTGAGTAAGATGTCTCTTGTTGTGTCATGTGTAAGGGTCCTTATAGTGGCCAGTGGACTGAGTAAGATGTCTCTTGTTGTGTCATGTGTAAGGGTCCTTATAGTGGCCAGTGGACTGAGTAAGATGTCTCTTGTTGTGTCATGTGTAAGGGTCCTTATAGTGGCCAGTGGACTGAGTAAGATGTCTCTTGTTGTGTCATGTGTAAGGGTCTTTATAGTGGCCAGTGGACTGAGTAAGATGTCTCTTGTTGTGTCATGTGTAAGGGTCTTTATAGTGGCCAGTGGACTGAGTAAGATGTCTCTTGTTGTGTCATGTGTCAGGGTCCTTATAGTGAGTGGCCAGTGGACTGAGTAAGATGTCTCTTATTGTGTCATGTGTCAGGGTCCTTATAGTGGCCAGTGGACTAAGTAAGCCCGTCGAACCAACCTTTGAAGGGAGGGAGTTGACAGAAAATTACTCAAATGTCTCAATCAATCCTGTTGACTATGAAGGCAAAACAGTGATCATATTTGGTAAGTCGAGGCTTACTACAATATTTATGTGTGTGCTTGTGTAATAAAACATTGTAGCCATCTTTATTCTGACATGTCAGTCTGTGAACAGAACCGTTGTGGTTACTGTGTGCAACCTACAGGTGATGTCTGCATCAGTACATACATTTTATGATGATAATCAAGCATCAATGTATTATCAGACGAAGCAAGATGGCACAGCTGACAGTCAGTTTATCGCAACGTATTCAGAGTGATATTCCAAAACTTATATTGGTACAGAAACAAATGGTTCAGTGACTTATGGATGAATTCATTAATATGTCAATGCAAATTTATATTATTAACCATCTTGAATTTATGATGACAATTGCATTTCCCTGATGATGAATTGGAGGCAGATTTGCTGAATTTGCTACATCTTGTTTTTTGTACTTATCACTGATGAAAGTTGGCAAATGATGAGACCATCCCAAAATGAGTATCAGGCTAATTAATGAAGGTCGCCATATTCCCATGATAGAATTGACCTGACCATCACATGCATAGGCATCAGAAAAACAGGAGAGTATTTTGAAATGTGTTCAGTGGATATTAAATTTTGTTTATTTAACTGGTGCCATTGAAGAATAGCAGGCTGCAGTCACTGTCCAATGTTGGATAATTAATTAGGCTCACATCGTAATACAATAAACAATAATTTAAAACAAATTGTGGTTTTGCTGTTTATTACTGCATAACAAATATATGTGCAGTGTGGTAAGTACATCTTGCATGTCTGCCAAATGCCCACATTTTGTTTTAATTACACATCGCAATAGACCCTTTATATATATACACCAATTTCCAAATCAATGCGTAGTCGATTGATGTTTTGATGACATGGCTTAGCTTTCATGTGTAGCTCATTCATGATCATTCGGTAGAATTTTAGGTAAGAATCATAGCTGTAGGATCTAAAACAGATCAATGTCAAAATAAGTTAGACAAATGATCTTTAGAGTTGTGTAAAGATTAAATAATGTCTATCTGAAGACAGCCACACAAGGGTTGTTTCGAAGACAATACTGTCTTAATCGTACGTGGGTTGCATATGCTGGGTAGAATGCCAGGTATTAATATTGAGAGCATGACCTGCTCTCAATATTAATACCTGGCATTCTACCCGTTCAATGCCTATGACCACATGATCCATTGCTTAGTCGTACACTTGTTGAGGCATCACAGATGGATGCCAAATGTACTGGGCTTGTCTTGTCTATTGTATATTTTGTTGATATTCTACATGTACTTCATCCAACAATTATAATCAAGAATAGCTTCGTGTGTCAGAAATGTGTCTACTACTGAGGCAAATTTACTGCACTCTGAACAACAAAACAATTGAAAGATCTGCTTTGACTTGCTCTAAATCTGTTATTCTTCTCCAGGACGAGGCAATTCCGCATTCGAGCTAGCCGAGTCAATCTACGGTTCTACCAACTACATACACATGGTTGGTAGATCGAGAGTGAGGCTGTCCTGGGCCACACACTACGTCGGAGACCTCAGGTGAGACACACGGTGGACACACTGAGAACTACTACTTGAAAGACAACGTTTGTTATTTTATTTTTGAGATTATGCTATTTTTTGGGGGATCATTTGTTTCTCCTGTCATAACTATGCACCAGATAGAGGGGACCCTATACTATATGTGGGGTGAATGAAAATGCCCTCATTTTGGTACTCTCCTGTAGTAGGATTTGAACTACGGTCGATGGTCTGCTGCTGTGCCCACTAAGATCCTCAATGTATATTGCTTCTAGGTTGGTGTAAATAAGTAGGTAAGTACGTAAGTGAGTAACTGATTTGTTTATTTCCAAGCAGAGCAATAACAAATTTCACGTTGCCTTATTATAAATACAACACTTTCAACATATAAACAAGTAACCATGAGAGTTGATGGACAGGGGTTGAACAGAAGTGCCATACTTATATGGTTCACCCCCAACTAATATTGATACGTGTTGATTAAATACAATACGTTAAGCAAAAACAATTATAATTCCAACAACAATGTCTAGTCAGAATGATTGTGATATTTTCTTCTAATACAGAGATAGAAGAGGTAGCTTTTTTAAATGCCTGTTGGTTCTGGTAATACTTCCGTGCAAGGCATACCAAAGTCTTACTCCGTAAACAGAAACACATTGATTTTTTATGATATGCACACGATGACCCTAAAAGGCATTTTCTGTTTAGTTCTGTCTGCTGGAACACATATCCCGTTTAAATGTAGTTTGCAAACGTTTTGGTAGTACATTATGATTTGTCTTGTATACTGGTGGTTGTAGGGCCGTCAACGTGGCCCTACTTGACACGTACCAACTGAAGTCTCTGGACGCTGTACTGGAGGCTGAAGTAGACAAGGAGGTGATGAGAGTGGTCAAGGTAGGAGACCGGCTCAAGATCCAAGTAAACTTAAATGGATCAGAAATAACACCTGAAATATACGATCACTTCCCAATGCGTGAACTCTACGATAAAGTCATTGTGTGTTTCGGATTTCAGTTCGACAACAGCATTTTCAACAGGTGAGGTAACTCATTTTTATAGAGGTACTACATGTAGTAAAATTTCTTTTTAGTTACATCAGACGAAATAGTAGTTTGCTGTTTTTACTCCAACTCTTTAAACACTATTACAAGAAGACTATTACCTGTGAATGAATGACATCTTCAGCTGTCATTCCCATTGTTGCAGGGCATACATGTGACACCACCTGGTAACTGCCTAGGCACTCAATTTTTCCACAGAAACAACTAAGTACCCTAATATGTTACCTTTGTGTGTTGTAACACTTCCCTCATTGGTAGATGAGAGGACAACAGGAAGAGAAAGTGAAGAAAGATAGAGAAAGGTCATAGGCCAACAGGAGGAGAAAGTGAAGAAAGACAGAGAAAGGTCATAGGCCAACAGGAGGAGAAAGTGAATAAAGACAGAGAAAGGTCATAGGCCAACAGGAGGAGAAAGCGAATAAAGACAGAGAAAGGTCATAAGCCAACAGGAGGAGAAAGCGAATAAAGACAGAGAAAAGTCATAGGCCAACAGGAGGAGAAAGTGAATAAAGACAGAGAAAGGTCATAAGCCAACAGGAGGAGAAAGCGAATAAAGACAGAGAAAAGTCATAGGCCAACAGGAGGAGAAAGTGAAGAAAGATAGAGAAAAGTCATAGGCCAACAGGAGAAAGTGAAGAAAGATAGAGAAAGGTCATAGGCCAACAGGAGGAGAAAGCGAATAAAGACAGTGAAAGGTCATAGGCCAACAGGAGGAGAAAGCGAATAAAGACAGTGAAAGGTCATAGGCCAACAGGAGGAGAAAGCGAATAAAGACAGAGAAAGGTCATAGGCCAACAGGAGGAGAAAGCGAATAAAGACAGAGAAAGGTCATAGGCCAACAGGAGGAGAAAGTGAATAAAGACAGAGAAAGGTCATAGGCCAACAGGAGGAGAAAGCGAATAAAGACAGAGAAAGGTCATAGGCCAACAGGAGGAGAAAGCGAATAAAGACAGAGAAAAGTCATAGGCCAACAGGAGGAGAAAGCGAATAAAGACTGTGTGTTGTAACACTTCCCTCATTGGTAGATGAGAGGTCAACAGGAGAAGACAGCGAATAAAGACAGCGAAAGGTCATAGGTCAACAGGAGGAGAAAGCGAATAAAGACAGGGAAAGGTCATAGGGCAACAGGAGGAGTAAGCGAATAAAGACAGAGAAAGGTCATAGGCCAACAGGAGGAGAAAGCGAATAAAGACAGAGAAAGGTCATAGGCCAACAGGAGGAGAAAGTGAATAAAGACAGAAAGGTCATAGGCCAACAGGAGGAGAAAGCGAATAAAGACAGAAAGGTCATAGGCCAACAGGAGGAGTAAGCGAATAAAGACAGAGAAAGGTCATAGGCCTACATGAGGAGAAAGCGAATAAAGACAGAGAAAGGTCATAGGCCAACAGGATGAGAAAGCGAATAAAGACAGAGAAAGGTCATAGGCCAATAGGAGGAGAAAGCGAAGGAAGACAGACAGACAGACAGAGGAATAACCGTGGCAACTGGGAGGAGATACAATTACAGAGGCTCTCAGTTATTGTCTTGTTGTATGAGATGTTGTTTTATGCAGCTCGCTGAACATTACAAAATCTGAAGATAGGGAGGATAAGTTCCCTCTGATTGGCTACGACTACCAGCTGCGTGACGTGGAGGACTTGTACATAGCCGGAGGCGCCTCCCATGGGCCTGATTACAGGAAATCTTCGGGGGGCTTCATCCATGGATTTCGCTACACAGGTGAGTAGGGTGATTAGCAGGGGGCACAGTCAGGGGGCATTGCATGGTTTGTTGTCACACACAGTGATTACCATTTGCTGTCGTCGCAGCCAAGCTACAAAATCGGTTACCGGAATATGTCAAAAGAAAGCTGTTGCTCCAGTGAAAAATAGTTTGAAGTACATACCTATTTAACCTCTTAAGCCCTGAGTTTCTGAGGGCCTCAACACTATAACCAGACATGGGTTCACAATTATATAAAAGTGTATATAATCTGAACCAGAAAGGAATTATCTACACACTGATGTACACATCATTGTTGTATGGCTAACCGAAACTAATTTATATAATTTACTTATATCAAAAATCCAAGATGGCCGACAATATATATGAAAATTTGTTTTGTTTTGTTGATTCTTCCATAATTATAAACAATTATTTTCTCAATTATTATATTATTGCAAGATATAATATGTCGTCAATGAGAACAACAAAAACTAACACTCATACGTCAACTGGGTTTTATTTTATGTCACTCAGGAAGTTGGTCCTGTTTTTCTCAAATCAGGATTAAAATATTACATACAGCAAATGACACTGTCATCACACTTGCTATGTGGAATATAGCACATGCAAGTACAAAGCAAAATTATATTGTGTAAATCAGAATACATTTGCCAACACAGTGTCATCAAAATTACTGTGGCATGACTACTAAACATATTGAAAATTATCAGAATATTATTTATGTCAACAATCCAGACAAGAAACAAAATGGATGATAAGATACATCAAAATCACTTTTATTTTGTGACTAATGCGCAATTATTTGATAGCTCAGAATCTAATGAAATATTGCTGATGTCAAACACGGCTGTCAACGTAGCTGCTGCTTTTCACATTTTCATCCAAATCATCGGACATGCTAACTAAACAACTGCAATTCTTGCTCATGAACATTGCTAACTTGAATAGTGAAATATCTACGATCAACTGCTGATTTGATTTTGCTAGAAAGTACCATTTTTCTTGATAGATATATGCAAACTTGGTGTCAAACTAATGGTAAATCTTATGTCTACATCCGGGTATAATTTGACAAAGTTTCTGCGAAAAACGAGTGACATCTAGCGATTATAGTACACACTGGTGTCAAAACCCGATATTTTGGTGTTCAGGATCCATGCATGAGGTTAAAGAAGCTTTTTATAATACGCTGCTGTGAATGTTATACAACGCAGTGTCCTGATGGCGCACTGTGGTGTTGGCAGTTTTCAGCATACCAAATCAGTGCTTCGGAGTGAAAAAATTTCATAGAGCAAAATCTTAGTTATGAGCCCTTGTAAAATGGTTCTGATCACATGGAGCCAACCCACTTGTGGAGGAGGATGGGTGTTACAATGATGGTGTTTGCCCCACAGCTCACTACCCCTTGTGGAGGGTGATGGGTGTTACAATGATGGTGTTTGCCCCACAGATCATTACCCTTTGTGGAGGATGATGGGTGTTACAATGATGATGTTTGCCCCCACAGCTCATTACCCCTTGTGGAGGATGATGGGTGTTACAATGATGATGTTTGCCCCCACAGCTCATTACCCCTTGTGGAGGATGATGGGTGTTACAATGATGATGTTTGCCCCCACAGCTCATTACCCCTTGTGGAGGATGATGGGTGTTATAATGATGATGTTTGCCCCCACAGCTCATTACCCCTTGTGGAGGATGATGGGTGTTACAATGATGATGTTTGCCCCCACAGCTCATTACCCCTTGTGGAGGATGATGGGTGTTACAATGATGATGTTTGCCCCCACAGCTCATTACCCCTTGTGGAGGATGATGGGTGTTACAATGATGGTGTTTGCCCCCACAGCTCATTACCCCTTGTGGAGGGTGATGGGTGTTATAATGATTGTGTTTGCCCCCACAGCTCATTAACCTTGTGGAGGATGATGGGTGTTACAATGATGGTGTTTGCCCCCACAGCTCGCGCCCTCAACCGCATGTTGGAGTGGAAGTACGAGGGCGTGCCGTGGCCGTCCGTCTCCATCCTGTCCACAGACCTCCTGGCCACCATCATCAAGCGCATCAACGAAGGCTCCGGCTTCTACCAGATGTTTGGCATGCTGGGAGACGTGATGGCCATCCGCAGGTGAGAACAGGTGCACCCAGTCCCAGGGTGCATCAGCCCAGTGGAACAATATGTCACTTTGAGCAAATGTTTCTGTTTCTGTGGCTGCTTGTCTGACGTTTGTTAATGAAATAGAATTAACCATTTCAGTGCTACAGCCTTCAGATGCTGTGATCACTGAATACTGTAATCCCAGTGACTTGATATGAAAATCGACTGCATCACTTCACTCGAGGTTTCATATATCCCATTCAAATGCAGGTGCATTTTTTATTCTGTCTGGCCATTTGAGTGCACATTGCTATGTTCAGCTTTCAAATGTATATTCAAGTGCTTTTGAATTTATTAAGAAGTCTGCTCCAAAGTTCATGAAATAACGCAGGTATTGTTACTGTGCTTGAGCAGTTCTGGCGAGGAGATTGAGTATTTGGAGGAGGTGCCGTTGAACCTGCTGGACCGACTGTCCGAGATCACCGGTCACTCCTATGATGAGGTCATCGTCCTAGTTCTCCAGTACGGGGCCAATTACTCCGGGCCGGACAAGGATGTTTTCCGGAAAGACCGGGCTGTTGCACAGCCTGAATTTGCCTACACCTCCAACTTCCTCCATCCCGTGTTCTACCACTACAGACATCTGCCCACAGGTCAGTCTGGGGTCAAGGCCATGACTTTCTTGTTCTATGCAAAACAGTAGTGCAGTGAGTGGAATGCCACACTCAGTTTAGGTGTCATCACTTCCAGTAAATCTATCCACAAATTAATTTTTCCTTTTTATTTTATGTATTTATTTTTCTTCTTGCAACTATTTGACGTACATTTCACTGTAAACATACACGTAATGTTATATCATTTGACATTTTATTTATTTATTAATACATAAATTAAAGCTGTATGTATACATATATATAATTGCCTATGTGTTGAAACTTACGCAATTTTGTTCACCCTATATCGCCTGCCCCTTCCAACCCGCACTGGCCAGAGTGGAAGGGTAGGCCAACAAAACCAGCATGCAAAGCACTACAAAGCCATGGCCTCCCCAGTCCCCAGCGGGATCGAAAGAGTCCATGACCAAGGAGGCGGATCTGGTCAATTAGGTGCTAAGAATGTCTGGGTCAAAACGAGCAGCCAAAATAGAGTAAGTAGACTACAGATAGTGACCTACAACGTCAGAACTCTTACTACAAGAACTCGAAGAAGACCTTAGGGAAACCAGGCTGATATGGGATGTAATAGGGATCTCTGAAGTGAGAAGACCAGAGGAACGTTTCACTACCTTAGAAAGCGGAACCCTATCTAAGGCAAATAACGGCCAAGCAGGAGTATGCTTTCTCATAAACAGGAAGTGGAAAGACCACATAGTGAGGGTAAATAGCATCAGCCCCAGAGTAGCAGAACTTGTTCTGTGCATAACAAAGCACTACAAACTAAAGATAGTGCAAGTATATGCACCAACAACATCGTACTCCGACGAAGACATCAATAACTTCTACAACGACGTCGATGAGACTTTAGGGAAAGCAAACCACTACACGATAATGATGGGAGACTTCAATGCTCAAATAAGGAAAAGAACAAATGGAAATGGCAAAGGGCAAATTTGGGCTCGGATTTTGGTAGAATGGGCAACATCACGAAAGTACAAAATCATGAATACTATGGTCCAGAAGAAAGCAGGGAGGAGATGGACATGGAAAAGCCCAAATGGTGTAACGAAGACTGAAATTAACTACATCCTAACAAACAGGCCAGACATCGTCACCGACGTAACATCATCAACCAAATGAACATTGGAAGTGACACAGACTGGTTATGAGCAACATCAAACTGGACGTGGAGGTGGAAAGGAAACAATTGATGACCAAGAGGCTACCAAGAGTAGATACCACACAAATAGGATCAAGGAAGATCGAATTCCAACTTGAACTGGGAAACCAATTCGAGACACTACGAGAACTAGACGACATCGAGCGAAACCATCACAGGCATAATCCAACAAAGCCCGTCAAAAGTAGCTAAGGCAATTAACAAGCCACATAAATTGAGGATATCATCACCAACTTGAGCCTTGATGACGAAATGTTGAGAAATGGCGGGAAAGGGCAACAATAAACAACGAATAGATTACGCAGAAATATGCAAGACCATCAAAAAGAAAGCAAGAGAGGACATCAGGAAATACAACCATAATATATTACGAGAAACGGTCATGGCATCAAAGAGCCTGAAGAAAGGCCGAAGAACGCAGAAGCTAGGCCAAGACAGACTGATCACACTCCTGGAAAAGCAGGGTAGAGAAATCCGTGATCTAGATAAGAACATAGAACAAGAGGAATTCTACACTGAGCTATACAACAGTGAACAGAATACCATAATCCACACTGACCCAAAAGAGGTACCAGAGATAACATCATGGGAGGTGGAAGCAGCACTACGAGATATGAAGAATGGGACAGCAACAGGCAACGACCATATAAACATCAAGACATTGAAAGCAGGAGAAGATACCATATCGAAGACACTTGCTAAGCTGTACACTAAATGCTTATCAGACAAACAAATACCCTCAGCATGGAAGAACGATAAGATGATAATAATCTTCAAGAATGGAAATAAGAAAGACCTCAAGAATTACAGACCGATATGTCTACTATCAAACATCTATAAAGTACTCAACGAAAGTACTAATGAAAAGGCTAGAGAAGACACTTGATGAAAACCAGCCATGAGATCAAGCTGGATTCAGAAGCTGATACTCCTAGACAGACCACATCCACGTCGTTAACCAACTGAAGGAGAAGTGCAGAGAATATAATATCTCACTCTGCAACGCATTCGTCGACTACAAGAAAACCTTCAACTCAGTGCAAACTCAAGCAGTACTGACCTCGCTTCAAGAACAGATGAAGAACAAGAAGATGTGTACATTGAACTCCTGAAGGAAATCTACACCAACAGCTCAATGACATCCACCTACACAAAGAAAGCAACAACATCAACATCAGGAGAGGTGTTCAACAGAGAGATACCATATCGCCCATGCTGTTCACGGCAGCACTCGAAAGCATATTCCGACAACTGCCTTGGGAAACCAGAGGCTTGGAGGTATATGGTAAATATCTTAGTCATCTTCGCTTCGCCGATGACATACTTATATTCGCTAATACAGCACATGAGCTACAACAAATGCTACAGGAAATAGCTGATGAAAGTGAGAATCAGGGTTTCAAACATGAACAAGTCGAAGACAAAGGTGTTGATGGAAATCGACACACCAATATGTCAACAACAAAAACAGATCGAGAATGTTGAAAGCTACATCTACATGGGACGGAGATGCAGCACCAGAGACAAAATCAAGACAACGAGATTCAAAGAAGAATCATGGCTGGATGGACAGCATTCGCTAAGCACCGCGACATCTTCAAGGGTAACATTGGAACATGCTTGAAGAGACAAGTCTACAACTCATGCTTACTCATCACTTACAGCAATGACATACGACCAGGAAACATGGGCACTCACCACCCATGCAAAGAACAAGCTAGCAGCCGCACAAGCAACGATGCAAAGGAGTATGTTAAACATCACATACCGGGACTGAAAAACAAACATCTGGGTAAGAGAAAAGACAAAGGTCACAGGCATGGTTGAACAAGTCAGAAGACAGAATTGGACCTGGGCAGGGCACGTCAACAGGATACGAGATAACCGATGTATCACCACCTGGAAACCCTACAAAAAGTAGTGTGTGTGTGTGTGTGTGTGCACGTGCGTGCATGCATGCATGCGTGCGTGTGAATGAGTGCATGTGGGGTGGGTTACCATGTCTGTGTGTGTGTGCGTGCGTGCGTGCGTGCGTGTGTGCGTGCGTGCGTGCATGCATGCATGCCTTAAAATAGCATACTGTATATCATTGAAAAGTACTGGGGCACATTTTCTAAATTCACAAAAACATGGCAACATAACAGTGGCGCCATACATTCGTGAAACAACGCCACTGATTGATTTGCTCCATGTGCGCTTTCATGTGTGCTTTTCAGATTGAAGGGAACACCAGGATGTGTTAATGTCTTGTCTTTTCATTCCATTCATAAGCTTTATATGATGATGGAAGGTTCATTAGCAGTATTGTCATTTGGTGATGCAGTGTCCTGTAAGGAATACTAGTTTGATGATATCAGTTTCTAAACCATATAAAATAACCAGCGGTATATAATACACAGCTCTAGGTGTCACACTAACACGTGTATCAGCGGTATATGATACAGTTGTCACACTAACATGTATCAGTGGTATATAATGCACAGCTCTAGTTGTCACACTAACACATGTATCAGCGGTATCGTATATGATATACAGCTCTAGTTGTCACACTAACACATGTACCAGCGGTATCATATACGATATACAGCTCTAGTTGTCACACTAACACATGTACCAGCGGTATCGTATATATGATATACAGCTCTATTTGTCACACTAACACATGTACCAGCGGTATCGTATACGATATACAGCTCTAGTTGTCACCCTAGCACGTACATTATTAGTGGTATCGTATACGATATATAGCTCTAGTTGTCACACCAACACATGTATCGTCGGTATCGTATACGATATACAGCTCTAGTTATCACCCTAACACGTACATGTATTAGTGGTATCGTATATGATATATAGCTCTAGTTGTCACACTAACACATGTATCGTCGGTATCGTATACAATATACAGCTCTAGTTGTCACACTAACACATGTATCAGCGGTATACGAATGTACTCGTTTATGTTTTGTAGCTGAGCAGATGAGATTGAAGAAAAGGTCTGACATCCTGCCTAGACCTGATCATGTGCACCACGTTGTGGAGGACTTCCTCACGTTGTGGGACGCACCAAAAAATCACCACCTCCCACTACGACGCTTCCTAGAGACTGTCTTGGACCGAGACCTCCGAACCTTCTACGCCTCCGACTGTCTCGCGATGGCCATGCTCTACCAGATGGTACCACTGTACTGCCAGCAGCACTATCTCTTGGGACGTGGCATCGTCAAGGCGGAGCCTCTCTTTCAACAATCCTAGGACTCTTAAGTTGGACACAGCTGCTGTGTGAGAAAGATTAGTTAATCCTAGTTATTGTTGATGTTCTGTTGGGGAGTAAATCAACTTGTGTTGGTAAATCCATCTGTTGAATACTTGGTGCTTACATAACTGAGGCAGTTGTTTTGACTGCTGGTACACATTCCAACTGTATGCATATAATAAACTACAAATGGGCTACTTTTAATATGACATTGTGTCAGATCATAATGATACTCGAGGCCAAAAGATCAGATGCTGTTTCTCTCTAAGATGTTCAGGCCTTTAAACATGGCTTTATACAGGATCAAATTGTTGCCAGTCAAAACGTGTTGTACTTACAGATTCATTAGAGTTGTATAATGACAATATGATGTTTTCCAAATAATTAATCATTTTTGGTCTTTTGAAAATCTGCTCCATAGCTGCAAATATATTGTTTTGTTAAATTTACTGTGTAACTGAGAGTTATGGTCTTATTTGAGAGATGCAAGGACAATGTGATTACTGACAATGAGTCTGTTGCGAGTGTAGTCATTGTTAATGGCTTCAGAACATGTATAACGGTACTGTTTATGATTTATAGGTTCATATTTTAATGGAAAAGTTTATATATACATAATATATATGTGTGTATATATATATATGTATGTGTGTGTCCAAATATACATATATTAATATTATATACATACATATATAATTATATACCTATATATATATATATTACATATATATATATATATGTGTGTGTAATATATAGGTATATAATTATATATGTATGTATATAATATTAATATATGTGTGTTTGAGCAGACACGACCATGCAGGGTACACAGACATGGCACGAGTGTTGTTAACATTTTACAGTTGTTGTTATTTAGCTCCGAGAACCTTGGTTGGAATTTACAAATAATGTATTTTAGTAAAATGTATTGCCGTTAATGTGTCTGAAATAAAAAAAGCTGTACATTCAACGTCTTCCAAGAAAATCTAAAAAATCGGACTATGGAACGTGAGAACTATGTTCGAAGCAAACAAAGCAGAGAAATTATTCTATACTCGGGGCATGAAGAGGAAGATGCACAGCATACAGAAGGCGTGGCACTCACGTTGTCACATGAGGCACAGAATGCTCTCATTAACTGGGAAGCAGCGGGCCCAATGATCATCTATGCCTCGTTCGAAACAAAGAAAGAAAACATCAAGCTCAACATCATTCAGTGCTACTCACCCACAAATGACAAGGATGAAGAAACAAAAGAGGACTTTTACAACAAACTGCAGACACTGTGTGACAAACTGAAGGGAGAAAGACGTGACAATATTTATGGGAGAATTGAACGCCCAAATCGGATCAGACAACAGCGGGTACAAAGAAGTCATGGGCAGACAAGGACTTGGCAAAATGAATGAAATGGCGAGATGTTGGCTGACTTTTGTGCATTTAACAACATGATCATCGGAGGCAGCGTGTCCCCGCATCGCAGGATTCATAAGGCAACATTTGTATCACCGCACCACAGAACAGAAAATCAAATCGACCATGGACGAAAGTTCAGAAGATCAATGCAGGATGTGAGAGTACAGAGAGGGGCAGATGCAGCCTCAGACCACCATCTAGAATGAAGATGAAGCTGAAGAAGAGAGAATTCAAGAAGAGCACCAGAACACAGTACAATTTAATGTAGACTTCCTAAAGGACGTGGTGACAACAGACACCTTCCGACTTGCAATAAGAAACAAATACGAAGCCCTACAAGATCTTCTTGACCAGGGAAACATGGACATGGACACACAATGGCAACATATCAATGAGATGTGGACCAGCACATGCAGCGAGGTTCTGGGAAAGAAGAAAAACCAACAAAAAGACTGTATTTCTGCAGACACTGTTAACAAAGTGCAAGTAAGGAAGGAAAGTACAGAAGGCCAGATATGGCTGGTTTACGTGGAGAGTAGCTGGACATATGCGATGTTTACCACGAGACCGAATGACACGTATCTATCTTGTAAATATGTGCCTGAAGGGGTCCTAGAAAACAAGGACGCCCAACTAAGGTATGGCACAAAACACTTAGCGAAGCTAGGCCTGGAGGAGCCGCAGAAGTTGAAAATTCCTGGAGTGCATGAAGCCGAAGAAATTACGAAAGATCGCAGGCCTACTAGACTGAAAACGTTTGACGCCCGATGTCCCGAAAGGAACAAAGTGTAAGTAAGTAGAACGTCGCTGATGCTGACACGTACGTCTCCTGGTCCCCAGGGGAGTACCATTCCAAAACGTCGCCTAACAGTAGCAGTACAATCAACAAAAATGGAGGCACACAAGAAGACGTCAAAGCAATGATACAGAAAGCAAGAGTTGCATTCATAATTTTGAGAATAATTTGGAAAGCAATACAAATCAAAATTAACACCAAACTGAGAATATTCATTTCAAAAGTCAATGCAGTTTTACTCTTTGGATCGGAGAGACGTGGCGAAGTACACAGAAGACACTAAAAAGAATACAGACCATCATCATATGCCTGCGCAGAATTCTACACCCGAAGTGGTCGTACAAAGTATCCAACACTACACTCTGGAAATGGACCAAACAACTACCCATAGAAATTTAAATAAACAAGAGAAAATGGAGGTGGAATGGACACGCACTCAGGAGACCTCCAGAAGCCATCACACGGAACACCCAGAGAAGAGGTAGGCCACGGAACACCTGGCAAAGAGATACAGAAAGGGAAACAAGAGATGGCCGGGATACACCAGGAGAGAGATGGAGATGATGGCATTCCTTGGTCGATGGCCTATGCTCCCAGCCAGCAAACAGGCATAAGTAACAGTAACTTCAGATTCCTCTTCGGGATGGACGTAAAACGGCACATCCAAAATTAGATCAAGGAAAACCAATTTAAAGGTCCAGGGCCCTGGATGCGCCTACGTTCATGGTGATTTTCTTTGTCTTGTAATAAGCTAGAGAGTACAAGATTAATAGTACAAGACAATGTTACATGTCTGTACCTAGGTATGTTTACGTCAATGTTGCAACAAATACATTTTATTTATTATTCTCTGTTACACGCCGTAATTGAAATTGCTTTACAATCCTAGTGATAACGACATTCAGCGGTTCATTTTGGCTACAATTGCTCCATCTATCGATCTGCTCCGTATTGTCACGTAGTGTTAAGCCAACTTTGTAGTGGGTGTTGAGGAAACCCATTTTGTGGGTATCTCTTCTTTAGTGTTCACTCCTGAGAAACAACCACTTTGTCGGAACGGATACGAATAGCAAAGAGCTGGTGTATTGTTTCACAGTAGTGTCTCTATATTTGGCTTCTTCGTTTGTTCAGAGATAATGCATTGTACATCACATCTTCATCTCTTTCGTCTGTCTACTCTTTTTCGGGTTGCTATATAAATTGCTGTGATGGTCCGTCTGGTGTCGTGCCAACTCTAATTGCAATGTCCAAGCTATCTCCTCTTCGTTTTCACAATATAATTATTATAAACTATTACATACATTATATCGAACATACTGTGTTCTCTTTCTGACGATGTAAGACTTTTAGTTATCTATAAATTATCTTCTAGCAACGCTGTGACCTTATCGACACACCTTTGTCACAAAACAATAATAAGCGCCTGATATACTCGGTAGTGTCAATGGAGATGGAACCGTGATGGCATACAGACCATACTCACACATACTCACACATATACCCACACATGCACACAAAACACATAAATTATCCGTCTTTCTCCCATGCCCATGTTTCCGCGCCGTATGTCATTGCTGGAAATACGCATGAGTTTATACACTTGTCTCTTCAAGTATGTTCCAATATTACCCTTGAAAATGTCGCGATGCTTGGCGAATGCTGTCCATCCGACCGTGATTCTTCTTTGAATCTCCTTGTCTTCGGTTTTGTCTCTGGTGCTGTATCTCTGTCCCATCCACACGCCCGCACACGCACGCACGCACGCACACACACACACACACAATAATGTACAAACATTAATAAAACAAATTGCACACACACACACACACACACACACACACACACACACACACACACACACACACACACACACACACACACACACATATATAGGCAAACAAGTAAGTGGTACTTTTAATATGTATGTATGTATGTATATATATGCAAAAAGTAAGTGGTACTTTTAGATTAATTTGTGTATATTATAGTCTATATGTTAGGCAACAGCACTCAATCAAAGTTAACGTTCTGCAAGATGCATGATACAATACTAGTAATCCTCTAGGCCGAAACAGTAAATTTGATTGACTGTTGGGAGTGGGAGTTTCTTGATGTGTAGACAGTATCATACTAATGTACGTACGTATATATATATATATAATTACATACATACATATACATTTTTACACTACTCAAACAATATTATATAATGCTGTTTCTTGATAGTAATGTACTAATGTACAAAAATGAATTTCAAAGTGACTGTACCAGTTACTTTCTGGCAGTACTGTATGTATGTATATATACATATACATATACATACATACATACATACATACGTTGTTAGAGTAAAATGTAACCTTCACAATCTACAGAAACATCACAATGAAAATACGTGAATTACCTATATTTACAATAGAAGCTACCACGTTTAACTGTTAATTACTCCTGCGTAAATAGCGCGCACACGCACACGCACATACACGAATTAGTACACACAAATGTAATAAATAATAAAACGAAGACAGTGCATGTTGCAACCAGAGTGGAACGATATATGTGAGAAGAGAATAACTACGACAGCTACAGTAAAAAATACGTGGGTAGATATTTGGCGTATTATACAGAACAACAACAATGTCAAGCGAGGTCAAACGGGTGTAGGAGACAAGAAAGTCCAGAATGGGTGACTGAAAATTAAAGTAAACACATATCGACATTTATCCCTCCTTAACGTACGGGAGTATATAGAAGAAAACAGCATTGCAATTTGCCATGTAACAACATGATAGAATGCCATTGTTGGCAAAAAGTATACACAATGACATATTGGTCTATTCGTGTTTTAATGTTGCGAGTTTTCACTGAGACAGATAATCTGAAAATTGTCATTGTTAACACAGTGGTTCGTGTTACTAAACGTCTTCAATAAACAACTGTCTGTACACATGGCACACAGTATATAAGTACAGCACAATGAAAATCGCCACGTTGGCCAGCTTAACTTGGTGTCAGTAAACATGTTTATTTGGCGACCGCATTAACGACACGGTTTAGTGGACCACTTGGGAAATATCACATTCACACACATGGTCGACACGTGCCTGCGACATTGAGGATGTTACACTGAGGAATACTGCAGCATTTGCTTCGCTCACAGTTGCCATATTTTCTTTTCGAAAAGACAACATCTCAAGAAGTCTGAACTGTTAACTTGGTCTGGCCTTTTGGAAGATGTTTTTAAATGTTCACCGTGGTGGAGGCAATGTCATACTAATAAAAAAACATAAAAAAGTTAAAAGGGCAGCGTTTTCAAGAATACAATGAATACAATAAAATTGTATGTATCCCTATAAGAGCAATTAATTATATTGTGTATAATATATGTAAAAATATGATATAAGACATACGCACACACACACACACACACACACACAGAATGCATTCATTTAAGAGTAAATTAATAATAAATAAATAAAACACAACTGGCAAAAAAAATCTTATATATATATATATGAGCATATGGCTACAATGTCAATGACAAAACATAATTGAAGTAAATATTATTCAAAATAAATATTTTAAAAACATGGTTAATTAACTATTATCTTAAATCATGTTAAATTGCACCCCGTGCGGCTCACAAAACACCAAACTACACTCGACCACTATGGGTCACCAATCTCCAACTGCAGCCCCCTTGTCGAATTATTCGGGCGTCGTGGAGAGCTCGGTGAAACGACGGCATTGTGCGATAGGTGGCGCATCTGTAGCAATTATCTTCGATCTGTCCGATAGATGGCGACAATTTGGTAAATAAATACAGTTGTCTAAAATCACGGAAATAACGTGCGGTGCTCCTGGTTTTGCGTGTGGGCACCGACCTTGCCGGGTTACAAAACATCTAGCACCCCACTGTTTGCCACGTTGGCAACTGAGTAGCCAGGTGACTGCGTCTTCGTTCGCCTGAGCCCTAACCAAGGCCCAAGCAGGGGTAAACACGGTGAGTGTATAGCGAAACTTCTGTGAGCGAGCACTCCGTGACGATGACGTGGATGTGATTAAAAAACTCGAGAGACAATGTTGAATGTGAATAATTTACTTGCTGCCAGTGCTGGCGTTGACTACAAGAGTAGCAATGAGTTATCAGTCATCTGCACCCGGAAACGCAACCGCATGCGTTCGCTTCCTCTTTAGTATATAGATCCGTAACGTGTAAATACAGAACAGCTGTTGGTATATGAGACGAAATCGTTTGGACATAATTATGGTTACTGTAGTGTAGAAGGAGTCAGACCACATTTGCATATTCCATAAGCAATCATAACATGTTATAACATTTCTAGGTCCATTTCTATTTGCTTTAAAGAAATGTTAAATTATTTATGTGGGCATTATTCCACCAATGGTCTGAAGTTATGGTTAATTATGCCAATATATTT
The DNA here is from genome assembly GCA_964017155.1 of Oasisia sp. SBJ-2009. Lineage (NCBI taxonomy): Eukaryota > Metazoa > Annelida > Polychaeta > Sabellida > Siboglinidae > Oasisia > Oasisia sp. SBJ-2009. The sequence continues at coordinate 39,915,734 of OZ024858.1, forward strand.
TGCCTGTGAAACAGTTTCAAGTATTTGTCGATGCATTGCCATTGGGTATTAATACTGACATTTTTGTTTCTTGTTACAGTAATGACATGGTGACTTTAATTTATGATCTGTGAATAGTGGAACTAATTCGCAGAGCAGTGACCTTAAAAAATAAAATATATGTGAACTAGTGAAAATGATATGCTAATTGAGCTAATTAAAAATAAACATAACACACACATAAAGTGTGAAACGTGTAGAAAAACTAAACATTACAAGCTATCTTGAAATAATGTTCTAGCTTCATGCAGACATGTGAGACAGACACCATCAACTCGGCAGTTGTAGATTGCTGAAATGATTCCCATTTTCTTCCTGTAACTCTCCCATCGCATTTCCTCAGCTCACGTTTCAGACGTGCTAAACACATTCTTCATATTGCGACATAATGATGATAATTTGTACTAAAAACAAATGAAAAGGCTAATCTTATTTATGTCGTGCCGATGGAGTTCTTGTTTACTGCGAACCTTCTAGGACCTGTGACACCAGGCGATAATAGAATGAAATTGATTTATAAAGTCTCCCATTAATTGTGATTAATGGTGACATGCCACCATAGAAAAACAATTCACCGCCTCCACCACACACACACACACGCATATATTACTCTTAGTGCAGTAAATACTGGCCTAGAGGGTAACACAGAGTCCTATGCATCCCACATAACATTCTCTGGCAACTCTTTACCACACTGTCTTAGATTAGAACTGGTCGATCTAAAATAAATTATATATATATATATATAACATATTATAACTAGATTATCCTTAAAAAATTAACTGCATTTGACAATTTTCCAAGTTTTGGTGGAGATCTAAAATGTTGTAGCTTTTGTTAGATTTGTCACGACGAGCTAAAATAACCTCTTCAGGGGTTAAAAAAAAGTGTGAATATTTAACACAGAGTTTTGGAAAGTGGTGTGTTGAATAAATGGCGTATATATGGGGAATCGAAATATGCCATAATGTTAACTGTCAACTGAATAGAAGAGGAACTGTGGTATCTTCAAGTTTGGGTTTTGTGTATTCTGGCTCACATTTGTACAGGAAAACAAATTTTGCAGTCTAAATTAAATGGCAACCACAATAAAACACCCCTGATGCGATTACTGTTATTTGTTATCTGATTCTGCCTAGACAGAGAGAATCAGACAATTCTGAGGAAAACCATCGCCGCAACAGATGCTGCCAGCTGGCTTCCAACTTGTCCGACTCTTGAGCTAAACCATCACATTCAATTCTTATAATATATATGGCTGCAATAATAATAAAATATAATATATGTATATATATTATATATAATTTACAACAATCTGTTCCAGTTATATCATTCAATTAGTCCAGTCATATAATTGTGTCCTTCCTCTTTGGTTACTGCACAGTGATGAGGTCAGGAATAGTATTATACACCCATTCCTTACATAATTATATCACAGTCATTTGTCATATCATTGAAATTCAGTCTCTCCCAGTTATAACTTTAAACTATTATTTAATTGCTTTCTTCTTCAACCTATTTGTATAACTAAATCTCTCCGAACAGCATATGTACCAGATACGTTTATTATTTATTTATTTACATCATCCAGTATATGTTGACCATTACCGGTACATTCAATCTCTCTGTAACGTATCAGTTTCAGCTTACACACATCGAGAAATGTGACATCTGCTGTTTCTTAGTGTTGCATGAATGATAATTTTATTTACATTTTCAGTGTCAGAGTGGTTTGTTTGAAAACAGTAATCTCAGTTGATCACGTCAGTTCAAATTACCGGTTAAGCCAACAAACAAGTGGAACACTACATTTGCACAGGGTAACACTCACCCTTTATACCAGCTCAAATTACCTCAAGCAAACATGACAATGTTACGTTGCCAAGTCGGTCACTGAAATTATATCTATAGTCCTGATGTGGAACGTGACTTGTTTGACTTTAAGAAAGAGTGATGGAGCCGAGTTGTGGTGACCCACAATGCATCTGCCTATTGTAACAATGATATTAATTTACAAGGTTAAATGGGTGTATGAAGAGGTCGGGAAAGCAAACATCAACCGTAACAAAATGCAAGTGTAAGTGATGCATGGATTCCCCGTAGTGAATACAGCTGCTCACTGGAACCATATTAATTTTGTTTCTCAAACGTGATTTATGGGTAGGCAGAAGAATAGAGCTGGAAAGTAGTGGAATTTCCATGAGAATTCCCCCGTTATCTGGACACGTACACACATACACACTGGCTGATTGATCCATGTTACGATTTACTCAAATGCTTGCCCTTGTGTACTGAGTGCGGACATATAGCAAAAGATAGAAGGAATGACGAACCCAAACTATTCCACAACCATTAACTACCAGAGGTAACCAGTAAAAACGTTATTATAGCCACTAGCACTGAAATGGAAAAAAAACACTCCCAGATGTTCTGTTTTTTGCAGAGAAATTTTTCTTTAGCTTGTAGAAGCTTATGTTTATATTATGAGATGTGCACATGCAAATTTACAAGTGCTGTGCTATTGACCTCACAGAACTCGCTATTAAAATAATTTATTCTAATTTTTGTTTCAATTATATAAAATTAAGATGTATAACGTGCTGCATCACTTGGGTGACCATAAAATGTTATCCCTGAAAGTAGCAAATAGTCAGACAAAATACTCCTGGTGTGTCAAAATAGTGTTAATACATTCCTCATCCCCATGAAAAATCACTACTCCTGTTGTGTTAAACATCGCTGAAGCATAAACTTTCATGCAAATCCGTCAGTAGACCTGTAGTGCTCTTCCTTAAACAAAACATTTTTAAACAAATAAATGACTGATGATGCAGTATGATTAGTTTTGTTAAACATGTGGAAAATGGCTTCTTGCCTGGGGACTAGTGCTAGCAAAAGGTTACTCATTCACAAGCATGTCTACTCACCTTGAGCAAGGGCCAAGGGGGCAAGCAATAAGTTAAATCCCTGGGGCTATAACATACTGTGTTTCTGCACAACCACCAAGGTAAAGAGAATAATTGTTTTTAAAGTGCGACATCCAGTCTAGATACAAAACTGCCCAAGGTTTGACATGGCGGTAAAAGTGACAATAACTGTGTTTACTCGCTAAAATCAAAAGTAACGCTCAGTTCATTGCTGTTCACAATCCACTAGTATATTATGTACAAGTATTAATAATATATTTAAACATTGCTAAACTGGACTAAACAAAACTAGCACACTATACCAACTATATACACTGTACAAAGAAGGAAAAAAGTAAAACAGTATAACTAAGTAATCGGCAAAATAGAAATTAATGATGAGGCTCAGTGATTACTGGGTAGTTGTAAATTAAGCATAATTAAATGTTAACAGTTGTGGTCAGCGTTTGTGACAAAGAAACATTACATGTAAAAGGGTACTATAAAATAGTGTGTTTGGGCTAAAGTTGGTGGACACTAGTCATCTAGACTTGACTGACCACTTGGTGCTCTACTATCAAGTAACACACCTATTCTGTCCTTTCAGTTTGTTCACAAGCCGTGTCCATCACGTCGCCATGACACCCAGGGTGCTGATGGTCCTGGTCACCCTGGTGGGGTGCATACAGGCAGCGGACAAGTACTGGGACTACATCGTAGTTGGGGCCGGGCCAGGAGGGCTCCAGATGGGCCACTTCCTTCAGAAGGCGGGCCGCAACTATGTCCTGCTTGAGAGAAATAGTGTGGCAGGTAAGTGAATGTTTTATATTGGACTTTGTAAATATAAAGTTATACAAACAGAATTTCAATAGGATTGATGCCATAAAACAAAACTCTAGTATGTTCTTTTAGCATTAACATGGAATGATGCAATATAAAATAAATTATTAAAACACCTGTATGAAGTTGTATACATTAAGAACCATTGACACACAATGACTCTATGAAATGTGGCATGTAACAATTGACTCTTTGCAGCGAGCTTCTTTGAAAAATTCCCCCGTCATGACAAGTTGATCAGTATCAACAAAAGACACACTGGTAAGAAGAACACTGAGTTCAATCTACGACACGACTGGAACTCATTGTTGAGTGACGACAAGAGTCTTCTCTTCCGCCACTACTCCAAGTTGTTCTTCCCCCAGCGTGTCCAGCTACTGGACTACATGGCAGACTACCAGAAGAAGCTCGGCATCAACGTACAGTTCAACACAGAAGTGAGCAACATCAGGAAGGAGACGAATGCAACGACAAACAAGACAGTGTTCCTCATGGATGACCAGAACGGAAACACTCTCAAGTGCAGGTAGGTTGTGTCTGACAGCATCATGCCAATGATAATATTGCCTTGCCAGAAAATGTACGTTTTCTTATGATAAGTCCATCATGCACATGCATTTTGCGGCTACCCACAAGTATGTCTTTTGATGATAAGGGCATTGAATTTATGTGTTTACAAAATAATTTAAACTAAAATCAGTTTATTTAATTAATTTAAACACATTATGTAATGTAGCTATTTAACTGGTAATGCAGTACATACATTTCTTGTATATTTATCAGGGTCCTGATAGTGGCCAGTGGACTGAGTAAACCGGTCGAGCCAAAGTTTCAAGGGAGTGAGTTCACTGAAAATTATTCAGATGTCTCGATCAACCCTGACGACTACGAAGGCAAATCAGTGCTCATTCTTGGTAAGTCAGAGTGTACTATGTGATGTACCGTGTGTGTGTGTGGTGTGTGTAATAAAAGTTATTAACATCGTTTCATAGCAATCTTTATTCTGACATGTCAGTTATCCAGCTGGGTGATCTGAGCCAATGTCATTACACGGTACACATCATGATGATAATCACGCATCCATTTCTGATTAAACCAAACAAAATAGCTCATACGTAACAGCCCAATGTGTTAGTCCAGTAGGGACGCACAATTTCAGAATGATGTTCCCAAAGCTGCAAGAAAATGACTTATTCAGTAGCGTATGAATGGGTCATATATATGTCAATGCAAATTTATGTTAATACCCATCTTGAATCCAATGCCAAATACATCAAGCGTTTTGTACTTGTCAACGAATGTTGGCAAATGATGAGGCCATCCCAAAATAAGTATAGGCTAATCAATGAAGTTGACCATATTCCCATGATGCAGTTGACTTGACTATCATATGATCCATTGTTGAGGCATGAAAAATGGATGCCAATTTCCAATACTCTGTTGTATATTTTGTTGATATTCTACAACATATGATAATTATACTCGATCCATGTGTGAGACGCATGTGTCTACTGAGGCAAATTTAATGCACTCTGAACAATTGAAAGATTTGCTTAGAACTAAGCTAAATCTTTTATTCTCCAGGACGAGGCAATTCCGCATTCGAACTTGCCGAGTCAATCTACGGTTCTACCAACTTCATTCACATGGTTGGTAGATCGAGAGTGAGGCTGTCCTGGTCAACCCACTATGTCGGAGACCTCAGGTGAGACACACAGTGGACACACTGAGAACTAGCATAGTGAAAGACAGTACTCAACTAATTCGTCTCTCCATCATCTCACTGGTCTTCCTCCACATCATTTCCCATCGTAAGATTTCTCAGAGGTGATACACGTTGTTCACCAGGCAGGGCTGGGGTTAATTCATGGATAGCACAAATTATACTGGTTTGTTTTGGGCAAAAAAAGAACCTGTCTAAAACTGGTTGTGACTGGCATTCTACAGTACACTTTTTTATTAATGCAAGACAGGCAACAAATGATCTGTTGGTAAGGGGTTGCTTTGAAGTTGATGTGGTATCGTATCGATGGTTGTAGGGCGGTCAACAATGCTTTGCTGGACACATATCAACTCAAGTCGCTGGACGCGGTGGTCGAGGCTACGACAGACGACATGAGGCTGGTGAAGAAAGGGGACCGCATCAAGATGGAGTTGGTTGACCAAGAAGCGGGAGAGACAGAGAACATCTATGACAACTTTGCCATGCGTGAGCTGTATGACAAAGTCATCCTGTGTCTCGGGTTTCAGTTTGACAATGGCATTTTCAACAGGTGAGATAACTCGTTTTTTATTTGTAAATAATGTTTTTGTTGGTTGAAAATGGTAGTTTCATATTTTTGCTCATGTTATATGTAAGTCACTAGAAAATGATGTCGTCTGGTAATTTTTTATGAATTGCATATGTGAATCGTTATATTCATTAAAATATGCAATTATTTCTAGGAAATTTGTTTTCATTTAGAAATAGATGGAAACCAGAAACTATCATTATTTTTTGCATTGTCTTTTCTAAGCCCCTAGCCTTAATAGAACAAATACAGTATATTATTATTACATACCTACATCTGGCAATGAAGCGACAGTATTGTTTTGATGACAGTGTTGTTTGACTTGTGGCATGAGTCGCACGACATTGTAACTGCCTGGCTACTCAATTTGTCCATGGAAGCAACCAGGTAACCTTAAGCAGTAACCTTTGTGTTTTATAAACACATAAAGTGAAGGAAGACAGGTGGGTGACCGTGGCTCCTGAGCCCAGGAGATGCAGTCTCGGTTAATGTCTTGTTGTATAGACTGTTGTTTGATGCAGCTCGTTGAACATAAAGAAGTCCAAGGGGCGGGAGGATAAGTTCCCTCTGATTGGCTACGACTACCAGCTGCGTGACGTGGAGGACTTGTACATAGCCGGAGGCGCCTCCCATGGGCCTGACTTTAGGAAGTCTGCGGGGGGCTTCATCCATGGATTCCGCTACACAGGTGAGGGGGTGACTGGCAGGGGGCACCTTCAGGGGGCATTGTTCACACACAGTGATAGCCATTTGTCAGTCAGTATATCAAAACAGAAAAGATACCACCCCAACGCACTCATAACTATAAAACATGTAATGCATTATTTAAAAAATATTTGCATGTAATATTTTGGAAGGACTATTTTAATGATGTTTTAAAATCTTACTATAATAATAACTTTAGTTTTAACATATTCTAAAAAAATTGATGACTTGCATGTAAATTGCCTTTTGATTAATATTGAAAAAAATTATTTGCACTGTAGATATTTTAAAAATATAACCTCATTTGGCAGTGTTTGGAAGCACAAGAACCGTGGCTAAAAAAAATATTGTGAGAACAGGCACTTAGTGATGATGACGTTTTACGACGAGCAGCTACATCTGTATTTTGAAAAAATTATCTGTGTTTGTGAAATTCTATTTATTTTGATCGCCATCATTTCCAGTGCTGCCTGGGTAAGTCTTGATTGTCATTCAAAGGTAAAGGTTAAGTGTTTTCATGTGGTGGACAGAGCTTTGATAAGTAGTACTCATTGGCCCTGTGGTCATATGACTTTGGAATAGGATGTTGTTTCAATTAATATATATCTAATATATATTACAGTTTATGTTGTGTTGGCTTTGTTTTGTTAATTTCAATATTTTAAACATCTTCATACTTTATTTTATCTTACTTGTGTGGCATTACTAAAACTCATTGCTTAAAGTAGTCAGACAGGTTTTAAAGGCACATTTCTGTTTCCTAATTTTTTTAGACTTTGATTAGCTAATTTGTGCTTTATATACTAAACTTCCTTACTTCCATTTAGCAATCATATGATACGTCGTAACATAAATGAATGTTATACATATCATAATCTAATGGTTGTTTCTAGGTATAAGTTAGGGTTATGTAAAATAAAAGTTTTTCTAGATTATAATCAAGACGATGTGTATTTATTTTGCTACTCCTAGAGTAAGGTGCTTTGCATCTGGTGGCAGAGTTTCTGGGATTCATCTACAATCCCACAAAGGATCCATCAGGCTGAATATTTAAATCCATCTGATCTAGTTTTAAGGTTTCTACTGGACGTTTGTTGATTCTTCACAATGCTGTACATTTTCTCTATGATTATTCCAAGTTAACCATTCCTACAATTACTGATTGGTGGATAATTGACAAAAGCTGAAAAAATTGTACAAAACATGTAATGTGCTTAAGTACTTTTCTTTCAAAAATATAAAGGTAAGTTCTTATATAGCACAGTATCTGATCCTCAGGATTGCTTCAAACGCTTTACACTTTACTTCCCTGATAGAGCTGTTCACTCAGACACCATCTCAACTTATCTGGGAACTTGGAAGCATTCAGCTTATACACATATCCACCACTTATCTATAGTCAGGTATTCATTTATACAGCTGAGTGAACTGGTGCAATCTAGAGTGAAAATATTTGGCCAAGGTTTTAACAGCTCAGGATTCAAACCCAGGTCCTCTTAGCTGAGCCACTGCGCTCTACAAAGATATAAGTCATCAAACGCTTGTCACGAATGTGGGAAAATCCCTCATTAAGAATCCATTGTTAATCTTTAGGAGCTTTTTCAAACTATAAAAACTCCCTTGTTTCACTATTTCCATGTCACACCAGGAACAGTGTCCAGGTGTCACATCCTGGTGTTTGTCCCTTTCACCACAAGATCGCTCAGTATTAAGGAGTGAATTGTTTTTATAGAGCAAAACCTTATGAGCCCTTAGTAAAATCCCTGTCATACATAACAACCCAGTTACCCTGAAGGGTGTTAGTTACAATGATGGTGTTTGCCCCCACAGCTCGCGCCCTTCACCGCATGTTGGAGTGGAAGTACGAGGGCGTGCCGTGGCCGTCCGTCTCCATCCTGTCCACAGACCTCCTGGCCACCATCATCAAGCGCATCAACGAAGGCTCCGGCTTCTACCAGATGTTTGGCATGCTGGGAGACGTGATGGCCATCCGCAGGTGAGAACAGGTGCACCCAGTCCCAGGGTGCATGAGCCCAGTGGAACAATATGTCACTTCGAGCAAATGTTTCTGAGGCTGGGATGTCTGCTTGTCTGATGTTTGTTAATGAAATAGGGTTAAATTTACACACATTTGCAGGATTTCATGTTAAAGAACTAATCAGACACATAACATAACTGGGAGTTAAAACATGATATGACGGAAAAATAACATCTAAATTTTGTTGTGGCATGGTTTATTTGAATTAAACACAAAATAATATATTTTGGGGTGGCATGCACATGAAAATGTTTTGATTACACATTTGCAGATGCATTTGAATACATTTCAGACATGTTGGTTTCATATTTATGTTTATTTACATCAAATAATTAATAATTCTTTTTTTTAAATATGAATTAATTTGATTAGCATTTGCGTGTGCGTTAAACAAATTAAATGTTTATGAAATTGAGTTGCATTCAAAATTTCAAATACTGATGTTAAGGTACCCATTGAAATGCAGATGTATTTACAATGTCATGGAGATGTTTGTGTGCACATTGAAATGCTCTACATTCCAAATGCACATTAAAATGCATTTGAACACACTGCCTACTGCAAAGTTCATGAAATAACGCATGTATTGTCACTATGTTTGAGCAGTTCTGGCGAGGAGATTGAGTATTTGGAGGAGGTGCCGTTGAACCTGCTGGACCGACTGTCCGAGATCACCGGTCACTCCTATGATGAGGTCATCGTCCTAGTTCTCCAGTACGGGGCCAACTTCTCCGGGCCGGGCAAGGATGTCTTCCGGATCGACCGGGCCACGGGGGAACCTTCCGACGCCCACAACTCCAACTTCCTCCATCCCGTATTCTACCACTACAAACAGCTGCCCACAGGTCAGTCTGGGGTCAAGGTCACGACCTTGCTGTAGGCAGCAGTAGCACAGTGACTGGAATGCATGACTCAGTTTAGACAACTGTTGTCACCTGCAGAAGAACCTATCCAAACTTATTAAAACAAATGTTTAATGTATTTATTTATTTTTATGACTATTTGACATAATGTTTACTCCAAACACGTACAGCTGTATATGTAATAATGTGCTCTTCGTGTGATAATTTATTTTCTTTCATTTATTTATAGGCAGTTTGAATGTCTTAATTTAATACATATTTGTATTATATATTTATTTCAGGATTCATTTATGTATTTATTACTATTAAATGTTATCGAATAACATGTAACACGCTTATTTACCATCTAGACATCCAGACTCTCTGGCTGCATAGCAGTGTAAAATGTTTATTATATACAGACCTCAGGTTCAATTTTTCTTCCTGCCGTTTCAAAGCTCAAATAATTTGTTACATTCTGCAGCTGTATAAATTTCAATAGGTAGCTAATGGGTTGAATATATGATCTTTTCGTTCAATTTTTATGAGTTTTATTTGGTTATTGAAGCCATTTAGAAGGTAAAAAAATATGGGGAGTTATAAGATGCCATATGGAATACCTGTTTTCAAATCAATTCAGAACCCTACAAAAATACAGGTTCAACAATATACCAGCGGAATTTGATACAGCTAAAGTTATCGCACTAACACAAGTTTACTCATTTGTTTTTGTAGCTGAGCAGATGAGTTCGAAGACAAAGTACGAAATCCTACCTAGACCTGATCATATGCATCACATTGTGGAGGACTTCCTCACGTTGTGGGACGCACCAAGCAGTCACATCCTCCCACTACGACGCTACCTAGAGACTGTCTTGGACAGAGACCTCCGAACCTTCTACGCCTCCGACTGTCTCGAGATGGCCATGCTCCACCAGATGGTGCCACTGTACTGCCAGCAGCATTATCTCTCAGGACGTGGCATCGTCAAGGCGGAGCCTCTCTTTCAACAATCCTAGAACTCAAGCTGAACACGGCTACTGTGTGATGACGATTTGTGTAATCTCTGACTGCAGATGGTAAAAAAGCATTTTCTCTTGGGGAGTGAATGATGCCACATAGTACTTATAATTTTACTGAGTTGATGCGACCATCTTGCTCAAAACTTCTCGAAACACCATTTGTTTGATATCAGCTAATAATATTAGTTGAAGCACAGGAATCAAAAACATCACAAATCACCAATTGGTAATTTTGAGTACCTCACTAAATCAACAATAAGACTAATTTTGTACTAATGTTGTTTTATAAGTGACAACACATTTAGCAATTACCTTACAAGGTCTAATGCTGATGCCATAATGTGCATTTGGTCTTCAGCTTACAGGCTTGTAGCAAAACATTGATTTAGGAAAAATGGAAATTAAATGTTATTTTTGACCTTGGTGCTTCAATTGTGATCCAATCTATGTCAGTTTTGTAATATTTCAATGTGCTTTAAATGTAAATTGTAAAACAAACAGCGGAACATTCTTAGCCATATTGAAAGAAATTACCTGGTTGTTAACAAGTTCCTATGTAAGTGCTCTGATTATCTGAATATCCATGCTTATGAACATGTATTTGTTGGTAAATCTATTTGCTGAATGATTGGTGCTTACATAGCTGAAGCAGTTCTGACTGCTGGTACACATTCCAACTTTATGCATTCCATGTTCTATAAATGGCCTGCCTTTTGTGTAACATTGTGTCACATTATAATTGTATGTATAATATGCAAGAGATGTAGTTGTAGTTTCTGTCTATAGTATTAACCAGACTTTGAAATATAGTGGTTAAAATAAAATAAAATTGCTCACTGGACTGAGGGGGTAGTAGTATATTACTCACCCACATGGAACATTACTAGTCCCCCATTTGTGGTGAACATTGCCACACTATGAACTTTTACATAAATTCGTCTGTAGACTGCAATGCTCATTGAAACAAAAAATATAAACAGAAAATGACAGTTTGATATCCGGCCGTAAAACTAAAGCTAGCCAAAGGTTGCTCATGCTCAGACATTTCTACTAGTCTCGGGCGATGGAGTGGGGGGGGGGGGGTGGCGATCTTTCAGTGTGTTTCATTGTTATATTGTTGTTCTGTGTAACGCTTGATGTTTGAGAAAACTTATTATTCAGTGATGTATAAATGTACTGGGTAAGATATGTATTCCAGAAAAAAAGTCTTGTCATCGACAGTAATTTTAAAAATATTGTACTGCAAGCTATTTTTTTAATATGTACAATTTCATCAGTTATCGCATAACGACAATGTGACGGTTTCCAAATAATACATCCTTGTTGGTCTTTTGAAAGTCGGCAAAAATTGTTGGCTAACATTTTTTTATTTACTATGTACTTGAGCTACTGTGTTATTTGAGAAGGACCAATGTCCTTCCTTAAAATACGTCTGCTATGAGTGTAGTCCTGTTCAATCGATTCAGTACATGTATATCACTTTATTGTCTACGACGTATTGTTTCCTATTTTTATATTACAGCACAATGGCTCAGGGGTAAAGCTTCGCACTCTCAACTAAGAGAACCCGGGTTTGAATTCTGTGCTTTGGTGTTAAAACCTTGGACAAATTGTTTTCATTCTACATTGCTCCAGTTCACCCAGCTGTATAAATGAGTACCTGGCTATAGACAGTGGTGGATGTGTGTATGAGCCGCCTTCGCGCATTAATTGTAACATATGGCTGGATGCTTCCCTGAGAAGTTGAGATGGTGTTTGATTGAACAGGTCTGCCAGGGAGATCAAGTGTAAAAGCACTTTGAGCTGTCCTGAAGACCAGATACTGTGCTATATAAGAACTTGCCTTTTTTACTTTGTATGTGTGTGTAATAATATATATATACATATATATGTTACACACATACATACACACACCATTTCAAGAACTTTACCTACATACATATGCTGTTACATACATGAGCATTGTTGATGTTATTTAGCTTAGACAAATCTTGGTTGAATTCTCCAAATAATGTATTTTTGGCGAAATGTAATTGCTATTAATCTATTTGAAATAAAAAATTATTTGTCGTGATTATTTGCTGTATTTTCTAAGTGGAGTACAATGTCTGCATACAGATCATAATACACTGTACAAGGATATGGTAGACTAGTAAATGTAATTTGAATATGGTGCGGTTGCTTCGCCTTTATCCAAGTTAAACAGCCATGTTGCTGGGTGACACATTTCATTAATCTTAATACCCTATACATGTGAAAGGTCACCATTACGAGGAGGAGCGCATTTACAAAGCAAGATGTCTTCACAGAAGCTACATGGTATTAAGTAGTTTTTCTAAGATTATTTTCCAAAAATGGAGATTGCACCTGCTTCTGTAGTGATGTTTTATATCCGTCCTATCCAGCAGATATATTCTTCTCTCAGATCTATTCTTCTTCATATTACAACTTTATGTGCAGGAATTTGCCAGGAAACAGTTGTATGTAATGCTATGCTGCACAGCATGTCACACTGTGGAAGTAAACAATACAATTAAAACTAGACATTTCAACTCCATCCTTTGTGAGATTCACAAATATGTATAACTTGCGACTCACAGAATACTGCAATCCATTCGGACTCGTATGCGAATGTATACCCAAATTCTCCTTCCAGCCATGGATCATGTAGTGCTACTGGTGGTAGGTACAACCATCTGACATGTTGGGGACCTGGGTTCAATATACCCTGACAGGGCAGGCAGGCTATATTTGATGTAAAAACCTGGGTATCAAGATCGGAGACTGAATCCCTCAGACCTTGTTTGTGACTTGGAAACCATTTTATTTTTAATGTTGGTCATGGATCAATCCGGAATGTGGTAACAAAAAACACTGACTGGGCCTGAGGACAACCATTATCCTGGTAGTGACCATCGAGATCATATGATACAATGCCAGCATAGTCCCATAGATGTGTTTTCAAAAATATAAGATCACGACACTGTGATAACACGCGCGCGCGCGTGTGCCCACACAAACACACTGTCTAAGAACTAACATGATTAATTATGCTAATCAAAACATGTATGTGGTTGACCTCGACGTGTGCCATCTCATCAACGTACGTGTAGCGTATAATTCCGTCGAAGTACGTCATCTCTCGTCAGGGTGGTGTTGTCTCTATCTTAACTTAATGTCGACGCATTTGTACTGAGTGCTAAGAACCAACGTCCATTTCCTTAGTCGTCGTTGGAAGTCTTGCAAACCAGTTGCTTGGTTAAAACAAAGTGCTAACGTCACGTGATGACGTCATTGCCATTCGAAAGACGCTTATTTCCATAGGACCATACGTTGCAATATATCGCATTGATTGACTATGCAAGTGCCAATCCAGTTTCGGTTACGAAAGAACAATTCAATTCAATATCTTTATTTCAGACTGTCAGTGTCATACAGATGTCCACATAAACATTAAAAAAATACAAGTGACTAGAAAACTATAAAAATATTGCACATGGTAAATAGAAGAAAAAAACATTGCACAATGGTACATTCAGTCAAAACTCAACAAAAGCTATTATGTATATACAACATTTTGATCCAATGTCGTCTTATCCTGGATTGCCATTTTATATCACTGTTGATAATTGCAATTACCAACTTATTATAAGAGGCATCAAGTCTCCGCATGAATTTATATACAAGGTTTCTAATTACAGCTTTACTATCTGGTACATGGTATTCTACAAACATAGTGGAGGCACTGCAATATTTAGGCTGATTTAGCAATAAGTGAAACACATTATTGTAAGCCACATGAAGTTTATGTATACTTGCTACTGTGTAATTCCACCACAACTGAGCAGTATACATGGGAGAGCAGAAAGTTCTAAGCAAAGTCAGCTTCACTTCAGTGGAACACATGTAAAATTTCCGCAATAGCGTATTACCCCTAGCATATAGTTGTCGGCATTGCCGTAAAATATCTTTGTCATCACGTAATGTATTAGAAATAAAGTGACCCAAATATTTCACATTATCCACTTCCTGGATTGTTTCACCATTAATCTTAAATGATGGAACATCAACATTTTTCATAAATTTACTTTTAAATATTAACACAGCACTTTTCTTGGAATTGTACTTGATATCATGATTTAGCCCATAGAGTCCACATACCTGCATCAGTTCAGACAGTCCTGATACAGATGGAGACAGAATTACCAAGTCATCAGCATACATAAGATGGTTGATAGTTGTACTACCTATTACACACCCTGTGTTACATTTGTTTAAAGCTATGGTTAAATCATCCATATATATATTAAAAAGGTGTGGTGAGAGTATACCACCTTGCCTGACACCATTTGTAACACCAAAATGTTCCGACAATTTACCTGACCATCTTATACACATAGTCTGATTTGAATACCAATATATAAGTAGTCTAACAATATATCCAGGTACTCCCCTGTCAATCAACTTTTGAAATAAGATGTTTCACTCTATCAAAGGCTTTAGAAGCATCTAAAAAACATGTAAACATAGACCCATTTAGACTCCTATGCCTGTCAATAACTTCCTTTTATAAACCCTTTTTATACCAGATACGCACCGATGCGTAGTTGCCGCATCTTACCAAATACGCATCGGTGCGTATTTACCAACGTGTCCGCCCATGCGGCCATGTTGTGGCCATATTGAATAAATTAAAATCCCCCGCTTCCGTCATACGAAGAGAACGAGGCTACACCACACTTCCTGCAAGGCAGACGCCATTTTATTGCGGCAATTTCAGTGGTTTTAAACGTGTTTTTGGAAAGTTTTGTTTTGTGTTGTTCGTCGCGGCATTTAAAAATGGCGGACGATGGTGCTTCAGACAGCGAAGGCAGTGATATTTCGGGAGTTGACAAGTTTATAAACGAGGATTTTGAAGGAGAATTAGCGGGAGAGAATGTCGACCCACTGCCCTGGATCGAGTGCAGGAGTTATAGACGTTATGTCCCAAGTCACTTATGTCCCAAGTCACTTATGTCCCAAATATTGTGGACGATATGTCCCAAAAACAAGATGCTAAGTGACAGTTAAACATGAAATGGACTTGAAATGTTCTACAAAAAGTGCCAGCATTACTATGCCATTAGTGTTAATACATCAACATATTTATGTTAAGACTAAAGTGCAAAAATAACATAAAAACGTAATAATAAATTTAGGACATATCGTCTAGGACATATGTGACTTGGGACATAACGTCCATATCCCGAGTGGAGGATGGCGGCGACGAAACCAAACCGCAGTGGATTGACAATTTGTTTCACGAATCCAACGAGTCTGGGGATGATTTATAGGGTTTCCACCCCGACTGGGTGACTGATCCTCGCCGCTTTCGCCCTGTCAGTGCGCCAGATTGCTCCCTGGATGGCACAGGCCACGAACTATATGGTTGTAGTGAGTGCTCTGTGCCTCTGCACCAGAAATGCCTGAGGGCACACATCAACCAGTCGAACATTGGCAGACAGGGTTGTCATGTAAATCGATGGATCGTTCTGTAGTTCTAGTTGTCGTTTTGTAATAAATTTATTGTTTACACATAGCATACATATTTCTGGAACTCATTTTGTCAGTAGGAGAGATAGTATTGACTGCTGGAAGGAAATAATATGATAATATCCATTGTTGTTACTTGTCATCTTACAAAACTAATATTTTCGGACTGACATACCTGATGAATATTGCTCATAACATTCCTTCTAGCCGTCACACAGGTATATTAGCAAAATGTAGCTATTGAATTTTTCTACAACTCTTGTAATTGAAGTTGCTTTCTATTCATGCAAAAAACAGTAGCAGAGTTATTGACTGCTGGAAGGAAATAATATGATAATATCCATACTTGTTACTTGTCATCTTACAAAACTAATATTTTCGGACTGACATACCTGATGAATATTGCTCATAACATTCCTTCTACCCGTCACACAGTAATAATTCTTATAGCAAAATGTAGCTATTGAATTTTTCTATAACTTGTAATTGAAGTTGCTTTCTATTCATGCAAGAAACAGTCGAAAAGTTGTGCTGAAGTTCAGTCATGCATTTTGTAAAAAAAATCAAAAAACTTTCCTCTGATTTCAACTTATAATATCATAGTTGAATAAACAGTTCTATTTATATGATGCACATCAATGGAAAGCTGCATTTCTTAGCTTTCATTTGATATACAACACTTGTATATATGTTATGTAGTTGCTGAGAAAATCAAATTTGACACACACCATGTAATTTTTTTTTTCCATATCCGTTTTTTCTCCCAAATGTGCTGGTAACATGGGTATAATTTCTGGGCGGACGTCTGGTATAAAAAAGGGTTAAGACATAAATACACAAGTCTGTCCCATGTTTTTTCTTAAATCCAAACTGATTGGACATTGTTGACAGCGTAACTGACATTCTGTCTAACAATATGTTTTCAACAATTTTTGACACAATACTAGCTAATGCAATAGGTCTGTAATTGTCTTTGCTGTTAATCTTGCCACATTTATCTTTGATAATAGGAACCAGCACAACAGATAACAAAGAACTAGGTAAAAATTCATGTACAAAAAAAACAGTTATACACATAGCAAGTAAAGGCACAATGCGCTTATCACAATGTTTAAGGTGTTCAGCATATATACCATCCATACCACAAGTCTTATTTATATCTAGGCATTTAATAGCATTTTCAACTTCGCTAACTTCCACAACTATATCATTTGTATATTTGGCATCACATTTGATTTGTTGAATATCTATATCCCTAATACAATTAAAAAGCTGTTTGAAATGAGACCGCCATAATTCAGTTATTTCATCAATACCAGTAACATCCTCAATACTATTAGGTAAAGGTATATTGCAGTTGTTTACCTGGCGTATTTCTTTCCAAAAGTCATCTGGCCTACTTTGCGACAGTTTTTTTGCCAATGAATCTTTTCTAAGTTGGCATTCATGATTTTTCAGAAAACGTATAGCATATTTAAACCGTGCCCTAGATGTCTTCATTAGATCAAATACAGGACCATGTTTTGGTCTACCAGCGTCAATCCACATAATGAAACATTCTCTGGCAGCAGTATGGAGATCTCTGGCATGGTCATTCCAGCCAGGTCTACACTTGTATGGTTTTGTCCTACCCTGCCGACTCACCAGTTCACCATTTGCATTTTTCATCGATTCAATGATATTATCATAAAATAAATTTATCGCAGATATATGTGCATCATCTGTACAGTTTACATTATTACATATAATAGCATCATGTGGAATATTAACATTTTTCAGGTTACACTTTGTTGCCTCAGCATAACTATTAATACATTCATCACTAACTCTATCCCAGCAGATTTTTTGACACTCGTGGGTTGATAAACCCTTAACCTGAGGCACTAGCTCCAGGGAAACATCGATACATATCGGAATGTGATCCGACGTACAAACACTATATAACACATCTATACTTTGAATAACATTGTGACCATCACTGGTAGACACACAGTGGTCCAACCATGAGGTGGAATCCCACCTTTCACTCAAATAAGTAAAAGTATTTGCTGGCAGTAACAGCTCACTAGATAGCAACCAGGAATTTTCCTCACAAAACTGTTTAAAGTGTCTACAAAAAACCGATTCACTGTCACTTATATCTGAGTTCCAATCCCCTAGTACAGAAATACATGTGGTGTCTAACTCCTCTATCACTGCTTTAATAGCACCAAGATTTTCTAAAAACAGGTCTTCATGAGCATGTGATTCATAAGGCATGTAGACACATAATATAACATATGTCCGGTTACTAATAGTAATTTTAATACCTGTTAGCCAGTCAATGTTTAGATCTAAACATGTTACATGCATATCAAGGTGTGTGCGCCATAGTATGGCCACACCACCCGGGTTATGACCCCTACGTAAACGATCCCTGTAATCTACAGTCGCGGCCCCTGTACCATGAAAATTAGAGTGTAGCATATTTAAAGATCCAAGATCTTGTTTACTAAACCAAGTTTCTTGGAGGCATACAATATCAATGTCATCATCATTTAATATGTCCAGCACACAGGGTCTATGGTGTAATTTTGAGGCTTTATTTGGTAGGCCCCTACAGTTATAAGAAATAATTTTCATTATTGAGTGTCTGGAGAGGTGCTCCTAGCCCTGCTAGCAGCCGATAGTTTGGTATCATTGTCACTGTTCTCTCGCTTGTGGTCACGGGTATGGTTCCTCCACCATCGGACGTACGCACCCTCTGGCCACAGCATTGCCGACAAGAATACTTTGGGAAGTGGGCAGTTACATGTGATGTGGAATGAACTGTATGTGGTGGTCGACTTCACCTGTTCAACCACAACATCCAGGTTCAGCGAGGAGTCCAAATACGACTTTAGATCCACCACTGTCAGGTCAGGGTCGAGGCGAGAGGCAAACACATTTGCCCAGCGGAGATCTGACAGCTTCGCAGCTCTGATCACTACGTTCGTTGCACTGCCGATGATTGCTGATCCTTTCGGCACAGTCTTGGTTGACACAGTCTTCGCTCTCTTGGGAACTGTCGTCCACTGTTGTACAGCTTCCGCATAGGTAGGCGTGTTCCCCTCACTGCCATGATCCTCATCTGCTGTCACTGAATCTAGTGAGGTCAGACCAATTTGCCGCCCCTTCTTGTCACATTGCTTCTGCTCATCTGAGACTTTCATGTCAACTTTGGCAGTAGCAGCACGCAGCACGGTAGATCGAATTCAAATGTTATTACCATTATTCATTTATTGTTCATCAATGTGTTGGAAGCTACGCATTATTGGCTACTGCTTGCCTACGTCGCTACGACACGTGTCTGTAGAGTGTAGTCAGTGACACTGTCACTGACAGTGTAGATGTGTAGTCATAGACTCTGACCCTCTGTCTCTGACTCTGACTGAACTGGAAAATGTTTGCATGCAGTCAGAAACAACATTCTTGTATGGGAATGTTTATTGGGAAATGTAGTTGTCAAGTAAAATAGACATAGAAATTAAGCCACATAATAAATTATGAACTTATAATATCGTCATGGCCATTCGATACATAAACAATGACTACTTGTCCGCCATACCAGAGAAGATCTAGTTAGATCTTCTCTGGCCATACCCACCAAGCCGCCGTGAGATGGCAGCACTTTTGAGCCCCCCTCACAAAGTCAAGCAGACGAGCGAGAGTTGCGTATACTAGCTATCTTTTTTATTATTAATGGTCTATTTTGAATTAATTCAAAATAGACCATTTTGGGCATGTCCCATATTGCAATATTTACGCGTGGTTTTCTGTGTTTTCATGTGACATATTGACCCATTGCACATTGAAACACGGATTCATCCCTGTACATTATTGATAAGGACTCCGTATTGATAAAGTCAAAGAGGTCATTGCGCGTAACTGGGCTGATGTGCAGTCGATTTGATTTTGAACTTCCAGTTTAAAACAGCGAAGCTTGACGCTTTAGTAGTAACAGGAAGCTATATTGCATCCTTTAATGAAGTTTAAACACCAGTGACCGGTGGACACTTGAAACCGAAAGCCGTAAGACAGGTAAGAATTTTGTCTTGAAAACCTGCTGTCGTACCTTAACGAAAGAAACGTGCGCGTTGCCGTTGGGACGCGGAGGGAATGGGGGGATCATTCCGTGTCATTTCTCGCATGTAGTTCATTGTCTAGATTGATACGTTGCAGATTCCAATACTAGCTTGATTTATTGCAACGGAAGGAGGAGTTCACTTTGTTTATTTGTGTGCGATACGGCGTCGAAAGGTGGTGAGTCGGCAGCTTAGCCTGTTTACTTTTAGGCTTTAGGCCGAGTGTCTCGAAAAAACACGTGTAGCGATAAGTCTGGTCCTGTTTGACCTATATCTGGTACGGGAAGATGATTCAAGCTAAAAACATGATTTATAATCTTCAAGTACAATTTCTGATTACACAACTAATAATTTCTACTCACTTTAAGTTTAACGTTTCAACCGACATCGGCGGCCTTCTTCAGGAACTGAATGTTCAGTGGTCACTGATTTATAATGTACATTTATAGACTACATCTGTATATCACTGACACTATGACTATGTGTATGTCTATACTATAGTATATGGCTGTAAAGTTTCTAAGTTATGTGATTTGTATCCCTGGACTGGAGATATGACATTCATTATATTGGTCGTGGCTATTCTTCCGGATACGTACGAATAGCGCATATAAGCGTATAGGCTATTCTTCCAGATACGTACGAATAGCGCATATAAGCGTATAGGCTATAGCCATAGGCTATTCTTCCGGATACGGAAAAATAACGCATGTCTGCGTATAGGCTATTTGTCCGGATAAATATTTCAAAAAGTATGTTTATCCGAAATATTGCAACTATTTCTATATTTATAAAGGCCTCCGATTTGTAAAATATGGCGAGTTTTAAGGATCATCTCTAACACACTTAGTCTCGTTTAACCGCCTGTGGGTCAGCTGCGTAACTACGCCGAAAAGACAGTCTGGTGGAAGAGCCGACATTCATATAAATTAAAAAAATAATATTTAACTAACCCTAAGTAATCACTTGTGTCGATATAATCATCATGTTAAATTACACTCAAAACAGTATCGCTTTATACACAATTATTCGTATGTATGACAGCCAATCAGCATGTCTATCATGCCATATTTCTTGCTTCATTTCTGTTCGTTTTTTGTGCTACTGTCAGTTTTATTTTGAATAGCTTTTTTATAACGGGCCTCTAATAAAAGGATGTCCAATCAGCGTCTCTACACGAATCTTTGCAGCCCGTTATTGTACCAGGCAGATTTGAAAAGGGCTCGAACAGTGCTGCCATATCACGGAGCATGGTTAAACGAGGCTTACTTTACTTAGTACAACATTCGCCAGGTGTCGCCACTACCAATTTTCAGACATTACAAACATAAGAAGATAGTGCAACATGGCAGCGTTACTCCAGATATAGTAATTGTATTGTAGGTTAGACCTAGGTATCCCTTTCCCAGATGATAATAATAATAACTGGAATAAACTGTTATCTGGAAATGGGTGGGTTACTTTTTGCTTCAATCATGATGCAATGAAAGCGAGATTATTCAACTCCTTATTTATTTCAATGATAAGTATTTGCTGTAAAGTAATTGTAGTAATATTATGTTAACAGCAAACAAACACATGAGTATGAATGAATAAACAGAACTTTATTAGTATATACACACTAAGGTGTCCAGTACAAATAAACAAACTACATTGCCACAGCTTCCATATAAAAGCAAATAAAACATACCCTACATAACATCAAAAATAGCTTATAAACTTACTTGTCAAACAAATAAGGCTACAGCCACATGATATGCCATGTGCATAAAACCACACAAAGTCATGATGTATGTAAATACACTAAGGTGTCCAGTACAAATAAACAAACTATATTGCCACAGCTTCCATATAAAAGCAAATAAAACATACCCAACATAACATCAAAAATAGCTTAAACTTACTTGTCAAACAAATAAGGCTACAGCCACATGATATGCCATGTGCATAAAACCACACAAAGTCATGATGTATGTATATACACTAAGGTGTCCAGTACAAATAAACAAACTATATTGCCACAGCTTCCATATAAAAGCAAATAAAACATACCCAACATAACATCAAAAATAGCTTAAACTTACTTGTCAAACAAATAAGGCTACAGCCACATGATATGCCATGTGCATAAAACCACACAAAGTCATGATGTATGTATATACACTAAGGTGTCCAGTACAAATAAACAAACTATATTGCCACAGCTTCCATATAAAAGCAAATAAAACATACCCAACAAATAAGGCTACAGCCACATGATATGCGATGTGCATAAAACCACACAAAATCATAACGATGTATGTATGTATGTATGTATGTATATATATATATATATATATATATATATATATATATATATATACACACACAATAAGGTGTCCAGTACAATAAAAAAAGAAATATTGTAAACCACACCAAAACTAGAAGAACACAAAGAAACACCTCACAAGCTCTGTGTGTGAGCATCAGTGTAACAACTTGCACAAATCCAAGTCCTTGCCTTGGGACGTGACTTCTTCCCTAAGCAGGTTAGGTGGTACCACCTTAGACACGCGTCACATGCAAGGGAAGTGTCACCATCGTCAAACGAATTGTTAGCATCCCTGCCGCAGATCGGACAAATCCACTGTGGGTCTGCTGACTTCACAGTCAGCACCTGCTTCACCAGTGAAATATTTCTTGATGCGACAGATGTCTACGCTCACATCTGTCACCATGGCAGGAAGACGCTCTGGGCGGACTTCGACGTCCTCTTCCTCCATGAGTGTGCCAGCCAGGGCTGCGGTTACTCTTCCCCCCATCAGCCAGCCAAGAATGACTGAAACACCATGTTAACAACATTGTATGAATATGTCTAGTAGTAGTAACTGTATCTTATGAATTATATGCTTTTAAATAGTCTTGCTTAACCAACGCTCAATCAAGAATTGAATCTGTGGTGATTTTATCTGTGTTTTAATGTTTTCTGTTTAGGGTTAACACAATAATCCTGCAATAATTCCTTTATAGGTTTTAGCAAATTTGCTAGTGTGAATATAGGTTATTTATCATAATATATTACAGATATACCGGAGCCTATATATATATATATATATATATATATCACTTAGACTGGATATTGCACTATATAAGAACTTACCTGTACTTTTACGTAAAATATGTAATAACATTAGAATGATTGATGA
This sequence comes from Oasisia sp. SBJ-2009, assembly GCA_964017155.1. NCBI lineage: Eukaryota > Metazoa > Annelida > Polychaeta > Sabellida > Siboglinidae > Oasisia > Oasisia sp. SBJ-2009. The sequence goes on from OZ024858.1 coordinate 39,939,237, forward strand.
AATATGTATCCTTACTTTTGTTTTTTTGTCTTGCGAAAAGCCACTGGCTTGTTCAGGCATCTCCGTTTGGCTGGCAGACCGATCGCTGTCTGTTCAGCTCCCTTTGGCCGACCTCGCTTCTGCACTTTCAGCGGCAACTGCATGTGGACAGTGGGTTCAAGTAGCCACTCTGTTGTTGTTGGTGGATTTTCATCTGCTGCTGACACTGCAACATGACACCATTCAACATCAACAGGACTACTTCTCTACAAATACGTATATATTTATTTACTAAACGTTGGCAGCATCTAAACAGAGTAGGTGACACTCTTTTATTCTAAATGTCAAATTTTCGACAGACATACATTGCAGGTTCATCTCATTGTATACATACCCTTGGTAGAGACAACAGATGTCGTTAAACTCCGAACGCAGCATCGTCGTCTTCGTCTTCTCGAACTGGAGACCCTGAAAGCCAAAGTTGCATGCTCATTTTAAGTATATTTCAGGATAGTGAACCATTCAATGATCTGGAATGTAGAATGGTCATCAGTAAGAACATGAAACATAACGAGGGAGTACATAGCAGGATTCAACTTACGTTGTTCTGTACACGATACTCTTCGAGGTGTCGCTGGTATCTCAAACGCAGCATCTTCGTCTTCTCGAACTGGAGACCCTGAAAGCCAAAGTTGCATGCTCATTTTAAGTATATTTCAGGATAGTGAACCATTCAATGATCTGGAATGTAGAATGGTCATCAGTAAGAATCTGCATCACTCTTTGGAGAAATTCTCGTTTGCATATTATGAATGTCCTTGAGCATGACGTATTTCCCTGTATCCTTTAGCAGCTCAGCCTGGAGGATCTTCTTGTTTGGCCGCATCCTTAACATGCTTTCCACAGCCGCCCTTTCTACATCGTTCATCCGTCTTTGTCGAGGAAGGTGCTTGAATGAGGTCTAGACATCAAAACAACAAGGAAATGTAATCAACTTCTGACACGAGCACCTAGTGAATACTAAGCCATACCATACGCCTCCCTTTCCTCGCTATTAGCCAGCCAGCACGTATATTTCCTGTAGGATGTCTGGTAGCAGTGACATAAGAATACATAGTTATTGAACACCAAAGGATACTGCAGTTAACTGAGGTTGTTTCAGCCAACGACGCCTGAATAAAGTTTGTCATGAAACTTGTTTTGTTTACCTCGTTTACTGGATGGGTATGGTCAACGTTCAGTTCTTTGACCACGAGTCTCTATCCATCTTTCGTGGCGATGACTTTCACAAGCGCGGGACAAGCTTTCATGAAAGTACTGAAAAGAAAGAAAACATTCACAAAATATCTGGTGGCTGCATGTATGTAATGGCCGCCGGTATGTAATACACTGTAAGTCCTAGTTATGGGTAGTTTCATTTCGATAAAATACATGGTTACGTCTGAGAGTAAACCGGACCGAAAATAAAACAATTTAGGCCAATTTAAAGGCTCTGGAAAGGCCTAAAATTCATTATTTTCCCATCAATTCATGGCATCCGAATTACCAATTTGGGCATTTTGTTTACCAATTTGGGCGTTTGTACCGATCGTTCGAATATTTTCGGCCATTTTTGATTGGTACAGTAGCGCTACCTGCCATGTCAAACGTGTATTCGTTCGGTAGATCGCACAACATTGGCCAAATTATCCAAAATTATATCAGTATAGTATTGTTAAATGGCCCCGTTGTTAAATTCCGCAACATATGCACACACATACCACATAGATGTCATTAATGATCATGATATCCTCCTATACAATCTACTAGCCTTCTTGTCATACCGAAATAGCCTCCGGCTCCCGATATGTTGAGTAATGGCCTTCGTTGATTAATATTGCCTTAAAGTGTATAGTGACACACTACAGTAGCGGTAGGATATCACATAGTCCAAAAAACTCAGCGTAAGGCCTACCTTTGATGAGGTCGCGTCCCCTTCGACTCGCTCTTGAAAGCCTTGCTGCCATGCACGCAAGCAAATGTAATATTTGCGTACTTAATGGCCGAGTTCTATGTCTTGCGGGTGTTCCTGCGTACATCTGCCTCGACTGTCCTATCTCTTGTATACAACTGTACACAATTGTTGCTTTCAAACAGGGCAACAGCTGCCGATAAACTGCTAAAATCGGCGAACTCACGTCCAACCGCCAGCTCGTCCATCTCAGTTGTGCCGGTTATGGGCATTTGAATGGTCCAATTTTGAATTGCCCGGAAAAATAGCCCTGGGTACCGGTTTGGGCTATTCTTCCGTATCCGGACGTATAGCGCATTTCAGCGTATAGGCTATTCTTCTGGATACGTACGAATAGCGCATATAAGCGTATAGGCTATTCTTCCGGATACGTACGGATAGCCCATATAAGCCTATAGGCTATTCTTCCGTATCCGTACGTATAGCCACTCCGTGTCATGTAGAACTTTTTATTATCATTACAGTGATGCAAATTTCATCTATGTCGCTTGATTAGAAGAAAAGTTATTATTTTTTAAATATTGACTATTTTTCGTGTTTTTACATCCTCGGCTGAAATTGCATTTTGGGGCAGGGCACAGACAAAAACCAGTATTGATGTAACATTAATTTCTGTTATAAAAGTTAAGTATATACTATTTACTTTAAGGCTATTTTGTTTGTTGCAAATTGGTAGGCCAGTAACTACTTGCAAACTATGAACTTGAAAATGGCCAATTATAAATATAATTACTATTATTTCCCATAGCCCCATTTAAAAAATATTAAAACGAGCATAAATGCTCCTATTTAAGCTAGAAATGTAAATCATATATCATTGGAATCAGAAAAAGCTCTTTCCATTACTACAAATATGTAACAGGTAAAATGAACATGAATATTTACAGTTTTACTCAGAAAGGTTTATTGATGCGGTCATAGACTTTGGCAATGTCCTCATATCACTGGTAGAGAGAGATACATAATGCTCTCTTTGATAACACCACGTTTGTTTATACAAAAGTAACGGAATCATGCTCCCATCGATTGACAGCTCTCGACCAGGATTGTATAAGTTCTGGAATCGTGTTTGCAGAAGATCCAGCAGGGCACGAAGCTTGAAGAGCGGATCATGGTTGGCATTTACCCGGGGTATGACTTGCGAGTCATCAGCACTTGGAGGTAGCGATATATCTGAAGGAACCTGTCTCTCGGCATCACCTCAGCAAATGCTGGCAAGCGGAACAGCCACTGTTTCTGTCACCAGTAGTCCCGCATACTTGTTCAGGATCGTCTGCTCGACAAACAGATCCATCACTTGCCGATCGAAGAACAGTTCGAACACATCCTTGGGGCACACATCATCTGGCGGACTGTTTCGCTGAAATGTTGGACCAGCAACTCCAGTAAATGACACACTGTTCTGTCTGGTAGAAAAGGTGTTTTCTCAACCATGATTCCTGCTGTTGGAACGATCCAGTGCTGGTCTTCTTGCCATTTCTCTGCCAGGAACCCGCCCCCTTACAGCAACTGGTCTGACAGACGACCGGGAGCGAGCATGTTGATCGGTGAATATTGTCATGTCGATCCCCTACCTCCTCTGCCCCTTGCCTCGGCCAGTAGATCTACGGTGACTTGTAATCCTAGCTGGCATTTCTGGAAAACCATCTTCACTGTCACTGACAGACGTGTCCATGTCAGGTGCTGCGCCATGACAGGTCACACCCAGTCCACTACCACCTTGCAGTGGCTGGTTGTCGTCCGAATCGTCTGAAAGTTCACACGTGGTCGATATCACATCATCGTCACTCTTACTGTCATCATCATCCGAAAGTGTTTTGCTATCGCTCATGTTATCAATAATGCGCAGCATTTCATTTGGATCTGTGATGATTCGCGATCGCAGCGCCATGGCTGCCAACTCTGACAAAACACGATATCAACAGTCACACTAAAATCTCTTCAGTAAATTTAAAACTCAATATTTTCCAACGCCATTTGCAACAGACAATACTTAGGCCATTCCTGTATTGCTCAATACACACATCCCCCTCTACAGGGCAATAGTTAAACCGCTCCTGACAATACATGACCACCCCTATGCATCGAGCGATATATCGCTCGACCAGTCTGTAAAGGTTAAGAAATTATTTGTTATTTGAAGTTACTGATGTGTCAGTGAAATATATATGTATATTATGAAGTTACACACTAAGTGAAGTCAAATCTCTTGCTGGTGTGACACATCAAGGTGTTGTCCTTTTCTGCAGACAATGTGGCTGTCGCAAGTAGCTGGCATGATTGGTGATTGGCGGTCACGGTGGATGGGAAAGGTGTCATGACACCACGTTGAATCCAGACTCGGAAATGTCCACGCATTGCAGCTTGATCAAACCTTCCACCTGTAAAATCTCCGAAACACACGGATGTTGCAGCTGCAATGGCAAATAGTGTTCTTGACAGTAGTGAGACAGGAGTGGCGACAGTCACACAGTGAAGATCACCATCATGCAGTGTCTTCACAAATGGTCCGCTCGCAACAGCAAATTGCAAAACGGCACCAAGAACTGGGTTCTGTAAGCCACACATTTCGGGAAACTGTTTCTTCAGCATTTGCAGAGCAGCATTTGGCAGAGCAGCAGCTGGGCTGGAGACTGCAGTAGCTGCAGTGCAATACGATTATGCATTTGAAATATAACACCGACTTAATTATTCTGCTGGGATGACAGACTCGGAAATGTCCACGCATTGCAGCTTGATCAAAACTTCCACTTGTAAAATCTCTGAAACACACGGATGTTGCAGCTGCAGTGGCAAATAGTCCACAGTCAGTAACTTCACTCTGTCTCTGACTGGTGTCGACTACACACCTGACTGATATGGCTGTTCTTGACAGTAGTGAGGCAATCTGCTTCTTGCAGTGAGTGTTGACCCTATCGTTCAGAGAGTCGTACAGGATGACGTGTGCAGCCATCTGGGCTGGTAGAGTGGCGACAGTCACCCAGTGAAGATCACCATCATGCAGTATCTGGCCAAATGGTCTGCTTGCAACAGCGAATTGCAGAACGGAACCAAGAATTGGGTTCTGCAAGCCACACATTTTGGGGCACTGTTTCTTTAGAAGTTGCAATGCTGCCCCATGTGGTCTTCTGTCAACATACTAGAATCCTCTAGAATGGTGTTCTGACACACCTGCTTTGCTGAACTCAGATCCTTATTATTGCCGATGTATGGTCACTTTGTCGCTGCTTATTTTGCACTTCTTCTTCCACTACCAATCAAACTGTAAATGTTACGTTATGGTATAAAATGTCTATCTCACATCCTTGGATTTATCACAATGACATAAGCAAAGAATAAAGTGTACTCAAATTCATTTGGTGAATATGTGATATTGATACCCCTTAATGGCAACCGATATCAGTCATTGTATGACGATAGTTCAGTTGTACTTTTATCGTTGATTTGTGCATGACAAAATTCCTTACTGCTCCATCTACAAGTCAAAGTGGGACTGTTATGTACAGTATATACATCTCACATCCTCTGGTTTACCATGGTGACACAAGCAAAGAAATATTCAGGTTTATACTATGAAAATATTCACACGTGTGTGATATCACACAGACATACAACATGTAAATATAACGATAAGTTAAACTTGAGAATCCCTTAATGCCAACTGATGTCAGTCATTATATGACCATCAGTCAAAATCAAAGGGCAAATGTTGGCAGAAGCCGAGACAACCACTAGCTTGATTACTTGATCGCATCGTATGGAATGTACACTTCGTACAAACAAATGGTCAAGGAACCACCTCATTTCCACTCCTCCCCAGCAGGAGTGGGAGTGGGAACAGACACCATGTTGTCGTGGAGGTGTAGATCTCACCACAGAAGGTCAAACTGACCCCTCACAAAATGTAAGTAAGATTAAGTCATTTAAAATTGGAATTCATCCATTTAAAATCGCAATGTTAAGGTAAACATAAACATAAAAGAAGCAGGCAGGTTAGTAGATACTTTGATGTGAACAAATGACATTGTCTTGGTCACACTGTCTACAGAGCAGCATTTGGTGAATGAAACATGCACTGCTCACGTGCCCAGTTATGTTCATCTCTTCGGTGGTGTTCTTGGCATAAGACTGTCTTGGGAACGTTATTTGTCAGTCTCAAGAGGGGTCAGTGAGTGGTTAATCCTGTCTGTTCTTTGAAAGTTGTTGATCATGCAACAATAGTCCTTGAAATGTTTCTTTCCTGTGGGAAACTGGCTTCTATTATGAGGTACCATACATCCTTCGCAGACATGTTTCGTAGCTGCCAGTTTCTCTAGCTGCTGCCTTGATGAAGAGTTGATGATTGACTGGAGGAGTCCCTTGTGTAACACACTACACAACAAATCTCTTGCTGGTGTGACACAGCAAGGTGTCGTCCTTTTCTGCAGAGAATATGGCTGTTGCAAGTTGCTGGCGTGATTGGTGGTCACGGTGGATGGGAAGGGTGTCATGGCACCACGTTGAATGTAGACTCGGAAATGTTCACGCATTGCAGCTTGATCAAAGCTTCCACTTGTAAAATCTCTGAAACACACGGATGTTGCAGCTGCAATGGCAAATAGTCCACAGTCAGTAACTTCACTCTGTCTCTGACTAGTGTCAACTACACACCTGACTGATATGGGTGTTCTTGAGAGGAGTGAGGCAATCTGCTTCTTGCAGTGGGTGTTGACCCTATCGTTCAGTGAATTGTACAGGATGACGTCTGCAGCCATCTCGGATGGTGGAGTGGTGACAGTCACCCAGTGAAGATCGCTATCATCCAGTATCTGCACAAATGGTCCGTTCGCAACAACAAATTGCAGAACAGCACCAAGAACTGGGTTCTGTAAGCCACACATTTTGGGGCAGTGTTTCTTTAGAAGTTGCAATGCTGCCCCTATGTGGTCTTCTGTCAACACACAATTGTCCTCTAGTATGACGTTCTTCCTGTTGTCAACATACGGTCGCTTCTTCGCCACTCGTGGCAGAGCAGCAGCTGGGCTGGAGACTGCAGTAGCTGCAGTGCAATACGATTATGCATTTGAAATATAACACCGACTTAATTATTCTGCTGGGATGACAGACTCGGAAATGTCCACGCATTGCAGCTTGATCAAAACTTCCACTTGTAAAATCTCTGAAACACACGGATGTTGCAGCTGCAGTGGCAAATAGTCCACAGTCAGTAACTTCACTCTGTCTCTGACTGGTGTCGACTACACACCTGACTGATATGGCTGTTCTTGACAGTAGTGAGGCAATCTGCTTCTTGCAGTGAGTGTTGACCCTATCGTTCAGAGAGTCGTACAGGATGACGTGTGCAGCCATCTGGGCTGGTAGAGTGGCGACAGTCACCCAGTGAAGATCACCATCATGCAGTATCTGGCCAAATGGTCTGCTTGCAACAGCGAATTGCAGAACGGAACCAAGAATTGGGTTCTGCAAGCCACACATTTTGGGGCACTGTTTCTTTAGAAGTTGCAATGCTGCCCCATGTGGTCTTCTGTCAACATACAAGACTCCTCTAGAATGATGTTCTGACACACCTGCTTTGCTGAACTCACATCCTTACTATTGCTGATATATGGTCACTTTGTCATCACTTAATGCATTAGATTATTTTGCACTTCTTCTTCCACTACCAATCAAACTGTAAATGTTACGTTATGGTATAAAATGTCTATCTCACATCCTTGGAAGCCGAGACAACCACTAGTTTGAATACTTGATCGCATCGTATGGAATGTACACTTCGTACAAACAAATGGTCAAGGAACCACCTCATTTCCACTCCTCCCCAGCAGGAGTGGGAGTGGGAACAGACACCATGTTGTCGTGGAGGTGTAGATCTCACCACAGAAGGTCAAACTGACCCCTCACAAAATGTAAGTAAGATTAAGTCATTTAAAATTGGAATTCATCCATTTAAAATCGCAATGTTAAGGTAAACATAAACATAAAAGAAGCACGCAGGTTAGTAGATCCTTTGATGTGAACAAATGACATTGTCCTGGTCACACGGTCTACAGAGCAGCATTTGTTGAGTGAAACATGCACCGCTCACATGTTCATCTCTACGGTGGTGCGCTTGGCATAAGTCTTGGGAACTTTACTTGTCAGTCTCAAGAGGGGCCAGTGAGTGGTTAATCCTGTCTGTTCTTTGAAAGTTGTCGATCATGCAACTACAGTCCTTGAAATGTTTCTTTCCTGTGGGAAACTGGCTTCTATTGTGGTTGACCATACATCCTTCGCAGACATGTTTCATAGCTGTAAGTTTCTCTAGCTGCTACCTTGATGAAGAGTTGATGATTGACTGGAGGAGTCTTCTGTAACACATAACACAACAAATGTCTTGTTGGTGTGACACAGCAAGGTGTCATCCTTTTCTGTAGAGAATGTGGCTGTCGCAAGTTGCTGGCATGATTGGTGATTGGCGGTCACGGTGGTTGGAAAGGGTGTCATGACACCACGTTGAATGCAGCCTCGAAAATGTCCACGCATTGCAGCTTGGTCATAGCGTCCACTTGCAAAATCTCCGAAGCAATAGGAAGTTGCAGTTGCAATGGCAAATAGGCCACAGTCAGTCACTCCACTCTGTCGCTGACTGGTGTCGAATACACACCTGTCTGATATGGGTGTTCTTGAGAGTAGTGAGGCAATCTGCTTCTCACAGTGAGTGTTGACGCTATCATTCAACAAATCGTACAGGATGACGTCTGCAGCCATCTGGGGTGGTGCAGTGGCGACAGTCGCCCAGTGAAGATCGCCATCATCCAGTATCTGCACAAATGGTCCGCTCGCAACAGCAAATTGCAGAACGGCACCAAGAACTGGGTTCTTCAAGCCACACTCTGCCCCTATGTGGTCTTCTGTCAACATACTAGAATCCTCTAGAATGGTGTTCTGACACACCTGCTTTGCTGAACTCAGATCCTTACTATTGCTGATGTATGGTCACTTTGTCGCTGCTTATTTTGCACTTCTTCCACTACCAATCAAACTGTAAATGTTACGTTATGGTATAAAATGTCTATCTCACATCCTTGGATTTATCACAATGACATAAGCAAAGAATAAAGTGTACTCAAATTCATTTGGTGAATATGTGATATTGATATCCCTTAATGGCAACCGATATCAGTCATTGTATGACGATAGTTCAGTTGTACTTTTATCGTTGATTTGTGCATGACAAAATTCCTTACTGCCCCATCTACAAGTCAAAGTGGGACTGTTATGTTACAGTATATACATCTCACATCCTATGGTTTACCATGGTGACACAAGCAAAGAATAATGCGTATTCAGGTTTATACTATGAAAATATTCACACGTGTGTGATATCACACAGACATACAACATGTAAATATAACCATAAGTTAAACTTGAGAATCCCTTAATGCCAACTGATGTCAGTCATTATATGACCATCAGTCAAAATCAAAGGGCAAATGTTGGCAGAAGCCGAGACAACCACTAGCTTGATTACTTGATCGCATCGTATGGAATGTACACTTCGTACAAACAAATGGTCAAGGAACCACCTCATTTCCACTCCTCCCCAGCAGGAGTGGGAGTGGGAACAGACACCATGTTGTCGTGGATGTGTAGATCTCACCACAGAAGGTCAAACTGACCCCTCACAAAATGTAAGTAAGATTAAGTTATTTAAAATTGGAATTCATCCATTTAAAATCGCAATGTTAAGGTAAACATAAACATAAAAGAAACACGCAGGTTAGTAGATACTTTGATGTGAACAAATGACATTGTCCTGGTCACACGGTCTACAGAGCAGCATTTGTTGAGTGAAACATGCACCGCTCACATGTTCATCTCTACGGTGGTGCGCTTGGCATAAGTCTTGGGAACTTTACTTGTCATTCTCAAGAGGGGCCAGTGTGTGGTTAATCCTGTCTGTTCTTTGAAAGTTGTCGATCATGCAACTACAGTCATTGAAATGTTTCTTTCCTGTGGGAAACTGGCTTCTATTGTGGTTGACCATACATCCTTCGCAGACATGTTTCATAGCTGTAAGTTTCTCTAGCTGCTACCTTGATGAAGAGTTGATGATTGACTGGAGGAGTCTTCTGTAACACATAACACAACAAATGTCTTGTTGGTGTGACACAGCAAGGTGTCATCCTTTTCTGTAGAGAATGTGGCTGTCGCAAGTTGCTGGCATGATTGGTGATTGGCGGTCACGGTGGTTGGAAAGGGTGTCATGACACCACGTTGAATGCAGCCTCGAAAATGTCCATGCATTGCAGCTTGGTCATAGCGTCCACTTGCAAAATCTCCGAAGCAATAGGAAGTTGCAGTTGTAATGGCAAATAGGCCACAGTCAGTCACTCCACTCTGTCGCTGACTGGTGTCGACTACACACCTGACTGATATGGGTGTTCTTGAGAGTAGTGAGGCAATCTGCTTCTCACAGTGAGTGTTGACGCTATCATTCAACAAATCATACAGGATGACGTCTGCAGCCATCTGGGGTGGTGCAGTGGCAACAGTCGCCCAGTGAAGATCGCCATCATCCAGTATCTGCACAAATGGTCCGCTCGCAACAGCAAATTGCAGAACGGCACCAAGAACTGGGTTCTTCAAGCCACACTCTGCCCCTATGTGGTCTTCTGTCAACATACTAGAATCCTCTAGAATGGTGTTCTGACACACCTGCTTTGCTGAACTCAGATCCTTACTATTGCCGATGTATGGTCACTTTGTCGCTGCTTATTTTGCACTTCTTCTTCCACTACCAATCAAACTGTAAATGTTACGTTATGGTATAAAATGTCTATCTCACATCCTTGGATTTATCACAATGACATAAGCAAAGAATAAAGTGTACTCAAATTCATTTGGTGAATATGTGATATTGATACCCCTTAATGGCAACCGATATCAGTCATTGTATGACGATAGTTCAGTTGTACTTTTATCGTTGATTTGTGCATGACAAAATTCCTTACTGCTCCATCTACAAGTCAAAGTGGGACTGTTATGTACAGTATATACATCTCACATCCTATGGTTTACCATGATGACACAAGCAAAGAATAATGCGTATTCAGGTTTATACTATAAAAATATTCACACGTGTGTGATATCACACAGACATACAACATGTAAATATAACGATAAGTTAAACTTGAGAATCCCTTAATGCCAACTGATGTCAGTCATTATATGACCATCAGTCAAAATCAAAGGGCAAATGTTGGCAGAAGCCGAGACAACCACTAGCTTGATTACTTGATCGCATCGTATGGAATGTACACTTCGTACAAACAAATGGTCAAGGAACCACCTCATTTCCACTCCTCCCCAGCAGGAGTGGGAGTGGGAACAGACACCATGTTGTCGTGGATGTGTAGATCTCACCACAGAAGGTCAAACTGACCCCTCACAAAATGTAAGTAAGATTAAGTTATTTAAAATTGGAATTCATCCATTTAAAATAGCAATGTTAAGGTAAACATAAACATAAAAGAAGCACGCAGGTTAGTAGATACTTTGATGTGAAGAAATGACATTGTCTTGGTCACACTGTCTACAGAGCAGCATTTGGTGAATGAAACATGCACTGCTCACGTGCCCAGTTATGTTCATCTCTTCGGTGGTGTTCTTGGCATAAGACTGTCTTGGGAACGTTATTTGTCAGTCTCAAGAGGGGCCAGTGAGTGTTTAATCCTGTCTGTTCTTTGAAAGTTGTTGATCATGCAACAATAGTCCTTGAAATGTTTCTTTCCTGTGGGAAACTGGCTTCTATTATGAGGTACCATACATCCTTCGCAGACATGTTTCGTAGCTGCCAGTTTCTCTAGCTGCTGCCTTGATGAAGAGTTGATGATTGACTGCAGGAGTCCCTTGTGTAACACACTACACAACAAATCTCTTGCTGGTGTGACACAGCAAGGTGTCGTCCTTTTCTGCAGAGAATATGGCTGTTGCAAGTTGCTGGCGTGATTGGTGGTCACGGTGGATGGGAAGGGTGTCATGGCACCACGTTGAATGTAGACTCGGAAATGTCCACGCATTGCAGCTTGATCAAAGCTTCCACTTGTAAAATCTCTGAAACACACGGATGTTGCAGCTGTAATGGCAAATAGTCCACAGTCAGTAACTTCACTCTGTCTCTGACTGGTGTCAACTACACACCTGACTGATATGGGTGTTCTTGAGGGGAGTGAGGCAATCTGCTTCTTGCAGTGGGTGTTGACCCTATCGTTCAGTGAATTGTACAGGATGACATCTGCAGCCATCTGGGATGGTGGAGTGGCGACAGTCACCCAGTGAAGATCGCTATCATCCAGTATCTGCACAAATGGTCCGCTCGCAACAGCAAATTGCAGAACAGCACCAAGAACTGGGTTCTGTAAGCCACACATTTTGGGGCACTGTTTCTTTAGAAGTTGCAATGCTGCCCCTATGTGGTCTTCTGTCAACATACAATTGTCCTCTAGTATGACGTTCTTCCTGTTGTCAACATACGGTCGCTTCTTCGCCACTCGTGGCAGAGCAGCAGCTGGGCTGGAGACTGCAGTAGCTGCAGTGCAATATGATTATGCATTTGAAATATAACACCGACTTAATTATTCTGCTGGGATGACAGACTCGGAAATGTCATGCATTGCAGCTTGATCAAAACTTCCACTTGTAAAATCTCTGAAACACACGGATGTTGCAGCTGCAGTGGCAAATAGTCAACAGTCAGTCACTCCACTCTGTCGCTGACTGGTGTCAACTACACACCTGACTGATGTGTGTGTTGTTGACAGTAGTGAGGCAATCTGCTTCTCACAGTGAGTGTTGACCCTATCGTTCAGTGAATCATACAGGATGACGTCTGCAGCCATCTGGGTGGTGGAGTGGCGACAGTCGCCCAGTGAAGATCGCCATCGTGGAGTATCTGGACAAATGGTCCGCTTGCAACAGCAAATTGAAGAACGGCACCAAGAATTGGGTTCTGCAAGCCACACATTTTGGGGCACTGTTTCTTTAGAAGTTGCAATGCTGCCCCTATGTGGTCTTCTGTCAACATACAAGACTCCTCTAGAATGATGTTCTGACACACCTGCTTTGCTGAACTCACATCCTTCCTATTGCGGATATGCGGTCGTTTTATCGCCACTTAACGCATTAGATTATTTTGCACGTCATCTTCCACTACCAATCAAACTGTAAATGTTACGTTATGGTATAAAATGTCTATCTCACATCCTTGGAAGCCGAGACAACCACTAGTTTGAATACTTGATCGCATCGTATGGAATGTACACTTCGTACAAACAAATGGTCAAGGAACCACCTCATTTCCACTCCTCCCCAGCAGGAGTGGGAGTGGGAACAGACACCATGTTGTCGTGGATGTGTAGATCTCACCACAGAAGGTCAAACTGACCCCTCACAAAATGTAAGTAAGATTAAGTTATTTAAAATTGGAATTCATCCATTTAAAATAGCAATGTTAAGGTAAACATAAACATAAAAGAAGCACGCAGGTTAGTAGATACTTTGATGTGAAGAAATGACATTGTCTTGGTCACACTGTCTACAGAGCAGCATTTGGTGAATGAAACATGCACTGCTCACGTGCCCAGTTATGTTCATCTCTTCGGTGGTGTTCTTGGCATAAGACTGTCTTGGGAACGTTATTTGTCAGTCTCAAGAGGGGCCAGTGAGTGTTTAATCCTGTCTGTTCTTTGAAAGTTGTTGATCATGCAACAATAGTCCTTGAAATGTTTCTTTCCTGTGGGAAACTGGCTTCTATTATGAGGTACCATACATCCTTCGCAGACATGTTTCGTAGCTGCCAGTTTCTCTAGCTGCTGCCTTGATGAAGAGTTGATGATTGACTGGAGGAGTCCCTTGTGTAACACACTACACAACAAATCTCTTGCTGGTGTGACACAGCAAGGTGTCGTCCTTTTCTGCAGAGAATATGGCTGTTGCAAGTTGCTGGCGTGATTGGTGGTCACGGTGGATGGGAAGGGTGTCATGGCACCACGTTGAATGTAGACTCGAAATGTCCACGCACTGCAGCTTGATCAAAGCTTCCACTTGTAAAATCTCTGAAACACACGGATGTTGCAGCTGCAATGGCAAATAGTCCACAGTCAGTAACTTCACTCTGTCTCTGACTGGTGTCAACTACACACCTGACTGATATGGGTGTTCTTGAGAGGAGTGAGGCAATCTGCTTCTTGCAGTGGGTGTTGACCCTATCGTTCAGTGAATTGTACAGGATGACATCTGCAGCCATCTGGGATGGTGGAGTGGCGACAGTCACCCAGTGAAGATAGCTATCATCCAGTATCTGCACAAATGGTCCGCTCGCAACAGCAAATTGCAGAACAGCACCAAGAACTGGGTTCTGTAAGCCACACATTTTGGGGCACTGTTTCTTTAGAAGTTTCATGCTGCCCCTATGTGGTCTTCTGTCAACATACAAGACTCCTCTAGAATGATGTTCTGACACACCTGCTTTGCTGAACTCACATCCTTCCTATTGCGGATATGCGGTCGTTTTATCGCCACTTAACGCATTAGATTATTTTGCACGTCATCTTCCACTACCAATCAAACTGTAAATGTTACGTTATGGTATAAAATGTCTATCTCACATCCTTGGAAGCCGAGACAACCACTAGTTTGAATACTTGATCGCATCGTATGGAATGTACACTTCGTACAAACAAATGGTCAAGGAACCACCTCATTTCCACTCCTCCCCAGCAGGAGTGGGAGTGGGAACAGACACCATGTTGTCGTGGATGTGTAGATCTCACCACAGAAGGTCAAACTGACCCCTCACAAAATTTAAGTAAGATTAAGTTATTTAAAATTGGAATTCATCCATTTAAAATAGCAATGTTAAGGTAAACATAAACATAAAAGAAGCAGGCAGGTTAGTAGATACTTTGATGTGAAGAAATGACATTGTCTTGGTCACACTGTCTACAGAGCAGCATTTGGTGAATGAAACATGCACTGCTCACGTGCCCAGTTATGTTCATCTCTTCGGTGGTGTTCTTGGCATAAGACTGTCTTGGGAACGTTATTTGTCAGTCTCAAGAGGGGTCAGTGAGTGGTTAATCCTGTCTGTTCTTTGAAAGTTGTTGATCATGCAACAATAGTCCTTGAAATGTTTCTTTCCTGTGGGAAACTGGCTTCTATTATGAGGTACCATACATCCTTCGCAGACATGTTTCGTAGCTGCCAGTTTCTCTAGCTGCTGCCTTGATGAAGAGTTGATGACTGACTGGAGGAGTCCCTTGTGTAACACACTACACAACAAATCTCTTGCTGGTGTGACACAGCAAGGTGTCGTACTTTTCTGCAGAGAATGTGGCTGTTGCAAGTTGCTGGCATGATTGGTGATTGGTGGTCACGGTGGATGGGAAGGGTGTCATGGCACCACGTTGAATGTAGACTCGAAAAATGTCCACGCATTGCAGCTTGATCAAAGCTTCCACCTGTAAAATCTCCGAAACACACGGATGTTGCAGCTGCAATGGCAAATAGTCAACAGTCAGTCACTCCACTCTGTCGCTGACTGGTGTCAACTACACACCTGATTGATATGGGTGTTCTTGACAGTAGTGAGGCAATCTGCTTCTTGCAGTGAGTGTTGACCCTATCGTTCAGTGAATCATACAGGATGACGTCTGCAGCCATCTGGGATGGTGGAGTGGCGACAGTCACCCAGTGAAGATCGCCATCATCCAATATCTGCACAAATGGTCCGCTTGCAACAGCAAATAGCAGAACAGCACCAAGAACTGGGTTCTGTAAGCCACACATTTCTGGAAATTGTTTCTTCAGCATTTGCAGTGCTGCCCATATATCATCATCGATCAACATACAATTGTCCTCTAGTAAGACGTTCTTCCTGTTGTCGACATACGGTCGCTTCATCGCCACTCGTGGCAGAGCAGCAGCTGGGCTGGAGACTGCAGTAGCTGCAATGCAATACGATTATGCATTTGAAATATAACACCGACTTAATTATTCTGCTGGGATGACAGACTCGGAAATGTCATGCATTGCAGCTTGATAAAAACTTCCACTTGTAAAATCTCTGAAACACACGGATGTCGCAGCTGCAGTGGCAAATAGTCCACAGTCTGTAACTCCACTCTGTCGCTGACTGGTGTCGACTACACACCTGACTGATATGGGTGTTCTTGAGAGTAGTGAGGCAATCTGCTTCTCACAGTGAGTGTTGACGCTATCATTCAACAAATCATACAGTATGACGTCTGCAGCCATCTGGGGTGGTGCAGTGGCGACAGTCGCCCAGTGAAGATCGCCATCATCCAGTATCTGCACAAATGGTCCGCTCGCAACAGCAAATTGCAGAACGGCACCAAGAACTGGGTTCTTCAAGCCACACTCTGCCCCTATGTGGTCTTCTGTCAACATACTAGAATCCTCTAGAATGGTGTTCTGACACACCTGCTTTGCTGAACTCAGATCCTTACTATTGCTGATGTATGGTCACTTTGTCGCTGCTTATTTTGCACTTCTTCTTCCACTACCAATCAAACTGTAAATGTTACGTTATGGTATAAAATGTCTATCTCACATCCTTGGATTTATCACAATGACATAAGCAAAGAATAAAGTGTACTCAAATTCATTTGGTGAATATGTGATATTGATACCCCTTAATGGCAACCGATATCAGTCATTGTATGACGATAGTTCAGTTGTACTTTTATCGTTGATTTGTGCATGACAAAATTCCTTACTGCTCCATCTACAAGTCAAAGTGGGACTGTTATGTACAGTATATGCATCTCACATCCTATGGTTTACCATGATGACACAAGCAAAGAATAATGCGTATTCAGGTTTATACTATGAAAATATTCACACGTGTGTGATATCACACAGACATACAACATGTAAATATAACCATAAGTTAAACTTGAGAATCCCTTAATGCCAACTGATGTCAGTCATTATATGACCATCAGTCAAAATCAAAGGGCAAATGTTGGCAGAAGCCGAGACAACCACTAGCTTGATTACTTGATCGCATCGTATGGAATGTACACTTCGTACAAACAAATGGTCAAGGAACCACCTCATTTCCACTCCTCCCCAGCAGGAGTGGGAGTGGGAACAGACACCATGTTGTCGTGGAGGTGTAGATCTCACCACAGAAGGTCAAACTGACCCCTCACAAAATGTAACTAAGATTAAGTTATTTAAAATTGGAATTCATCCATTTAAAATAGCAATGTTAAGGTAAACATAAACATAAAAGAAGCAGGCAGGTTAGTAGATACTTTGATGTGAACAAATGACATTGTCCTGGTCACACGGTCTACAGAGCAGCATTTGTTGAGTGAAACATGCACCGCTCACATGTTCATCTCTACGGTGGTGCGCTTGGCATAAGTCTTGGGAACTTTACTTGTCAGTCTCAAGAGGGGCCAGTGAGTGGTTAATCCTGTCTGTTCTTTGAAAGTTGTTGATCATGCAACTACAGTCCTTGAAATGTTTCTTTCCTGTGGGAAACTGGCTTCTATTGTGGTTGACCATACATCCTTTGCAGACATGTTTCGTTGCTGCCAGTTTCTCTAGCTGCTGCCTTGATGAAGAGTTGATGATTGACTGGAGTAGTCTTGTGTAACACACTACACAGCCCAACTTGTTGAAGTACAAAGAAGGCCCTTGAGTTCAGCTTTGCTGAATCACCATCCCCAGTCATCCCGTAGCTTTAGGCACTCCGCAAGTTCAGGTTCTTGGTCTGAGGTCAAAGTGAACTTCTTTACAAACAGGGGTGTTGACCAAAAATTAAAAGCATTTCACAAATATATAACATGCCCCTGCTGCTTGGAAAAAATAAAGAATCACAAGGAATCCGTTTTAAGATGTCCAAATGTGCTCTTCAAATGTCATTTAATTCCACCCATCATCTAACATAAGTTCTGCCATATTTTATACCATCTTGTCCAGAAGGATGTCTGGTTAGTGGTGCACTCGACATCCTCAAACTGTCATAGCTTGCACCTGGTAGTTCACGCTGGTGTCACTTCAGCTTACGGGCCGACATAAGTTGGACAAGAATGGCACCAACTGGCCTTTCCTGTGCAGCAATGCCACTATAACGCACATGTTCACCTGGCCATTCTTTGCTCACTTGGTCAGGCTTTCATGCCAGCCTTCCACATCATTGTTGGTGCGGATTGATTTCCCAAAGACCGACCATACATTGTTGAGATATATTGGACCAATTGCATCAGTTGGGCAGTGGTCGCTCAACTGGTCAAAGGTGCCTGGGATGTCTTCATGTGCGAGTAAGTAGCGGCAGACTTCTCGCGTTACCTGGTCTTGGCAGTAGGCTGCTGCTAGGCTGATGTCTTGCGCCTTGCACCAGATGGCTTGCGTCCATTGGAATACGGACTGAAAGATACCCGGATCAGTGATCCAGTCATGGTGAAGACATTCAAACTCTTCTTCGCATTCTTCCCACTTTGCCATTAGCCCTGTTGTTGTGGTTTAGGAGAGCATCAGCCACCACCGGTCAGAAAACCATTTGGAATTAAAGAACACCAGGTTATCCTGGAGGCCACTTTGGGCTGGGAAGAATTACTTTGACTTCTTCCCATCGCTATTATACTTGTTGCCTTACGGCAGTAATGCACATATTACCACCATCATTACTGCTGTATGTATTTGGGATGCAGTTGCATTCATAATTGAGGGAGAACAGTGCGCAACTGGTCTCTCTACATTGCCCACCTTTTCAAAACGTTCCTACACATCGTCATACAAGTGCTGCACCAACTGCCAGTGTTCCTGAGTTTGTTCTCCTCAACTCAGGCCTGCGTGATTATTTGTAGTTTTCTTCGCTTTGTCTCTTGGTAGATTCGTCGAAGGCAGGTAGATGAAACAGGTTTTTTGCTGCTGTGATGATGTCATCAACCACTGGAAGACCCAGTCAAATGTGTCCAGCTGGTGTCCAATGAACACCACCCAATCAAGCCATCTTTGATCGCATCAGAGTCAACTTGGTGCTCTGCTTTGGAGAGGTCACAGTGTGTCCTCCCAAAATCTAAATAAAATGTAAAAAATAGCAGAGTGGTTAATCCTTTCTGTTCTTTGAAAGTTGTCATTAATACACCCACAGCCCTTGGAATGTTTCTTTCCTACACAGCAGCCCTTTATGGAGGGTAGTTCACCTTTGTGCTTCTGCTTACAACCTTCGCAGTTTTGTTTTGTTGCTGTCAGTTTCTCTGGCTGCTGCCGTGATGAAGAGTTGATGACTGGCTGAAGGAGTCCCTTATGCAACGTGCCCCCATCTTCCTAAAGTCTCTGTCATGTGGAAGACATACTTTGCAGGGTGAATCATATTACGTGGTACAGATGGTCTGATGCCCAGTGACTTTGAAGGCAAACTGACTGATAAATTGCATGGTCACAAACTGACCAGTAACATCAAGAAATAGGCATTGTTTGTAATGTGCCATGGTATATAAGTAGATATGAGTGTCCTTTCATTCAGCTAGACACTTGATATGAGTGTCCTTTCATTCAGCTAGACACTTGATATGAGTGTCCTTTCATTCAGCTAGACACTTGATACAACTCACAACCTCACCAGGGTGGTCTCACAATTTCAGTTCATCCTACAACATGTCACATGATACTATGACATGACAGTGGTAGACTCTGTTTACTTGTGCCATTTGATGTGACATATAGCAGGTGTCTTCATCCGGAAGTGAGTAGATTTCTTGAACATGTCCGGAACCATATTCTGTGTCCCAACAAGGCATTATGACAAAAACCGTCAAACCACATGATCACAAACTGACACCAAGTAATACATGTGTAGTGTGTGCGTGAATAATCACGATTCTCCCAATGTCCAGTTAGTCACTTGACACTCACAGTTCACGACCTGGTCTGGATGATTCAATTCCTCATTGACCGTTCTTTGAGGTTTTACACATGGGTCCTGGATTAGTGCAGTTCCGGGATCTCTTTGTTTTCCTTCGCTACTACCTAGGACCAAGCCAGGTGGTAACAGTTGGTGTGACTGTTCTTTGTGTCTGTCGGATCTATCTGGATGGTGGTTGCTGTCAGTTCATCTCACAACATGACACACAACAACCTGTACACAATCTCTCATGAAATATGTCATGTTTTGTGTAAGTTGTAAGTTTCTGTACAAAGGGTGTGACATACAAATACAATGGTCATTGGTCTTTGTTTCCTGTTTTTCCAAGACAGTTTTACTGGTGTTGTTGCCAGTCCACTGATCATGCATCTCCTATTTGGAGACAATTTAAAGAAGTGGTAACATTTTGCGAACATATTCTTAAACATATTGTCTCCCAGTGTACCATTGTGATGACAACTGTCAAATCGCACGGTCACAAATTGACACCAAGTAATACATACAATGTGTAGTGTGTGTGTGGATAGTCATGATTCTCCCAGTGTCCAGTTAGTCACTGGACACACAGATCATGACCAGATCTCGATGATCCAGTTCCTCACCGAACAAAGTGATTTCGTCTTTTGATTTCTGTTCGCATGCCGTCGCTACCACCTCGGGTCAAGTGAGATGGTACAGTTGGTGTGACTGCTCTTTGTGTCTGTCGGCTCTGTCTCGGTGGTTCAGTTCTCACCGAGCGGTCGTTGTCAGTTCATCCTACAACATGGCACACCTATGTGTCATCTGGTTTCAGTGATTTGGACGTTTCGTGTCATTGAAATTATTATACACATAATATATAGACTGGCATGAATCACAACTGAATATTTGTGAAATTATTTCTTTTTGTATATTGGCTAAGATGGTCAAATAACTGGCATAATGATTTGCAATATGCTGCATTGTTAATGTTAAATAGCATTGGTCATGTTGCAAACACACACACACATGCAATTAACTATCAGTGACATTCATTAAGCTGAAGAAAAGAGGAAATCATTAAAAGTGTTGTGCACATAAAGATGTCGATTTGAGCAGACATAGAAAGACATCATCCTGAACATGGTTAAGGTAACTTAACACCAATTAAAAGTCATCTTCGCAACAGTTTGACAGTTTTAAAGAAGTGGTAAGACTTAGCAAACACATGCTTAAACATATTTTGTGTCCCAATGTACTACGGATCATTGTTATGACAACTGTCAAATCACATGGTCACAAACTGCATGACACCAAGTAATACATGTGTTGTGTGTGCGCGAATAGTCACGATTCTGCCAATGTCCAGTTAGTCACTGGACACTCACAGTTCACGACCTGGATGATCCAGTTCTTCATTGACCGGTTCTTTGAGGTTTTACACTTGGGTCCTGGATTAGTGCAGTTCCGGGATTTATTTGTTTTCCTTCGCTACTACAGTGGACCAAGCCTGGTGGTAACAGCTGGTATGACTGTTCTCTTGTGGTGTCTGTTGGCTGTACATCCACACTGAAATGTGGTCAAGTGTAGTTCTTTAATCCTATTCCACACTGATGCATCTACATGTCTGTTACATATTGATAAATAAAATCATGCTGAGACTGACTTCAAATATCAGTTGCAAGTACATTATTATAAACTGGAGCACAGAAAGCCTGTGACCATGGCCTCCACTGGAATGGGCACTGTTGCACTTGACAGTCTATTAGCTACACAAACCTGTCCTTGTTATAGATATTTGCATGTTCACTGTCACAAACAACAGGCTAAACCAGTCTGGTGGGCCAACAATCAGATGGGAAATAGAACTTTATTTATCAACATGGAGTGGTGTAACTTGGCAGAGATAGCAAATTGATGTTTTTTACATGTTAAGTGGAATTCTATTTTTAGCATCAGTATCACGTGAGTCAAGATGGCAACCATGTGATAACAACATCTGTCAGAAAAAAACATGACATCTTCAAAAGTACTCATCACATTAAGTTGACATTTGAAGATCATATTTGGGTCATAAAACACAGGAAGTGGACTAAAATTAGACATTTATCTGCTAAAGTGACAATTTTATGGACAGATGAATTGCCGAGATATAGCATGGTCACTCACATGTGTTTAATTCCGGCAGAGTATCACCTCTGAAAACAACAATACTTCACATATCTGAATGACTTTAGTCCATTTATTCCAGGATATGTGCTTTATAAGTGTTTCTAATTATTTTTAAGATGATATATAAATGGATTGCAAAGAAATCCTAGATTATGAGAAAACTGCAATGAAAGTTGCTTTTACATCTCAAAGGGCTCCACTTTGGTGTGTAGATTTGTTGTCGTTGTCGAGTCCTAGCCACTCTTTTCTTCCGCCTCTGTCCGCAGTGTGTGTAGACTGGCCGACTGCCACTGTCACAAGTTTCTTGCCAACTGACTGAATCATCTGCATCAAGTTGTGACCACACTTCATCCTCAGCAGCTCAAACACTCTCAACCTTCTCCTTTCACCTTCATTGAAGACTAGCACTATATTGAGCACTACAATCTCTAACCTTGTTCAGTCAACATCATGTTATACAGCAACTCCATTGCATTGTGAGTGCCACCACTCCAGGGGCACACCTCTGGAGGAGGGCGTCTTCACTCAACTTCTTGAAAACGGGCTTGATGGCTTTCAGCACATAGTTTGGTAACTAGTCAGTAGTGCACTCTTGTTTGTTCTAACCAAGTCCTTGTCAGGGCCAACAGCTTTTCCCACACGGGAGGTGATCTTTTCCCCTGTGGTGTCATATTGACACGATCTCTTCGCACATTGCATCGTGTTAACAGGGTGGTCATGGACTGCACCACCGTAAGTCTCCCTGGGTCGACTTGGTGGCTCTCTGTTAGTCTTCCAGCACCGCCAGTTCCACAAAACTTGGCAATCTCTTCCTTGAACTGTTTTCTTTTGAGTTCATTGACTTTGTCAGTGAGTCGTTCGCCATCCTCTTTGGACATGACCACAACATTCCAGCTTCTTGATATCAGTATCACGGTAAATGGAGGATTAGCATTGACAACAGCATAACTGTTGGAATCACCATCCCCAAATATCCCTCATACTCCAGTCCATGCTTTGTTTCACTCCGGCAAAGGTTTTTCAGCACGCTCTGTGGCTCCATAGCTTTGACAGACAGCTGTACACATCTCAGATTTTATTTCTCAATTTTTATTCTTTTGACAGCTATAAATAAACCCGGTAGAGACATTTGTTAAAGCATTTGTTTGTATATTGCACAGATTGTGCTGAAGCAGGCATTACCTACAGTTGTCTGGCTCTACAGCCGATTTGGAGAGCGTGGTGAGCCAACATCAGCATGGTCAATGATGGATGCTCACACCATGAGAGTGGTGGTAACCATGGCATGGCGACAACGTTGGTAGCAACAACTAGCCGAAAACAAGACAGTCTTGAAATTACATGCTCGCTGTTGAAAATTGTGAATTAAATACATAAGTATAGTAGGATGTTGTGTAAGAAAAGACAGGGCGTTAATTGTAGAACAGGAAAACAGGCCCCAATGCAGGGTAAAATTAATAAAGGATGAAAACTGCAAGAATCATTGTGATGACAAATCAGACCATACGGTGACAAACTGACACATGACACCAAGTCACACATAACACGTGTAGTCACGATTCTCCCAATGTCCAGTTAGTCACTTGATGCTCCCAGTTCACGACCTGGTCTGGATGATCCAATTCACCAGGAGCGGTCTTTTGAGCGTTTGCGTACACTTGGGTGCTGGATTGTCACAGTTCCGTGATCTTTTTGTTTTCCTTCGCTACTAACAGTTGGTGTGACTGTTCTCTTGTGGTGTCTGTCGGCTGGACACCCACACTGACCTGTGGTCAGATGTAGTTCTTTACTGCTGTTCCACACTGATGCATCTACTTGTCTGTCATATACATGGATTAAAAATATAATCATGCATATAATCATGCTGAGACTGATTTCCAATATAAATTGCAAGTACATTCAACAAAGTAAGTTAAACCCTCTATAACACAATTACACGGTACATAATTGACATGCATGTGTAACTTGTGGACGTGGTTATAACACATTTGATGTATGGCACCATTTGCATATTGCATCCAGCTTTTTATTAAGTTTTACTAAATGTTATGTGAAAACAAGGTTTATGATTGGCAGTGTAAATCATCTATTTAATGCTTTCCTCTGCACATATTATTGTACATAGAATATTGTAATTACCGGTACTAGTGTTTCAGTAAAAAAATTAGGTGTGCAGATATGAAATATATTCATGTAATTTTTTGAAATTATCTTTCCCTGTGCATTCAACAAATGATATCCCTTTTTGTTGATGTTGTCAGCCTCGTTGTCATGTTGTTGTTGGAGGTGGATGTGCCGTCGATACAACTGAGGACATTCGGGAATCCTACACCACATCTTTTCTTGTTGTGATAGCCATGCACTAAATGTTATTCGAAGATTGATAGTCATCACTATGATAAACATTATGGCTACAAATCAAGACGACAGATTAACATTGTCTTCATTACACAAGTTTCAACTGTGTTTACAAGAGTGGGTGATCACCAGGCATTACCACACAAAATAAAGTACACTTTTAAATTAAGCAGTGTTGGTGATAGCCATTTATAAAATGTTTCTTTGTCCAAACTATGCAGTATGTTCACATTAATTCCAACCTAGTGTCATCAGTAAACTGACATAATTAACATGTAACAAAATCATCAGTATATTGATGATGGCTATAAATAGGAAGAAGAAGAAGAAGAATGAAACTTGGAACTGAGTTTGAATCACACAGTGACAAAATAAACAAGTACTATCATATATGTCACCTAGATGTGATGAAGCATTCAAGAACATGTAAATATATAAATTTATATATATATATATATATATGTCAAGGACGGACAAACACAAGCGGTCACATGTTCAACAATTCGCCTTTATTACAGGACAGAAAAAACATTCAAACGAACCCTGTGGTAGTTTTATAACTCGAAATCAGAAACCACGTCTCTCTTCTTCTCAAGAATATATCGTTGTGCCCAGATCATTTCCCGCGAACCCTAATTTGAACTCCCCGAGTCACCCTGCCGTATTAGATGACTGTGCATATTAACTCTGGCAGGTCTACTATCTACGGGGATTCTTTAATATTAAGATGGTCGTATAAACGTTAATTGATGGACGGTACCCAGGCAAAGACACTTTATCACTGGATCGAAAGTACTAATTTAATCATAAAACAAGGGACTACATTGCCTCGTAGGGGTACATGGTTCAAAATGGGGACACCTATCGACAATTATAATACTAAATTAATAGAATAAAGACCACTACCCCACCAGGTGGCGTTACCCCTGTGATCAGGTTAAATGCACAAAATCACATATATACGACATGGCTGTCCATGACATATATATATATATATATATATATATATATATATATATACATACATATATATATACATATACATATACATATACATATACATATACATATACATATACATATACATATACATATACATATATATATATACATACAACTGGCTCGCTCAAATACAGATAAACTGTAGCATGAAGAAGGTGAAATTGAAGTATCTCGGTAGCTTTTGTGTTGCTGTGTACATACTACTACTACATATACAATGATGTGGGTTTTCATTTGTTCTTGACATCCAGCCTCGCAGTATAAACATCAGATGTGACTCGACACTGGTGACGGCTGTGGTCCTGACGCAGCCAGCGAGTGAATACCTCGCAGTCGGTGCCGTCGCAACTCAGCCCTCAGATCCTAGTGGCTGCTGCTGGCGGCCCAGAAATACAACAGTCATACAAACAGTCTTGTTATTGTTGTCGAGATCAATGGGCCCCTTCTGTTTTGGCGAATCGATGCCCCGCTGTAGCAGTGGCGATGTAGCCAGACTAGCCACCCAACCAGAACATCTACTGTATCAGCCTGAGTAACAGAATGTCCATTATTAGACACCGATCGACGGCTGCCGTAATGATGTTGAGCCTGAGGCTGTAAAATAAAACATCCTTGAGATGATAACCTAAATATAACATTTACAGACACAATAAAGCATGGAAACACACAACTTTCACAGGAATATAATAATAAAGTTCTAGTTTGTGTAATCATTATCAGATGAGCAGTGGTGTTTTGATAGCACTGCTGTAAAGCGCCATACACAATTTATAATTGGATGTGGCGCTATATGAAATAAAATATTAGTATTTTTGAAGTATGTGAAACTGACTTTTCAATCAATTCATAGCATAGCGATAACACAGGCTTCCCGCCTGCTTAGTCTGAAGAGAATTCATGCCCACCTCTATAGGCGTGATCACGTACTGAACTAATACAAGTAATTTAGACAAGATTGATACAACGCGAAAGGTCACCTTTTCTGTGTGCTCAAACACTATAATTCGGCTAAGCCCTTTCAACAGGAAAGACATTTTGGGCTGGCTTGCAGATACTTCTGTGAAGCGAATACTATTTACCAATGGGTGTTGTCATTTTATATTCAACGTTCGACGCACCATAGCACTAATGTTGATTGTCCTGTCACGGACATTGCATACTCCAGTACCATAATATTGACAATTCTCACAATAATAGCACAGCTGCACTAAATCAGATACTAATAAAATTATATTGTTTTATTTTAATGAACTCAAAAAGGATATACACCCCTGTAGCTGTTCTCAAAGAACCAAGTCTTTCTCACTGAGAATCTCGGTGATTGTTCCATTCAACGTTTTGACGAGAACGCGGCCTGCATGGGTCCAGCAATCCGCTATTTTCTTTTGTCTCTTCAATTGCTGTGTCTTGAACACGAAGTTAGCCCGTGTGGCTGTCAAGTCCTCATTGAGGAACACCTGGCTGTCTGTGTGCGTCCTATTGTATTGCTTTAGGTTCTCGCGTCCACGAAACACTTCGTCACGGGCGGCTTCACTCCGAAAGCGAACAATGACCGCGTGTTTGCGTGGAGAGCCCTTTTCATCTTGCTTCGGACCGATTCTGTGGCTGCGCTCCAACTGGTCTGTTCCGATGTGATTAAGCCCAAGCTTCTGTTGGACCACCGCAATTACAATGGCATCGGTGTCATCGCCTTCGTTTTCCTCAATACCATAGAAGCGGAGGTTTGGGCGCCTGGAGTACTGCTCCCGTTTGTCCGCCTCCGCTTCCAAAGTTGCCACTTTCTGAAGTAGTTCGCCGATCTGTGTGTTGTTCTGGTCAATCTGATCCAGGCGTGATTCTATTGCCCTTATTTTTGGTCTTTTTCTATACTGTCTCTTTCGAGTTACTCAACGGCGTTGAGGACGCAGCTGATCTTCCTGATTGGTCAAGTTTGGCATTGATAAACGAGATAGCTTGTTTTAGATCAGCCATGTCATCGGTCGCCGTGGCAGACATCGAGCGTGTCTTTCCACTCGGCATTGTGCGGCAGTTCGCGTATAGCTGATTGTTACGTAACTTGGCCCGTCGCGGTTGGATGGTCCGCTGTCTGTCTGGCTTGGGTATACCGTACTATCGCTCAGTGAGCAACCAGAATGTTTCAAAGTCGCATCAACAGTGCAGCAAAGACAACTAAATAGCTTCAATTATCTGCCTGGCATCACCTCCAATAATTCACCAATTCATACAGCTTCAATACCTGTTCGTGTAGCAATCAAATGTGCCAGTGTTTGCCTGCACCTCGTGCGCATCAGTCTAGCCGGGCAGCCATAATTCCGTGAAGCGTCATGATCATCACACATTTCGCATGTAAATGCACCACCTTAGTATCCAGCACTGTCCTCATGCACCCGCTTTGCATACACCACACTTTATCCACTTCTCGTGACTTTTAGTGTTTGAAAATAGCCCGCAGCAATACAAGCCAGGCCTTGACATTAAGATTTCAAAAGTTACTGGCCTCCCAAAAAAGGTACAGGCCCGAATTTTGTAAAAACATAATACGTTGCTCCTGAGATGCCCATCGCTTTAGAAGACCTCGATGTTAAATGAATTGTTTTAGTCGTGGTGTCAGTCTGCTAATATAAAATCTGAGGCAATTTTCACACTATGTAGTTTTAGCACATTTATTTATAGACTATTGCATGGATTACTACATATTTTTAGAGATTAAATATCAACCTCACTGACTATAGTCAATGCCTTCTGCCAGTGTTGTGTCTCTTCTACATATCACATAATAAAGTCAGTTTAAATTTGAAACATAATATAAAACAAAAACATAAAAGTACAATATTAATTATTACAGCCTGCATTGTATGCCATTTTACGAGCTCAGACATTTAAAAAACAAACCTTTTCATATTTAATATTAACAATTGATTTACTCATTGACACTTTCTATTAATAGTTCATTTTGCATAATAGCATTGAGACTAAAGCAAAGTCGCGGAAGTCAAATACATGACTTTGTCTTTGACTGTTTTGACAGGTATACAGGGGGGCTTGAAACTGTAGCTGTCTGTCATGAAAGCTTTTCTTTGTTTTGTTGGCATACATGATACCATGATAAATTAGCATTAGAACGCAGACATTCACACAGACAACAACGACATCGCCTACCACCCATAGCTACCGGCAACGTGTAACAAGATTGCTGATTGGGTGAATAATGAGTGATTCCCGCTATTCGCTAATCATGCGGACGTTTACAAAAAATATGATTTCCACAGTGCATGGAAGTCTTCGTGTACACACAACAATATTTTATACATAGTTATAAGTTATAGATAAAATGTAACAAAACGAACGTTGATAAATTGACAAATGTTATTAAAGCCCCTGTCACACCTAGCCGAGTTGAGCCACGACATGTGGCGATAGCTGGCGACATTAATATCGGCGACTTTGTGCGCGACAATGTTGATCCAAAATGACAGAAGACCCTTCTTTGTCAATAGCACGACTATACTACGATATTGCACGATATGTTGGGTACATTTCTGGGCGATGTCTTCGAGTTTGTACGAGAAGCAGCGACATGCTTTCGACTTTCTTTCAACACTAATACGAGTTTCGGAGACTTTCGTACGATTTAGTACTAGTATGTGCGATTGCATACAATTTATAACGACAAGTGTACGACATTCGTACGACATATGACGAGTTGGTACAACATGTGTTCGATGGATGGCGAGTTATTACGATTTATTACGAGTTATGATGAGTTTGGTATATATATATATATATATATATATATATATATATATATATATGAGTCATTCAGCGTTGTTCAGTGTTCTACATGATACAGAAGGCGCTGCATCTCCAGGATGGACCAACTATCAGCCCAGAACCTCCACAAGCTTGAAGTTCTTATGCGTATGGAGGAAGATGATGCCACAAATGACCTTGCAATAGCCAATATGTTATTGCAGTACCTAAAGAAGGAGGAGAAGAAGAAGGCCACGAAGATTCTGGATCCGGCCATGGATACAGCGGCGGAAAGACTTCGGGCACTATGATCACCTTATGCATGAATTGGAGACTGAAGATAGAGAGTCCTTCACGAACTTTCTCAGGGTTCCACATGAGATGTTTCAAGAACTGGAAGAGAGGCTTACTCCTAGGCTGACGAAGCAGGACACGTGGTTCAGAGAATCGCTGAAACCTGGTCTCAAGCTTGCTATCACCCTGCGATACCTGGCTTCAGGAGAAAGCTACAAGAGCCTGATGTACGGCTTCAGAGTGCCACACAATACCATCTCACTCATGATACCACAGGTTTACCAAGCAATTATCGATGAGTATACTGATGAAGTTATATCCTGTCCTACTAGCCAACATGAGTGGAACCAAGTGGCCGAACACTTTGGATCTCGGTGGAACTTCCATCATGCCCTGGGAGCGATAGATGGGAAACATATAGCTATGAAGGCTCCGAAAAACAGTGGTTCCCTGTATTATAACTACAAAGGGCTTTTCTCCATAATATTGCTTGCACTTGTTGATGCAGATTATAAGTTCCTGTGGGTGGATGTGGGGGCAAATGGCTCCGCATCCGACGCCCAACTGTTTAACTCCTCCAATCACCGGATTTCTTAATGATAAGCCTGCCAAACTGTCTCCTCATTGTCTTGTACCACTTGTGCAACTGGGCCTCTGCAAATACAAAAGGAGAATAATGGTAAGACAACTGATAAAAATATGACGATTATTAAGACAATTATTATTATAAACAATAATTAAACAAACAATATGACGAAACAGTAATAATATGGAAATACAGCACGCTATCGATTTAAAACAAAATGTACACACAAAGTGTAAATACCAAATATGACCAACTGCTGAGCCTTCCCGGTCCACATGGCGGTCTTCTTCTCCTTGTTTTTGTACTCCTTGAGACCTTTGATGTACAGTATGGGGTTGTCTTTAAGCCAGTTTACCAGAAGCTCTTCTTGTTCATCAGTAAAATTGTTGTATACCCTTTTCTTCTTTTGACTTCCCTCCGTATCTGGATGAGCATGTTCTAAAATGTCGGCCTCACCAGGCTCAGAATCGTCACGCTCAATGTCATTCACAGTAGATGGGGTCTCAGCTCTAGAGGCCTTCTTCCCAGCAGCAGCAGCTGCAGCAGCAGACTTCTTTCCCTTCTTCCTTGGAGGCATGATGTTCTCTGTATCTGGAAAGTAAAGTGATATTGAACCCATGACTCGGTTCCTTTTATAGAGTCGTAGAAACTCGTACAAGTGTCGAGGAGTTGTCGAACAGGATACGAGAGCAATCATCCAATACTCGCACAATGTCGAACACGTGTCATCTGAACTCGAATACATGTCGTGGAGAAAGGAGCGGGTATCGCCTGAACTCGCTGCTTCTCGAGTGCATGTCGTGTAGATGTCATAACATGTCGCTCGTATTCGTGTTGGTGTCGTACTGATATCGACCTTAAGTCCCAGTTTTTATTAACAACACGCCGACAACTCGGCCTTTATCGTGGGAAGTCGAACTCAACTCGCCACATGTCGTACTAACTCTTCGTCACTCAGCAGTTATTTGTACACGCCGAGAAGTGAAGACAACAGCCGACATTGTGCGACAATGGCCACGACAGTTGTTCGAGACTGTTCGAGTTAGTTGCGAGATCAACACGAGAAGCGGCGAGAATTTTAAACCGTTTAAAATTCTCGCGGTCACTTGCCGACAACAGGATAGTTAACCCGACATGTATTCGACATAACAAGAGTCGTACCGAGATTTCTTCCACACTATCCCGACAAACCGCGACTTCCCAACTCGCCACATGTCGGGGCCCAACTCGGCTAGGTGTGACAGGGGCTTTAGGTCGTTCTATTTTTATGTGAAGGGACGGGTTACGGAAACGTCGACGGTGGTCAGTAGGGGATTGAAAACACACCAATAGAAATTTAAAACCGGTGGCCCGAACTGGCCTGACAGCCAAAAAACATGCGTCGGGCCAGTGCCAATGTCGAGCCCTGCAAGCATGGTGTCGCATCTTCAGAAGTCGATTTGGTCGAGTGTGTCTTATTGGCTTGGTGGACTTCAGCTTGATTCCACTTGTCCACTCGTGCTTGGCTCGTCATTGACCGACTTGTTGCTGGTATTCTTCTTCTGCTCCAGTTCTCTTTTGTATCGACTCAGCGTAATAATACAGGTCTTCCCGCGTCAGTGGCTTTTCCTGGCTGTATGTCCGGCCACTTTGGGGATGGGCGATACGGTCATAATGGGGACAGCTGCTGTTGAGGTTCCATACCGTTGACATCAACATTTGTTGCCACGTCCGTGTTGGCAACCGCTGCAGCTAGCATGTCATGGGCAGCATTCAGTGCCAAATGTGGGAACTTGTGACACATCCAGCCGAGTTCCATTGAGAACAGTGTCTCGTGGTGCCTCAGTAACACCAACTGCAAGTACTGCATGTGGGACAGTGTCTCTCCGTTTGTTGAACTGCTTGAGGATCCTCTCCATCGCCTTCTGCATGCATGGTAACGACACTGTGCCTGCGATCATGTAGGAAATTATTTTAGCCAAAGAGCTGGAAAAATTCTTACAATTGTAAAACTGTGAATCTGCGTTACAGTGAAGACACGCTAGTTCATATAGTCGTGCTGTTTGCAGTAATAATACATGCTAGGTACACAACGTCTTAGATATGTAGCAATTGATTATTTCATGCATAACTGTGACGGGGTATTTTTGGTAGTTTAGTTTTACCGTCTAGCACTACGCTAAAATCCGGCAGTCATGGTACCTAATTTCTCTCACCAATAACGATACGGTACGTAAAGCAATCTAATATAAAGATTATTTTAATAATAATGTAATGAGTGTGTAATGTATTGACTGGTTTGTCTGCCTTATGAAAATGCACTGTGTAAAACTTTCAAATACGCCGACTGCTATTACTTCCTATGTTTGCATCTGACCTGTCACTCTTGTCTCAGACTCAATGTGATGATCATGCCTGCCTATAAAGTGTTGTATTGGTGCTGAGCATACTAAATTTTAAATATGGGTTTTAGGCTTCAAGCATAGATATACACTATCATAATTATTGTGTATTTAAACTGGTCCATCTGGAGCAAAACGTGTCTGCATGAAGTGAAATCTTCACAAATAAAGGAGTAAAAACTGTAAAGCTGTTTTTTCTCAGATGAGTACATTTTGCATTTTCGACCTTCATATAGGTGTATCTCTGGAAATAATGTGACTATAAATAAAATTGAGGTATCATTATTTCCACCTGAATCTGTTCTATCCAAATATCCAATAAAACACCCTACCATTATTTTCGAGAAGCGTCTCATTTAGGCGTGGCGGGTCACATATGCGCAGGCAGTTTCGCCAGGGCAGGTTTTAACTTTCCAGGAACTGGCTAGTTAATTTCGCATCGGGTCATCGCCGCTATATTGATGAGGCTTTTACTTTTATGAGAAATCGACTTATGCGGAATATGTTACAACATACAAGATGCGTAGAAGACCGTCAGGACCCAGCGAAAAGATTCGCCCTAAGCAAAATTCAACTCATGCTACTTAGATTCATATGGTGTGCATTGTATGTGGTCAGAAGTTTTTATTGTATGCTTTTACGTTTATTTGTGTTCAATTATCTTGTTTCATTTATAGATGGATGTTTCTGATCTGCGAACAGTTTGGAACGACAACAGAGGAAAAAGAGCGAAGAGGCGACAATTGAGATACTGTATACGTGAAACTGAAAGCAAGGTTGCATAACAAAAAACGATTACCTTACATGACATTGACAATCGTGCCACAGTAATGGAATTCACCAATGATGGAACATGTAGTAAAGTTCATGTGCATTTGAAAATCTTATAACCAATGGAAACTGGAAAGGCTTATTCTTCTAGAAAGATGGCCATAAACAACATTCATAACACCAGATTTGGTGGTGAGGCTAACACAAATAGAAAGAGAAAGGTAATCAACAATGGCAGTAACAACACCAAAAAACTCGATAAGGAAAGAAAGAGCATTGTCAGAATAGAAACAAAGGGTGACGAAGACAAATGCTGCCAGGTGGTTGCTTTGAAAAAACAAGACGAGCGAAATGTACGTTCAGTTGATGGTTCGGAAAAAGCAGCAGTTGACGGTTCAAAAAAAGACATTTCACATGGTCAAACTCACGAGATAGCAGGCTGTGAAAAGAAATCAGAGACATGCGTGGCGAAACAGAAATCGGACAACAGTTCCAACGACGCACTACCATTAGACAAGCGAACTGAGGCAGCCGCGGTGAACGATAAGATCGCGAAGCACACGACGATCGTGAAGACGCGAGTGGACGGCCGTGAACGCGCCATGTACCAGTGTGGCTACTGCAACAAGTGGAAGACGAGCGCGGCGCTCGCGAGCAACATGCTGGCGCACCTGCAGAAGCACGAGACGGGCGTGCTGCGGTGTGCGCGTTGCGGTCACGACGCCGTCAACGTGCCGGCGCTCGAGGAACACGTGGCCCGCGTGCACACGCGCGACGCGCGGTTCGTGTGCGCGCTGTGCGGCAAGGCGTGCTTCAGTCGCAAGCAGCTGCGTCAGCACGAGGACATCCACAACCTGCACCCGCGCAAGTGTCGCCACTGCGGACAGACGATGCGCAGTCTTGCTCAGCTCAAGAAACACACGAAGGTAGCCAGGCGTCTCTGTGTATATAGCTCATGTGACGTTCAGCTCAAAGGTGCCACGTTTGACGTGTTTGCTAAATCGCCAGAAATAGTGTTGATTTATTTAAAATTAGAATATCATTATTTCAAGGCTTCTTGAAAATAGGAATATTCATGTGAATGCATGATACGATTGTGTATGTGTTTCGAAGTTTATGTTATCTGGTTGCCATCCCTTGGTCACTCGAAAACCATACGGCTGGTAAGTTATGTGGTTTGAAGACTAATTATGAGCCCAGCAATTGACTTTGGCAAATTACCATTCAGTTTTCCGACCACTGAAGCATGTGTGTTTACCAATTTGAAGAACAATAAATATTTATTAATATGAACTACGTAGTATGTATTAAATAGTGTACGTGTGTGCATGTTGATATTACTACACCGTACGCAGTTGGAAGGGTCAGTTACGACCCAGTACCTAACCGTGTTACATTGCCCGCTGGTTGCAGACGGAGCACCATGGTGACGGTCTGTACTCGTGCGACGAGTGCCGCAAGACGTTCGTCTTCAAGACGTGGTTCGAGGCGCACAAGGCGCGGCGGGCGTGCGGGCTGAAGGCGACGTGCTCGCTGTGCGGGGCCGTGGTGGTGAAGGGAGGCGGCATGTCGGCACACATGCGGCGGGTCCACGCCGGCGAGAAGCGCGAACTCTGCTCCCACTGCCCCTTCACCGCCTTCACGAAGACACAAGTGCGACTCCACGAACGCACGCACACACGTACGTTACTTTCTGATTCTTGTGTGCGCACTGTGTTCGTTTGATTCATGTCGGGGTCTCATCATGTGCTGTAGTTTGGGGCATTTTTGTAGCACAGTGAACTAATTTGAAAATACTACTACCAAATGGCACAATAGTTAGACATGTGATATTCTAACTTCTGTCGAGTTGTTCTAAGTTAGGTTTATCGTTGATGACTACTAATGTACATACCGAATTATGAGATTTATATACCCCTTTTGTTTTGGTGTGGCTTAGAGGTCATGCTTCCGGGTATTTATGTGCTTTATATCCCGATGACTTCCACGTTACGTGTTGATCCCCCCTTACAACGTATACTATAGTATTAAGAAATAATAAAAAGGTAAAAACGCTAGCACTGTGAATACACTAAATATATAATAAATAAATGTCTTGTAAGGTATAAACTGATGACGTGTCAGTATGATTAATATCGACTGGTGTCTGTCACGATGTACATTACTCGTGTGTCTTGCAGGTGATCACCCGTTCACGTGTCACCTCTGTCCGTTCTCGGCAGCCAAGAAGTACCAGCTAACGTCACACATGCGCACTCACACCGGCGAGAAACCCTTCCATTGTGACCAGTGCCCGTTTGCGTCGTCCTGGAAGGTTCAGCTGCGCGCCCACCAGGCAGCGCACACGTCCGCCTCGGCAATGACGTGTGACGCATGCGCCATCGTGTGCAAGGACGCGTCGTCGCTGGGAGTGCACAAACATCGCGAACACGGGCGGTCGGCTGGCAACCGGAAGCCAACGAAACCCACCACCCGATGCGAGATGCAGAAGGCTGTAGCGAGTGTTATAGACGTCACTTCCGCTGGCTCGTGTCAGCCGGACACTGAGGTAACGGTGCAGGGGGCAGCGACTGGTTCCGACGAGGTGACGTCCTACATCATCGTCAACGAAGCCGTCGCAAAGGACATCGAACGTATGGGTTTGGACACTGTCGCTCTGGTGCTGCTTGACGACACGACCATCACCACGCAGCACCCGTCGTCCGGTGAAGCAACACAACACATTGAAGTCGCTACAACTGACGTCACCGCTGACACAGCGGAAGTGACAAAGAAAGAACACCCTTCATTGGATGCAGCTGTTGAAGGGTGTGAGCGTAAACGTGATAGTACTGCCTCTGAAACTGTTGAACACAGTACATTAAAATTACCTGACGTGAATACAACGTCGAGGACAACTAATCGCCAGCGTGTCAATGCAACTCCACCAACAAAGGATGCTCTAGACTCTGTGGCTAGACAACCAAAATCAACAGACTAGCATGCATTATTAACTTATTATGCACAATTTTACATACATGAAGCTAATTTTACATAGCGACATTCATGTTTAAGTTTCTTGGGAGAATATATGGAATTTTTAATTGACTGTGTTTACTATGGACCATTCCAATGCAGTATTCGTATCTGAGTGCCTTGAGTACTGGATCTGTTTATTTCAATCAAAGGAAATAAATTATTGCTATTGAAGATATTAGTGTCTGGATTGAAGTCTTTGTCATTAGTGTAATGTTATGATAAATAGTACCTCAGAAATTTAATATCAGCTACAGTTGTGATCTTTCTCCAATCCTGTCTGTCGTTGGCCGTGTTGAGGAGCTCAGGCACGGAGATGGCCACCCGATCCAGAAACATTGTTCACCTGGCTCTCCCGCTTACGTCCACGGCGGCGTCTGTCTTCCAGGGTCCCCGGCAAGATCGTCGTCGGGAGACTAGTGCGTCGTGTTACATGCCGAAACCATGAAAATACGATTCTTTTTCCGTTTGGGATTGACTCATTCCTGGAATCAGTAACCTGTTCCTATGACTAATCTCCATGCTTTGCTTTATGGTATGGTCTCGTATTTTTTATGAGATTACGTCATCAGTAAGTATGTCACATGTGTAACTCGTTACTGTGTACTCATACGAATTAAGTTCGGGTGAAAGTGTAACCAGTGTAGATAATTAAATTATCAATGCCATGGATGCTTTTACCAAAGGGACTGGCTAT
This sequence comes from Oasisia sp. SBJ-2009, assembly GCA_964017155.1. Taxonomy (NCBI): domain Eukaryota; kingdom Metazoa; phylum Annelida; class Polychaeta; order Sabellida; family Siboglinidae; genus Oasisia; species Oasisia sp. SBJ-2009. The sequence goes on from OZ024858.1 coordinate 39,976,152, forward strand.
TTAGCGAGCTGCTCGGGGAAATAACAGCCCGACGTCGCCTTATTTCACGAGCAGCTCGATGGATAAGAAAACTCGTTGTTTCTCATGAAAACGGATAAATACAAGCAGGAAACAACCCAACAGCATCGCATTTACTACTAACAACTACTATGTGCACGTAAACAGCATGAACACATTTCTAAAAGCCCAAGCATACACGCCCATATCTGCTCGACAAATAACGAGACGAGTCGGCGTTATTTCTTGAGCATCTCGATGGTTAAGAAAACTCGTTGTTTCTCATAAAAATTGATAAATATTAGCAGGAAACGACCCAACAGCATTGCATTTACTACTAACAATCACTATGTGCACGAAAACGGCACGACTTTTTTTGTAAGAGCCAAGTATAATTAAACGACCCAACGGTGTCGCATTGACTACTAACAACTAATATGAGCACGTAAACGGCATGAAATCATAATGTAAAAGCCCATGCATGCACGTAAAAATCTGCTCGACAAATAACGAGACGAGTCGCTGTTATTTCTCGAGCTGCTCGACAAATAACGATCCGAGTTGCCGCTATTTCTCGAGCTGCTCGACAAATAACTCTGACTTCGCGTTATTTCTCGAACTGCTCGACAAATAAGGACTCCACTGCTTCTTACTTATTTATCAAGCAGCTCGGGAAATAAGGATTCGACTAGGGTAACCTGGGGCAAGACGGCCCCTGGGGGTAAGACGCCCCCCCCCCATCTTATCTGAAAAACGAGTGAACCCAAACTAACATTGAATAGTGTAGCATGATGCTGCTACCTAGCAAATATTCTTAGCGACCGCAAGGCCAAACGCTACCAAAAATAAGTTCACAGACTGTTTTTTAAGTTTTGCATACCCTTGGTTATATAATCACTCTTCGGTCAAATTGATGCTAACATGTCTACCGTGTGATGGTAAGCCAGTGACTGGTACTAATGCACTTACAACTATATACGTTTTCAATAACTTTCATCGAAAATGGAAGCGATATTAAAGGATTATGTGTGAAGGTGAAAAAGTCAGCACTGGTGTGTATGGGGCAAGGCGGCCCCCGTATGAACGGGGCATGACGGCCCCGGGGCCGTCTTGCCCCGCCATGCAGTACGAATATGGTATGTAAACGCAATAAAGCTGTGATGTATTTATAGCATACACAATAGTTTAAATGAAACGTGAAAGAAAGTCGACGAAAGCAGTGATGAAGAGGAATGGCCTTGTTTGGTGTCCGGAGAACCATTCAGTTGCAGTCGGCCACGAGAAGTGTGGGTTCAATGCTAAGAATGCAATAACTGGGCTCATAGTGAGTGCCCACCAGGGCTCCCGTATTTCACGTGTCCCAACCTCGAATCAGAGTGTGATTAGACAGTAGAGTATGTGCAAGCCATTCGTTAATACAGTTAATGTTAATGAATTTAAGGCTTGTGATGATGCAAATTCCAAAGCTAGCTAATGAGTGTTTTCAGTGACGAGTGTAATGATAATGCAGAATATTGCTTCTAATGACAACTGTAATTTTTTGACATTGTAATTAATGAGTGGTTTCGATTGATGATTAGACTATTGTATCTGCCGCGAAGTATCTGCATGCCATTACTTTAGTGTAATATGTTCAACACTATAATGATTTTAATGCCTGTGATGATGCAGATGCCAAAGGTGATCGTAATGTCGAGTAATGCGGAGTGGTGATTATTTCTGTTCACGATGAATGATAATAATAGCAGTAGTTAATGACGGTGTAAATAAATAAAGGATAAAACACATTGTTTTTATAAAATTACAACGGTTAAACCTAATATTAGAGTAAATAGGCGAGGGGCCGTTTTGCCCCAGGCATGGGGCAAGAAGGTTTTATTGGAGCACATTTTAAACTTGCTATAACTTACGTTTTGGTTATTCAATCGTTCAGAGACTTGTGTCATACATAAAGTATATACACCTCAATACTATTAATGCATAATTATGCATCGACAAGTTATGGATACAAAAATACACAACTTTTCCCTTAGGGGGGCCGCGCTGCCCCAGGTTACCCTACTTCTTATTTATCGAGCAGCTCGGGAAATAAGGACTCGACTGCTTCTTATTTACCGAGCAGCTCGGTAAATAGCCTGAGCCTTTACCAAATATAGACGGTATTTCTCTTACATCTACACTGATAACATTCCTGTGGCTGAAATATTAATTACCACGCACGTACATCATCAAGATGGCCGCCAAATGGTACAAAATACCATCAGATTCGATCGGATTCCTCGCCCGCGAAAACTACCAACATCATCATTCTACGCGGTACTTTCGCGAGCCTTGGTTACTTCGCCCAAAGGTAACATTTCACTATTACACATATACTTTTATATTGAATATAAACTTTGATGATGGGTTGGTTCAGAATGCTCTAGACTGGTTTAAGTCGTATCTAACTGACAGAGTGCAGTCCGTCCACGTTAACGGTTCTCCATCACCTGTTCGCCCTCTGACGTGCGGGCTCCCTCAAGGTTCCTTACTCGGTTCGCAGCTGTTCCCCGTCCATGTAGCACCCGTAGCTAAAATCATTCGGAAGAACAACTTGATGTTCCATTTCTTTGCAGGAGACGCTGAAATCTAGGAGAATAGCGATCCAGACTTCGTGCTCATTGAACAGTGTGTAGCGGAGATAAGGACGTGTGTGAGAACAAACTTTGTAGCAAAATTATTCTAAAACCATTCTTGCAAGCCAGGAATAGGTAGGGCCTACGACTGATTAGACCTCAACGTCAGTATCAGCTTTCACTACCCGTGCCACACCCCTTTGACCAAATCTTCCTCCCACGAGGAGTGTGGTTGGCCTTTGCATGGTCATGTGATATATAACGTTGGACGATTTCAGCCATACGCTGTTCGTGTTACTTGCAACAAGGCGTGTAAGTCTCGCGCGCGAAAACGAGGCTGGGGGCAGTTGGGGGCAGGAAATCCATATTCTCCATGTTGACATATAGGACTTTGTTTTATTTTTGTTTGTAATAATCGAACTGTTCCCAAATAGCGTGTTTCAGTTATATAGCCCGAAGGATTGTTACAAGCAGAAGCAATGGAACACTTTGCCGGTGACAATGATCACGGAAATCATGAATTTTAATCGATTATTATGGTGGTTGCCATGGCATGGCACGTGTATGGCGATCTTGACTAATAATATTTAATTCACCACATATATATCATAGACATATAGCGATTTATGTAGTGCAGATAATTGACACGATTTTATGCCGTATGTGTCTTTTACGGGATTTGCATTTTACATTGCTATACGTTGTGGTTTCGATAATTAAGCTCTTAAATATCTGACAAGTCACAAGTTGTCTAAATGCACATAATCATAACATATGTATACGTTTGCCCCAAACAGGTTGTACTGCGCGAAAAATTGCACTCTTCATTATTAGTCAAGATCGCCAAACACAAGTACTTGCCCCTATAATTCCATATGGCAACCACCGTAATAATCGATTAAAATTCATGATTCCCGTGATCAATAATTGTCACCGCAAAGAGTTGCATTGCTTATTCTGCATGTAATAATCCTTCGGACAATATAACTGATATACGCTATTTGGGAACAGTTCGATTATTACAACCAAAAACAAAACAAAGTCATATGTGTGTGTGTGTGTGTGTGTGTGTGTGTGTGTGTGTGTGTGTGTGCGCGCGTGCGTGCGTGCGTGCGTGCGTACGTGTGTGTTAACATGGAGAATATGGGCTAGCTTCCTGCCCCCAACTACCCCAGCCTCGTTTTCGCGCGCGAGACTTACACGCCCTATATTTAGGATACGAATGGTTCATTAATTATATTGGGATTCCCTCCGTTCGTGTAGGCCCGTCTTCAAACTGAGGCGGGTATTTGCGCTGCTCTCACGGCTGACGCAGCAGCGACTGGCGAAGTCACTGATTAAACCACTGCGCTCCAGTGAACACAATCTATTGTGTGTCCCACGAGCAACAGCATGACCGAGCATTCGAACAACGTGGCAGCCCAACTTTATAAAATTGTGTATAGCACTGTGAGTGACTGTAGGAATAGCGCTTTATAAATTTCGCAATTTGATTTTTATTTGACTTGATAAACATTAATACGGATAAATACGTCCCCCACGACCAAGTGATCAATTTGCTACACGGCAAATAGTGCAATCCGTAAGTTATGCAATAATACCTTTATAATGTTACTAAGCGTTATATAACTTACAGCTATAAGGCCTGCATTTCCCCAGGCTGCTAAATCCAATGAAGTACCAATGTGCTGTAATCATTATTGTATTTGTAATATATGTACCATGGCATATGAATTTTTTTGTTGAATCCGGACCCTCGTCCATTTTTGCCGTTTTGTATACTTCTGCATACAACTTGCATGACGCGTCGAATGCAAAAAAACCCAATGTAGTTAAAAACAAAAAGTCTTATATTATTAGTATATCACCCAGGTGCCAAACTGAGCCTAGGTTCATCTTCCGTGCAAATAAAACAAATTATAATAAAAATAAGAGGCCATGCCGATTTCGACACTAGTGGCGCCACATGGTGGACGCTCACGTTACTAACCTGTTCGGAAGCTCTTCGTTGTTAGAGGCAATAAATTGTATTTAGATTGAAAACGAGGCGTTGCGTCGTAAACAAAATGGCGGATCCCGAGGAGCATGTTGTCGAGAACATTCTTAGGAATATTACTCGATTTATCAACGGCTTATCAGATGAAAACCGAAATACGCGAAAGAGATCGCTGGAGGGAATCCGAAAGGAGATACTGAGTAGGAAACCACAATTAGAACCAACGGACTTACAGCAGGCTCTGAAAGAAATTGTTAAACCACTCCTGCAAGTCTTGTCTGATCCTGTTGAGAAATGCAGGGACTTGTCGGTGTGTTTCATGGCGGACTGTCTGCAAGCAGTACCCGAACCGTATCATTTCCTGTCTTTTATAATCCCGGTGGTGGTTCAACGCCTCGGACAACAGGACATCGTAGAACCGTCGGAAGAGCTGCGTTTGTCACTTGTCAAGTTGTTACTGCTGTTGGTTGAATCTTGCAAGAAGAAGATGGGACCCTACGTCGACGACATGGTGAAGATACTGCAGCGAACTATCATTGATCCTTACCCCGAGGTTAAGAAGGAGAGTTGTCACTGTGCATCTGCCCTCGCCAAGGCTGTTCCTGAGTTCTTTCACATGCAGTCGGAAACACTCATCAAACCACTGCTCATGTCGATATCCCATCAACACTCCCGGGTTAGGGTTGATGTCATTAAGACCATAGGTAGGTAATTTTTGGGGACCTGTGATAACATAAAAAAATTACACGCTTTAACGGAGTTGGTGTTTTCATTTAATTATTATTAAATATTATTTAAATATGTGCCTTTCCCAATCCACCTGTTGTACTGATTAAAATTAGTGAGTAAAAAGTAAAACTAATATCAATACAAGTTCAGTTGATCAACACATTGTTAATTCTATAGGTAAAAATTTAATATAATGTGCTAAAAGTTATAAACAATAGTTCATATCGGTGAGTTCTCATTGTATTTTCATCGAGATGTCCCAGTACAACTGTCGCCATTGTTTGGAGTCGATCAAGAGCACTGTGGCATGCGTATAATGCGACACAGGTGTTTTTCATAAGTACAAGCAAAATTGGTGGCAAGCATTACTGAACCTATGTTAATTTTCATGAATGAACGGTTCAATAGTGTAATGTATCTGTGATTTAGCCAAATTGAACTATAGTGACATGTTATAATAAAATTATATTGGTTTGACTTGAGTAACAGTTGAGGTGATTCAGAAAGTAAGTTAAGCTTCTTTGCAAAGCAAAACTTGTTCAAACTTGGCAATGAGTGAAACGTACTAGCAAACCACACTATTACGGTTATGTATTATATATGCATGCAGTTTCACAATGTAATGCTAGGATCAAGCTCAAACATACTTTAGCACTTGACATATTGTTTACAAAGTCATAGCTGCCTAAACCACACAGTGGCACACACATTGTACAAGCCTTTGTGAACTTACAACTGGCTGTCTCTATTTTCAGGTGACGTGATCCAGTATGGCAATGGCAAGTCCGTTGATGACGTCGTCTCTCATCTGGCTCAGCGACTTTTTGACAACTCCCCCATGGTGAGGGCAGGGGTCATTCAGGTCGTCGGTCAATGGCTGCTGGACCTCCCTGACAGATACTCCTTCCACTACAAACTAATTCCCCTGTTGCTGTCCGGTATCACAGATGAGGTGGCTGAAATACGGGCCCAGGCTGATGCCCTCTGGAATGATGTTGGTAAGTGGATTGTTTTAAACCTTTATTGATAACATTCCAGCCATCGTGAGATGAGACTGCCTTTGTTTTTTTCTTCTGTTATTGGTAATGAAATGCCATTTTTGTCATAGTCTACAGTCCCACATAGATCCCCAAATCTTTTCCCACAGTTCTGTATCTAATTTTAATGCATTCTTTTAATTTCTTTGTTGCATACACAAGGTTACGATTTGTTCACAAAAATGTGCAGATAACCAATAATGTTGAAGAATGAACGAACAATCAATGATAATATAAATTGATCAGAACACCAAAATAAACTTTTAAAAGTCCCACTCATGGCCAGAATGCTTGAATACACCAAAATACATGGGCATATTAAAATGAGTACTGCAAAACAGTGTCATCCAATAATGGCAATTTATTTTGGCAGTGAGCAAAATAAATAACAAATTTCAATAACAAATGTCACAAATTAGAAATATTGTCAATTTCTGTGGCCAAATAGAGTCTGCCTCCACCACAGGGCTTTATGCAGGATAACATTTTTGCCCGTCACAACTTTGGGAGCAATGTGCAATAATTTTTTTTTTTTTTTACTATCCTATATCCAATCAATCACACAACAATATTAGTACTTAATATTTATTTCAGATGTCAATTTTCGTTTATAACCCAACCATGCCTAATACAAAAACGTAGTTATATTATGTTGCAGTGTAAAAAACAATTTCAGTGCAATTATTAAATAATTAAAAATTTGTATTCACTTCTTCCAACAAAACACATTTTAGGTAGATTATGCAGTCATTATATATAGTACTCTCAACCAATGTTAGTGACAATGACAGTAATGGTGTCGTCAAATCTAGCCGGCGTGGCCGTAGGCGGGCTAACGTTCTCGGCTGTCAGTGACACGCTAGCAGTAACAACGTCGTCCGACTCGTTGGCAGCCTCATTGCCATGGCATTGGGGACATCAGCACGATGTACATCGGCTGTTATTGTGAATGAGTCAATGACAGTCGATGGCGTCGGCGGTGAAGTTGTTGCAGTAACAGTTGGCGTCTGTGTTTCCGTTAAAAAACTGGGTTATTGTTAGTTTGCGACTCTTCGCCTTCGGCGGCAACGCGTGGACGATAATATGTAATGTTTATTCGGTCGTCATTAACCTGGCCTCGTTTTAAATCTGGTCACTCCAGGCATGAACGCCATAAATTCGAAATGTTAATAATATACAGGCATATAACACAAGTATAGTTTATTACTGATGTAATCTCTCTATGTAATTTATATGAATTTTTGATGCTTTGAAAAATGCGCATAATCTGTATTATAAAGTTTGCGTTACTAGTTAATTCATGCCCATTATTATTGACGTGTGACACCCCAAAAGCATTGCATTGACCCCTCTAGCAGCAAATGAAACCACGTGTAGGACCGCCGCTATGGGTAGGCGCCCTACACGCGCGCGTAAAATGAGCTTCTTGCGCTGCGCTACCTGCAGTGTATATTAAATAGTACGCGTGGATAGTTTGGTGGTAGGCATCTTTCACAGTACTGGACAGATTTGTTTCTGGGGGATACAGAACACGTTATATTCCAATGCTGACACGGTGACACCCGTCATACAAACTGCTAGGACGAACTGCCTCGAAAAATTTCCCCCGTCCATATTTGAAATTGCCCGTCCAAATGACGGGTGGACGGGTCTCTAGATAAAGCTATGCTCCACCATGTTGTATAACTTAACTCAACATTGAACAATTTCCAGTTCCTCTTTCATACCATGCATTGACTACTTTCATGGTATTCTAACTTTTGAAAAGTCAGTTTTATTTATATGATCAGTTCATTCACAACAAATTCTCTAAAACATCACCGATTACTATAGAATAATTCAGCCAGGTGAACCTAACATATATCTGTGTTACAGGTGTGAAATATGAAAGTGAGAATGAGAAAGACCTGAAGGATCTCCAGGACTTCCCCCCACCAGACCCCGACCACTACCCCCCTGGGGGTGAGTTTATCACGAGAAACATATCTGATAAAAAGAATGCTGCGATCAATGGCGTTAAGGCTACTAAAACAAGGCATCATGTAGCAGTGATTCTACTGCAATGTTTCAGTGTCTGTGGATGTCCACTTGTCTTATGTTATTACTTCCTGGATATGTATATAGGATCTAATTTTACTAACTAGTGTATAACGGTTCAGGACGTCTCTACTAGAAACAATCCAGTCAAAGTGCGCATATTTGTTTGAAATTGCATTCCACCAAAGTATGTAGGTGCTATAAAAGCTCTTATCACTCTTATTATATTATTATTAATAATAATTGTTATTATTTATTATTATTATTACATACATAAATACACATGTCTATAATAATACGCAATAAGTGTGACAATATTTTTTAAAGAATAATGAACACCATCAATAACAACGATATATATTAGTATTTGTTTTCACCCTTTCCATTCACTTCCAACATTACAGTTGAACCCCCAAACCTGGGCTGTCGGAAGTTGGTGTACCACAACTTCTCCAAGATTGTTCCCGGCATCGTGAACGACATCACGGACTGGGTGGCCCCAACGAGGATCAAGTCGGCCCACCTCCTCTACACCCTCATGTTGGACGAGGGCGACAATGTCACCCAGCACCTGGAGAAGGTGCTTGGGGGTCTCTACCGGGCAGCCATGGACGACGAACAGGAAGTCATCAAATACGTGAGTGCTTTATAATAACAGGACACTTCTGGGTGGCTACTTACTTACTTAGTTCCTTGACCGACTTGGTCATTGGGGAGAGGGGTCAAGCGATGCTGCAGTTGTGATTTATTTTCTATTTCCACAGTGTGAGAAGCTCTGACAGAGTAGAGAGGGTTGTACATTCCAAGATATTATTCATCCAGCTCCACCTCTGAATGGACGTGTTTCCATATTTGTTCAGAATGGCAGATATGTTCTTTCTAACAATTGCACAAAAATAATTATAATTTTTAATTGTATTTCAGAAAACATTTTCATTGGCCTGTTGTGTTAACGAAACCGTGACGTTTTTCACTGCAGGTGGAGAAGTCGGCAGAGTTGATTGGTTACTTTGTGTCACCAATGGTTTGGTGCAAAATGATCTTGGATGGAGTGCGTCTGTCACAGTCCGTTGGGTCACTAATTGTCCTGGCCGCGGTCATCCGGGGGTCTCAGCAGGCAGCCATGAAGCCACACCTCGACGACATCGTCGGTGTCATCACAGAGCCTTCCCTGTGTCGAGTTGCTGACGTAAGTGACACGTTGTTTTGTAGGTGCTGTAGCCACACAATCCAATAAATATTATGATCCAATTGTGTAGAGCTGTAACATTTCATGCCACACTCATTGTGGTTTTATGGTCACTTTTTATTTTTCAACAAGATTCATAGTATGCAAAAACAGTGAATATGTATTTCACAATGTATGGTTCACTAGACTTTGCAGCACAACACTGTAATACTTTACTTTTGGATTGTTCTGATCACATGTTGCTGTTGTATATATATATATATATATATATATATATATATATATATATATATATATATATTACATATATATAAATATATTGCATATATAATTATATTACATATATATATATATATGTGTATATGTGTATATATATATATATATTACATATGTATATGTTAACATTGTAAATGTATATGTAAATAATATATATATATAAATATATGATGTGTTCTAACGAAATGGGTCGTTTGTCAAAAATTTTTAAAATTGAGTTAGTCACACCATTGGAAAGAATATGTATTACTATTTCCAACGGTGTAAAAATTACGGACATATCTCACACACAGCCAAAGTTACAGGATCCTGAACATGCCTAGGGTAGAAAGTTTCAAACAGAGAAAAACGTATTTGAAGTTCGAGGTCAAGTAAGCACACGGTCAAGTACATTGTCGATCTAAAATCAGCCGTTTTGCTTCTATTACTCCATTTCATGCATTCGAAATAAACTCCCAAGGCATGTTCGCCGTTGAGGTTATATCATGCTAACTGTGTACTGAAATTATTACAACATAATCCGAGTATTTAGCAATGTTTTGTAGCAGCGACCCGATCTGATTCCACGTTGTTTACGGGTAGCGAGAGCGCACTGCGCCTGCACGAACAGCTCTAAGCCAATCAGGGGCCTGCTGTCAGCTCCATCACGGCGACTACTGAAGTTTATTCATAGATAGGCCTCTCCATTACGGGCTGCTATTGGCTTACACTGACGTCAGTGGGAATTTCTACTACAAGAATCCGAAAGAGGGCACCATGGGCTTTCTTGTGGTACCAAAAAAGTCCGCCATGCGTTGAGGGAAATCCCGCAATGCGACATAACTACTGCGATTTATCGGTTCTGTTTTACGAAATTCATGCGTGAAATGTTACGTAGTGTGTTTAAAAAGGCTATAAAATGTACTAAATAATAATATAAACGAGAAATAAGCATTGCCAATTGACAAAAAAGATACCAAAGTATTCTTTGGTGACAAAAACTCAAAATCGTCGAAAATCATCGTTGCATGTTTATGTGGTGTTTTCTCGAAATCAAGTTCGCTGACATACGACTCATTTCGTTAGAACACGTCACACATATATATATATGTGTGTGTGTGTGCTTATGTGTAGTTTCTTATATATCCACAAGTATCTGGATTCTCCCAGATGCATGACACTATACAGATGCTCGTGGTAAAGACTGTGTCATGTTGTGTCATGTTGTGTTGTGTCGGCAGGCGTCGCTGCAGTACCATCTCCTCTCCTGTGTTGAGTCTCTCACTCTCGTAGCAAAGGACGACTGCACTGACATCAGTCTCAGCCTCTTCTCTCTGCTCATCACTGTGCTGGCACTTCAGAGGGCTGACATCGTCAAGGACCAGGTGCGTAACTTTAAAACATCTAAGAACCTACTCGTGCTATCTTGATCCATTTTTCAGTGTTATATTTTTTTCTTCAGATTTTGACGCTTGCCCCCTGTGTAAATCCCACACCTCAGTTAGTTCACTTGCTGTTTCTCTGCATTCATATATGGTTCCATAACTTAGGTGTAAGTATTATCTTTTGTGTGTGTAGGTTCACAAACTGCTGGTGAAGCTGTGTGTATTTTGTGTGTGTAGGTTCACAAACTGCTGGTGAAGCTGTGTGTGTTTTGCGTGTGTAGGTTCACAAACTGCTGGTGAAGCTGTGTGTGTTTTGTGTGTGTAGGTTCACAAACTGCTGGTGAAGCTGTGTGTGTTTTGCGTGTGTAGGTTCACAAACTGCTGGTGAAGCTGTGTGTGTTTTGTGTGTGTAGGTTCACAAACTGCTGGTGAAGCTGTGTGTGTTTTGCGTGTGTAGGTTCACAAACTGCTGGTGAAGCTGTGAGTGTTTTGCGTGTGTAGGTTCACAAACTGCTGGTGAAGCTGTGTGTGTTTTGCGTGTGTAGGTTCACAAACTGCTGGTGAAGCTGTGTGTGTTTTGTGTGTGTAGGTTCACAAACTGCTGGTGAAGCTGTGTGTGTTTTGCGTGTGTAGGTTCACAAACTGCTGGTGAAGCTGTGTGTGTTTTGCGTGTGTAGGTTCACAAACTGCTGGTGAAGCTGTGTGTGTTTTGCGTGTGTAGGTTCACAAACTGCTGGTGAAGCTGTGTGTGTTTTGCGTGTGTAGGTTCACAAACTGCTGGTGAAGCTGTGAGTGTTTTGCGTGTGTAGGTTCACAAACTGCTGGTGAAGCTGTGTGTGTTTTGCGTGTGTAGGTTCACAAACTGCTGGTGAAGCTGTGTGTGTTTTGTGTGTGTAGGTTCACAAACTGCTGGTGAAGCTGTGTGTGTTTTGCGTGTGTAGGTTCACAAACTGCTGGTGAAGCTGTGTGTGTTTTGCGTGTGTAGGTTCACAAACTGCTGGTGAAGCTGTGTGTGTTTTGCGTGTGTAGGTTCACAAACTGCTGGTGAAGCTGTGTGTGTTTTGTGTGTGTAGGTTCACAAACTGCTGGTGAAGCTGTGTGTGTTTCGTGTGTGTAGGTTCACAAACTGCTGGTGAAGCTGTGTGTGTTTCGCGTGTGTAGGTTCACAAACTGCTGGTGAAGCTGTGTGTGTTTTGCGTGTGTAGGTTCACAAACTGCTGGTGAAGCTGTGTGTGTTTTGCGTGTGTAGGTTCACAAACTGCTGGTGAAGCTGTGTGTGTTTTGCGTGTGTAGGTTCACAAACTGTTGGTGAAGCTGTGTGTTTTGTGTGTGTAGGTTCACAAACTGCTGGTGAAGCTGTGTGTGTTTTGTGTGTGTAGGTTCACAAACTGCTGGTGAAGCTGTGTGTGTTTTGTGTGTATAGGTTCACAAACTGCTGGTGAAGCTGTGTGTGTTTTGTGTGTAGGTTCACAAACTGCTGGTGAAGCTGTGTGTGTTTTGTGTGTATAGGTTCACAAACTGCTGGTGAAGCTGTGTGTGTTTTGTGTGTAGGTTCACAAACTGCTGGTGAAGCTGTGTGTGTTTTGTGTGTATAGGTTCACAAACTGCTGGTGAAGCTGTGTGTGTTTTGTGTGTAGGTTCACAAACTGCTGGTGAAGCTGTGTGTGTTTTGTGTGTAGGTTCACAAACTGCTGGTGAAGCTGTGTGTGTTTTGTGTGTATAGGTTCACAAACTGCTGGTGAAGCTGTGTGTGTTTTGTGTGTGTAGGTTCACAAACTGCTGGTGAAGCTGTGTGTGTTTTGTGTATAGGTTCACAAACTGCTGGTGAAGCTGTGTGTGTTTTGTGTGTGTAGGTTCACAAACTGCTGGTGAAGCTGTGTGTGTTTTGTGTGTAGGTTCACAAACTGCTGGTGAAGCTGTGTGTGTTTTGTGTGTAGGTTCACAAACTGCTGGTGAAGCTGGCAGAGGTGCAGCACCTCGAGGGGGTCCAGGACCTCTATAGTGCGCACACCAGAGTTGTGCTGGCCGGACTGAAGGAGAACTACACAGTGTGGACACAACACTCTCTCGAACGACACATCTTTGACACTCTCCTCATGGAGTCTGGTGAGTCCTCTCTCTCACAGGGTCGTCTGACGATATATTTTCAATGCATTTTTGTATTGACTGTTGGTAGAGTAATTGTCAAATACAGTTAACTGACATTTCTCTTTTATTCTTCCTGTTATTACAAAATGCAGATGTGTATTTAAATATGAACGAACAGCGTGTAATAAAATTCTTTAATACTGTCAATGGGTAATTTTGACAGAAATTTAAGACAATACTTCTTCCGAGTAGTTGTAGTCGCTGAAAGTTTGGCACATGAAATGCAAGTTGTCTGGAAGAGAAACACAAATATACAACCAGGTCTTTGTGCAGGATCAAACCTTTGCCAGTCCAAAAATGTTGTGGTAGACACGTGTGTGTCAGTTAACATGCATGGAGTCCAGTCCAGATATACTCCTTTATCCATCCATACACCCATGGGACATTCATTTTTAAAGCATAATTGACAACAATTATAGAGGATTTCTGACAACCTTATTCGCTCCATATTTTTTATCAGTCCAATCCCCTCCACCAATATTTTTACATGTCCAAAACACTTTCCCTGTCCAAACGGGTCTGTAGATACTCATGTACGCACACACGCACGCACACACATACGCACACACATACGCACACACATACGCACACACATACGCACACACGCACACCACACACACACACACACACCACACCACACCACACCACACCACACACACACACACACACACACACACACACACACCACACACGCACACGCACACGCACACGCACACACCACACACACACAACACACACAACACACACACACACACACACACTTGTTAACTGACCAGTGTCTGTTCACCCGTCCCCCCAGGCCCGGTTGTGGGAGAGATCCTGGATGACGTGATCCCCATGTTGGGTGAGAACCTGCACCCTGACAAGGACCCTGAGCTGCGCCTCAAGTGCTTCACCCTGCTGTCACGCCTCGTCCTCAAGGCTGACACCACCCTCAACTCACACGACAAGTTTGGGCAGTTTGTGGTCACTGTGGTGCGAGACATGATTATGCCCAACTGTGTGTGGAAGGCGGGACGTGTGGCAAAGGCGATCCGCACTACCGCGGTGTCGTGTCTGTGGGCGTTGCTTCAGAGTGGGGTGCTCAATAAAGAATGGGTGAGTTTATTTTCCCTGAAAATTTGTTTGATCGTAAATATTTTGTTTATTGTTGCTGTCTGAATAGTCTTATTTTGCCTGCCCAGATTCACAGTCAGAAGATATTTTGACCCGTTAATATATCCGCACAAATATTTAGTTCTGTATATTTAGATGTCAAAAAACCTTTGGAATTTAGTTATGCAATTTTTTCAGTACCTTTTTTAAACATAGACTTGTGAACCACATCTTTATTTTGCATAAAGTCAAGAAGAATTGTGTCACTGCCATTTTCTGATTTAGAAGATGAATTAAATTTTTATCATTTATCTTGTTTTGTTCAGAATTTCTACTCGGTAATAATTATAATGTTTTATGTCAGTGTATGTCATTGTTTCGCATATATCACTAATTACACCATGGTGTAAAAGAGGGACCAGAAATTATGTGATTCTGAGTTTAAAAACATAACTGAAATTACCAACATATCTTAAGTTTTGACATTTGCCTGTGACACTTCAATATTATCTGCTAACTGCTGAAATAAAGTGTTATCAGGTGACCAAGTTTTGCAGTACACATTTTAAATATGCCCCTATATTGAGGCATGTTCAAGCATTCTTGCCATGAATAGTAGTCAGGTTTCAGGCGATCTGACCACAAGAATGTTGGATTAAAATTGTAAATATAATTGATTACCTTATTATTTTCAAATTTCGAACGTTAAGCAGCCATTATGAGAATGAGGTTTTTATAATTCTGATACAAACTAGCTGTAGACAGGCTGTGGATGTGTTAGCCAGAGTGAGCCACTGTCTATTCACCCAGTCACTGTCCACAGCTCCTGGAGGTGATGGAGGAGCTGATGACACAGCTACGGAGCACACTGGAGGACGACAACATGAGCACACGGCTAGTGACGTGTCGGGTGATGACGCGCATCCTGTCGACCGTCGGTGCGTCACTAGACGAGCACCGTCTACACAACATGTACCCGGAGCTACTGAAGCGTCTCGATGACAGCAACGATGACGTCCGCATCGCTGTCACCGACACGTGGCTCGCCTACCTCGCGTGCTTCCAGGACGACTACCAGGTGGCGTTGTACCGGGCCCACCTCGAGGCGATGTACAAAGGCCTGTTGATTCACCTCGACGACCCCGACACACGCATACAGGACGCAGTGCTAGGTAGGTGGTGTGTGTGTGCATTGGTGTTTGAATGTAATATTATGTCAAACATGACCTGTTGCTGTAGTTCTGATAGCAACAGTATAACAGCAATACAGTGATGACAGAGTATTCTTCTTCCATATACTGGACTGGGCCCTTTCCGGGCATTAAAAGTCCAATCAAAGCTTGTGCGCTTGTGGGGGGCTGTGTGTGCTCTCTGAAAACAGTAGATTTTTTTAATATATTAAAACGTTAATAAAGTTATTCTATGAACCTTTGGTGATTAAACAAAAATTATTATAGTGTACATAGTCTTATGAAGAAATTAAAGCAGATGTTAAGGCCCGAAGGCCAGTTCTGATTTCAAGCCTCTGGGCATGTGGCAAAATAAATCAGTACGACTACTTTTGCTTTTATCCATTTTTACTTACATAGAGGCCTAATGTAGCGACAGTAGTCGCCAACCATAGTGATTCATTGCTTTTTAATGAAATTTCGTTTATTTATTATTCTATATTTTGTATGCTATTAGATTTCACGTGTATATATATATATATTTTGTGTGCTATTAAATTTCACATGTATATAAATATATATATTTATTGGCTGTTGGAACAAATATAGTCTATTATTTAATTGACACACACGTAATTAACAACTGCATTTGTCTGTCAACAGAAGTGTTGAAGAAGGCGGGGGCCATTGAAGGTAGCATGCTGCTGGAGGAAGTAGAGGCCGTGAAGTCACGTCACCGGTCAACTAAGTACTGCGACGCACTGACCAGTTACATCCGAGAGCTGCCTCAGAAACCTGCTGTCACAGAGAATGGATACAGCTAAGAGAAACATCAGAATACCTTTTATATAGAAAGTAATAGTGTAGAAAAGGAGATGTGTTGTGTAGTGGTATTGTCTCCAGTGTCACTGTCATCATGGGACTAATAAAATCAGTGTGTGCATGCGTCAAAGAAATCTGTGTTTGATGGGTTTAATTTTTGTTTTAAATAAGTTAGGTCTGCTGTTGTTAACATTTACATATTCAAACTTAACTCTGACACCTCTCATGTCATTCTGGCTGAGTTAGTACTTTTAAATGTTCTCTCTAATCCAGATTGAAAATAGTTTGCGGTGCTGTATGTAATAGTATTATGAAATGCAACATGCCAAGAACATAGTGCCAGCCACTACGGTCAGGCCTCAAACCCTCCTCTTTTGTACTCTTTGTACAAAGAAGTGACTGTTGACAGTTGTGGACAACTCCCTACTATCTTCACTTGTCATTCTTTTCACATATGTATCACGGTCTAGCAAAAACTTGGCAAATGAACACACCCATTAGCATTGCTGATACCTATTTGTTGTTGGTTGGACAATGTCATTTAATTAAAAATTAGACAACACTTGTAATAATCTAATCAGTTGAAGTGAAATGTTTCTTATCATAGCCAGGCGTCTTTAACACCAGTGTTAACACCAGTGTTAACAATCCTTTCATTGAAATGAGGCTAACCACAAATGACATGCACATATTGCCAGTTTTCATTTCAAATTTATTAAATTAACCACTTGCAATAATATTATGCACTTATGATAAGAACAAGCAGTCATTTTATGGAATGTGGAGCATTTATATCGATAAAAGCATAAAATTAATAAGCGACTATGAGTATTTACACATAACAGCAAAATTATTAAGCATTAATTAACAGTTTTCAATCATATACACCATTGCTAGTATAAATAATTACACTTGCCATATAAAACACTAGTATTTACGTAACTGATCACTATTTCTAAACCAGTTTTATGACACAGAAACTGTCACCAACTGACAGTGAAACTCTGACAACATCATCATGGACCAAACAATCCGAGTCAAGTTAACATTTACAAATCCTTCCATGAAGTGTAATTTTTTTAACAAATGTGCTCTAACACAAATTCGCTACAAACAGGCAGTACAAAGCAAACTTAAGCTAGGATAGCATGATCACAATTATTTCCAAGCAGGTGATATTGTTTGAAAACAAAACTGTTTAAAAATGAAACAGGAAGGCATACATTTGGCAGAAGATCTTTCAGCCAAGACAAGTAGTAGCTTCACAGCATTTGTGCTAAACGACGGTTTACATTTGAAAATGGGCACACATGGCAAAATCAATCCTTGCAATGTACAGCTTTAAAATGTCTTAAATGGTTTTGAAACTAAAAAGAAGCGTTGCAATTACATCACGTGAGATGAGATAAGCCTTGTTGCAGTACCTATGGGGTAATTGCTAATCCATTGCATTTATTGCATGAAAATCATTAAGCTATATTGACCTCCAGGTCCAGATTTCAACTTAGTTGTTGTGCCTGGCCCAATTTTATGGTCCTCCTGGTAGAATGGTCTACTTGGCTGATATAGATCTGGTGTAACTTCATGGTCCTCTAGTTTGAATGGACTACTTGGCTAATATAGGTCTGGCACGGCTGCATGGTCCTCCAGTTTGAATGGTCTACTTGGCTGATATAGGTCTGGCACGGCTGCATGGTCCTCCAGTTTGAATGGTCTACTTGGCTGATATAGGTCTGGCACGGCTGCATGGTCCTCCAGTTTGAATGGTCTACTTGGCTGATATAGGTCTGGCACGGCTGCATGGTCCTCTAGCTTGAATGGTCTACTTGGCTGATATAGGTCTGGCACGGCTGCATGGTCCCACCGTTACTGTAAGTTGAATAATAAAAACAGTTATTGGAAAAAAAGTCAAGCAAATCATGATATTTTAAAAGTAAACTTCCATATTTGTGGTGTTGGTGGTAATAATAGGTCAATTATTTATTATATTAATTCTACATTAGAAATCTAAAAAAAAAATTATTCAGAAGCACTTCATTGGCTAGTTACGTTCAAGATAAAAACTGTGGTACATATGCTTTGTGATATATATTTATAGCTGATCAAATACTTTTAATGATGCATTTGTTGTTTTATTACATTTTACGATTATGTTGACTTTAAAAAATTAACATTGAATATTCATAACCATTTAGACATAATCATACAATTTTGCTTCTGAGGACCAGCCCCAGCCTTACCACGTGTACATGGATTGCTTTGTAAGATAGTATGTGGAACATACAACATTTCACATACTGTGCTCCAAATACAAACCTTGATGTATTCCATACCTGAATTCTTGTCTGACGATTTCTTCAGTTCTTCATATAAAGTCCTACAGATAATAACAATGAACGTGTTCAGAGAATATTTTGATTATGTGAATCTAACATGTTAGTATTAACCTTTTATGCTGGTGATGTCAGAATATCTGTAGTGTGTAATGTCATTAGAATTTGTGTTGTTGTAGGACTGTATGTGGAATTTGTTGACTGTGTGTTATGTAATCAGAAGGTCTGTGCCATGCCATGCCATGCCATGCCATGCCATGCCATGCCATGCCATGCCATGCCATGCCATGCCATGCCATGCCATGCCATGCCATGCCATGCCATGCCATGCCATGCCATGCCATGCCATGCCATGCCATGCCATGCCATGCCATGCCATGCCATGCCATGCCATGCCATGCCATGCCATGCCATGCCATGCCATGCCATGCCATGCCATGCCATGCCATGCCATGCCATGCCATGCCATGCCATGCCATGCCATGCCATGCCATGCCATGCCATGCCATGCCATGCCATGCCATGCCATGCCATGCCATGCCATGCCATGCCATGCCATGCCATGCCATGCCATGCCGCCGACTGAGCTGTGGAGTTTGTATTATGTATCAACAGTGTTTGGTAGACACAAATAACAACTTGGCACAGACCCATTTATACCTGCCTCAAAAAGTGATCCTCGTAGGATCAGTGACTTAACATAAGAGACCTGGCTAGCTCAAGTGGTCTCTCACCTGTAGGAGCGACTCTGGGAGATGAAGCGCCGCGCCGTAGCAATCTCATCCGCCAGTCTCTTCAAGTCATCACCACCAAACTCTGGCAGCTGGGGATACTACAACACAAAGTATCACCTTGAACTCTGTCATTTAGGGATACTACAACACAAAGTATCATCTCCCTTGAACTCTGTCGTTTAGGGAAACTACAACACAAAGTATCATCTCCCTTGAACTCTGTCGTTTAGGGATACTACAACACAAAGTATCATCTCCCTTGAACTCTGTCGTTTAGGGATACTACAACACAAAGTATCATCTCCCTTGAACTCTGTTGTTTAGGGATACTACAACACAAAGTATCATCTCCCTTGAACTCTGTCGTTTAGGGATACTACAACACAAAGTATCATCTCCATGAACTCTGTCGTTTAGGGATACTACAACACGAAGTATCATCTCCCTTGAACTCTGTCATTTAGGGATACTATAACACGAAGTATCATCTCCCTTGAACTCTGTCGTTTAGGGATATCACAACACGAAGTATCATCTCCCTTGAACTCTGCCATTTAGGGATACTACAACACAAAGTATCATCTCCCTTGAACTCTGCCATTTAGGGATACTACAACACAAAGTATCATCTCCCTTGAACTCTGTCATTTAGGGATACTACAACACAAAGTATCATCTCCATGAACTCTGTCAACTAGGAATACTACAACACAGAAGAATCATCTCCCTGAAACTCTGACAGGTGGCAATACTACAAACAAAAGTAACATCTCCTTTGAAATCTGCCAAACGGGAATACTTCAAACAAAATATATCTCCTTGAACTCGGGTAATGACATATACTACCACAAAATGATCATCTCCTTGAAGTCTTTGCAATTATAGATACTACAACTCAAAAGTGGGATGTCGCAACACAAAATATCATCCACATGAAACAATACATTAACATAAAACAGAAGTACTTGGCACAATACAACCGTATTTACACAATAATGTTTCACATGAAACCACTGTACACCAGGCAGACGGCAGAGTAAGTGGAGGATACAGACCTCGTGGTCAGTGAAGCCTTCTGTCAGCAGGGTGTGAGCAAACAGCTGGGCATCAAAGTTGGCGTGACAGCGATGGAAGCGTCCACCGTTCTCATGGGCCAGTGCCACCAGGAAGTTATTGGCCGTGCTGTAGGACAGAAAACACACACAGGTCACTGCCAGCTTCAGAACTGATATTGTTATTAATGAAACAGGTAGCTATAGGCTCCAGATGGCAAGCAGTGAAGGAAGCCTTTGGCTTAATGTCCAACAAATATCCACCCATATATAACCTGCGCTTTGTCAGAGACATGTCAATTTTAATGCCAACTACTGAACAGGTACATATAATGTCAACTAAAGTATTGCCAGCAGTATATGACAACATGTACCTGGTATTGTATTCATCATCACTGGTATTGCCACTATACATCTGGTGTTGAAATGTGTCAAACTGGTATGTGCATGTGCCACCTCATGTCAACTGTATACCTGGTTCACCTATCATTACACCTGGCATTGGCATCTGTATACCTGACACAGCTGTCTGGTATTGCTAGATATACATTTGATATTGGTATATGCATGTTGCTGCTACATACAAATCTAGCATTGTCATGTACAGACAATGGTATTGTTCTGTTGTCTGCAGAGACACTTCAACACAACTTACATTGATCATGCCAGCAGTTCTAGGTTAAAGAAGAACTGATAATATTGTGCATTTAAAGGTATACATGAATTGATACACATACATACATAGTATTACATACATACATACATACATACTCACTCTCTCTCTCTCTCTCTCTCTCTCTCTCTCTCTCTCACTCACTCACTCACCCACTCACTCACTCACTCACTCACTCACTCACACACACACACAAATACACACGCACGCACACAAACACACACATCCACACACACACACATCCACGCACACACACATCCACGCACGCACACACACGCACGCACGCACACACACACACACACACACACACACACACACACACACACACACACACACATGACATGACAACTCACCTGTCGTCACAGTTGAATGAGATTGTATTGATGGTGACGTGACGGTCGGTGTTCAGGCTGGCCACTTCTGACAGCACCAGGGACGTACTCGTGTCAGGCTTGCCGTCTGTCAGCAGGTAGATGGCCTCCACGGTCGGGTCCTTGAACGCCAGCTGCACAAACACACATCAGTGAAATGTGCTTTTCAATCTTAATCTCGCCAAAGTGTGACACTAATTTGAGTGTTGATAATAACTTTTGATTTTTATCCATTTCTTTGTGTCTCTAAGACGTAAGTTTATGGTGGTACAAAGTTGCCTCTAAGCCCCACAATTGCAAGTTTGCCATCCTGAGAATCTCTCCCACATGGCAACTGTTTGGAAAGAAGAATGGCATATCTTAACATTTCTATTGTTTAATTGTTATATAACAATGAAAAAAATAACTTCTATCAATAGTTTCTCAACCATTTAATATCCTAAACCTTCCATGTGACCTCTCGTTAATCAACTAGCTAAATGTACAATCACTATAAAATATAAATCAGCCAAGTTGCAAATGTGTCGTTCATGGTTTTAGAACACATAGTCACCTCAAGTGCTTGTAGTGTGCAAGTGTTGCCATTGGCAACGAGTGCAGAGATCCAGCGGACCGCGTCATGACAGTTCTCCTCCGTCGACTCCGCCAATAGGGGGCGCCACTGTTCACAGTTCTTGGAGAATCGCACGAGGTTGAAACTAACAACAGATGTAACATGTGACGTGTCACATGACGTACAGTCTCTAACCTTTAAACACACACGTTTCACTTAATTGCCCTTCGATTCACCAATCATTCAAATTCAACAAGATGCTTCTAAATGGGGCTAGCATGATGTAAATACATATGACAAATACCCAAAGTTCATAGTGAATAAACAAAACATTAAAATGACATATCCCTACATAAAACACAGTAATCACGTAGATTGTACCACATGTATACAATGTTAAAAGCCCAGTTTATACAGTAGGTGGGTAGGGATTGTCTCAGATGATCAGTTTCAGACAGAACATTTCATGACTACAGAAGTGATGATCCAACCTGAGATAAAATAGAAACTCTTCATTACAATACATCTATGCAGGTGATGTAGACCCCCCCACAGAGTCATGTAGACCCCCCACAGAGTCATGTAGATCCCCCACATAGTGACGTAGACCCCCACAGAGTTGCTCCCTACCTGACGGAGTACTTGTAGAGCTGGTCCCAGACAAGGGAGGCGAGCTCCTTCTTGAAGTCCTGCAGGAAGGGCTCCATGGAGCCAGACGTGTCGATGAGGAAGACACACTTCTTCTCCACCACCGCGCCAAAGGTCTTCTTGCTCCCTGCAACACACAAGACACAACACACTTAAGACACAACACACATAAGACACAACACACATATGATATGACCCAACACACTTAAGACACAATACACATAAGACACAACACACTTAAGATACAACACACTTAAGACACAACACACTTAAGACACAACACACGTAAGACACAACACACTTAAGACAAAACACACATAATACACATCACACTTACATAACACACATCATATTTATTATATAACATACACAACACACATACTGCATACATAATGCACATAACACAAAATATGTAATGCCTACATAGCACACACAATGTACACACAATGTACACACAATGTACACACAATGTACACACAATGTACACACAATGTACACACAATGTACACACAATGTACACACACACACACACACACACACACACACACACACACACACACACACACACACACACACACACACACACACACACACACAATATATTAGCTGGGTTACGGCTGGCTGAGTGGTCATCGGGCTGTTACTGACCAGAGAGTAGCCACTGCAGCCTCTTGAGGTAGCGCCTGAGGATGCGAGTGATCTGGTCCTCGTAGTCCGTCAGCTCGTGAGGCAGCAACTGTAGGTGTTTGAGGGTCCCCGCCACGTTGATGGTGGGGAACACATTGCACGCCCTGGGGGGGCACAAGTGTGTAATGCTTCTGTATCGACTACAGCCACAGACAGGGTGCTGCTCTACGGGACGCGGTATGTACTGTGTATTTCATATGGTATACGGTACACTATACTTTAAATGTTCTAGAAGTGTTCCATACTATGTGCAGGATGGTTATGCAACAGTGGCGCCACATTGTGGCTTTTGGGGACAATGCCCCTTGATCGACTTGTACTATATATATGTACTCTTCAAGACATGGGCTTTCTCGGTGTAATGGTTGTGCAGTACTTATTCAGTGATTCTTACAACTATATGTAGCTAATTTGTAACACTTACGTATGTAAACAGTCTGTAACAATGGTTACAATTGTAAAATGGCTGCTGTGCCTCTGTGACTATTATGTAATGAATATTTTTAACAATTATGTAATGGCTAAATATTGACGCCTGACCAATATGTTTAAATCTATGCAGGTTGCATTAATGTTCAATTATAACTTTTGTAGATCATAGAAGACAACAATTTAGCCGCATGTCAGTCGTACCTGGCTTCGACGACTTTGTGTAGAGTTTTGACCGCTTGACCGACATGTCTGCAGTCTGGACCGGACACTAGCTTGTTGAGGTCAAGCTTCAGCTTGGACAAACTGTACATCCGCAGCCACTGAAACACAACGACTGACTGAAAGACAACGACTCACTGAAACACAATGACTCACTGAAACACAACGACTAACTGAAAGACAACGACTCACTGAAACACAATGACTCACTGAAACACAATGACTCACTGAAACACAACGACTAACTGAAACACAATGACTCACTGAAACACAACGACTAACTGAAACACAATGACTCACTGAAACACAACGACTAACTGAAACACAATGACTCACTGAAACACAACGACTAACTGAAACATAACGACTCACTAAAACATGGCACACCACTGACATACACCATCTCAATGAAATAGAGCACATCACTGAAACTAGTACCTTGCTGAATCAGAAACTACAGAAACACAACACCCCTCTTAAATATAACACCCCAGTGAAACGTAGTTCGATGAAGATATCTGTCTCAAAAAATAGAGTTGAGTAAACATGACAGGCCTACTGATCTGGCTAGAACACTCTCATCTAGCACAACACAGTTTTTTATATTCTTAAATTCATATGTGTTATACAGCCATTTGCTGGTGAATTGTCACCAATGAGTCATCATAGAATTCTGTTCACCTCCTTGCTTGTGATCTGGTCTTCTTTCTCTTGAATTGTGGCAAAACGGATTCCCTTTCTTGTCGATTTCTGGGTGGGATATTTCTTGAAAACTGCACCTGAAAACACAATACACTTCGTAAGTATCATCTTTAAAATCAATATTTTTTCATAATCTAGAGAGTCCCAGTGGAGTCACATCACTGACTACCACAGTGTGAGGTTATTTATTTTTACAGAAAGGGCATAAAAACAACTTTTATGAAAAAAGTAAATAATTACAAAGATGTCCAAAGATGTGTTAAAGGAACCCACCCACTCCATTCTTCTGTTCCGTGTAGAAGAATTCCCTCTTTGGTCTACGGATCCTCTGCATTGGGTCCTTGGCTGACTGTGGTCTGCGGGACCCTCCTGCAGAGAACAAGTTCATTATGGTCCTTACTTCTTAAGATCATTTCAGTACACATCTCAACTTAAACCTGACACATTTTCACTAACCAATGTGGCCCAACCTGTCAGAATTGCTTAAGTTGGACTGATGTCAGACAGTGAGTACGTTGACACATTCAATTGTGATAAGGGTATTCGGAGTCAGGGTGACAGCAACATCACATCTTAGACTATTCTTCACTGTTGTTTGGTTGGTTTATGTGATTGTGACTTCAAGCAGAAAAATCAGTATTTTTTAGATCACTTTAAAAAACTGTGTGTGAATATTTTGCCCCAAGTGTCAGGCTAGTAGCTTCCGATTGCATCTGAGTCAGTCCGTATAGTGCATGCATTACAGTCACAGAGTCAGAGTAGCAGTGTTAGTGTTGCAGGATGATGACAATACTACCATTCATTGAAAAACCAATACGAGCAGTGACAAGAAATGAGAGATCATTGATTGGTTGATATCTCACCGTCATCTTCGTCTCTCCGGATGGCACTGGAAGGGCGGAATGAGGCTGGCCGCATCACCAGTTCACCTTCCTTCTCCTTCTCCTTGCGCTCAACCAGTTGCTGACACACACAGGGAAACATTTGTTAGTGCAAAATGTCTTAGTTAGTTTAATTTGCCATTCTAAGATCTACTGATATTGAATATGTATATATGATAAACACAGATATATATATACCCAGCAAACAAGGACCCGTGATTTCACATGTTCTGTAAGTGAATTCACGAGTTCAACTGGTTCAATTCACGTACAATCACCGGATTCTGTGAACAAATTTGGTGTGTCGATACGTGTTTTCCGTGAAATCACAAGTTTTTCACGTGATAACACATACCAGTGAAACTGTACCAGTTCTGACCCAGTATGACTCGTGTCAAACCCGTTCAAAACTCGTGACAACAGGCAGAACACGTGCATTCACGTGAATACACATG